>JAPQWV010000028.1:13295000-13895000 GCA_027422505.1 Craterostigma plantagineum
TATTTTTCGAATGTCAGAAATATATTTTTTATTTTTTATTTATTTTATGTAGATATAGTGGTGTATTATTTCATCTAGTTTTGCTCTGTTTTAGTACGAGCCTCTCTTTAAAGTTTTCTTCCATAATATGTAGTTTTTGCGGGTCCCTTTCTTGTTGTATGTGTCTGTTACAGTTCTGCTTTGCCAAACAAAATGAAGATGATGAATTACAGTCCAATAAATTATTATCGGAAAATAAAAAATATATTTATGATATTCGAAAAATATAAGATATGCATGTCATTTTAATCGTCGCGAAACAAACAGTAATTTAGATGAGTTTATGGATTTTTATTATGTATGTTACATGAGATAACGATGATTTTATGATTAGGTGGATTTTATTATTAATAATATAAAATAAGTTAAAATTAAAAAAAAAAAGAAAAAGAAAAGACTAACTCGTATTCCTGGAATACGAGTTACTTGAAAAGCCATGTCATGGTCAGCAAGGCCAGCGTGGAATAGTAACTCGTATTCCTGGAATACGAGTTAGTAACTCGTACTCCCAGAATACGAAAATTGCTGTTTTATTAATAGTTTTCATTTGATGTTTAGTTTGTTAATGATTGTTTTTTTTTATTATTATTTAATTAAAAACCCCGAAAAATATAACCTTTTCCATAATCTTTCTTTTTCTTTCATTTACCTTTCGCTTACTTTCTGAAACAAAAGCACCACAGCAGCAAGTTTGCTCTCTATTTGTTTTGGCACAAAAACAAGAAAATTTCAAGTTTGAAGGGTTGGAGTGGAATTTACTACCAACCCAGAGAGAGAGAGAGAGAGAGAGACTGAGAGAGTGAGAGAGAATGGATGCATATGAAGCTACAAAGATCGTTTTTGGAAAGATCCAAGCTTTGGATCGATCCTCAAAATGCTTCTAAAATCATGGGGTTTCTCCTCATTCAAGACCATGGTGAGAAAGATATGATCCGTTTGGCTCATGGTCCCGAATCTCAAGTCCAGTCAGTTATACTCAGAGCAAAGAAAGAGCTCAGCTTAGCCCAACCAAACGCGCCCTTAGCTTCTTCTTCAACTTCTCCAACTTCACCTTTCGGCAACGGCACTCACAGCAGCAACCCTTTATCTCTCTCAAGGCAAAGTTCTTGTTTCTTGGGACAATCACCTCTAGCTTCAACTTCTTGGACAAGTTCAAGCTGTTTGTCTAGCGATCTAAGCACTAACTCACCTTCCACCACTACGATGAACTCTTCGGCCGAGCCCTTTTATGCTGCTTCTGGCGGCGGCGAAGAAGTTGACTTGATAGACGAGCTTCAGCTCCAAGAACAGCTCTCTTTCCTCAACGATCATTATGGCTCGTCGTCGCCTCTGTTAGGACACAAAAGCTCTGATCTTCTTTACCAGGACTTGTCGTCAGCTTCTGCCATGAATGGCTCTGTGCTTTACCCTTCGTACACCTCAGCTTGGCCTGATTCTACCTCGGTCAACCATCGGAGAAGCTGCTCAGTTAGTGATATCTCTGCTCAAAACTTCCCTGATGAGTTGAACGGTGTTGGGTTTAGCTGGAAATCGTGTCTGTTCTACGCAAGAGGGTACTGTAAGAACGGCTCGACTTGCAGGTTTTCACACGGCGACAACGAAGGTGGGAGCTTTATGGGGTCTTCGCCTAGCAAGCTTGAGATTCTTGAACAGTGTCAAGAGATGTTGAGGTCAAAGTCAACTACTCAAAGGAGTATGGTTCAGGATTCTGTGCAGCTCATGACTTCATCGCCTAATAGCCTTGCTTACTCTCCCAAAAGCATGAACTTTCTGCAGATTCCTTCTGATAGTCCGAGGTATGTGCTTATTATGATCATCACTCTTCAAGCATTTGAGTTTCTTTCTTACATTCTCACTTGAGTCCTTTTTGTTTGTATGGGTTATTTATTACAGAGGTTTTCGAAGCCGTTTTGAGAGGGACTTTGGTATGAGTAACGGTATTAACAGCCCTGGTTCAAGGCAGATTTACTTGACTTTTCCAGCAGATAGTACCTTCAAAGAAGAAGATGTTTCTAACTACTTTAGGTATATCCTCTCTATTTGTTGTGTTCTACTCTTCTAACAACTACTGTAACTTGAGATTTGATTACGCCTCTGTTTTCTGCAATTTTCTTGATCCATATAGCAAATTTGGACCTGTACAAGATGTGAGGATCCCATATCAGCAGAAGAGAATGTTCGGGTTCGTAACGTTTGATTACTCAGACACGGTGAAGCTCATCCTCGCAAAGGGCAACCCACATTTCGTCTGCGATGCTCGTGTCCTCGTCAAGCCGTACAAGGAGAAGGGAAAAATCCCAGAAAAACACAGGTTAGAACATTCCTTGTCTGCTATGCTCGTGTGTTTGAAAACCATTTGTTGGATTGTTCGTTATGCCTTCGATGTTTCATTAACAGGAAATTTGGGCACGAAAGGGGCGAATTTATCCCGGGATGTGGCAGCCCAACTGCTTTTGAATCAAGGGATCCTTATGATCTTCACCTCGGTAAGAAAAAAAAAAGAAAAATACCCTTTTTTCACCACATAGATTCCGATTCTGCAATAAATCTTACATCAGAGTTTAACCTTCATCATTAGGTGGAAGACCATTCTACAATGCTCAAGACATATGGAGGAGCAAATTCGAGCAAGCAGATCTTCAGCAAGCCATTGAGCTCCATAGCAGGCGACTCATGAATTTACAGCTTCTTGACGTAAAGAGAAACAGCAGCAGCCATCATCGAACGCTTTCGACTGGCTCGGTTATGTCATCGCCCGTGTTTTCTCCGAGCCATTTGGGTCAGAATCCATTCAGTTTGAGCAGCATCAAGAACCATGAATTTCAAGAAGGTTTGTTTTATTACTGTTCTTACTGAGCCCTTCATAATTTCGAGATTATTACAGCAGAAAACAACCTAAAAACTTGAACCTTTTTTCAACAGCTGAGAAAGATCAAGACTTTCCTGCCAAGAACAGCAGTGATTTGCAAGAAAGGTAACAACTTTTTTTTTCCTTGTCCCATTATCATGTTCTTGGGATTTTGTCCCCTTTGTAATGGTGGTAATTAATGAACATAACAGCTTGGAGCATAATCTCCCTGATAGTCCATTTGCTTCTCCTACTAAGGCATCATCATCTTCTGAAAGCAACGTAAATGAAGGCGAAAAGGGCGATTTAGTCACAAATTCTTCTCCTTCTAACAGCAATTTGATCAACGGCTCAAATTTATTTCCAGCATCATCTTCATTTGACATGGCTCCTTACAAAACTTGCCACTTCCATGTGCCAAGGTACACACTTAATCATTCAAAATATTGCCTTCACTTTCACTAGTTCTGTTTATTGCTAACAAACATTATTACATCATTAATTAATTCTGACCTTACAAAACAAAAACACAATTAGGTTTGCTTCTGGACATGAGACCATAGGAATGTAGGCCATTTAAGTAAAACATCTGTCGGCTATTACAAGGATATTAATGGAGGTAGAGTTTGTCCCAGTTATCAAAATCCAATCTTTTTCTTCTTCCCTCTTCAATCATTGATTGAGTTGGTTCTTTTCTTGTATTTTACAGGCCAGGCATGTAATAATAAAGCATCAAGACCACCACCATCACCATACCTTTCACCACCATGATCACCTGACACTTTAACTAATATAAATATATATATATATATTAATAACACTTAATACAATACACTACCATACAAGCGCACACACCAAGAAAGAAAAGGCAGTAAAAGAGATGTAGGGTCAGCCTTCTGTTTTCAAAATTTAATTATTGTACTGTATTTCCATGTCCCACCTCTCACATCTGTCTTGAAGGTGAGTTTCTAGGACCACGGCTAAGGAAAAAGAATAAAAAAAGAAAGAAAGAAAGAAAGAAAGAAAGGAGAAAGAAGACAATGACAATATCAATAGTGGTAGAAAATCAAGAACCATCGTGCGGAGAGTTTTTACTGCATGGGTAGGTATGTCCGAGGAAAATGCAAAGGTTTGACTCATGTAATTAGGTCTCGTAATCTTCATTGTACTTGTGATCTTTAATGGTAATTAATGTAATACAGTGTTAAGTGTAGGAAAAAACGGTTCCATGGTGCCACCACTTTGTATAATTACGTGTAACACTCGAGCTATTTTTAATATCTGCTGCGTTTTCTACGAAGTTTTGTCGCTTAGTTGCAGCAGATTCTTGTTTTTACCTTTTGTTTGTATATTAAGTTTCATGACCCAAAAGTGCTTAAAAATAGGATTAAGATCCTTTTCGAGAAACATTAGTTTAAAGAACCTAAAATTTAAAGGACCTATGATCGTTTTGTGTTATTTTAGAACAATGAAGTGTTATTACAGAATAATGAATTGTTACTGAACAAATCGGTCCTTAAAACTAATTTTTTTTCCTCACGACTGTACGAAAATTGCCCCTTTATTATTTCTTGCCTATTGAGTGGAAACTGGAAATAAATAAAATAGTGTCACATACCAACAATTAAACGCACAACCTCACATGGGGTGGTCTGACACATAATGTGGGACACATGCAAATATATATATATATTTTCAAAATACGTTCTACCGTTGATGATTTCTTTGTAGGCCCATTATTGCACCAATCTTCGTGTGATAGAATCATATTTTATTAGATTTCTTAAACTCTATGCCTACATAGCATATTTATCTATCTATGCATTCATTCAAAGCTAGCTTCGATTTAGTCAAAACTTGACCTGTCACCTGTCAGGAGCATTGAGGATGAATAAACATAAAGAAAATGTTTTTGATCCAATCCATTGAGAAAGTAAGCTAAATTAAATAATTGAAGCCAACTTCCTAATGAATTTACAATAAACATAAAATCTAACATTTAGGTCCCCCTAACATCATCAAATCTTGGCGGATTGAGATAAAATATTTTGATACAAACATAATTTAGAATTGCACATTGCCCTCCACCAAAAAAGAAAAGGCTTATTATTGGTCATCATACATACAATCATCCAAGTATAAAAGGTGTTAGTATAGAAAATGGCCAGCCTGTCAAAGGTAGATTTGAATAGATTTCTTAGAATTATAAAAATCATTTGACAAATCACAAGTAGCACCCACTAATAATTATATTAAAGAAAAATGAAAAAAAAAACCGTACACGGACGTACTCGACCTCTTATATGAATTGGGCTTAATGGGCCCAACGGGCCCAACGGGCCCAATGAGCTTATCAATCCCAACCGGCCCATGGACAAATATAACACTACAGAATAAAATATTTCATCTCAAGAATCATCCTCTTCCTCCTCATCGCAAGCCTCAGCTTTAGCTATTTCAGAGTCAAGTTTGCTAATAAACTGTTCACTTACATGCTGAGCAACGGAGATCATATCGAGTATAACGCTGGGATCTAAGCCCGCCCCGCCTCTCTTTGTCAATCCGCAAATTCGTCCTTGCCTATTAAGAGATACGGAGATAGCCGAACTCATTTGGGATTCTTCTTCAGTAGTTGCATCAACGATATAGTGCCTTCCAACCTGGGATTATTTCAGTTCGAGTAAAGAAGCAATGCAACAGAGAGAAAAAATGTGGTATTGGTATTCGATCGAATTGTTACCTTGGTTAAGGTTATTACAGCAGGGACAGCAGAGGTATCGAATTGCAAGAATTCCTCGTCGCTGACATCAACCTCGGGCTGCTCGTCAGTAGCAGCGTTCGAGGCGACTTTGACTCTGGGAATAGCTGTGTTGCTCAATGCAGCCTGGAAAAAAAACGATGGAGTTGGGATTTTTATGTACGTTCTTTTTGGAGAACATTCTTGATTGTGAGAGTGTGAGTGAGTGCTTAGTACCTTAATGGCAGCTCCCATGGCATCCAATACATTGCCATCTGAACTAACGAGGAGAACGTCAATATAAAGATCCCAACATACCTTACCGTAGACAATTGAGAGAGACGAGAGATCAATGCCAGCCCCTGCAAGATATTTTGGTGTATAAGTCTTCACTCTTTTACTTGTAAGGAGACTGTTGAAGATCATGCTCTACTGATGAAATGGTTTTTTACCTGTGCCGCTTTTACCGCCCAGAAGGCATCGTTGTAGTGCTACGGAAAGCTCAGCAGATAGTTCTTCACCACCTCTGCCCTGTGATTTAGGATAATCATTTTTTATAGATAGGTTTATGTATAGAGTAGACCCAATATGTTATCGACCATTAGATCCGAGACACAGACCATGACAAGCAAATGACACAAATGGTACAAATATCATGATGTCTTGATCATTGTAACAAGTATTGTAATGATTCGCTCACAGGACAGGGGTTTTACTTGCCCTGCAATCAGCTCACAGTAAAACAAGCATTTGAAGCATCTCTAAAGAGAGCATCCATATAGCAGCTATCCAGAAACTCATCGTTATCATCACAAACATCTGAAATAGATACGTTTTCTACCTCAAAGGTTGGCTCAGCAGTAGGGCTGCAATCCACATATATTGAAACCTTTCCTTTATCAGGACGAGATGGGTTTGGCCTACCAAGTTCAGCCTGCAAAGAAAATTCGTAGCACCTTATTGAAGTTTATGCAGTTAACTCTGAGAAACGTGAAAGAGAAGAACAGCACAATCTATCAAGAACCAGAAATTCTTCCACAGCAAAAGTACCTTCACACTTGCAATAACGTCAGTTGCCCCCAGCTTCACTCTTGACGAACCACTAGCCTTTCAATTTCCCAAGGCAACAAAAGAATCATTCAGTAAAGAAAAACCCATTGCATAGTAACACCTCACGGATACTCGATTGAAAAGGGGAAAAAAATCGGAAGATCGAAAATTCATAAACCTGAGGAATGACGCCAGTTTCAACGAAAATGGGCCGGTACATCAACCTTCTACGCCCATCCGTACGCAGATCCTGGGCAATCCCGCCCTTTATGAAGTTCTTCTCTCCCAAGGAAAGGGCAACCATGACTCCAAAGCTGAAGACGAAAACGATTCTCTACGCTGACGGAAACAACAGTCAACAGTGGCAAATATATATACGTTTTTTTAGAGTATACGGCGGAGGTGATGATAGCTCAATCTTTTCTTTGGCGGGGGACTGGTCGTGCGACGACAGAGATATAGGCGATGGAACGAGCTTGGAAATCAGCCGCGGCGGAGCTGCGGCGGCGGCTATGGGGCTGTTCTTAATGCCTTCGTTAATGGGCAAAATCTTCAAAAAATGGGCCGTATTATGAAATATATGGGCCGTTAATGGGCTTATTTAGTGATGAAAAACTTCATCTTCCTCACTCAGTTTAAAGAAACACGTTCCCGCGATACTATACTGTAATAAGAGCTTCCCTTTCACATTATCAGCTTTTCCCATAACATATTTGAGCGTAGATTCACTCAGTTCATACGTTTTAGACATATGTAATAGTAAATAAAAAAGTCGCCAATCGACCACTGTGTTCAAAGGCAACAATCAATGCTGCAAATGATGATATTCTAAGAATTCCACTTTATCATTTAAACTTTTGTCCCTGAAATCTATGAGATAATCTGTTGGTCAGCGCAGCGAGGGAAAGATGAAGACAACATAAAAAAGGTGGTTTTGAGTTTAATGATGAAACGTTACAATTTGAATAACACCACCGTCCAAAAAGATATTCAACTATATACAGTCGTCATTTCTTTGAAGTGAGAATGTCCTCGATGAAGCAAAAACTCCTCATCTATGTAGTATAAATAAACCATACCACCTTCGCCATCACAGCCCAGCTACGTTGTAATAACTTCCCAAATTGCATGCAAGTAGATATAATTTTAGATTTGAAGGTTCTCCCTCGTTCATCACCATCCAATATTAATTAACTAATACATTTCAATGGCTAATCGTAATTTGCATGTGATGCTCGTCGAGCATATCAGTGATGATCACGATAACGCTAAGCTAATGCTGGAATACTTCTCTTACAAAGGTATAGGTGAAAGTGTTAATTAGTTTTGATTCTTTGGTTACTATATATATCGTAAGGGCGTTATTGTTGAAAAATAAATTTATCCTTATGATTCGCAAAATTTCTGTTATGGGATTATTTCAGTTACTGCAGTGAAGCTTGCATCTACAGCTATATCGATCATATCGAATGGGAAAACCGAGCATCTGCCCGACGCTGTAATAGCCAATGCGAATTCCCCCGATTCCTTTAGCTTCAAGCTTGTCCAAGATGCTTCTAAGATGGGCATTCTAGTGATATGTAATGTACTTCACAATCATAATCATAGAAAATTTCATACTAATCTTAAATAATGGCTTTTCTTGTTCTTTGTTTATACTCTCTCGGTCGTAAATTAAAGTGGTTTCGAAAGAAGATGACGTGGCAACTGCAATGAGGGCTTTAGAGGAAGGTGCGTTTCTCTGCGTAAAGAAACCTATTCAGCTTCACTATGTTGAGTATCTGTGGCAGCACGTTGCTCGGGAAAGAACACGAAGATTGTACCGAGACCTCGAGCAGATACTGTTCGAAGATCCATCGAAGGGCTCTTTTACAGTCGATAATGATGATGATGATGATGATATTTCGAGAAGTAATAATTTGCGTGGTGGAAACCCTAGAAACGATAATAATGTTATCCACCATAAGAAAGTATGGATTGAGTGGACTGAGGAGCTTCACGACAAGTTTTTAGCTGCAATTCGAACCCTTGGAGAAGGAAGTAATGTGAAATTAAATCTAACTATCTTTTTTTTTTCTTCCTTACAATGGGAAAGGAAAGGAATCATATATATGAACTTGGTATTATATTTTTTCTTGTCATGAATTGAATTAGGGTGTTACCCGAAGGACATACTCGATATAATGAACGTGCCCGGGCTTACAAGAATGCAAGTGGCGAGCCATCTCCAGGTTAATCATTACATTATTCCTTTCTTTTTTCCTTTTCCGAATGGAAGCGTTACGTAAAGTCGACATTTATTTAGGGTAAATATTTCTGTTACAGAAATGTCGGGGCGGGAAATGGCAACCTCCTAAAGAGAGAAAATCGAGAACGAAAAGTAACAACAATAGTAATAATAATCAAGAAACCACTAGAACTTCGACGAAGAGCAACAAGGCACGCCGTGCGAAGCCCATGAGATTTGGATCCATGCCTTTGCCAAACGACCAATACAAAACTCATCGTGAAAACCCTAATATCAATCATCATCATCATCATCAGGATTTCAACTTACCCTCCCATCAGCCTCAGAATCAGTACAGTAATCACTTCACCGATAATAATAATAATGGCTTGGAAGAAACTTTCATTAATGTGGGACAGCTCGAGCCATTCGATGCCCAAAGTGTTACGCCAAGCTCGAACCACGGAAGCATTATCGATAACTCTGAGGATGGTCTCGATTTCGTGGATTCTACAGCTATGATGAGACACGACTTCTCCTTTCTTCAACAAGCATTTATTTCCGACCAAGGTTAGTCGTCTTCTTCTTATGTGGGACTCATAAGTTATATTGATAATAATATGTGTAGCAATATTCTTCTATTTCAGTACTTGTTATTGGTACTTTGCATTGCAGGACCTGATATGGCTGGCTATGTACGTATATGCAACTACTAACGAAGACTAGTCGAGATTAACTTAAGGAAATAACGTTTTATAATTGATCAATAGATGGGAAGAAGATGGTTTTCTATAACGAGAGAGATATTATTAGACGTAGCTCTCATGTAAGAACAATATATGAAATGACTGATTATTTCTGACCTTATTACAACGTGTAAGAATATATTTATCCAATTATAACATTTAGCATAGCATTCTCCTTTTGACTCGATCGGCTATTGGGATACCACTGTTAGGGAGAGCGAATTTCAAAAATTTTCTCACCACCGTTACTAAGATCGTGCTCGGTAATAAAGAAAACGTGCATGTACAACACATAATAGAGTAGAGTGTATTACCCTCGTAGCGAAGATCCCTAGCTCCCGGTTGTAGTAAACCGTTCCACGCTTCCACGAGCTGCGCCGAAGAGAATCACGCCGACCCCAAGACGTATCACAAACCAATCCCTCCCAAGGATGGCTAGAGAGGGAATGGAGTTGCTTTAAGAGATATATTTCCTCAAAATTTTCCTCTAAGGTTGGTACTTTATTTTCCTCTCTCAAAAGTGAAAAATACATATGAAAACTTAAGTTTTTCACTATGAAAAACTTAGATATATTATAGGCCACGAAATTAGTTAAGAAAATACCATATTTTCTACTTTGAAAGTGATTTGTACCATACAAAAATAATATGTCAAAAACATAATGGCCTACCCTTAAAAAATATTCACTAAGGGTTAATATTGCTTAAAAATATTTTTGGCATTTAATTAAAAGATAGAAAACAACATCTTGGCATTTTGCATTCCACATGAATCATGCCATATATATATATATATATTTTAAATTAATTTCGAAAATTAAAAATAAAATACCATTTTTACCCTTGTGTTAAAAGTTGGGCCAATAAATAAATTAAGTCCAATATCTAATAAAGGCTTAATTTTATTATTAATAAATTAAGCCCAATATCTAATAATGGCTTAATATTATTTTTGTAGAAAATAAATTAATGAAACCCAATATCTAATAAGGGCTTAATATTATTTTTCAACCCAAAGCCCACACTTAAATATTTTTCCAAATACTCACGTACCATTATTATGAACGACTCAAAGCCCGTTATATCTCTCTTTGATAGATACTATCTTAGTGATCCTTTTTAAGCCCGATTCTCTTGGTTCGTCTCAACCCGGCAAGGGAGGAATCCAAGAATTCAGTATGCGCCTAGCCAATCCCGCGGTACCGAATAGATTCCGTGTTGAGTACGATCTTCATCGTTTCACGAACCGACTATAGATTATCGTAGTACGTTTAGACCCTTCACATATGTCCCGGTTGAGTGAGAGTCATGGTTACGTCAACCTCACTAACTCAACACTATGACAGATTCATGACTGATGAAATTACTAAACTGCACTCCATGTCTGACTTGAGTCAGTTTATTGCTTTGGCCAAAGACTTCGTAATTTCCCGTCCCCAAATATTCATAGGACATATATCTCAATTACTAATGAGACTGTGAATCCCTCACGTCTGTCTATGCCCGGCAGTCACCCTTCATTGTCAAGACCGCATGTCGCTGCTGAGCCATGTTCTACCTCGAACAATGCGGGTCTAGCAAACTAGTGACAAGTCAAGACTCTGAAGTCAACTCCGTCAAAGACCCTTTGGTCTAAGGTCCACGTACACTACTATAGTCAATCAATAAATCATTGACGCCTTATCAGAGTAATAGGCCATGTGATCATCGATTACGAATCGTGTCCAAATATAAGTTAATCCCCAATTCAACTTATATCAATGTTACGACCTCCCACTTCACAAGTGAATGGTTGGCACAACCATTTAGGAGTCATCAACAAATAAGTCATAATCGACATTCAGTCACCCTACTGAGTCTAAGACTTATGGACTAATTTAATATCTGAGATTAATAGCTCACCTGTGCCTCCTCTCTCATCCCATGAGAATCGATAGCTAAACTCGTGTATATGGGATTTATTTATTTACCGTCTTATCAGATGCCAAATAAGAACTAAAGGTAAATAAATAATAAGCCTATAAAGGAATAATGTAAAATCATATAAAACAAATATTCCATAATTAAGTATTCAAATACAATATTCATATACAATGGTGAATAATACATCGGGTAAATACAAGTGCCCTATTCATTTCATCCTCGAATGGCATTCTGAGGGCACATTCCTAACATTCTCCCACTTGCACTCAATGCCATGCACTATGATATCGCAACCCCATCTTATGTAGGTGTCTATCAAGCACTGCCTGTGAAAGAGGCTTAGTGAATGGGTCCGCCACGTTATCCGCGGTGTCTATCTTCTGCACGGCTATGTAGCCTTGTTCAACGAATCCACGCAACACATGGTATTTTCTCTCCATATGTTTGGACTTGCTGTGAGACCTAGGTTCCTTGGCTTGAGCGATTGCCCCAGTATTGTCGCACCACAATAGCAGTGGGCGATCTGCTATGCCTGGAACAACTTCGAGTTCTTCTATGAACTTTCTCATCCAAACACCCTCCTTAGCTGCCTCAGAGGCTGCAATATACTCCGCTTCTGTGGTAGAATCGGCAGTAGTGCTTTGCTTAGAACTTTTCCAAGACACTGCTCCACCATTAAGCGTATAGACGAAACCAGAAGTAGATTTTCGGTCATCCACATCCGACTGGAAATCCGAATCGGTATAACCATCCACTTCTAATTCTCCATTTCCATAAACTAGTATCATATCCTTAGTCCGTTTAAGGTACTTGAGGATATTCTTTACTGCGTTCCAATGATCTTTGCCAGGGTTAGACTGATATCTACTTACTATGCTCACAGCATATGCTATATCAGGTCGCGTGCATAGCATCGCGTACATCAAACTACCCACGGCAGATGCATAGGGAATTCCACTCATCTATTTCCTATCTTCCTCACTTTGAGGACACATGGATTTCGAGAGATGATTCCATGCCTCATCGGTAAGAATCCTCTCTTAGATTCATCCATCCGGTACCGTACCAGGATCTTTTCTAAGTAGAGGGCCTGAGATAAACCTATCAATTTGTTCGCACGATCTCTATAAAGACGAATACCAAGAATATAGGTTGCTTCTCCCAGGTCTTTCATGGAGAATTCAGTTGAAAGCCAAGCTTTCACCTCAGAGAGCATTCCAATATCGTTTCCTATCAAAAGGATATCATCCACGTACAATACTAGAAACGATATCTTACTCCTACTGACCTTTTTGTAAACGCATGGTTCGTCTTCATTCTTTACGAACCCGTAGTTCCTAACTACTTCATCAAATCGGAGATTCCAACTCCTGGACGCTTGTTTAAGTCCATAAATGGACCTATTCAGTTTGCACACTTTGTGAGCATCTGTTCGTGATGTAAAACCCTTAGGTTGCTCCATATAGATCTCCTCCTGGAGGAATCCATTAAGAAAAGCGGTTTTCACATCCATCTGCCAGATCTCATAATCATAGTATGCTGCTATAGCCAGCAATATACGAATAGACTTTATCATTGCTACTGGTGAAAAAGTTTCCTCGTAGTCAATACCCTCTTTTTGATTGTACCCTTTTGCTACTAGCCTTGCTTTGTAGGTATCCACCAGTCCATCAGATCCAATCTTTCTCTTGTAGATCCACTTACACCCTATAGGTCTAAAACCTTCAGGTAGGTCTACTAGAGTCCAGACTTGGTTAGTGTACATCGAGTCCATCTCTGCTTTCATAGCTTCGACCCATTTCTTAGAGTCGACATCCGTCATTGCCTGGTCATAGGTAGCGGGATCGTTCCCAACTGTCCCCATCGTCACAGCATCCCCGTGCTCGACGTGTACCATACCGTATCTCTCAGGCATGTGAGATACTCTACCAGACCTGCGCAATCCTGGTTGCGTCTCGGACTGTTCCTCTGTGCTTTCAGGCACTAATGTCTCTGGTGGCGTCTCATCTAACTCTCCAAGAGTCACTTCTCTGCCAGCTCCACCTTCTCGAACGAACTCTTCCTCGAGAAAGTGAGCATGAATGGCTACGACGATCCTCTGATCATCATGGAAGTAAAAATAATATCCCATGCTCTCATCAGGATATCCAACGAAACGTCCTTTCGTGGACCTAGATTCAAGTTTATCTGTTATCAGCTTTTTCACAAAGGCGGGGCAACCCCAAACCCTAAGGTGATTTAAGCTTGGTTTCTTACCATTCCAAATTTCGTAAGGCACCCGATCAACAGACTTTGAAGGGAGTCTGTTCAAAACATACACGGCAGTTTGCAAGGCATATCCCCACAACGATATTGGGAGATCTGTATAGCTTAGCATAGATCGCACTTTGTCTAATAAAGTTCGATTTCTGCGTTCAGCAACACCATTCAACTGTGGTGTTCTGGGCGGAGTTAACTGCAAAATTATTCCATGTTCTTTCAAAAAGTCGTCAAACTCGAGACTCATATATTCACCACCTCGATCTGATCGAACGACTTTAATTTGTCTCCTAGTTTGATTTTCCACTAAAGTCTTAAATTCCTTGAACTTATCAAGCGTTTCAGACTTATGCTTCATCAGATACACCAAGCCATAGCGAGAGTGATCATCCGTGAAGGTCACAAAATAGTGTAAATTACCACGGGCCGGAACTCTAAACGGCCCACAAACGTCAGTATGGATCAAATCCAAAAGATTAGTGGCTCTTTGAAATGTCCCGTTGAAGGGAGACCTGGCCATTTTGCCGAGAATACAAGATTCGCACGTTGGATATGAATCCGATTCCAATGGCTTAATAATGCCATTTTTCTCTAATTCTTGAATCTTGCGAACTCCAGCATGACCGAGTCGAAGATGCCATAAATACTTTTTGTTTAACTCTAAGTTACGTTTGTTGGTAATTGCATTCACATGTTCTTGGACACTTACGTAATACAAACCATTTATTAACGTAGCATTTCCGACACATTTATTTCCAAAATAGATATCACAAACATTACTACTAAAGCGGAATTCATAACCAAGCCTGCTCAAAACAGGAATAGAAATAATGTTCTTAAGCCCCTTGGGCAACACAAGTACATCGGATAGATATAATACATGTCCAGTAGATAATTCGAGAGACTTCGATCCAACGTGAGTAGCTGGCACACTATGTCCGCTGCCAACGTTAATCATGATCTCTCGATTCGCCAGCTTCCTACTTCGTTCCAGACCCTGGTTCAAAACACATATGTGAGCACTAGCTCCTGAGTCAAGAATCCACGAAGTGGAAAATACAGTAAAAGAACAGTAAGTTTCCAAAACTTTACCTGAAGCCCCCGAAGCTCGAAGCTTGGGCAGTCCCTTTTCCAATGGCCCAGCTCTTGGCAGTGAAGGCACTTGTCAGTTGCTTTTGCACCTTTAGATGCAGTCATCTTTTCCTTGCCCTTCTTCTTTATCCCTCCAATAGGCTTTTTAAATTTGGGCTTGGCCTTGTTGGACTTAGATCTCTTAGATGTTTTCGTCACTACAAGCGCAACCTCTTTTCCTTTTCCCTTCTTCAATTCATGCTGAGTCTGAATCAGCGTGTTCATTAATTCGGGAAGCAGAAATTGCCGATCGCTCAGACTGTAGTTTATGATAAACTGAGCGAATGAGGCTGGGAGCGACTGAAGAATCAGGTCAATCTGGAGCTCATGATGAATGGGGCAATTGAGCGAAGCCAGTTCCTCAATATACCCAATGAGCTTACGCACATGTACAGCAACATCTGCACCTTCAGCCATCTTAGTATGAAAGAGCTTATCGGCAGCGCGATATCGAGACGATCTCGACATCTCGCCGTACAGCTCCTTCAGATGATGCAATATCCCGCGCATATCCTTCTCAGAATATTGGCGCTGCAGATCATTGTTCATCCCAGCCAACATAAAAGCCTTAGCCCGGGCACTATCAGCCATCCACTTGGCATGATACTCCCGTTCTGCATCAGTTGAATCCTCCCCGGGTTCAAGTGGTATCAGAGCCAGGCTCGGTGTTAAGAAATAACATAAACAAACCCGAAATGAACTCGGTTGTGCAAGGCACTGAGTCGCTCAAGCGTCATAGCATGAGTCGATCTTGGTTTGATCTTGCAACCGAGCGCTCGCATGGTCGGGACCGTCTCGTTGCGAGCGGTTCGGCGTAGCGCAGCGACATGGTAAGAAACCGTAGTGGTTGTCTTCCCCGCGATTCATAATTTCATGCTTAGTCGTGCGGTTGAGAGCTCGAAATGAGCTGTTGCCCCTTGTCGTGCGTTAAAGTAACGTATTACTTATATTGCGACTGAGACGTTCAACGGATCCGGCTTTAAATTCCGGTGACGGTGAACTCCAACTCCAATGGAGTAGCGATAAGTGACCGATGGTTGTATTTTGGGTACCGGGGATTTTAGAAACCCCGATGGGCCAACTAGGATACGGTCCAATTCATTTCATATTTGGATATTAAAAAGGTTGGGCCCAAAATATAGTATTATGGGCTTGACTAGATTTAGGCCCAATTAAATACCATATTGGGTCTTAAGTTTAGAACTAGCCCAAATTTCGTTTCGGTTTCTAGGAGCGTGTTGTTGTTGCATACGTGTTTATGTTGTGCATGTATGATACGATTAAAGGCGTCAACGTGGACTTAGGTTCTAATTTCCGGGTAAAATGTTAAGGGTGACAAGGTCCCCCCGGGTTGTATTAGTTTTTATACGGGTTGTCCAGGACAGCTGATTCCCCCCGTCTTGTATTTTATTAATTTTAGAAAATTAGTTTAAGTATGGTGGCCGTACGAGTACGAGATCGGACCACGACGAGGCCGTTCGAGAACTTGGAGGTTGCTCGTTGACATGGTGCCAAAGCCGAAGAAGTAGAGATGTAGTTTTACAAAAATAATTGTAGTAGAGTAGAAATAGTCCACATTGACGGTCTAGTAGGCAAACTAGGTTTACCGCAATTTTGTGCATATTTGTTTGACGTGATATGCATGATTATGTGCTTTAGTATGTGAGACGTATTCTCTCGTTTGATTAAATACTAAGTGGGTAAAGGAACTTGGTTCCTGTCTTCTATCAAGCTCGAAACTGTTACGGCTTGAGTGAATGTGAGGTTTGCTCCGAGTTATTGGCGCCAAACATTTTGCTTTTGTTGTAGTCAGCTCGAGTGAGTTTTAGAAACGCCGCTCTCCGAAACATATTCACGCCTTATAAAGTGTTATCCTACGGGCGGAATTTCTAAATGTTAGGATTGAGCAAGAAGTTGATAGGTTACACTTAGACGGTTATTTCCCAATTATTCGTGTTAGCGTGAGGGTTCCTAACCGGAGACAAAGTAGTTGAAACACTCATTAGATGGGTTCGTGTTAGACATGGCGCCGTCCAATTAAATGGGCCAACAAACTGTTAGGTTGAGGCTTATTTTTGCGGAGCGGGGAAATCAACTCCACTATGAAACCATCAACGAGGTTTCCGAAATCTCTATCGGGAGAATGAGATTTTTTTTACACTATCCCATTTTTTGGCCATCGTCCATATGTCTCCATTTGTAATGCTAAATCAATAGCCTTGACCAGTCCTCATTGGTTGACTTGGTCAACGGTGTTAAATATGATTTACGTTACACCTCTCATCGACAAAAACAATCCACATCACTTTCACACGTCATATTCCAAAGCCGAGCTGAGTGTGACCTTAAAGCTCTAACAACCATAAATAAACAGCTTGAAATTTCATTGAAATTTGAAAAGAGAGAAAAAAACGATAAGAGAGGAATCATCAGTTGGTCTTGGTCTGTGTCTCCCATCAAAGTTGACTTGGGGACTCTTCCTTTTTTCTGGTGATTTTTTTCCAGTTTCTTCAGCAAGACGCTAAAAGCAAAGGGTGTTTTTATTGTGTTGTGATTCTTTCCTTCTATCTCACTCAACTTTCGAACGTTCTTCGATTTCATTCATCATCGTCATCTTCAATGGCTTTAGCTTGCAAGTAATCGATCCCAGATTCCTCTGTTTCTTCATTCACTTCTGCAAAACAGCGAAAGTTTTCTTAAAAAAAAAAGACCAATGGATGAATCTTATTCTCCAACCGTAAATTCAGTATCTACATCATCAAGTCAAACCGAGCCCATAGCAGAATTCTCTACCTTCATCGAAAAGTTAAGCCCACTCCTCGAAGAGATGAGAGAAAGCATTGATTTTTCGGACCAGCCCGCTATGGAGAAAGCCATGGACTCCCTCGAAACAGATTACAGCAGAGCCAAGGCAGCGATCAAGTCTCAAACCATTCAGTCCTCGCCTGCAAAACAAGTCGAGTGTTTGATACAGAACCTTGGGAGATCGCTGGGGCTCGTCCTATTCGCCGGCAATCAAGGGATACCTATCTGCAACAAAGAAAAAATCGAGGGCTTGTGCAAGGAGATGATGAACGTTAGGTTCGATTCGATGCTAGACAGCGAATCAGAGTTTGTTCTCGAGGAAGAAACAGAGTATGCTATCGATGAAGAAACAGAGGATAGGAGTAGAACAGAGCATGAGATAGTAGAAGAAGAGGAAGAAGGTGGAGCGAGCATCGATGATCTCGTCTTGCAGATAAAGTACGCCAACGAAGAGAACTTCGAAGAAAATATTCTGGGCCTGCAGAAATTAATCATGGACGGTCAGATATTCGATGAACGGATCATCGACGAAGGCGTCATCAAGGTCTTATGCAGGAAACTGAGCACCAGCAAAGGAAACGAAAGGGTGATCATAATTCGGATACTGAGATATCTCTCTCAACAGAATGATCAGCACAAGGTAATTCATTGATATTTAAATCCCAGAATTACTCGAAAAAAACAGATTGTGATAAATCATCATACGAGTTTAAATAGTCTGAAGTGTGCAGGAGAAAATGAAGGACCTCGAGTTCTTGTCGTTGCTGGTCAAGTCTCTCGCAAGAGACGTCGAGGAGCAGAGAGAGACCGTAAGACTTCTGTCGAATCTTTTCGACGATCCCTCAGTTGTCAGAAAAATCGGTAGAATACGAGGTTGTGTGCTGATGCTCGTCACTATCTCAAACGGTAATGATCACGAAGCTTCACAAGGCGCAAAAACGCTGTTAAGCGCAATGTCGAGCAATACCCAGCATGTTCTTCACATGGCCGAAGCAGGTTATTTCAGTCCTCTGGTTAGAATCCTCGAAGAAGGTAAGGAAAGATGATTCTTGATCTGTTCTTTCTTTCTCCAACTGTTATTACATCCTTGTTTTCGGGGCGGCTATCTAATCTTTACTTCTCCATTCAGGTTCAGACATGAGCAAAGTACTTATGGCCACTGCTATATCGAGATTGAAACTAACTGATCAGAACAAAGACTCGCTGGGGCAAGAAGGGGCTATCCAGCCTCTCGTCGCAATGTTCAACAATGGAAATCTCGAGGCAAAGCTCTCGTCATTGAACGCCATGCAAAACTTATCCACTTCGAAGGAGAACATCCAAAGGCTGGTAAAATCGGGCATCGTGGCTTCGTTATTACAGCTACTATTCTCCGTAACGTCTGTACTGATGACTCTGAGGGAGCCCGCGTCGGCGATTCTTGCTAAGGTGTCTCAATGCGAAGGCATACTTGTCAGGCAAAACATAGCTCAGCAGATGCTATCGCTTCTGAGCCTCTCGAGCCCTGTGATACAGAGGCATCTCTTGGAATCTTTGAACAACATCGTGTCGCATGTAAGTGCGTCCAAGCTAAGGAAGAAGATGGAGGAAGGCGGAGCTGTTAGGGTGATCATGCCCTTCTTCAAAGAAAGAGATGCGCAGATACGGTTGGGAGCTTTGAAATTGGCGTACGAGCTTTCCAAGGATGCAGCTAGGGGAGATATCAAAGAACAATTCGATTACGATCATGTAGGCTTTTTGTCGAACATGTTCTGTGCGTCGACCTCGGAGACAGAGAAGGTTTATTCACTAGGGATAATCAGCAATCTGCCGACAACTGAGGCGAGAATCACAGACGTGCTCAAGGATTCCAACGTTTTGCCTCAGATGGTGTCAGAAGCGACGCGCCTGAGCCAAGAAAACGTGCTCTTGGCAGAGAGTATAGCCACCGTTCTCATCCGATTCACAGTTCCCACCGATAAAAGACTGCAGCGCTACTCCGTCGACAATGGGGCGATTCCCGCCCTTGTGAAGCTTCTCTCGAGCCGTTCAGGGAAAGCAAAGCGCAACGCTGCCACGTGCTTGTCTCAGCTATCGCAGAATTCTCTGAGTCTCTGCAAATCCCGGCGATTGAAATGGCTGTGCGGCCCTTCATCTTCTTCTTCTTCTTCAGACTCGTTCTGCGAAGTCCACGGCGGCCACTGCAGCGTAAAGAGTACGTTCTGCTTAATCAAGGCGAACGCCATGGCTCCGCTGATTAAGATCTTGGAAGGCGAGGCGCCGGATTCGTACGAAGCGGTCCTCGGCTGCGTGTCGACGCTATTGGAAGACGAAATCTGGAAAAACGGATGCGATTACCTTGCGAAGGCGGCGCCGTTCGTGCCGGCGATCATCGGCGTTTTGTGCTGCGATGGGAGCGATTTGAAATCGAAGGAGAAAGCTCTTTGGATTCTCGAGAGGGTGTTTAGGGTGAAGTCCCACGGCGAAGAGTTCGGCGAATGTGCGCAGATGGTGCTTATCGATCTTGCTAAGAACGGCCACGATGATCTGAAGCCAGGTGTCGCGCGTTTATTGGCTCAGCTCGAGCTCTTGCAAGTCCAATCTAGTTACTTCTGAAGGTTTAGTTAGATTCGATTTGCGTCTTACATTTGACAGTTGAGATGAGAGATACAAATTTTAGATAGCGCGTCTTTTAAAATGTGGGTCCCAGTTTGCGCGCGTGTCGTTGACGACAGCGACTCAACATCATCATAATTCATAATGCCTTCTTTTCCTTGTTCTTCGTTCTCTCTGCTCTCTCTCTCTCCTTTTTCTCTTTTTCTTCACACAGATCGATTCCTTACAATCGACGCAAAACCCATCTGAGGTAGAGAGATTTAGATTCCCCTTCGGTCACAGCAAAGAGAAAAACTCCGAAAACCTTTTGTTTCCCATGGCAGACCATCACCGCCATAGCAGAAAGAACGAAACGAAGGCAATGGAAACGTCAACGAAATCAAAAGCCCACCAATCTTCCTCCGTCTTCCACCGTTGTAGGACGATCCACCAATCGTCGCCGGCGGCGACGCAGATTACGAATAAGCCCCTCCAGCATCTCTACGACGGCGCCTCGACGTTCCAGCGAAACGGTTCGATCAAGGCCCTCCACGGCCCAAGCCACCATTCACCGTCATCTTTCTTCAATTCGATCTTGAAGAACAAAGTTAAGAAACTACGCTCCATCTTCGACAGGCACCCACACCAAGAACATACTCCCAAAATCACCCCTGAAAATCCCACCTTGGCCCTGCCTGGGACCGAGGACAGGGTGGTCATTTACTTCACTAGCCTTCGTGGGGTACGCAAGACTTTCCAAGACTGCCATAGCGTGAGGATGATCTTCAGAGGCTTTCGAATAAACGTGGACGAAAGGGACGTATCCATGGATTTGGGATACAGAAAGGACCTGCAAATGATTCTGGGAAATAAGAACAACGACGTCGTTTTGCTGCCTCAGGTATTTGTGAAGGGAAAGTACGTCGGCGGCGCTGACGTGGTGAAGCACTTGCTCGAAATGGGAGAGCTCGGAAAAATGTTGAAGGGAATCCCTTTGGGCGATTCGAGCCCTTGTGATGCTTGCGGAGATGCAAGGTTCTTGCCCTGCGAAGATTGCAGTGGAAGTCGAAAACTCTTCGACGACGATGAAGGGGAATATGTGAGGTGTTTGGAGTGTAATGAGAATGGGCTCGTCAAGTGTCCGTTGTGTTGCTATTAGGGTTCAAATAAGACCAAAGATCTGCGCTTGTCTGTGGATTGTTGGAGACTTTTTCAAGAAGTAAGATCGCCTGGGAGGATGTGAATAGATTGTATAGGAAAAATTTGATTTCTTTGTCTTTTCTTGATCGCCTTCTTGTGCTAAGGATGCGCCGAAGGTGAGTTGTTGTGTAATGTGCTGCTGCATTAATTTTCTTTGCTGAGTTCTGATCTCTGCTAAGTCTTTCGTGTGTCTGAAAACACTTCTTGCGTTTTCGAGTTGTCACCTCCCATTGTATGTGATTTTTATGGATTGTAAGCTTTTTCAGACGTATCTGATTCTGATGCATTTTCATGTAAGAAACTGATCAAGAATGAGGCAAATAACTGATAATCTTTTCCATGGCAACAAATGTAAGGCAACTAATACAAGGATTCCATCTACTAGATTCAAGACCTGAGAATTTCATCACGGTTCATTACATTCAACTCAGCATCACCTACAGGGCTGAAAAAGTGCCAACTTGACCCGTGAAAGGCTTTAAAATACTCGTCAGAAAAAGGCTGGATTTCGAGCTCTTCTGTGAATCTCCTAGCACTCAGTATGTGCTTCCTCGTATGCCACAGAGACGAACTATTGCACACCGAAAAATGTTCCTCGTACGCCCAGAAACTATTACCAAACACCAAAAGACGGGACAATCGATCTGAAGTCCAATTCGCTGCCAGGAGATTGTCGTAAAGCTCTGCTTCGCAGTGTGGCATGAAGAACAGAGTAGGTTTCTCAGCTTCTCTTCTGCCTTGCTCATTAACTGATAAAACAGAGAAGCCTAGAGATTCCATAACGTTGGATTCTGCCAAGGAAATCACTGGGTCGAACACTTGTATTTCCCCGATCCAATCGAGCTTCTTCTTCATCAAAATCGCTAGGCTGAGCTGTAATCTTGGTGGGTCGAACGAATCGATGCTTCCAATCCCATATATTACCATCTGCATCTTATCTTCTGAGCCTGATACCTTGAGAAACTTGTCGTTGACGTGAGGGGTTTCTATTTGGTCGAAGAAGGAATTGCAGAACTCAGAATTCTCGAGTTTATTGATGCAAATCTCCATTTTTCGCATCAGTTTCGATTCCCTCTCGGGATTGCTTTCAAGATCGGAGGGTGCCCAGGGATGCAAATCTTTCTGTAGTTTTGGTATTGTTGGCGTTCGAAAAGTACGACCTTTCTTACCACGACGTGGTAATACAACCGTCCACTCATCGGCTTGGTTAGGTTTTTCTGGGCTAAAATTTTCGGCGGAAGTTGCCATTGTTGTAAGATTCTCCTGAACAAAGAAATAGTACCAAAATCTACTGATATTCAATACCAAATGAAGAATGCATACAAATCCTATCAAACTTCAATTCTTTTGAAAAGTCGCTAAGCGTTTCTTACACTGTCAGCATTGTTTTTATCTGTAACATTTAACTAAGAGAGCTCCATATCTCATGGACATAGCATAGACGACGAAGAAACTGGGATATCCCAACTCTATCGACATTCACAGTCATAAACTGGGGGCATATTCAACATTCATCAATCAAACCCAACTCGAGGAAAAAAAACTAATATTTCCATGATAAAATCAATCAATCACCTCAAAGATTCTTCAAGATTAAATTTCAGCGCCAGAGTTTGATTTCTCGTCGGAGCTTCTTCGGGGGCGCAGCCCTCTTCGCGGGTCAAGAATATTGATAAACGTATTTTCTTACGTTTATATATGTTATATTTAAGTCATTTGCATGATAAGTTAAGCCGTTTTGATTATTTTTGTGCTATAATATGGTTTCACAACAAAATCAAACGTTTTACGGCAGTTTTGCGACAGTTTCATATTTCTCAATGATCACGGGGTAAACGATGTCCGATGAACCTGAAATTTTAACCATAGATAGAGGACTCGTTAATCTTGATTCTGACCGAACGGATTTTCAATCCGAGTTTTAGAGCGGGAGATATGAATTTTTGAATGTGCTGCTGTTTTGCAGGAAAACAGTCACGGCCGTGAATGACTTGTACGAGGCCGTGAAGAGCACCAGAGAGCTGTTTTCTTACCCGATTGTGTCACGGCCGTGAACATTGACCAACCAGGCCGTGAATGATGCTTCGTGGCCGTGAAAGAGGGTGCTAGTGGCCGTGAAGGCGGGCAGAAACCCATTTTCTAACCCCCGAACGCTTCACGGCCGTGAAGGGTAGGATACGAAGCCGTGAACATGGGCAGAAACATCATTTTCTTCAGGCTTTATGTTGTCACGGCCGTGAGAATGCATATACAAGGCCGTGAACGTTCCATGGCCATTTTAAAAGTCAAGCACGCAACTCATTGAGGGCGAATTTTGGAACCAACTTGGAAGAGAAGATCACGTTTGGGACCATATCTCTGCATAAGACAAACCATTCAACTTAATGACACACATGAAATCAGTTTTTGGGGGCTGCAATTAAGACTTTGGAGGTAAAAGATCTTCCCAATATTTCCTCCTTGGAACTCACGTTGAAGAAAATGCACAAGAAGGAAGGAGAAACCTCTATATAAAGAGCCCAGCTGAAGAGAAGAAGGGGAAGAGGGGGAGGTACGTGAAAGATACCATTTAAGCTTACATACAAACATACACGTTGCTTCATTAAAACCCAAGAACCTCCCATAGTCCGCTCACCACGTGCTCGATAAAACTACTCAGTGAAGGACGGGATTAACTTCGAAGCCGAATTCAGGGAAGCATTTATGATATCTTCGGTGTTAATTACGTGTTTTGTTGTGATCATTATGAGTAGCTAAATATTGTGTATTTGAGATGAGATGAACCCTAGTGCGATCGATCGTATGTTTACGGGTATTTGATGTTTTGCTATTGTTATGACTCGTTTAAGAAGCATATGATTTTGATTATGTCTATGTGATTGAAATTGTCTAGTTAGCTCGATCATGTCTATGTGATTTAGTTAACGTAGTTGGGAAATCGTTAGCTACACTCGAGAGAGGGGCGAACGATTAGACCACTCGTAAACGAGCGGAATAAACCCATCACTAGAGATAGGTTGGACTACCCCGCCGGATTAGAGTCAAATCTAATAGCGGGATTCATCGTGTTTTAATGCAATCTTCGGTTAAGTAGTTAGGGAAGCTTGCCCAGCTATTTAATACGTTGATTAGTTGTTTGCGAGTCTCGTATGATAAGGCGCAGTTTCGTCAGTCGTATGAATTCGTACGCATGTAGTAGGAATCTCCACGGTCTAATGATAGCTTAATTTACGTATAGTAGATATTTGTTTTGGTCGAGCTAGGGGGATTCGAGTCTCAAATACGTTTGTTTCCATAAGGGTTTTCTTCTTCGTACCATTTTACTCAGTTGGATTCATAAGTATTATTATTTACCGTTTCGACAACCGAACATTCGTGCTAGGATATTTAAGCGAAAGATTTTCTAAAATATATAGTTCTCTTGGGATTCGATACTCGAATATTTGCCACGTCTATGCTATTTCGATAGGTACACTTGCCTGTTGAGCGTAGGATAGTTTGTTAGTATTCGTTTTATTTTATTACTCGATCTGCTCGATCAAGTTTTTGGCGCCGTTGCCGGGGAACTATCGATATTAGAAAAACCGTAGTTTATTATTCTAGCTATTTATTATTAAGTATCAAAATCTTTGCTTAGTCGTATTTCTTTTGGTCTAGGTACGTGTACGTAGGTGCATGACCCGAAGGAACCCTACACTACCATTAGTGGAAGGAGACCCGGAGATCGAAAGGACTTTCCGACGCAACGCGCGAGAAAACGCAAGGCAAGACGTAATGGCGACTCAAAATAACAATGAAATGCCATTGGCTGTGCAAGAACCACCAATGAGAGAACTCTGGAGGAACAATGCCGTAGGAACGATTAGCTCGGCGATAGTACTTCCTCAGGTGCCGAACAATTTTGAGCTCAAACACCATTGGCTTCAAATGCTTCAGGCGACAGCTCAATACGATGGACTCTCCGAGGAAGATGCTTATCGCCACATCCGAGACTTCTTATCCGTGACCGATGCAATACGGGTACAAGGTGTAAGTGCAGATGCCATTCGACTCTACCTATTTCCATTCTCTTTACGGGGCAATGCCAAGGAGTGGTTCAACCTACTTCCCGAACGTTCTATCACCACTTGGGACCAGATGCATGCCACCTTCATCAATTACTTCTTCCCACCTTCCAAGGCTCTCAAACTAAAGATGGACCTCACCGCATTTAAGCAGAAGGAAGGCGAAAATCTATATGACGTATGGACTAGATTCAAAGCGCTTTTGAACCGATTCCCTCAACATGGGATGACGAAGAGCGAGCAAATTCAGCGGTTCCATGAATCTTTAAATGACCATACTGTGCAATTACTAGACGGAGCATGCAACGGAGGCTTATGTAATCTCAGCGCTACGGAGGGTTGGAATCTTATCGAGGACTATAGTGCAAATAGTTTTCGACGAGGGAGTTCAAGCAATCGAGGTAAACCACCGGGAATGTATGACGTTGCTGAAACTACCGCAATCAACGCCAAGTTCGACGCCCTCCAACAACAAATGCAAACTTTGATGAATGCGCTCTTGCCTATGAAGCCGTCCGTTAACGCTGTTCAATTACAACCCACACCGAGGACTTCCACAACTATTGCGCCTTCTCATTCATATCCGACGTATATTCCGCCATGCGCTACATGCGGAGGAAGCCACGACGCAGCTCACTGTCCCGCTGCTATTACGACTGAGCAAGTCGATTACATGGGAAATTACCAAGGTCAGCGAAACTTCGTTCCAAATCGAGTTCATCCGAATCTGGCCTATGGGAATCAACAACAAGCTCCACCGGGATTTCAAAATCAAAGGTCGCATGGATACCACGGTGGAAATTCCGAAGTTGCCCCTGAAGGTCGCAATGATAAACTGGAGGGAATGCTCGAGAAGCTAATGGGAAAGCTCGACTCTCGCCTGGACAATCAAGAAGCACGGCTGCAAAACACCGAGTCTTCCCTACGGGCCTTGGAGAAACAAGTTGGGCAGATTGCCGAATCGATCCAACAACGTCCTCCCGGTTCATTGCCAAGCTACACCGAGACCAACCCAAAGGACCACCATGTAAAGGCGGTGACACTTCATAACGGGAGAGAGCTCGAGGAAGTGCAGAAATTAAAGAAGAAGAATGTTGAGCCCGTGAAAGCAAACGTCGAGGCCGACGAAGAAGAAGAGACCGTATCTAAGCCACCTGTCAAGGCATATCAACCAAAAATTCCATATCCGGCGAGACTTAAAAGGGACATCGTTGACGACCAGTTTGGTAAATTTCTTGCAATTTTTAAACAATTACATATTAATTTACCTCTTGTCGAAGCTCTTGCACAGATGCCCCGCTGGGCAAAGTTTTTAAGGATCTTATCACAAACAACGCAAGCTCGAAGACGTGTCCACAGTCGAACTACGAGGGGAGTGCTCCGCGATCCTACAAAGCAAAATCCCAAAGAAGCTAAAAGACCCAGGGAGTTTTACTATACCTTGTTTAATAGGCGATCTTGTAGTACATAAGGCATTGGCTGACTTAGGTGCAAGTATAAATTTAATGCCTTATTCGATGTTCAAGAAACTCGGCTTAGGAGAACCCAAACCTACTAGGATGAGTATACAATTAGCGGATAGATCTGTTAAATTTCCTAGGGGTATTATCAAAGACGTTCTTGTTAAAGTTGATAAATTTATCATTCCTGCAGATTTCGTAATTCTCGACATGGAGGAAGATGAAAATATTCCTCTAATCTTAGGAAGACCCTTCCTCGCTACCGGAGGGACTATGGTCGATGTTCGTAACGGAACATTGACATTAACCATAGATAGTGAGAAAGTGACATTTGATATGGCCGAGTCCATGAACAATGCCGAGAAGTTAGACGATAAATGTTTTTATATCGATGCATGGAATGAATTCTTATCATTGCAGGGACTGTCGCAACCCGATTCCTTTATCTCGAAGCAAGAAATGGAGGAAAAAGAAGAACTCCAGAAGGAAGAGCTGAAAGATGATCTACCCCCCAGCCAAGTACATATATATGATGATGTTAAGGAGGAACCAACGATCGATGTGCAAAAGAGCAGCGAAGAAAACCGCGAGAAAAGCTCGGTCGAGGAACCACCAACACTCGAGCTCAAGCAATTGCCAGATCACTTGGAATACGCTTTCCTTGAGGGAAATGCAAAGCTTCCCGTAATCATTGCATCAAATCTGGAGAAAGAGCAGAAAATTATGCTCTTAGACACACTACGGGAGCACAAGAAGGCGCTCGCATGGAAAATAGCTGATATTCGAGGAATAAGCCCGGCGTTTTGCATGCATAAAATTCTGATGGAGGACGACTTCAAACCGGTGATACAACACCAGAGGCGTCTGAACCCCAACATGAAGGAGGTAGTTAAGGCCGAGGTAATTAAACTGCTCGACGCGGGAGTGATTTACCCAATCTCGGACAGTGCATGGGTGAGCCCAGTTCAGGTAGTGCCGAAAAAAGGAGGAATGACGGTTGTACCCAACGAGAAAAATGAACTCATTCCAACGAGGACTGTCACGGGATGGCGCGTTTGCATTGACTATCGCAAATTAAATGACGCAACGCGAAAAGACCACTTTCCTCTTCCTTTTATTGATCAAATGCTTGAACGGTTGTCTGGTCATGAATTTTATTGTTTTCTCGATGGACTTTCAGGTTATTTGCAGATTCCCATTGCCCCCGAGGATCAAGAGAAGACGACGTTCACGTGCCCATTCGGGACATTCGCCTACCGACGGATGCCTTTTGGACTTTGCAATGCTCCGGCCACCTTCCAACGTTGCATGATGGCTATCTTCGATAAACTAATAGGTGACGGAATGGAGGTATTCATGGATGATTTTTCGATTTTTGGTGACTCATTTGAGGTATGCTTATTTAATTTAAAGAAAGTACTTCAGCGATGCGAGGAAACAAACCTTGTGCTAAATTGGGAGAAATGTCATTTTATGGTAAGAGAGGGTATTGTTTTAGGTCATAAAATATCGTCGAGAGGTATCGAGGTAGATAGAGCTAAAATAGAAACCATAGAACGATTACCTCCACCTTCGTCGGTAAGGGCAATTAGAAGTTTCCTAGGACATGCGGGTTTTTATCGTAGATTTATCAAGGATTTTTCTAAAATTGCTAGGCCTTTAACTCGTTTACTTGAGAAAGACGTACCTTACGAATTTACACCCGAATGCCTGAATGCATTTTCCATACTTAAGGATAAGCTAATCAACGCCCCTGTTATGGTAGCCCCCGATTGGAGCTTACCATTCGAACTAATGTGCGATGCAAGCGATTTTGCAGTAGGTGCAGTTTTAGGGCAGCGACGGGAAAAACATTTTCAGCCGATACACTATGCAAGCAAAACTCTAAACGAGGCACAGGCGAATTACACTACCACGGAAAAGGAGTTGCTCGCAGTCGTGTTCGCCGTCGATAAATTCCGTCCGTATCTCGTTCTCTCAAAAGTCATCATCTACACGGACCATTCAGCCCTCAAACACCTCTTCGCGAAGCCGGATGCAAAACCAAGGCTGATACGATGGATTCTGTTACTCCAAGAATTTGACGTGGAATTTCGTGACCAAAAAGGTAGCGAGAATTGCGCAGCCGATCACTTGTCAAGACTTGAAGGCGCAGCCCACGAGGTTACCAACAACGAAGTCATCCGAGACCACTTTCCCGACGAGCATTTATATGCTATACGTGAGGTATTCGATGAAATCCCATGGTATGCCGATTTTGCTAATTATCTTGTCGCTAGGATCATGCCAAAAGGATACACAAATCACCAGAGGAAGAAATTCTTCTCGGATTTGAAGTATTATTTTTGGGATGATCCATATTTGTTTAGGGTTTGCGCAGACAAGATAATCCGGCGATGCGTGTCCTTTCCCGAGACGATTAAAATCTTGAGCCATTGTCATTCCGGGCCATGTGGAGGACATTACGGAGGTAATCGAACTGCACAAAAGGTACTCGAATGTGGTTTTTATTGGCCTACGATTTTTAAAGATGCTCAAAAATACGTGGAGGAATGTGATAGGTGCCAACGGACAGGTAATATTTCTAAACGGAATGAAATGCCTCAAAATTTTATTCTTGTATGTGAAATATTTGATGTTTGGGGCATTGATTTTATGGGTCCGTTTCCTACGTCTTTCAAGAATCGATATATCCTAGCTGCGGTTGATTATGTTTCAAAATGGGTAGAAGCACAAGCGCTACCTACTAATGATGCTAGGGTAGTCGTTAAATTTTTGAAAACATTATTTTCTCGATTTGGCTCACCTCGTTGCATAATTAGCGATAAAGGTACGCATTTCTGTAACACTCATTTTGCAAGGACGCTCGAAAAATACGGCGTGAAACATAGTGTTACCACGGCGTACCATCCTCAGGCGAGCGGCCAAGCAGAAGTCGTAAACAGGGAGCTAAAGCGTATACTCGAAAAGACCGTGGAGCACCATAGGCGAGATTGGCCAGACAAGCTGAACGATGCTTTATGGGCGTACCGGACAGCATACAAGACGCCTATCGGATCCACGCCCTACAGACTTGTTTACGGAAAATCTTGTCATTTACCCGTAGAGCTAGAACACAAAGCATATTGGGCTCTAAAAGAGCTAAATTTTGATTTGAATAGTGCAGGTGAAAAGCGAAACTTGCAGATCAACGAGCTCGACGAGTGGAGGCAAATGGCTTACGAGAGTACTCGCCTCTACAAAGAGCGTACGAAGCAATATCATGATCGAAGGATCATGAAGCGGGAGTTCCAAGAAGGCGACCAAGTCTTGTTGTACAATTCTCGGCTGCGATTATTCCCAGGAAAACTGAAGTCGAGGTGGTCGGGTCCATTTACGGTGACCCGAGTGTTTCCCTACGGGACGGTCGAGATCACACACCCAGAAAAAGGGACTTTCAAGGTGAATGGGCAGCGTCTCAAGCATTACTACGGCGGTGACATCGAAGCACTCGGGACGGAAACGATTCACCTCCTCAACACCACACAACGCTAAAATCCTCTGAACTATGTCTAGCTAAAAGACATTAAAGAAAGCGCTACTTGGGAGGCACCCCAAGCCTATCTTATGTTTTTTTTTTTTTTCGGTTATTTCTATGGGTATTTTTCAGTTTTTATGATTACGTTTTTCGATGATCGCAGGGAATTCTAAATCTCAAGTGTGGGGAGGAGTCATAAGAAGCATGCACGCCGGACTATTCAGGGAAGTTTGCTTGTCTATTTATTTCCTCTTCCGTGTGTTACATAATTATTACGTTGAGGGCAACGTAAATCTTAAGTGTGGGGAGGGAATTTCTGCGAAATTTAATGCAAACATCTTATATGTGCATGACTTGATTTTTGGTATAAATTTTTTCGAAAATTGGCATTAACTTTTTCAAAAATCATGTTTCCTTCAATCAAAGGGTGATTTCATGTTAGAAATCTTGTGAGTAATTAGGATACATATGCGAGTCGACTTCTTTCTTACATAGATGAACTTGGCGATACCTGAGAGATTCGCACACATAACCCTATTTTTGTGAGATTTTTGAGCCTACGAGCTTTTCGCTCATTTCTTTGGTTGTGTGAATCATGCTTAGTTTATTTCTCTTCAGAACTTGCTTGTGTATTACGTTTTGAAACTACTTGACGTGTGATTGCGTGAAAATGAGGAAGGCATTAGGAATTCAGTCCATAGCCAAAGTATCCGACCACGCTTGATCACCGTAGTTAGCCACTTTGAGCCTGAGCCTTTTATTTGTGAAAAACCGTATTATAAATTGCCGACCCTGATTAAGCCTTCAGAAATAAACCCGTTGGAGCGATAGTAGAGTGGAGGGTGAGTGCCGGATTTAAGAAGCGCAACCCGTACTAAATTTCCGAGCTGATGTCAAAAAAAAAAAAAAAAAAAAAAAAAAAAGAAAAGAAGAAGAAAGAGAGAGAGAAAAAAAAAGATATATGACTAAGAACCCTTCCTCCGATAATCTTTCACTCTCGAAACCATATTACCTATTTCCTAGATCGAGAAGTCGAAAGAAGAAGGGCTTGGTGAAAAAAAAAAAAGAAAAAAAAAAAGAAGACGAATGCAAAAAGAATGGAGGTGATGGACGAGAACGATGGATTTGGCGCATTCGAGATGATGGCATTATTCCGACACGACTATTGCTCATATCCTTTTTACGCTTATTCATTACATTTCTTACATATCTCAGCAATATTACTACCCGGTAAAGTCCTTCTGATTCACGCTTGATCATTGAAAGTGGTAGATTTACGAAACATTTGCAAGCTTATGATAGGGATTAGATTAGTGCATGACCCGAGAGATATCACCGACATCTTAACCCATACACTTAGTGATTTGAGTGAATCTTTGTGAGGTGCGGATCTTGATAGGTATTTCTAAGGAAGTCGTGTGGTTAGTTGTTGATTTCGAATATGCCTTCCGACTTTACTTGCATTATCTCCTACGTGATTTCGTTCTTGATTGATACGTTGCATGATTTTATCCTTTATATGCCATTTGCATTTATTTGCTTGAGGACAAGCAAACGTTTAAGTGTGGGGAAATTTGATAAACGTATTTTCTTACGTTTATATATGTTATATTTAAGTCATTTGCATGATAAGTTAAGCCGTTTTGATTATTTTTGTGCTATAATATGGTTTCACAACAAAATCAAACGTTTTACGGCAGTTTTGCGACAGTTTCATATTTCTCAATGATCACGGGGTAAACGATGTCCGATGAACCTGAAATTTTAACCATAGATAGAGGACTCGTTAATCTTGATTCTGACCGAACGGATTTTCAATCCGAGTTTTAGAGCGGGAGATATGAATTTTTGAATGTGCTGCTGTTTTGCAGGAAAACAGTCACGGCCGTGAATGACTTGTACGAGGCCGTGAAGAGCACCAGAGAGCTGTTTTCTTACCCGATTGTGTCACGGCCGTGAACATTGACCAACCAGGCCGTGAATGATGCTTCGTGGCCGTGAAAGAGGGTGCTAGTGGCCGTGAAGGCGGGCAGAAACCCATTTTCTAACCCCCGAACGCTTCACGGCCGTGAAGGGTAGGATACGAAGCCGTGAACATGGGCAGAAACATCATTTTCTTCAGGCTTTATGTTGTCACGGCCGTGAGAATGCATATACAAGGCCGTGAACGTTCCATGGCCATTTTAAAAGTCAAGCACGCAACTCATTGAGGGCGAATTTTGGAACCAACTTGGAAGAGAAGATCACGTTTGGGACCATATCTCTGCATAAGACAAACCATTCAACTTAATGACACACATGAAATCAGTTTTTGGGGGCTGCAATTAAGACTTTGGAGGTAAAAGATCTTCCCAATATTTCCTCCTTGGAACTCACGTTGAAGAAAATGCACAAGAAGGAAGGAGAAACCTCTATATAAAGAGCCCAGCTGAAGAGAAGAAGGGGAAGAGGGGGAGGTACGTGAAAGATACCATTTAAGCTTACATACAAACATACACGTTGCTTCATTAAAACCCAAGAACCTCCCATAGTCCGCTCACCACGTGCTCGATAAAACTACTCAGTGAAGGACGGGATTAACTTCGAAGCCGAATTCAGGGAAGCATTTATGATATCTTCGGTGTTAATTACGTGTTTTGTTGTGATCATTATGAGTAGCTAAATATTGTGTATTTGAGATGAGATGAACCCTAGTGCGATCGATCGTATGTTTACGGGTATTTGATGTTTTGCTATTGTTATGACTCGTTTAAGAAGCATATGATTTTGATTATGTCTATGTGATTGAAATTGTCTAGTTAGCTCGATCATGTCTATGTGATTTAGTTAACGTAGTTGGGAAATCGTTAGCTACACTCGAGAGAGGGGCGAACGATTAGACCACTCGTAAACGAGCGGAATAAACCCATCACTAGAGATAGGTTGGACTACCCCGCCGGATTAGAGTCAAATCTAATAGCGGGATTCATCGTGTTTTAATGCAATCTTCGGTTAAGTAGTTAGGGAAGCTTGCCCAGCTATTTAATACGTTGATTAGTTGTTTGCGAGTCTCGTATGATAAGGCGCAGTTTCGTCAGTCGTATGAATTCGTACGCATGTAGTAGGAATCTCCACGGTCTAATGATAGCTTAATTTACGTATAGTAGATATTTGTTTTGGTCGAGCTAGGGGGATTCGAGTCTCAAATACGTTTGTTTCCATAAGGATTTTCTTCTTCGTACCATTTTACTCAGTTGGATTCATAAGTATTATTATTTACCGTTTCGACAACCGAACATTCGTGCTAGGATATTTAAGCGAAAGATTTTCTAAAATATATAGTTCTCTTGGGATTCGATACTCGAATATTTGCCACGTCTATGCTATTTCGATAGGTACACTTGCCTGTTGAGCGTAGGATAGTTTGTTAGTATTCGTTTTATTTTATTACTCGATCTGCTCGATCAAATATCGTGAGATGATTCAATTGAAAAGGGCCGAAATCCCCATAATCGACAACATTTTGTGACGCAATTCACAAAATACTTCAAGTTTTAGGACGATATGTAATTTTACCATTTTAAATCTCCCGTAAAAATATAATGCAAAATGACCCCAACCAAAAAGCCTTGTTGAGCACTTCGAGTTTATTGCACGTCGAATGACTATACTACACTAACGTATCGTATTTAAATGGTATTATTCATTATAATTAATTTACAATATTCAAAATTCCATTGCCTTCAACCTCTATATCTCTGCTTATCATGACTACCAATCCATCAGTACTATTGAACCTCGGATAACGCGAAAAAAAAAAAGAAGGGAAATAAATAAAGAAGATTCACAACAAGCCTTCATAGCTCCCCAAAACATCCAACTGATCAAAAGGATCATTGAAAAGAAGCTGTTGCTCGGCCATGCTTATTGGATCAATGTTTCCCAAGAACGAGGTTGAACTTGCAACAGTTGCCTCTTCTGAAGACAAAGATTGATTATTGTATTGCTCGCTCACGTTGTTATAACCATTACTACAGTCGATTTCTTGAAACCCTTCGCTTGTGCTATCATTATTATTATGATGATGACTATGATCCATGATTCTTGATACGTCCGAGTTCTTACCCGTGAGTTCTTGAACTAAAGACCTAAACCTATCAGCACTAGTCTTCACCTTCATGGGATTAGAAATGTAGACTACTTTGAGTGAGTTCTGATGCTTTTGCCTTTGGCCCTTCGCCTTTCTTGAAACCCCCTGATTATTTGCATTCATGATTTTTTTTTTTGTATTTGTAAGATTTGATACTTGTATGTTACGTGACCATCTCGTATTTATAAGTACGTGATCTTATTGGGTTCCTTCCTGGAAAGAGATAAAGATTGACTGCTGAATAACAGAAGGGAGAAAAGAAAAGAGGAAAAAGGATATGTTTTCTTTTCTTTTCTTTTTTTTTTTTAACTTGATGGGAGCAAAGGAAGGTTGGAAGAAACGGAGACTTAACGACCATGTTTGAGCCATGTCACAAGATATTCTTGTATGGGTATCCTTAAATTTGGCAAGATATTTGACTAATAAATATTTTTTTTACAGAGAGGAGAATATTTTTTTATAGATTACGTGCGCAGCCACCAACGAACGGATGTAAATAACTTCCAACTTAGATATACCTGGGCTCATATTATTGGTTAGCTGTAAAGGCGGTTTAAGGATATGGTGATTATTGAATTTGTGTCTATGATTGAATGCGTACGGATTTTCTTTTCCTTGGCATGATTTTTCCAAGAGGATTCAATGGAATAATAATCCATAGAATTCAAATAATCAACCCCAAATATCTATCAATATCAAAATCCCCATAAATGTGAGCCACCAATGCCAAGTAAGAGAAACATAAGAAAGCCAAGTTGTTCTCTTTATTTGCAGACCGACTAAAGCATGTACCATAGGTTTCAGTAGTAATTGCTCTTGTAAAAAGTCCTTACGAACTTGGATGCTCCTTTATCCCTTGATGCCATTTCTTGTTTAAGAGCTTGAGGATCCAAAACGTACTGACCGATGATGTGATGGCGCTGTTTCGCATGCTCCACGACGTTGCTCAACTCCTCCGTCCCCTTGAACAGCAGCAGATCGATCGCCTGATTACGTTAGGGAGAAAGAAAGTTGTGATTTTGATCGACAGCTTACTTAATACCAGAACTAAAAATTATTTATATCTAACCTAACTTTTACAGTCTGCATTCCAAATACATAGGAACTTCATATGTGCAAACTGAAATTGCCTATTATGGCCAACCCCATTCACAATCAAAATTATCCATCACTTTGTTGAATGAACTTCTTATAAAATCCACTCGTATCTTACATGAATGTGTGCATGACCTTAGGACCTTAGCATTTACTTTCTGCCGTTGGTCGTTTCCTCTGATAGCATAGGGCAATAAGAAAGTGCTCTTCTTGCAGTCAGTAGTGCATGAACCCTAAAATGCAACTATTGTTTCGTATTCCCCCTCCCAAGAGGATAATGTCTTCAATAAGGGATAACTATCTCATCACAACAACTGCTTCACGTCTACAAAAGTAGAAATCGAGTTGTAAAATTTGTTGGAAAGAAATTATATAAAAATTAAAAAGTGATGGACTCCCTTCATGGTTAACCTTTTAGGAAAAGTGATCACTTAACAGTGGTATCAGAGCTTAGGGACCCGCAGGTACTGGGTACGAATCCTCACGACCACCCATTTATGAGAGTTACACGTCTAAGGCTAGATACTAGAGAAATCAGCCTAGACGTGAGGGGGCGTGTTGGAAATAAATCATATAACAAAATTAAAAAGTGATGCACTTCCTTCAGGGTTAACCTTTTAGGAAAAATGATTACTCAACCTGGTATCAGAGCTTAGGGACCCGCAGGTCATGGGTACGAATCCTCACGACCACCCATTTATGAGAGTTACACGTATAAAGCTAGATAAGTGAAATAAGCCTAGACGTGAGGGGGCATGTTGGAAATAAATTATATAAAATTAAAAAGTGACGTCACTTTCTTCAGGGTTAACCTTTTAGGAAAAGTGGTTACTCAACATGGTATCAGAGCAACATGGTATAATAGAGAAATCAGCTTAGACGTGAGGGGGCGTGTTGGAAATAAATCATATAAAATTAAGAATTGATGCACTCCCTTCACGGTTAACCTTTTAGGAAAAGTGGTCACTGTGGTATCAGAGCTTAGGGACCCGCAGGTCCTGGGTACGAATCCTCACGACCACCCATTTATGAGAGTTACACGTATAAAGCTAGATAATAGAGAAATTAGCCTAGCGTGAGGGGGCGTGTTGGAAAGAAATTATATAAAAATTAAAAATTGATGCACTCCCTTCAGGGTTAACCTTTTAGAAAAAGTGGTCACCCTACAAAATTACCCGCAACAGGCGCAACCCTAAAAGAATTCCCATTTCTCATCACATCATATTCAAATAGCACCCTTTTCGATTGGAATCAACTCTGAGTTACACCACTTTTAACACAAACCAATCATGCCCCAAGGTAAGTATCACATACACAATCAGCAGAAACTCAATCATAAATCATTACCTACATTTACTTCATTGCTAAGCTCAATCCAAATAAAATTAGCTACATAAAAATTGAAGCAATTGAAGGAAGGATAGACCTTATGGTTTGTGATGTGCGCATTCTTCCCAATCTCGGAAGCAACGGCGGCCCGCAGCTCAGCAGGTGTAACGACATCGTCTAGATTGTATATATCCATGATGGTTGGCACAGATCTGCATGCCGTTTTGAAGAATTCGAACACGCGCTTCCGCGCCTCGGCGAGGTTCGCCGAGTTCGGCGGCACGCTGACGTGTTTAAGCGACGAAGCCATTCTCAATTTTATTTTTGTCCAGCTTTCGTCTTTAATTACTGAGCTGAACAAGACGAGATTGTTAATATCGTACAATTTGCCAATAAGCCCTTTCAAATATTCTATATTACAAACTTCCCACTTCCATTTCTTCAAAACCCCTTTACCTATCCCGTAAATGACATTCAGTCGCATGTTGTTCATAACTAAGTTTAAATTTCACAAAAAGGTCCTATTCCACCATAATCTTTTGTGAACCCAGAAAAAAGAACAACAGATGTCCAAACACAAATATTTTATTTGAATCATCAGATTTGAGATAGTAATATGAGGTGGTGAATGAGCTTAATATCAAGAATCAAGAATTGCAAAGTGCATCACACTGTTGCATCAAAGCAGTGAAGGTCTTTTCTGGATTTTCAGAATCAATGGCCGAATGTGGAGGGAAATCGAATGGCAGGTTTGAGAAACCAGCGCCATCAAAGATCTTCACAACCTGTCGGGCCACGAATTCATTTCCTTCAGGGGTCAAGTGAAGGCCATCACTGCCAAAAAAAATCCCAGAACAACAAAGCACTTGTAAGCTGCCATAGATAGTTATAGAACAGATAACTGTATGTCAGTTGGACTATACGATAACAGAACCTTAAAAATTTCTTGGGCCAGTCTTGATGTTCTTGCATCTTGGACCACAAATCGACGCATGGGAGACCGAGTTGTTTGGCTAAAGCAACACATTGTTCGGCATATGTTTGAGTCGTTTCGTTGGTCCTATCTGGCACATTTGAAGCTTTATCGCCAAACAATGACCTGCTTGGATTGATTTAGACAACAGAGTGACTTCTTTATGAATCAAAACAATGATTTGATGGTATTTCTCAGGTCATATAGAAGACTACGAGGAAAACGACGAGTACTTTATGCGAGGCATAGTGGATTATACCTTGCATGTTGACGACGACCTTGAAGATCTATTGGAGGTGGAGTTATAAGCACGACGAGGGTACTTGGAGATAACTTCTGTGGTTCAATTTCAGATCACATTACATAGTAGCTGAATACTATTGAGTTAAAAAAGGTGAAAGGAACAAACATAAGAAGCCTCTTTCTTTTAGAAGGAAAGGTTACCTTGATGTGTTGAACCATTCTCCTTAGGTTTTCCTTGTATTCTTCCAAAGGCACGTGCTGCCTCGCACCTGTCCCCGTTAGAAGAGCTGCATCGTTAGCTCCAAAGAATATCGTGACAGCAAGAGGGTGAGTTTCTGATCCCTTTCAGAGGCGTAAAACATAGAAATATGATGTTAGTTTCTGCAAATTTAAAAGGATAACAAGTTGAAGCCAACAAAAGAGGCACTGTAGTGATCAATTCTCAGGACGTTTGGAGTCTAGCGAGTCTACTCTTCTGTTAGAACAGATTACTGTACTTCATCTTACCATTTTCATTGCACAAGTAAAGAAAACTGAACTAACTCCACAAAGCAAAACAGATCAAGAAAAGAATATGGTACAACAGCTCAAAAGACTGATGATTAACTTTTTTTGTTTTTTTACCAGGGGGAAAAGGTGGTTCAACAAGAACAAAGCCCATCTCGTGTTGTACCCACTATACCCGCGAAGCACTACATCAACCTTCACACAACCAAACAATCACACACTGTTAATATTTTTAGATCTCTTGAAATTAGAACCTAAAGATCCGAAAAATGGCACCTTTCTAGAGTAAGTATCAGCAATCGAAGCACCCCATCCACCTTGACCAAAGGATTGCTGCGTTATTGAGTCCCCAAACAACACTATCTGCGGCCTCATGCTCAACGATTCTCCTTCACTCCTCTGCATCCCAGAGGAAAAGCCAATTATTTTGGTTAGTATATACCGATCGATGATATTACCAATAGCGAGAGTTAATCGAAATTAATGCCTGGGTAAGTATGTAATTAGCGAAATTAGATTCACCTGTTTAGAGAGAGAGAGTATTATATTATCAGTAATTTGTCTTGGCCAAGACAAAAGAGAGGTTCATGACGTAATCCAGCTACTCCCAGGTTGCTTGGTCACGCCACACTGCCTCATCAGCTCCCTAAATCTAGCAGATTCCTCCCATTTTCCGGCGCCGGCGTAGAGATTCGACAGAAGAACGTACACCGCCGCATCGTCCTTTCCCATTCGGAGGAGGAAATCTGCGACGACAGTTCCCAACTGCAGTTGCCCATGAGCGACGCAAGAGCTGAACAACGTCCACCACACGGCGAAATCGATCTCCACCTCAGCGCCCTTTCCGTCAAGAACCAACCCCTCGGCTACTTCAAGAAACCCGCTCTTACCCAAAAGATCGACGATGCAAGAAAAATGGAGCGGTTCTGGGCTGACTTTGTATCTATTTACGATCGAATCGAAGATTCGAAGTCCATCTTTTAGAAGTCCCGACCGGCTAGCTGCTGCAAGAACCGAGGTGAGGGTGTCTTTATCTGGTAAGAAGACGTCGCTCGAGTTTTGCATGGATTCGAACAGTTTTATAGCTTCGTTGCCTTCTCCGTGCTGTGCGTGGGCAGAGATAATTGAGTTCCAAGAAATCGTATCTTTTGCAGCCATGTGTTCGAACACTCTCAAAGAATAACAGAGAGCTCCCAATTTAGCGTACAAGTTGATGAGAGCGTTGCCGAGCAATGTATGAGAGAAGTAATCGAACTTGAGTATGTAAGCATGGACTTGTTTTCCCAAGGATATGTCGGAGATGCATGAACATATGGTTAAAACGAGGCTGAGAGTGAAATGATTCGGTTTATATTCAGAGAGCAGCTGCGAAAATAGCCGTAAACCATGGGAGGGCAGTCCGTTTGTAAGAAATCCTGAGATCATAGCGTTCCATGATATCAAGTTCTTGAAGGGCACTTCTTCCTTGAAGACTTTGTAAGCTCGATCCACTTCACCGAGCCTGGAGAAGGCAGACAGTAAAGCGTTTGACACTTCAACTTTCGAAACGAGTGCCTTCTTGACTACTATGGCTTGAATCATCTCTGCAGTTTCAATCAACTCTGTGGCTCTGAGTAAGCTGCCGATGGTAAATTCGTCGGGTTCGAAGCCGTTTCTTTGCATCTCAGTATATGCAGAGATCGCTTCCTTAAATAACTGTTCGACGGCGTAGCTTGTTATGATGGCATTCCATGATACCTCGTCTTTTTCTTTCAACATTAAGAAAACATAATGAGCAGCATCTAGTTTCCGAATGCAAGAATACATGCTTATCAATGCGTTGCTCACAGAAGTGAATTCTTCGAAACCCGTCTTTATAACATGGCAGTGAACTTGATGAGCTATTTCAGAGCACAAACATGCTCTTGCAACGTTCGTGAAAGTGAATTCGGTTGGTCTGAGGCCAATCTTACGCAAATCTTTGAAGAAAAACAGAGCATCCCTGTTTCTTTCTAAGCTCGCTAAGCCACCTATTATTACATTGTAAGTAATCGCATCGCCCACTTCACGCCCCACTTCGTCGAAAACTCCGTAAGCATCCTCAACAATCCCAGAATCGAAATACATACTAAGCAACGAATTAACCACAGACGGCCTCCATAAAAATCCCATCTTCACAGACAGACAATGCACCTGCCTCCCAAATTCGATCCTTTCTCGACCACATAGGCTCAAAATACTAGCAAAGCTATAATGATCCCCTCTCACGCTTGAGGCGAGCATCTCCTTGAAACAGCCCAATGCTGTCCAATCACATCCATTTTCAACACTCCCAGTGATAAAGGCATTCCAAACCGCCACATCTCCTTGAGGCATTTCATCGAACACATTGCGACTGTATTCGACCTCCCCTGCCTTCACGCAAGCCGACAATAGCGTGGTGCGTGAGTAAACATCGGGGTTCTCTATCTCATCGTATACCCTCTTGACCAATTCCAATTCTTCGACTTTTGCGTAGAGCGAAAGCAGAGGATTCGCAACATGAGGAAAAGCTATGAGCCCAGTTCTAATAGAATAGGCATGGAGTCGGGCGCCTACGGCGGCGTTCTTGACGTTGGCCGATGCCGTTAGAGCAGCTGACAATGTGTAGTGGTCGGGTTTTTCGACAGCGTGGGATGAGTGTATACGGTCGAACAGATTGAGAGCTTCTGAGAATCGATGGGTTTGAGTCAGGTTCTTGAGAAGACGGTTGAGCTGTAAGAGCTTTTTATGGTTCTCTCCGATGTTAGAGACGATCTCTTGGTAACGTTTGAACCAACACATTAGTTCAACTCATGGGTCGTCTTTCTTCATGTTGCTCAAACGCGTTGGTTAATGCAGAGGAGAAATTGGAGAATCTATGGCCAACCTAAGAGTCTGTAGTGTAATCATGAACTGTGGTTGAAAGAAATTAAGTTCGTGAAACAGTAGGGTTGTCAATGGGGAGGGGATTTCCGTCCCCGGCGGGATCCGCCCGGAATAGGATGGGGAATTCCCGCTATTCTACCCCGCGGGGCGGGGAGCACGAAATCATCTGTCTCAAAAACATGTCCCCTCTATGTCCCAAAATGATCACGTCCGTTAAAATTTAAATCCGACGGTTTACAAATTTTCTTTTTTATTGATTAATTATTTTAATCACATAGTCCACCAAATCATAAAACCGTCGTTATTTCATGAGATTTATATGATAAAAATAAATAAACACATCCAATTTATTCCTTGTTTTATGATGATCGATTTGATATTCATATCATATATTTTTCGATAATCATAAAAATCAATTTTAAAGGAGTGGGACAGGAAATGGGACAGGATTATGGGACAGAGGATTTCAACCGCGGGGCGGGGACGGGGGAATATTTTTTCCTGCGGATATCCCCGCCCCGTCCCCGATAATAAAAATAATCTATATTATATTCAATTAATATTATAAGATAAACAATATTAATATACTTTGAAAATATTAAAGTAATATAAATAATATTAAAATATATTTAAGTAATATAAATAATATTAAAATATAGTTTAAATAATATTAGAATAATATAAATTGAATTTTTAAAATAGTGACGGGGCGAGAAATCCCGCGGGGACGGGGACGGTGACGGGGATTGGATCCCCGACCCCGCCCGAACCTGCCCCGTTGACAACCCTAGCGAAACGATTTCTTTAAGAAACAATATATGTAATTACAAACTAATCCATATTGTTTGGGACAATTACGAATAAGTCCTAATCCCAAATTCTCGTTTAAGTCCGTCGATTCTTCCCTCTAAATTACAGTTTTTCTCAACCTGCGGATAAAATAATAGTTTTTCTATATAGTTTGGAATTAAAGAAAAATAACTATTTATTCAATTTCCACCGACTAACAGTCAACAAGTACCACTGCTATACAAACCAAGAACCTACCTAACATTGTAGACAGTTCTACACGATCTCGCGGAACTTTTTATGTGATAGAAAATGCTGTAGGGAGAAGCTTCTGCTAATTGTCTTCAAATTAAATTACATTTGACCGTGCATGAAAGTCCAAGACTTTGAAGTAACGCAAGGACTCAGCAGTAGATGTAATAAAACTTCGCCATTTCCAAGATTCAGCGCAGCATTAACATAATAAGTATAATTTCGCGTGCTTCACACTCAGATGTAAAATAATCAAATAATCTACCTTTTTTTTCTCTCAGAACTCCAACGTGTGTATAGCCCGCCATCATTTTCCTGAGTTCACATCCATAACTTTCCATCAATTTTTATGCTATAAATAGGTTATCAAGAAAACTCAATAGCCCATATATCGTTTTGCATTACTTTGCTTATATATTCTTGTTCTTACATAGCATCAATATTCATCTATGGCAGTTTCACCAGTAGTTAAAGTTGCTGCTATTTGTGGTTCTCTCAGAAAAGATTCCTTCCATCGCGGTCTCATTCGTGCTGGTAATAGTAAAATATATATAAAAAAAATCCGAAGTTCGTTTAAGGTTTTTTTCTTGCGGTGTAGTGTAATGTAATGTAATAATAATACATTGTGCTCGTAAATTTGTTTTGGTAGCTATCGAGATTTCAAAGTCAATCGAAGGTTTGGAGATAGAATACGTCGACACGTCAGAGCTTCCATTGATAAACACCGATCTCATCGAGGGTACTTATCCATCTGCCGTCGAAGCCTTTCGTCAGAAGATTATCGCCGCCGATAGCATACTCATCGCCTCGCCGGAGTACAATTACGGCATTGCAAGTAAATACATAAAAATCGAATCTTTTTTACTTTTATCTCCTCTCTCTCATGCTTAAGGCCCCATTTGATGTAATCCTCAGCTCCCATGAAGAACGCCATGGATTGGGCGTCCCTGCCGCCCAACGTCTTCGCCGACAAAGCCGCGGCGGTGATCAGCTCCGGCGGTGGTTTCGGCGGCGGAAGGGGTCAGTATCAGATCCGTCAAATCGGAGTCTACCTCGACCTTCACTTCATCAACAAGCCAGAGTTCTTCCTCAATGCGTTTCAGCCGCCGGCGAAGTTCGACTCCGAGGGAGACTTGATCGACGACAAGGTTAAGGAGAATCTCAAAGAGGTGATATTGTCTTTGTATGACTTTACGCTCAGACTTCAGGGCAGATCGTCTGTTAATGTCTGAATGAGAGGTTGACTTTTTCGTTGGAGTAATTGCTGTGTTGTGTGTGTTTGTTTTAATTTTAATAAATTAATGACGTCATATCTCTCAGTCTCACACGTACATAAAAGGCAATGTATTGGGCTCCTACGCGAAATTGATTATTGCATTAGGCTCATTGTTTCTGAGGCCCAATAAACGAAGATTAGAACAGCACAACGTTTTAACCCCATGCATTGGAATGGCCAAACATGACGAACATTTTGCCTTATGAATGTGGAGAAAATGTGACTATCGTTGTGGTGTAATAATGGTTTTTGTCCCCTGAAGGAGAAGTGTCACCTTTCATGCATTAATACTCGATTATTATTATTTTTATTTTATTTTTTGGGGTCATTTAGTATGGGATTTAGGCTACATGGCAAAAGGCAAGCACGATCGTTGGTTGATGTTAGTTAGTCACATAGTTGCCAACTGCCAAGGACAAAATTAGAGGAAAATAATTAAATCAAATTGAATGTATTTTGCGGCTTGTTGGAGCTGTGAAATTTGATTATAATTTATCATCTTACGTAAAGACGTGCGCAGTGCATATTGAACATTAAAAAAGTGATTATGATGAAACAAGACGCGAATAAACATACTAAATCATTGACTAGTTCATTCAAAAGACATCTCATATGAAATATTGTTAACTTTTGCCATCATAATTTGGGATATCTAACTATTAACTCCTTTAGTAATGATTGTGTGAGGATAGAATAATTAAAAATATGTATTATTTGATAGCATGTGGCCTGTTGGTCTTTATTTACCACCCACTAGAGTCATGACATTTCACGACTTATCTTTCATATATTAGAATTGGTTTTTTAATATCGCAATCATATAATTGATGGTACCTTTTTTTTGTCAAGCTGACTTTTAATTATCAAATACTCCCTCCGTCCCTATAACTTTTATACATTTTACCAAATCGGGCGTCCCACTATCTTTTATACATTTCCATTTATAGTAAAAATTTATACATAATTTTAATTTTAATTATTCCAACTTAAATTTTAATCATACAACTAAACATTAATTACCACACCTACCCACCAAAAAAACCTAATCTGAACAACTAACATCTCTCTCTATCGCATATTCATTCGCTCGATCTCTGTGTCTCTCTCGCCATTTCTATCAGCGCTCATTTATCTCTGAAAACCCTAGAAAAATGGTCGATCCTCGTTCTCCGTTGCCGGCGCTCGTCACCGACGCTCTGTCGGTGTCGGGTGAACATGGTGACGACCTCTCAGAGGTTCCAGAGACACCGGAATGTCTGTTGGGGTTTTCGGACACGACGCGTGATGAGCCTCGGTTTTCTGATGTTTGTGAGTCCGATTCACTGACTCTGGGTTCTTTGTTGCTTCCAGGTGGTGAGACTGTGTTGCCTTGCTCGTTGGAGTCGCCGGATTCACCGGATCTTGGCGATTTAGGCGCCGATTCGGCCGATCTCTGGAGCTCCGTGCCTGATTCGGGTGCCTTGCTTGCCGATCTGGCGGATCCGTGCGGCTCTGTTGCTGATTCGGGTGACTTGCTTGCCGATCTGCCGGATCCGTGCGGCTCTGTTGCTGTTTCGGGTGATTTAGCTGGCTGCTTTGTTCCTGATTCCTTGAATGACGAGATAAAGGCCGTGGCACAGCAATTCCTAGCGATTTACTGTCCGGCCGTGAACTATAAGAAGGTTAATTCTATCCTTGAACTCGTAGCATTACTGTCTGAGCAAAAGCCGGGGTCTTTGGTTTACTGTGTGATGCTGAAATGATGATTAAAATGGCTGATGTGGGCTGATATGTTGGATGTTAAGTCGTTTAGGGTTTAATTGTGTCTGATGTTGTGTTGTGCCTGATTCTGCGGTCTGATATGTTGGATGTGGTCTGATATGTTGGATTTGGTCTGCTATGTTTTGCCTGAATTGGTCTGATAGGTTGTGCTGTGTTGTGGCTGATTCTGTGATGACTGTGAACACATACATATAACCCATTCATACATGTTCTACATTCTCACAAAAACAAACAGCACATACACATGTCTGAACATCAAAAGTGTTAACTGTTATCCATGTTTATACATTAAACATGTCAACTAATCTGTCATTATGTTTACTGCATAAACATGCTTGAACCTTAGGATGACTCTCCAAAATACTCCTCTAGCTGTCTGTGTTGAAATGCTTCACCTTGTTCTACCATGTATTGCATGCATTCCTTCACTAATAAATCATCCACATGTAGAGCATCTGGTAGGGTACCTTCCCTGATCAATGCCTGCTTTTTCATGTGTGGCAAGCTGTATTTGTTGTGTCCCTTGACCTTCATGATTTCAATGAGGCATGCTTGCATACTTAGGAACACCTTGTTCAAAGTTTCATGACTTAGCTGCTCAAATGATTCTTCCACTGCAAGAACTAACTCATCAATTGTATATGCTGCTTTCTGAACTTGTAAAGATTGAATGGCTCTGAACCATCCTAAGTCATTGATGTTTAAGTCTGGTGAATTAGGTGGTTGGCATAGTAGTTTTATATTGAATCCATCAGTTTCTGCTGCATGTCTGAAATCAGAATCTGAATCAATAATGTGTGGCTTTGCATTGTCTTGTTGGATGATTATGTGTTTATCTGCATTTGTTGGCCACTTCTGCTTGATTGCTGGTATGACCTGCACAACATAATCACCTAGTAGATTAGCTTGTCATTGCATTTGCTCATGTTTGATGCTTACATTGATTGGCCAAATAGATGATGATGCATTTGCTTGAATCTGTTACTGATCTTTGTAATGCAACACATGAGCAATTGTGCAAACACTATCTACTCTATGGACACCACATATTAGAGGTAAGTGAGAACATACATTGTTGATCAAACATGCCTTGATTACATCCTTGTTGATTGAATCCATGGCTTTGGTTTCCAATGTGCCCTTAGCTCTATTCTTGCTGTTTCTCTTGGCTGGAACCTTTACAGTAAATGGAAATAAACCTATTTTGCCATCAAACACAAGCTGTCCATCATCTGTGTACACGGGTCTGCTCACAGCACACATAAACATCACTTTTGTGATGAATCTCTTGCTCTTGCATGATCTGTATGGTTCTTCTTCCCTGGACATAAGTAGAATCTCTCTTTGGTCTTTGTAATGTAGAACCATTTCTCATCTATGTGTACTGTGTTGTGCATGCTAGAAAAGTATAGCCTCTTGTGTATATTGTCGGCCACCAATGATGATAAGCAAAATTTCAGCCTTAAAATTTTGTTGGAAGCTGTCAAGTCGGGTTTAATTGCATTGGTATGTGGTCTGATCAGCCCTTGTTTCACCCATCGACCCACTGTGCTTTTGCTCACTTGAATTTCATTAGCAAGCCTTCGGATTGTTGTTCTTTTGCTTACATTAATTGCTTTATCTGTTCAAGGTCTACTTGTAGTTTGGTCTTTCTTTGCAGGCCTGATTTGCGCACGAATTGTACAGCCATGCCAGAATCTATTTGAGATTTTGCAACTCTCCAAATCTGCTCAACTGTATGCCTGTGAAGTTCAAATGCGGCAGCAACCTCACTTAGTTTTCCATGGGGTAATTTTCCTTCGGTGCAGCTAGATAGCAGTCTGTGGGCGATTTGAATTTTCTGTTCTGGAGTTAGATTAGGCTTTTTTTTTTTCATCTCTGTTTCACTTGGCAGCAGCCGGCTAGATGGTGGTGATTTTGTTTGTCTGATTTTTGTTGGGTGTTTGGCTAATTGTGGTGTGTTTGCCCGATTTAGTTGTGTAAAAATTCTGTATTTATATTGTGGTATTTAAAGGATTTGGTTTTGGAGGGAATCATTAACTTTTGGCAAAATTTTTAGCATGCTTAATGGGCCTCAAAAACGTCCTTAAATCTGTACTATATTAATAAAATATTACTGCCTTAATATGTGTGCCAGATTTCATATGTACAAAAAATACAGGGACAGAGGGAGTATATATAATTTGAAGAGGACAAAAAAGATTGGAGAAAAGGTGTGCACAAATGTTATCGAAACTAAAATTGGTAACTAGCTGACTTTTATTGATTCTTTTCTACCCAAATTTCAAACACACATCACGCCCTACAAACGTCCTTTCTCATCCCTCCATCTGTTAGGCATGTAAGAAGATTTAGGAGCCAAATACGGAAGCTAATAGCTTTGGTTTCTGTCCCAATCTAAGAATTAATTAGTAAAATAATTAAAGAGAAATTACTAAAAATTATTATAGTTTCTTCTTTGGAGCATGCATAGTTTGTAAGAGAAGTAAAACATTGGTTTTGTTCCTTTCGTTTAGTTCAAGACATCTCTTTTTCAGGACCATGCGCCAGAGATTACAATGGTCAAATGTATTTCAAGAAAAAGAAAATCAGAAATGGATAATACGATCCATGTTTGGCTATTCTCCTTTGCAGAATCCCTCCCATTCTCTCTCTCTCTTGTTGCTTTTTCCTTTTGTCTAACAAACAATCCAATCTTATGAACAGCTTCCTCTGTTTCCAAGAATATCTAACTGCCATTTTTAAAGCTAACATGGCAAAATATACTAGTTTGAGCAAATAAAGCCAAAAGCAAGACACATTTCATTTTAAAAAAGCCCTCATTTATTGTCTCTGTCTTCTATATGGCCCCTCCTTTGTTGTCCTAACCATAGTTTCCTTACCTGGGCTGTTTGCAAGATGTTCGTCGATTTGCCTAAGAAGAAGAACAAGCTTCCATCTTCGATTCGAAGCAGAAATTCATCTGGGCTGAGCTCAAAAACGCAAGAAAAAAGATCGAGAAAAAATTAATAAAAATCGAATCTTTTTGAGAGATAATGAGCCAAGAGTCCGAAACTTGGGAAAGAAAGGTGAAACAAACCCAAGCAGCACCAAAGAGAAGGCCAAGCCGCCCATTCACGACAATGTCGGTGGCCCATGTCGACGACGCCGACGATCTCCACAACCCCGGCGAGGTTTACACCGTCGAAAAGGTCTTCCCTAACGGAGACAAGTACATGGGCCAGTGGTCCGATAACTGCCCCAACGGCCACGGAAAGTGCGTCTGGGAAGACGCCTGTACCTACGCCGGCGAGTGGCTCCGAGGAAAGGCCGCCGGCAAGGGCAGGTTCACCTGGCCGTCGGGCGCAGCCTACGAAGGCCAGTTCAAGAACGGTTTCATGGACGGCGAAGGCTCTTACACCGACGCCGCCTCAAACGATTCTTACAAGGGCGTGTGGGTGTCCAACGTAAGGCACGGCAAGGGAACTCGCACCTACGCCAACGGCGACTGCTACGACGGCCACTGGCGGCGAAACCTCCCCGACGGAAAAGGTAGGTACCTGTGGAGCAACGGAAACGAATACGCCGGCCATTGGAAGCATGGGAAAATGCACGGCAATGGTACGATGGTTTGGGACAACGGAAATCAGTACGAGGGTTCTTGGCGCGACGGACTGCCCAGAGGAAACGGCACTTTCCGATGGATCGACGGCAGCTTCTACGTCGGCGTATGGAGCGAAGATCCCAGCGAACAGAGTGGATCTTATTACCCATCTACTTCTAACACGGGCGCCTACGACTGGGACCCACAAGAGGTCTACCTTGTCGAGCTAAAGGACTGCAGAATATGTAATGGAGAGAAGATACAGATCTACCCTTCGGACAAGAAAGTAAGCTGGCCTTGCGAAGAGGCTGAGAAGCAATCGTCGGCGTGGAAGAGTTATCATTACAGAGAGAATAAGGATGTGATGAGCCTGAGGACGGCCCACGACGGTGAGTCAAGCATGGGCTCTGATTCTGATCTCAGCTTAGGCTGCGAAAGAGAAGCCGATGGTTGTTCGACCTCTGACGATCTTGACTATGCTTTGAGGGGATACGTAAGAAAGCACATGGTAACAAAACCGCCCAAAAGGCAGGGAATTATCATATCGAAAGGGCATAAGAATTACGACTTGATGCTCAATTTACAGCTAGGAATAAGGTATCTTCTACCATCTTTGTGATATATATATGTCTCTCTAGCACTTGGAAGAATGTTTGCTGATTTCTTCTTTTCTTTTTTGTTTTCAGACATGCAGTGGGAAGGCCAGCTCCAGCGACATCGTTTGATCTTAAGGGCTCGGCGTTCGACCCGAGAGAGAAAGTTTGGACTAAATTTCCGCCCGAGGGTTCGAAGCATACGCCGCCCCACCAATCTAACGAGTTCAAATGGAAGGATTACTGCCCATTAGTTTTCAGGTGCCAAAGCGAAATTATTACGATACGCTCGGAAAAAAATTTGTTCATGCATGGATTCTGGCCTTAGATTATTACGTCGATGAAACTTGGAAAAAAATGTGTTCTTTAGGACACTCAGAAAGCTGTTTAAGGTTGATCAAGCAGATTACATGATGTCCCTGTGCGGAAACGATGCGTTAAGACAGCTGTCTTCGCCAGGAAAGAGCGGAAGCTCCTTCTACCTTACGAGCGACGACAAGTACATGATAAAAACCATGAAGAAGTCCGAAGTCAAAGTAAGCGAGCGAGCGCCTTTTTTTTTTGCGGTTATAATATTGTGTCTAACTCTGTTACGATCGTATCCATTATTAGCAGGTGCTGAAGAGAATGCTTCAAGCTTATTACAACCACGTTCGGGCTTTCGAGAATACGCTCGTGACGAGGTTCTTCGGCCTTCACTGCGTGAAGAATGGTGCTGCGCAGAAGAAGGTATGTATATAGCTAGGAATTGATTCCTCGGCGAATAATTATGTTACGCGAAATTTTCTGAGACGCATTTGATGATGATTGTGAAAGGTGCGGTTTGTGGTCATGGGAAATTTGTTCTGCACGGAATATGCGATTCACAGGCGTTTCGACCTAAAGGGTTCTTCGCACGGCCGCCTTACGGTTAAGCCCGAGTATGAGATCGACTCGTCGACGACGCTCAAGGATCTCGATTTGAATTTCATCTTCAGATTGCGTAAATCTATGTTAAACGAGCTTCGTAGGTACGATAAGTATCATAATTATTGAGAATCCAAAGATCTTGCGATACGTATAAAATTAAATTTTTTTTTGCTTATAGGCAAGTCGATCGAGACTGCGAATTCCTCGAACAAGAGAGAATAATGGACTATAGTCTCCTCGTCGGCGTTCACTTCAGACAAGTGTCGAATTCGGGCCGAGCCCTAAGTCCCGAGGCTAATAAAATCCTGAGATCTCCTCTCGGTACTATCTACATACTCCATCGTTATTTTTTAACCCTAGAATATGAAGAATTGTGATAATCTTACGTGTAATGTTTTTCGACTTTTTTCTTTTACGCAGGCGGCGAAGCGATGTCGGGGTCGGATAACTGGTAATAATAAATTACTATTTATAAATGTGGATTTCGTCGGGATTTTCCCTAAAAAAATAAAAAAAAAATTCGGCAGTTTGCCCGCGCGGGCGGAGCTAACGGCGAGGGAAAACCAAGGCGTCGAGACGCAGATAGTCGGGGAACCAACTGGCGAATATTACGACGTAGTTTTGGTTTTCGGAATAATAGATATATTACAAGGCTATGATATCGGCAAGAAACTCGAGCATGCGTACAAATCTTTCCAACACGACCCTACTTCGATCTCGGCCGTCGATCCCAGGCAATATTCGAGGCGTTTTAAGGATTTTATATTTAGGGTTTTCGCGGAAGAAGACGCTCGATGATAGGATCGGGAAATTTATACGTAATTTAGTCGAATTTTGTTAGGCGCCTATTTAAATTAGGGTCTGCTTCAGTTGTAAGAAATTGCATTGCTTTGCATGAGCTTTGTAAGAGCGTAAATGGCAATGAAATTCACATTCAAGAAACCGTTGACTTAGTATTTTGTTTTCTTCTCCTCGAAAAAACTCCACAAAAGTCGTACTAATGAAGGCCCGCACGCACGCCTATTTTTTATGGTAAGTCAACTATTGACCAGCAAGTCTTAAAGTCAAATATAGAAGCACACCACGTCTATTGTTCTTTCTTCCCATTTCGACTTACACATATAATATAATGCCAAGCATGTTCGAAGTTCAATGCATGGTGCTGTGTGGAGACATTATATCTAGAAACTATATTTTACCCATTCAATGTGTTAAATTGAGGTTTCCAACCTAAAATCAATTGGTGTTAGGTGGAGAGGCCTCTTTGATTTATATACTGAGCCGGGTGATATTAATTTCCCGATGTGGGACAGAGATTCTCAACACGCCCCCTCACGTGTGGCACGATTCAAAGCCTAACACGTGGACATATGAAATCGGGTGACGGTGAGTGAAATATGCGGATAACACGCAGATCAAACCCGCTCTGATACCATGTTAAATTGAGGTTTCCAACCTAAAACCAATTATTGTTAGGTGGAGAGACCTCTTTGATTTATATACTGAGTCGGGTTATATTAATTTCCCGATGTGGGACAGAGATCCCAACACAATGCACGGTATAGACCTGGGCTTTGGGCCGAATTGGGCCGGTTCTGGGCCGGTTCCGATTCCACCGGTTCCAGCACTGTTCCGGTTCCGGTTCTGGGACCATTTTCCTGGGATCGGACCAGAACCGCGGAGCTGGACCACGGGCCTAACCGGAACCGGACCATTTATTTTTTATTTTTTTTATTTTTTAATGTATTTGTCGAATTAAATAAATAATAATAAACATTTGGCCCGGTTCCGGTTCCGGTTCGGAACCGGATATCCGCGGTTCCGAGTTCCGTGAACCGACCCAGTTCATTTTAACTGGGCCGGTTTTCGGTTCCAGAACCGGATCTACCGGTTCCGGTTCTGGGCCAGATTAATGGGCCAGTTTTGGGCCGGTTCCGGGTTGGCCCGGCCCAAAACCCAGGTCTTGCACGATATTAAATATATATAATTATGTGAATATATTAAATTATATTTGAGTTGTTAGTTATTCTATATAAGCATGGGATAGTGGGTTATTTTTTCATTTTTATATTTATTTATTAGTTTATTTAATTATATTGGACAGGTAACGGTATTAGAGGGCACCTAAATTTCTATTCTAATATAAGATTAAGATTATATATGTATTATTTACATCGACCGCAATATATATATATATTATTTCTCATATTCGCAATTTATAATTTATCATGCCACGAAGCGGTGGCGGTGGTTCGCATCGCATAATAAATGCCCATAGCAAATGCCCTATTAACATATAAAGCCCAACAAAAATATATTTTACTATGTCTACATATGTATAATATAGTTTCTCTTCCTTCTACTACGCGATGTGTTTGCCATTATTTCTCAGAATAAAAAACAATAATAAGAAAAACAATTTCATAGGCCGACATGAGCAATATGATTTAAGAAGCATCCCAGGTACTTTCATCATAAGTAGTTAAAGTAGTTACTTTGGACCAACCAAATAAACAATCTTAGCATTCACTCTCATTTCCCACGACTTTAAGACGCTCATTCTCATTGTTTCTTCGTGCGTGTATTTATTTTTCTTGCCCCCCAAAATATAGTTAGGATATATATGAATGTGCCAACTAATTCTTTTAGATGGATGGATTTGTCTAGCTAATTTATCAGTCGCTTCAATTTTTAAATTTTTTTAAAGTCAAAGTATAACTAATAAAGAGGCCCAATAGGAGTTAAAAGTTGGGGTGTTTGAGACCCTTTTGTACTAAATTGACAGGCATTTCAATTGCACGCTGCTCCCACCAGCACCAATCAATACAAATTCCAAATCTAATGTTACCTTTTTTACTTTGATTTTGACTTCTCTAATTTTGATATGTATACGTTCTATTCAAAAATTTGAAAATAGGTCTATTGTAGAATTAAGGGACGTTTGAGGTTCAAGCCCCATTTTATATTTTATATAGGCCCAAGGACCTTGTCAGAAAAACATTAATTTGAAGGACCTATTTCACAGTTTAAGTTAGAATTAAGGTTGTTGGACGAAAATACCCTTATAAAAGGGTAGTAATGAAGTGGTATCCAGCGCGTCAATTCTGTTATCAGTTATCACATGACAGGAAGTGTTACATGAAGTGGTATTGTAGACCCATGAAGTGGTACGAGTGAACAGTGAAGTGGTACTGGTGAACAGTGAAGTGGTACAGTAGACCCATGAAGTGGTACTGGTGAACAGTGAAGTGGTACCGCATTTGTAAAGCATGAAGTGGTAAGGTTGAACTGAGAAGAAGTGCTACTATAGACCCATGAAGTGGTACTACAAGACCAGAGAAGTGGTACAACGTCTGTAGACCCATGAATTCCCAAACATTTCAGCAGTACCACTTCATGGGTCTACAATACCACTTATTCTATGTTCAACATTATCACTTCATGGGTCTACAATGCTGTACCACTTCACTGTTCACCCGTACCACTTCACGGGTCTACAGTACCATTTCACTGTTCACTCATACCACATCATGAGTATACAGTAGCACTTCACTGTTCACCCGTACCACTTCATGGGTCTACAGTACCACTTCATGTACAATGTATACTGTTAATGTTGAGTGTTCAGCATCGGCAATGTTGGGGTAACATTCTAGCCAACATTTGTTGGTCAAGAATGTTCCCTTTCTCGGTTTTATCTTTAATGCCCAAAACTAACTTTATTGCTGACGTGATATTTTACTAGACTTATGCAGGTCTTGGATAAGGTAAAGAACGGATCAAATCGCATCGGAGTGAGCGTGGAGCAAAGATAGGAAGAGTGCTTACTAAAGATAGGATGTCTTGGAGCTAAAGCAAGGACCGAGCACTTGGAGTGACCAAGTCGACTCCCAACGGACACTAACGGTCATAACACTCTTAGTGGACGTTAGTGGACGTTGAGGGAGGTTGCTAAGTCGTTTGGACAAGTCCTTCACGAGTTGAAGACATATAAAAGGCGAAGGACTTCACCATTTGAAGATACGACTTATACATCGAACACTGAGCGAGAGTGAGAGCTTCTCTGAGCAAGAGTTATTCCTTGAAAGAGTTTTCTTTTTGATCTAGCTTGTTAGGTTTTAGAATCGTGTGTGGTTCCTTCCTTTTGCTAGATTTCTTTTAACTATCTTTTTCGATAGTTTGTAATCCATCGTTTTAGTGGATTATTTTGCCGCAAGGCTCGCAGCAAGTTATTTGACTTGCTGCACAAAATTAGCTCTTGTGTTCGTGTTCTTTTATCATTAAGTTCGTTCTTTTCCGCTGTGCATTTACAAGTGAGTTGGAGTGTTAGCCTAACATCGCATCCAACATCAGCTTATTACGAAGTGATTTACATCCATTGTGTACGGGACCACCTTCAAAGTGGTATCAGAGCCAACGCTTGACGTTACTAAGCGCTTAACATCCTCTACAATGGATATTACCAGTTCAAACAATGTCGGCAAAGTTCCTGCCCTTGACGGCACCAACTACGCATACTGGAAGATTCGTGTTCGTCAGTGCATCAAGTCAATCGACGTGCGAGCATGGGAATCAGTACTCCATGGGTATATCCCTCCAAGGACAGAACCTGATGCAGATGGAGAAAGTGTTGACAAGCCGGTCGAAGAATGGACGGTGCCTGAACGAAGCGCGGCTGAATATAATGATAAGGCACTCAACGCCATCTTCTCCACGGTGGACATCTTCATGTTTAAGATCATCCAGAACTGTACAATGGCTAAGTCTGCGTGGGATCTGCTCCAGAGGTACTGTGAAGGTGACACAACTGTGCGAGAAACCAAGCTACGCCTCCTCCATAGTCAATTCGAGAACATCAGAATGAAAGAAGACGAGGACATCACGACGTACTTTGGAAAACTCTTGACGATATCCAGCGAGTGTGCCAGCCTAGGAGAGGCTATAACTAACAAGGCATTAAATTCTAAAGCTATTCGTACACTAACTGAAAAATTTAATGTGAAGGTCTCGGCAATTGAGGAATCGCACAACCTTGCCACCATGGACTTCAACGTCTTGATGAACATCCTGAAGAATTTTGAAACCAATCTTGAAGTCCAAAAGAGGGCCGCTCGCGGAAAGAGTCTTGCACTGGTCACTCAGCCATCCAAGGATCCGATCGAGGTTGATCCCAGTAACGAAGAGGACCTAGCCATGGTCGTAAAGAAATTTGCGAAGTTTTTCAAGAAGAAGAATGTTGTGCAGAATGTTGGCCCAACATTCAGAAAAGGCCAGAATGCCAAAGCTGAACCATCCTCAGCACCACCGTACCCTAAGCGAAAGTTTGCTGGGAAGCTAGACGGAAAACCGAAGAAGAACATCAACTATGAGGCAATCAGATGCTTTGAATGCCAAGGCTGGGGTCATTTTGCCAACGAATGTGCAAACACTCTTCGCAAACATGGAAAGGCCATGTGGATTGACCTGTCAGACGACGAAGATGACGATGAAGAGCCTAAGCAATCATCCGTAATCATCCAGTCCTTTTCAGATGACGAAGATGAAGAAGATAATCATATCGGCCTCACTGCGGTAACTGATGTTGAGTCAACATCTGGCTCAACATCTGTAAAACATATTATTTTTGATTATGATGATTCAAACTGTCTTGATGGTAGTCTGAGTTGTGATGATACAGAACCTGAGACAGGAAGTTGTGAAGAAGCCTTGAAGCTGTTAACCACGCACTATGAAATTGAGAAGGCCAATAATCTACAACTTCAAGCCGCGGTGAAACTGTTGGTCGATGAAAATGAGAAAAATGAAAAGATTATTGAAGGCTTAATGGATGGCTTGAACAAGTTGGAAGCCGCACTGACACGCAAGGACAGGGAGATCGACGCGCTTCAAAAGCAAGTCAATCATGTCGAGGAAACGTTTACTAAGTTGAACAAGGGTAAATCCACCCTTGATGAGGTATTGTCTCTTGGTATTTATGATAAGCAAGGTCTAGGATATAATGCTCAGCCTGCATGCGATAGTACAATACCCGTGTCTCATGATCAGCCTAAGATTGTTTTTGTTAAAGCTGAATCTAGGAATGTCGAAGCCGAAGTAGTGAAGCCTAAGGATAGTCCCGAGCATGTGACCCAGAAAAATAATGATAAATCATTTCTGTGTGATCATTGTAAGAAGTTAGGTCATTTGAAGTCATACTGTTGGAAATTGAAGAGAGAGATTTGTGCAAAGAAATCGATGTCGGCTGAAATGTCATCCAACATATCTGTCAACATTGAGAAATCAGTGTTGAAAAATGTGTCTGGAGAAAACTCAGCTGGCTCATCTTCGAATTTCAGCAAAAAGAATATGGTTAAGTCTTCTAAGAAAACTTGGATCTCGAAATCAGGATCTAAATGTCTAGTTGTATACACCTCTTTGCGAGCTAATGTGACAGGTTCATGGTACTTTGATAGCGGGTGTTCCCGACATATGACGGGCACCAAAGAATATCTCAGTGAGTATACACCCTTGAGAAGTGGATCTGTGACGTTCGGAGGTGGTTCTAAAGGTCGAATTCTTGGCCGAGGCAGACTTAATGTCCCTGACTTTCCCAAGCTTAGCAACGTTCTTCGTGTTGACGGGCTTGTTGCTAATTTAATAAGCATAAGCCAGCTGTGCGATGATGACCTCGAGGTAAGGTTTAACAAGGAATGCTGTGAAGTCTTTAACCAAGATTCTGTTTTAGTGATGGCAGGTAAAAGATCTAGCGACAATTGCTACCTTGTTGGTGACAAAACTGGTGTGAAGGACGTGTGTCAACTATCAAAAGCCGAGGACGATGTTACTCTTTGGCATAACAAGTTAGGTCACGTCAACTACAGAACATTGGAGCAACTTATCAAACATGAAGCAATCAGAGGGATTCCGAAGCTTAAGGAGTTTGGTAAGGTAGTATGTGAGTCGTGCGTGAAGGGTAAGCAAACACATGTTAGTCACAATGTTGACCAACATGCTGCCCAACATTTTAACACTGCTCACTGTTTTCAATTAATTCACATGGATTTGATGGGTCCTATGGAAGTAGATAGTATAGGAGGTAAGAAATATGCTTATGTGCTCGTGGATGATTTTTCTAGATATGCTTGGATTTTCTTTCTTAAGGAAAAATCGGAATCGTTCGACTTCTTTAAGAATTTCTGTGCTATGATTAGGAACAATTTTAGTGCTACCATCTTTCGTATTAGGTCAGATCATGGTAGAGAATTTGAAAACCAGTATTTTGATGAGTACTGTGGTAAGAAAGGTATTGTACATGAGTATTCTTCCCCTAAGACGCCCCAACAAAACGGGGTGGCCGAAAGGAAGAATAGGACTTTACAAGAGATGGCTCGGGTTATGTTATTGTCGAAAAATGTTTCTAAACGTTTTTGGGCTGAAGCACTGCACACGGCATGTCACATTTCGAACCGAGTGTTCTTTAGACATGGCACGAAGAAAACATCGTATGAGTTACTGAATGGGAAAAAGCCTACTGTTAAATATTTTCATGTGTTTGGTTGTTTTTGTTACATGCTGAATAATCGGGAATATTTGACGAAGTTTGATTCAAAAAGTGATAAATGTATTTTCCTAGGTTACTCGTCTAATAGTCGCGCCTACCGTGTTTATAATTTGCGCTTGAAATCAGTTCAAGAATCAGTGAATGTTGTGTTTGACGATGCTACTGATCTTAGCAATATGCCCCCTCAAGTAGATGTTTCAGATATTATACAAGCTGTCAAGGAACCAGAGGAGCCTGCGGATGTCAATGTTGAGCCAACATTGGACTCAACATCTGAGCCAGAACAGAACGATGACGCTGGTCCCAGTGAAGTGCGACGTGATCCGCCAGCTAAGATTCGGAAAGATCATCCCACTGATCTTGTTATAGGAGATGTGAATGAAGGAAGAAAAACAAGAGACAAGCCACGCAAAGACTACAAATCTATGGTAAGAAACGTATGCATGAACTCGGTATACGCTGAGGTACGCTTTAATTGTTTTGTTTCTGAGATTGAACCGAAAAATGTGCATGAAGCCCTTAAGGATAATTACTGGATTAATGCAATGCAAGAAGAACTCTTACAGTTCGATAAAAACCAGGTTTGGACCTTAGTCCCACGGCCAAATGACATTAATGTCATAGGCACGAAGTGGATTTTTAAGAACAAGTCTGATGAATCTGGGAGGGTTGTTAGAAACAAAGCACGTTTAGTAGCTCAGGGATATACTCAGGTAGAAGGCATAGATTTTGATGAGACGTTTGCTCCTGTTGCTAGGTTAGAATCAATAAGACTTTTGTTAGCTATAGCATGTTGGCTTAACATCACATTACATCAAATGGATGTTAAGGGTGCTTTTTTGAATGGGTATATAGATAAGGAAATTTATGTCGAACAGCCAAAAGGGTTCGAAGATCCCCATTATCCTAACCATGTTTTTAAGCTGCAGAAGGCTTTATATGGATTAAAGCAAGCGCCTCGAGCTTGGTATGCTAGGTTAGCAACGTTTTTGCTTGAGTTCGGTTTCACACGAGGTGAGGCAGACCGCACTCTTTTTGTTAAACGAGTCGGTTCTGACCTTTTGATAGCTCAAGTCTATGTTGATGATATTGTCTTTGGATCGAGCTCACAATCTATGTTAGATCAGTTTGTGCAGGCGATGAACACCACATTTGAGATGAGTATGATCGGCGAGTTAACCTACTTTTTAGGTTTGCAGATTAAGCAAAGGAGCGACGGGATCTTTATGTCCCAAGAGAAATACGCCAGAAACACTGTGAAGAAGTTCGGGTTGGACACTGCAAAGGTAATGAAAACGCCCATGGGGTCATCGCAGAAGGTAAGTAAAGACAATGTTGGGCCTAATGTTGACCCAACATTGTACCGCTCTATGATTGGTAGCTTGTTGTACTTATCTGCGAGCAGACCCGATATCATGTATAGTGTTTGCGTATGTGCTAGATATCAATCTGAACCTAAGGTTTCTCATCTCAATGCGGTTAAGCGAATACTTCGTTATGTGAGTGGATCGTATAGTCTTGGATTAAGGTTCTCCAAAGATACTAATCTGAGTCTTGTAGGATACAGCGATGCTGACTGGGCTGGTGACGAAGATGATCGCAAGAGTACAAGTGGTGGTTGCTTCTTCTTAGGTAACAATCTGGTTGCATGGTATAGTAAAAAGCAAAATTGCGTGTCATTATCTACTGCTGAGTCCGAGTACGTAGCTGCGGGAAGTTGTTGTACCCAATTGATGTGGTTGAATAGCATGTTGTGTGACTATGGTTTAGAGTGCGAATCTGTTCTCATGTATTGCGATAACCTTAGTGCCATCAACATCTCTAGGAACCCTATTCAACACTCACGTACGAAGCATATTGACATTATGCATCACTTTCTAAGAGACATGGTCGAAAAAGAGCTAGTGCATATTGAGCATATAGACACTAAGAATCAGTTGGCAGACATTTTCACGAAAGCATTGGATTCTGAAAGGTTCTCGGACCTGAAGAAATCCATAGGTTTGCACATGTTAGTCTGAATGTTGGTCCAACATTTGGATCAACAAGCATATGTCGAATTTGATAGTCACTGCATTGATGTTTGATGAGATATTCTGTTCGGTTTTCCTGTGAAATGACTTGATTTTTCTTGATTGGTCCTTAGATTAACCCAATCCCTCTTTAAAGGCTCTTGGTAACACGTCCCTAGGTACACGGCATTCGCTGTGATGATGTACTTATTGCGACATCCTTATTTGTTATAAGCATGCTCATAAACTCTCGGCTAGATACAGGTTTTTGGTAATAAGATTCCTTAGGTACACGGCATTCGCGGTGACGATGTACACTATGCGACAAACGGCCTAACCTTGAGGTTGAGGGTATAAGGGCAGTGCATAAAGTATCTGGATATTTGAGGTGAGAAGGTAGAAATTAAGGGGACTGATTTTGAGAAGAATCGAGCAGATAAGTCTAGGATTACTTAATCAGGATGTTGAGTCAAATGTTAGGGCAACATATGTGACTGTCAGTTTGATATTGCTACATTTTGTGCTTTCGTTTTATTTGTGTCTGTCCTAAGTACTGCTTTTGTTAGTTTTTTTTTTGTGTCTATGTTAGTTAGCTCTCATAATTGCATTAGAAATACTCGAAGAACAGCTCTTTACACTTGGCTCTATGTGCTCATCAAAGTCGCTAAATCGGTTAGTGATTCTGGACTCTATCTTGACTTCTGACTTAGTTTTCTCTTGGTGATTCATGTCTCTAAGTGCTCCGTTAAACTCGCATGACTTGTGTTTCAAGTAGTCTTTAAGATGCTCGAATAAAGGTTGTGGATGTAGTTTATTTTAATCAGTTATTTAAATGTGTCTAAACGGTTATTTTTCTATTTCACTTAATCCATTATCTGCTATTTCTTTGAGTAGTGTAGAGTGGAAGTAACCGTTGTAAACTAGTTTATATGACGTGATTTGACTGAGTAAATTTTGATTCACAAACCCTAACTCTCACTTCAATTTCGTCTCTTCCAAAGCTCCTATTTGTGTTTCAGCGATTCTTCATAATTCTCTTCCCAAAATTGTTCGATTTGTACTCTCAAAATGACGAATTCACCAAGAAATGAAGAAACCCGCGATGTCAGCCCAACATTGAGCGAGACCGTACTCAATGTCGCCCCTCTTCGGATGATTCCAGCGCCGGTCTTCACCTTCGCTGATGTACCGTTCGGGTCTTCAGCGTCGCCTCCACGGCCGGTTCAGACGACTCCAGTCGGCGGCGCAATCAACGTTCCAGCACCTACTCCGTCGAGTCCTGTTCCCGCGCCCAAATCTGCGAAGAAAACTGCCAAGAAGCCGATGAAGGAGAAGCAGATAGCGTCCAAACCTCAACCACCCAAATCTGTTCCAAAGACGCGTCAGAGCAATCGTCTCAAACAAGCTCGGATTTCAAAGGGCCCCAAATCGACTGCAGACAAGCCGATCACCGTTTCAAGCTCATCGTCGGAGTGGGAAACCGACACCTCAGACGAAGAGCCCCCTCAGATGGAGACTAAGCACCCTGTTCAAGGGGAGGCTAGCTCGGCCAAAGCGCCGAGTCCGACGCAGGAAACAGCAGCCTCTTCGTCAAGTAAGGCCACTGACGACATCATCGACGATACTACCTATGCTCAGGTGGAGAATACGGCAATGAGTCCAGGGGGAGGTCAGCCTTCTAAGGATTCAACCTCGTCAACCTCTGCCAACGAAGAAGATGATGAGTTTGGCGCGAAGGAAACTCTAGCTGCTTGGAAGAAAAAGCTGGACAAACGAGAAGGGAAGAGGCCAATGGTCTCTAAGGAAAAGCCATCAAAGCGGGCACGTCTATCGGAGTCTTCCCCAGACGCAAGCCACAGTCACACTCCTTCACAAGCTTCCAGTGACAGTGACGATGTTGAGGAAGATGTTGACCCAACATCGGAATCGGACTGGGAGTCACCCCTGCCAAGAGGGAAGTTTTATGGAGCAATCAATGAGGAGCTGTGGCCATCTTATAGCCAGAGGGTACTTCGCGTCGAGAGGACAGCAGATGAAGTCAGTTTTCGCCGCTACGGGGTGATGCAATTTCTGGAATCAAGGAGGTTCGACAAGACGGTGACAAGGTTCGGAACCTACTGTAAATCAGTGGTTCGCGAGGTATATGCTAACCTTTCACCTAGACTTAATGATCCTAGTTCTAGGAAATATGGACGAATCTTTTTGAGGGGAAAGTTATATGATTTTACGGCTGGATGTGTTAATGACTATTTGGGTACTCCAAATGTGGGCATGGACGAAGAATACGATAATAATGAGGTGGTTTCTGTCTTGACTGGGGGTAGAGTTAGAGAATGGGATGGGAATTTTTCGTGTTCCTTTTTGACCTCGCTCTACTCTGTGCTATTTAAAATCGGGATCTGTAATTGGTGGCCAACTGCTAATGAGACTCGAGTGGCAGAGAGTATGGCTCATATACTCTTTGCGCTCGGGAAAAATCTACCATTGAATATGGGAGAATTGGTGCTAGATCAGATGTCGAGGGAGGCCGAGAAACGCTCATCCGGGATTTTGCCATTTCCGTCCCTTATTTATGGGATGCTCCTCCGCGAAGGATTTAGGCCTTCTCGCAAAGATGAAGTGGTGACAGTCAAGGTCCCATACTCTGTCTCATACTTGCACCTTGCCGGTCCAAACAAGATTGTTGATCTGCCGTGGCGAGCTCCCGAGGAGAAAGCTGGACAAGATGTTGAGCACGATGTTGCCTCAACATCAACTGCCAAGACTGGCTTGGATCGCCAAATTCAATGCCTGGAGGATACCATTGCTTTTCTGACGACACAACTTGCTACTCTTAAGGATTTGCGTTCTTCCCAAAAAGGGGGAGAGGCAGAAGTGCCTGCGACAGCCGACGCAGGAGATAAAGCTGAGTCAAGCAGGGGAGAAGGGGCAGAAAATTCAGGGGGAGAACAAGTGCATGAGACGGGTCGGGAAACAGAAGATCAAGGGGGAGAAAGAGCGAGCTGAGGAGTGAAGCTGTGTGCATGCGCATTTTTTGCTTGTGCTTGCGTATGCTGTTTTTTTTTTGTGATGCTTTTTGTGACTCTTATGAACCATGTCTTTTATTTTTCTTTTGCAGATTTTCAGAACCTATTAAGGCTTGTACTATTTAGTAGTACTTTAGTTTTTAGTCCTATTCTGATTTTGTCTAACTCTAACCATTGTTAATTTTGTGGTTGAGTTGATGTTTCTGTCAGGGGGAGATTTATGAGGACTGACTTCTGCTTTGGTTTTGGGAAGAAAGATAAAAAGGGGGAGATTGTTAATGTTGAGTGTTCAGCATCGGCAATGTTGGGGTAACATTCTAGCCAACATTTGTTGGTCAAGAATGTTCCCTTTCTCGGTTTTATCTTTCATGCCCAAAACTAACTTTATTGCTGACGTGGTATTTTACTAGACTTATGCAGGTCTTGGATAAGGTAAAGAACGGATCAAATCGCATCGGAGTGAGCGTGGAGCAAAGATAGGAAGAGTGCTTACTAAAGATAGGATGTCTTGGAGCTAAAGTAAGGACCGAGCACTTGGAGTGACCAAGTCGACTCCCAACGGACACTAACGGTCATAACACTCTTAGTGGACGTTAGTGGACGTGAGGGAGGTTGCTAAGTCGTTTGGACAAGTCCTTCACGAGTTGAAGACATATAAAAGGCGAAGGACTTCACCATTTGAAGATACGACTTATACATCGAACACTGAGCGAGAGTGAGAGCTTCTCTGAGCAAGAGTTATTCCTTGAAAGAGTTTTCTTTTTGATCTAGCTTGTTAGGTTTTAGAATCGTGTGTGGTTCCTTCCTTTTGCTAGATTTCTTTTAACTATCTTTTTCGATAGTTTGTAATCCATCGTTTTAGTGGATTATTTTGCCGCAAGGCTCGCAGCAAGTTATTTGACTTGCTGCACAAAATTAGCTCTTGTGTTCGTGTTCTTTTATCATTAAGTTCGTTCTTTTCCGCTGTGCATTTACAAGTGAGTTGGAGTGTTAGCCTAACATCGCATCCAACATCAGCTTATTACGAAGTGATTTACATCCATTGTGTACGGGACCACCTTCATATACCACTTCTTCATGGTTGCCTTTGCACGTTTGAATAAGACGATGGCATGCTTCGTAATTTTTGTTTATTATGGGCAAATATGTCTTTTGTCATGGATTTGGTCCTTTTTTCTAAATGAAACTTCAATTTAGGGGCTTCTATCTATTTGAAACATAAATAGGGCCTTAATCATAAAGCAAACTTATTAAATGGGCCTGAAATTTAATTACCTCTAGAATTAATGGTCGGTTTAAATGAGCCCACCATGGACGTCAAATCTCGTAGTCCAATTATTTAAAATAGCTATATGATCGAAGAAACAAATATGAACATACTTTTAGGTAAAAAAATGATCAATCTCAACCGCTATCGTTAGAATCTATAGTTTTTATCATGGTTGTAAAAATCGGCCTAGGCGGCCGCCTAGGCGGCGCCTAGGCGCTAGGCGGAGCTATCCGCGGCGATTTTTGGCTAGGCGTTGGAATACTCGGTCGAACCGATTACTCGGGCTAGGCGGCCGTATTCTAATTTTTTTTTTATTTTTTTATTTTTTGAAATTTTTTAATACAAAAAATATTATTAAGGATATTATTTCTTTAGATGAATAAATTAAATATATATTTACTTTGGTATATTAGCATATAGAATAAAAAAAAATAAAAAACGAGTCTACCGTCTAATTTCCGCCTAGAAACCGCCTAGTCCCCGCCTAGACCGCCTAGGCGCTAGGCCCCCCTCGGCCGCCCGACTAGCGCCTAGCGATTTTTACAACATTGGTTTTTATAAAGAAAAAATATAAATATAATACGATCGTGATTCTTACCTAATGAAGAATAGTTTGAAATTGTCTACCACACTTTGCGAATCGAGTTTGAATTTGAATTTTTACCAAGTGGATGGATGCTTTAATCAACAAACTAAAATATATAATACGAAAGTGGTTATATTGCTAGTCCAAAAAAGTGGTGTGAAATAGACATTTCCTTGACTTTTTTAAAAGACTGATTAAACTCAAATAATAAGATACAGCTTTCCTTCATATGAAAATATTAAAATTGTTTTATGCTACCCCATATTAGTAAAATAATATGTTTATTTTTCCCATAAAAAAACGGTAAATGTAAAAAGACAAGTGAGTAATTCAACAAGTAAAACATTGCCCGACATAAGCTGTTTCGAGATTCGAGAATAACCAGAAATTAAATTCTAAAAATAAATTGAGAAAGTAAAAAAGGAAAATAGGAAATACAGTGCAAGGGAAAAACATATATGGAGGAACATCAAGACCTCCGCTGTCAGAGAAAGTTGAGGTCACGCTTCTCATTTGATGTCGTTTTTCTCTTGTTAACGCTGCTCTATGGTCTGGTGAGATATTATCTGCTTGATTGGAGACAGAATTGAGCTGAAGACGAAGAAGAGATGACTCATATGTGAGGAGATCTTTCGATTTGTGTTCTTCTGTTTCGATTTTCAAGTGACCTTTCTTTCATCCATTCCGTGCGCTATCTTGCAGTTACTTGGTTCGATCTGCTTGTTTATTTGTTCAAAGGTTTCCTTTTGCCGTTAAAAATCGTTGAAAAGTTTTTTCTTGCTCGTAAATGAGAGATTTATGGTGTGGGTTGTTTGCTTTTTATGTATGTCGGAGCTACTGATAGTTTTGCTCAGCTGAATTTGAACTCATGTTGGGTTCAGATCGACTTTAGAAAATTGATTTACTTTTCTATTTTATCGATGCTAATTTGTGTATTTTGTTGTATGGGTGGTTCTTGTGTTGATTGTTGTCCCTGATTTCCGTGATGCGTTGAGACACGAACTGATACTGTGTCTGCTCTCTTTTGTTTAGGGGAAGCCCGCCCTCTTAATTATTTTGATACTTTTAAGAGAAAAATTCTAAGTCTTGGTAGAAATTGGCATATCTTTTCATGCTTGTGAAGCTTTCTTTGATTTCATTTTACGTTGGGTTTCTCAAGAATTATTTTAACGGCTTCGCTCCCTCGCAGGGCAATGGGGAGGAATGTCGCCGGTCTACGCCTGGACAAGAAACCTGATGTTGTCAGCATGAAGACAAAGGTTAGTAATAGCAGTAATGGTGCAGCTCATATTGCTCCTAGAGCCTTACCCTCAGAAGCTGAAACAAAGAATTATGAGGTCGAAGATCATATCGAAGATGGAAAACTTCCTAATAAAGCTAACGAGAACCAAGACTTGCTGACAAAGAACCATGAACCCGAAGAGAAACCTATCAAGGCCGAGACTCCAAATTCAACTGAGAAAATGCTGAGTTCTCCAATTAAACCATTAACAACTTCGAGTGACTCCATATCTGTCGAGCAAGTCACTCCTGGTTCTGACAGTGGCGATCAAGGCCATGGTAGTGATATGCTTTCTCAAACTTCTGCAAGAAAATCTCAGGTTAGTGCATTCTTTGGATAATGTGGAAATGCATAGATATGGTTTGCTTTCATAAGATTTGAGTAATGTTTCGGTTTAGTGTGAATTTTGATATGCTTTTCGTTTCCACTTCCAGCCAACCATTTCTTCAGTGTCAAGGAAGCTGATGGTGCAGAACATCAAAGGTTATTACGATGATGATGACAACTGCTCATTGGCTTCCTCATATCCTTCGATTTTGTTCTCGTTGTTGTCACTGTCCAAGATTTTGTTCTTTCTTCCTTTTTCGCAACTATATTCCTTAACTTCTTATTACGACAACTTCGGTGAGGACAAGAGTTACTATCCCGGTTGCTCCAAGATTCACTGTCGATCAACGTTTAGAGAGGCGTAAAGAGGTAGTACACATACACCGTCTTGTCTAATAGTGTTCACTATGCTGTAGTTTATCTTACTTTTTCTTGTTTTCCCTCTGTTAGTTCTACACTAAGCTGGACGAAAAACACAAGGCGCTGGAGAAAGAGAGACGCGAGTATGAAGCTAGAACAAAGGTAGTAACTTCACCTTTCTGTGACTAATCTTACCCTTAAGCTTCATTCATGTTTACATTGTTTGTTTTTTATAAATATGTAGGAAGAAGAACAAGCAGCTATAAAGCTCCTGAGGAAGACAATGGCCTACAAAGCAAATCCAGTTCCTAATTTTTATAAAGAAGGGCCTCCGCCAAAAGTAGAGCTCAAAAAGGTAATAAAAAAGATCTTTTATTCATTGTCGATTCATAAATTACCAAGGCAGCTCCTTCTATTCCAGTTTTATCTTTACAACGAATTCCTTGACAAAAACCCAAATGCTCCATTGTTTATGATATTTATCTTTCGGTTGTTTTTAACGCAGTTACCAGTCACCCGTCCCAAATCGCCAAATCTAAACCGAAGGAAAAGTTGCAGCGATGCAATAAAATCGTCTCCCGAAGTATGTGCACGAGCGCCACGTCACAGCGTTGGATCTTACAGAGAAACCAAAAACTCTCCGATCACTCCCAAAAACAAGGATCAAACTGGCCTTCGTAAATCGAACGGAGCTGTTAAATCTAAAGAACGCGTGCCAAAACCAAAAGAGACGAAAGGAAGCCCTAGCACGAAAGAGAAACCTTCGAAAGCTACGAACGAAGTCCCTTGTGTGAAGGAAGAGCAAGAGATTGTTGCTGCAGATGTCATTGCTGCAGAGTCTTGAAATACTTTTTGCTCGAATGGTAGTTTTTTCCCCCTAGTTTTATGTCCTTTTAAAGTGGAGAGCTTCTGAGTTTTCTATGGATTGATGTGAAAAACCATGTTTGGGCAAAGGTGAACATACATTTGACTTTGTCATCAAAGAATGATCTGTCTGATTCTGTGTTTGTATATGTAATGTTATTTCTATGTTTGTACAAAAAGGATCGATTTCGCCCAAGGTAAACCGAACTTTGCCAGTCGATAAAAATCCCCAATTTGCATTGTTATAAGTAGAACAGAGTAACGTTCAGACAATTTTTTAAGATAAATGATGTAATCGTCGTCACATGCAATCCACCTATATCATCATCATACCAATTTTTTTATGAGTCGCCCTATCGCCAGCTCACTTACGGTTCTTGAGCTGTTCCAAGTTCGTCACGCTCTGTGTAGAAGCATTTTCTACAAGAGGAATATTCACCAAAACGTTTTGATTTCCAGAATTAAGCGGCTGATTGCTGGGATGCTTTGGATTATTTCCTACAGGCACGGACACATTAGCAGATATCTCCGAAGGATGTCTCACAATTGAAGGCATTGTCATTGGTGTGGTTTCAGACGGAGAATGGAACAATGGGTTCAGACCAGTGACTCTTTTGACAGATTCTTCCACCATTTTTACCTGTGGTGTGATAGAGTCAACACAATATGCAAAATTCGAAGTGCACCTTCTTTTTCTTTTTCCCACTATATTTCACATCCTATAGGACTAAAAGAGAGTTGCCCTCAAATTTTATGCAAAGCATTGTCTGGCATGAGTTATAAAAGTTGGTTCACAAAGATTCGAAGATGATGATAATAGCGGTGTTGCTTACCTTTGCTCTCAAGGTCTCAACATCAGCTTTCAGAACTCTGTTGTCGACAGCGGCTTCATTGTACTTCTGGCTTATGTCAGCAAGGCGTTTGAGTAAAGAAGAGTTCTCAACTCTTAAATCAGAAACCTAAGGGCAAAACCCACAAGGTCATGCAATCAACATAAAGGGTAATCAAATCTGTATATAACGAGTGCGAATCATTAAGGATATGCCTGTGTCTCAAGCTCCGTCAGATGGGCTTGCTTCCTTCGTCTGGAGCGTCGAGCTGATTCTCGGTTTGAAATCATTCTGTGGAACAGAAAGAAGACAGAGCTGGATAGAATAACATAACATTTTCACGAACCGCTCTATTTAGAGAAGCAGCATTAAAGTTTCTTTGTCTTCTTTGAGGTTATACTTTTCAGCTTCCAACAACACCCGAGTATAAGTATTGATAAATTTCATTCAATTCAAGCTACATCATGGTTGAATGATGCGTTTTTCCCCCTCGGAAGACGTGAACACTTACCCCTAGGTAGTTACACAAACTCGTTTTCCCCTATACAACTTCTAAAGATGTTGTTGCCACTATTCGTTTGGTAAACATACATAGCTAATATTATCAGATCACACCTTCTGACGCGTTTCACATCTGTAGGGTTCTCAGAGCCCTCAGTTTCTCCCTCAGCGTCATCATCATCAGATTTTTCTCCAGAAGAATCACTTGTTGTTGACCTAACAAGAGTATCAGAAATCCTATTCGCAGGAGAAGAAGATAAACCGACTACGGCACCGGAATCTTTATCCTGTATCTTAGACGAACCGCAGCCACTTGCTACATAGAGGAAAAAACAAAATGGACAGAAAAAGATAGTTAAGCACACACTGAACCATTAATTTAGCCATCCAACGTCTAAAATGCATGCTATGGGCTCCCATCTACCAACATGCCAATAAATCTAATGACTATTTAGATCCTCTATTCCATTTGTATTACTTTTTCTTAAGCCACTGTTATTTGACCGGTAGACACTGGCATAATATGCTCGGGCAATAAAACAATAGGTGCTTATGAGGGCATACGTGCAGAGAAGTCAATTTTTGTTTTTTCAGCTGAACAAGTTACGTAGATTAGAATGACCTTTCGACTCCAACGAATTCGAAGCTTTCTGGCCCATGTCAGATGCCATTGCAACAGAAGTCTCCTGAAACTTGCCATTGTTTGCCTACAAAAAATGTTCAACTCCACTGCTAAGCATTTTATAGACACCAATCACAACAATACAGTATATGAAAATGTCCTAAACTTCAATCTAGTCTATGAAAAGTTGGATCATGGCATCTCTCTATAAAAATTCATGAAATGACTCCCTAGCTACCTTTAAAGTTTGAACTCAGAAAACTCGAAAAACCTCCAAAAAACTAGCTCCAATTCGATGATGTCTTTCTGATTTGGATTCACATCATTCTTAAATTTTCAACACCAAGTCAAATCAGCACACAATGAAAACACCAAGCACTCTAAAAAGAGGCTATAGGTACAATCATCAGAGCTGCGACTACAGCAACGACGGGGAGTCAAAATCCCCAACCTTTCCCTGTACCTCTCTCGGAATTTTCCACTATCCAAATCGTAAAAGAGTGCAGACAGAGAGGTAGATATATAAACAACAAAATTACCCTTGTCTTGGCGACAGCTGCACATTCCAGCTCGAGTCGGCTCTTAAGGAAGGCGTGGTACCCGACGGAATCGTCGGGCAAGTAAGTGGAGTCGACGGCGGCGCTTTGCGGCGTGGAGGAGGTTTGATCGGGCGTGGCAGCCTCCTGGAGGAATCGCTGGAACTCCCATTCCGATGGGCTCCGATTCATCCGAGATGAGGACCCGCTGGCGACGATCGGCGGGCTATCGACTGACCAGAAAGGGTCGCCCATCTCATCCAATGTGTCCATGGTAGGTGAATGAATGAATATCTTCTCCCCCTCGTGAGCTTCACAAAAGGAGATTTATTTCTTTTTTTTCTTTTTCTTTCTTCTCTGGGAAAGGGACCTGAGAGGCTTTATTTGATGACGATGATGATTTTGCAGAAATAGATTGCTTGACAATCTGCCCCTTGTGAGTTCTTTAATTCACAATAGGACCCCTCAAACTTTGACAAAAGAAGTATACATTCAATATGGAGAAGCTTCTTCGTCGCTTCTTCTTCTATTCTAACAAATCAAGATGACAAAAGCTGGCTTATGTCTGGGCTGGGCCAACTGCTCTTTGGAGAAAAAAAGTCAAGATGACGTCGTTTAGATATAAGTCATCGGATTAATCCTTTAACCGCTGAAAACAAATCTTAAGATACATGCACATATCATATATCACACTCGAATGCGTGTGCAGGTGCCCAATTCATAATATATATTTTTTATTTTTTATATTTTAACATATGATATTGTGATTAATTCTAAAAGGAATATTTTGAAAGATGTAAATTAGAAAATTGTTTATGAGGATTTATTTAAAATCAACTAAAATTTAAAGGACTGAATTATTATGTGTCAAAATTGACACACCAAATTGGAAGAGCAATTACTCTTAACATGCTCTCTCTTAATAAAACAGATTATACAGTTCAAAATATTATGACATGGAAGTCATCTTTAAAAGTTAGACGGGTGTATGGTCCTATATTTTAAAATATCACCACACACATATAACAATTAAACAAGTTGGACTCGAATCGTTATGAAATATAAAGACCCTTTTATTTTAAAGTTTAGCATGGGGACGCTCATGCATTATTACATTACATCACACAATAGCCTTCTCTTACGAAGTCAATATTATTTCCCCTATATAAGCAATCACGCAAAATGTATTTGGTTTTACTTTGCTCATCTCACTTGTGCGATTTCACAGGCATAACAGTGATATCTCGAGCATATAGGTCAATGCTACCTATTTGAAACCTTGAATTCGATTTCCCATCGCGAACTCTGAGGAATTTAATCCTGCATATTATGATCATTAGCAGAAGGGATCAGCAGCTTGTAATAAATAAGCACCTGTTTTTCGTACAAACACAGCCATCGTATCATCTGAGTGAGTTGGAATTGAGTGTTCGAACCTGAAGGCATTTGCTAAAAATGGCTGTTGTGATTTGGCTAATTCGTACGTTTTGCGCTGGAAACGCTTTTCGAATATCTGCCCCCTCTGCTTATCGAGAGCTCGCCAGCTCGAGCCTCCATCTTCACTTCCTTCGACAATCCTATTCGACAAAATAATGCGATTATTTAGAAGGTGTTGACTGTTGACACATAGAATCGACATTGTTTGTGCATACCAGTCCATAGGATCTCTCTCCGGAGCATCATTAGCCGACATTAGTTCATAAGAAACTAGCTCGTGCTTCTGATTCTCAGGCACCTTATACATGATCCAACAGCCTATAATAAGATCAAACTTCTATAAATTATGCTGCATATATAGTTGGTTACTCAATCTTGCAATACTATCCAAAATGTATGTATGTTAAAGCAACTGAAACATCTCTTAGTTTAGTTTATCAGAAGACAAAAAAGAACAATTTGAAAACTTGGACACTCAGATTGTGCTCCAAAGACGAAGATAGAAGAGATAATCACTCAATATGAAATGCTATTCTCTTTAAAACAGAACTGACAGTTACATACCTGCAGCACCATTTGGTTCCTCCCACTTTGACATTCGAGTGCCATCGAAAGCTGAAGTGGCCTAGCATATATTTCGAGATTGGAAACCCAAAAAATAATATCAATACAGAAGCAGGAGATAGACAGGTAGAAGCAAGGTTAGAATTACTCACTATTCCAAAAGGAAGCTCCTCGCCACTTGCAAGCACAAAGCCAGAGTGTATTCTATTCAACTTCAAAAGTGGCCAATGGATCCGTACTTTCTCCAACTTCTCACTAATACTTATGTTATGGATCAAATCATCGAGCGCATGAAAAACAACCGGCAATGCCAAGGAGGTTTTCACAGGATCTGACGATATGCATAATATCTCTGTAGCCCCATCGACACCCGATTCACTCTTCAACGAGAGGGCTTCAAACAATTTATCAAATGAAGGAAGGATTTTACCAAACAAGGAATCAGTTGAAACGGCACCTATCGTAGTTCTCCTGGTTTTGAATGGGGAATTCTTGAGGCTGACCAAAATGCCTCTAAAAGTTTGGAGGACTTGAGTTGCTCCAAATTTATCAGGTGCTTTCTCAACTAATGCATTAATGACGGGAGCAAGTGCCTCGTATACTTTTGTAACGTGCTCGTCAATACATCTGCGTACCGGACATGAAGAAGAACTTAAAGAGGAATCAGCTTGAAATTCCGACCTTGATATGCGCCATTCCTTATCACCACTTTGTCTCCCGGGCAGTGATATTGAAACATCATCTTTAGAGAACAAGCTTCTCTCTAGTTCTTCTACTTCACTTTTGTCACGTTTTTCAAGCTTTAAAAGCAATTCATTTTTAAAATCCTTGCGGCAGTCTCTTGTTACATCCAGTATGATACTAGCCAATGCAGGCTCAGTGGTTAGGACCCGCCTAGATAAAACCTTCAAAAGATATGTTTCTTTCTTTAAAATGACAAAGAGAGTTTTTGTTCGATCTAATGGAAACCAAAATGCCGTCATCAAAACAGAAAACGTAAGTACCTCGTGCCACTTTCTAGTGTAACGCTTTGTGACATCATAGACTCCATCTCTGGCAATAGCTATTACGTAGTTCAACTTCTTTCCCCATCTTTAAAATATAATTGAAGGACCAAATGATGATTGAGCAGAAACAAAACTTCAACGCATAAAAATTTGCTGAAATCAAACAGCGTGGGGATAAGGTGCTTACCCTTTCTCATAGAGCAGTGGATTGTCATATATGCCCTCGCATGGATCAAGATGCATCCATCTGCATGCATTTTTCAACACATGAACATAATTTTCGTGACGGTTAAAGATAGGAAATAAAGTATATTACAGGGTAACAAGAAGACGTAGTTTTACCTTCCCAGAGATTGTGAGAAACACTCGGTCCAAACATGATCAGTGAAGTCTAAGATCTGAAAAACAACAGAACATGAGAAAGAAAGGAAAAATGAAGTGCAAAAAATCAAATGAACTTCTGGATATAAATGAGCAAATGCTCAATACGGAAAAATCAAATGGAAGTTCATGGACAGTTTGAAGCACTAGCATGTAAATTTTCATGTGGAAGTAAACTTTTACGTTGGGTTACAAAACTTGATGCGCTAACAGGCAGGCGTTTGCTAAAAAGTACAGCACAATTTGAAGAAAAATGAGTCTCAACATGCAGTGGTAATAAGGGCAGCAATGAAATGGAGAACAAATATGAGGCTCCTACTCCACACCTTGCACGCAATTTAAATTATCTACTCACAAAAAATAAGGCAAAGGCCACTATAGAGAAAATACACGATCTAATCAGGTAGATTTTTTCACGGGAAGCTTACCAACCGAGATTCATAGCCAAAGGCACGACAATATAGTGTGAAACAATTAGCCCACTCTCCGCAACGTCCTTTCCTTGTCTCCACAAGCTGTATAGGAAACGATATGAACAAATAAGAAACTTCTCAGCTTCACCAGAAATCTCAATTTTACCTTCAGCGGGTCATTGTATCTGGGGAATCGAGTTACGGCTGAGCAGGACTTGCAGCTGCAGGAAATCGGGAATATATTCATTTTCATCTATTTCATTTCATACGATATCCAACAAGAACGGTGAATGGCTAATAAAACGAAAGATCAGAGTACCGGTAAAGTTCAACACGAGATGCCCCATAATGTAATTCAGAAGAATTTGCAACTCCCATCCCCTGATTGATGGTATCAGCATTGCATCTCTCACAAGGAGGAGAGTTTACCCACCTTGAATCATAACAGAGACAAAGCCCAGAACTTTACTACTCAGCCATCCATTTTGGATAAGAGAATAAATACGAAAATGCATCATAAATGGATCTAAGGAAAAAAAAAAAGATTAAAAAAGGGAATATCAAGGAAGATTAGCAGCACAGGTTACTTAACGCAAACACAAGAAATGATGTTATGTGTTTGAAAGTGTAGTTAGTATTCCTAATTAGTTAAAAAAACCTGAATGACTGCTTGAACCAGAAGAGCAACTGCTGAAGAAAGGCATGGTCAAGATCATCTTTCCCTGGATTGAAATTTCCCTCCTGTACCAAGATATACATATATGAGAAAACCACCGGGAGAGATATCAGACAATAGTAAACGAAGAACAAAAGAGGAAAAATATCCAAATCCATAACATATAACTGCTAATTGAGTTTCCAGCATTTCCCATATTTTGAAAGCTAAAAGATGGGTCACTTAAGAGACCCAGCCTTGGAGTTAAAAAACAAGTCATTTGTAGAAATATAGGTTGAGATGCATATATGCTTACCCTAGCCAAAGCAACCATTGCTTTCTCCTCAAGTTTATCGATGGGAACTGTCTTTCGCGCAGCTTCCTGTCTATGAGAATCTTCATACTGTGGAAAGAACAACGTCAAGCATCTCCCAACAAGAATCAGATGATTATTATTATATCTACTATTTTAACATTCTATCTGACAGATCTCTTACTCTGTCAGAAATACACAAGGAACTTATTTACTAAAATAACGAAGCCTGCAGAATATCACGACAATTACCATTAAAACTTGTTTAACGTAAGGCAGAATCCTCTGCTCGACTTGCTCTCTGTTTTCATTTCCTACAAATTGTTGCATCATTAATGCTTCCTCTTCAGCCTAAACAAAATATGTAAGAAATCAAATACTCCGACAAAATCATCAGAAGAATCTTTAATTTTATATCCATATGCATAACTGTTAAGAAGCCATCCCAACAATACATCTAACTTCAACTCTTGAAAGTACAATAACGCAAGCGGCATTCAAACTGATTCACAAATTCAAGTCAATCTACAATGAAATTGTATTTTCCTTGCATATTATAAAAAACATTGTGATATAAGAGAGAAGATTCAGACGATCAGAACAGTTTTCATAATTATAAGACCTGCAACTTTCGAGCCAATTCTTCGTCGGATGCCAAATGATCATCTGCAGCTACTTCTGTTTCTTCAGTTTCATTATCAGTGATGGAGATTAACCTCAACTTCTCAGAAATCGTCTTAAGATCAGCATCATCCTTCACGGGACAGTTAGCGTCACCTCCCAGTATCTGTAGTGCCCATTGAAATCCCATCAATAAGCCAACAAAGCAATCACAACAAGCAGTGAAACCAACATTTCATTCCAACAATCGACAGTGAGAAATATCGAGAGATAAAACATAGATCCATTTCCCTAGTACAGTCGATAAAGCCCTCCAAAACAGAAACAACGCAATAACTAAGGATTCCCACCCATATCAGCATTTACTAAAATGCCAAACGCATCCTAGGTACCGAATCGAAAAACGAAGGAATGTCTCATTTGCCGAACCTTTTGCTGATCGGGAGGAACCGACGTGAGAGAGAACAGCTGAAATTGGAGCACCTGAAACCGAACAAGACAAAGAGCAACAAAACCTTTGAGAAAATTCAATTTGAGTAACAGACGGAAAAAGAAAGATCGAAGGATAGACAACTTCGAAGCCATCATCGGTGTCGTAATCGACATCAAAAGCTGAATCGCCGTGCTGAACCAGCAATCTGCGAACCACCATCTCCTCCCCCGATCCTCTACTTCGCTTCCACTCCTCGTTCGAATACCCGTCCCAATTGCAAAAGTCAGCTAACGTCGAGTCAACTCTTCAACCCAAGTCAACGATAATTCCGCTCGTCTCAAATAAAACCTAACAGTAAATAAAATAAAAATGGAAAGTATTTTCTTCCCACGCCCAATTATTACATCATACAAAAATATAAATTTGGCAAAAAACCAAAATCTCCGTTACGGTAGTTGAGAATTCTCGTTGACTCGTACAAATTAATAAATGATAAATAAACCAACCAACTATCAATAAGATCTCATTTACTATCATCATCTATCTGCATGCCTATACAGCGATTTCATTTAAGGCATATCCATCCCCCTTTAAAGGCCGAACTAACAACCAACCCTTAAATATCCACTCTATATATGTACGTCTGCGCCTGAAAATCATTCTTCTCCATTCCACCTTTGTCCTAAGATCCAGCTATCTTTCCAAACAAAGAAAATAACAACAAAAATGGAAGTCGAGACAAAGCGTAGTAAAAGCAGTCGAGTCAAAGTTCATTCCCTACTAAGCGTAGTCTCTAGCAAGCCGACGAGCGAGCCCGGCAAGTTCCACGAGCTGTCGGCCGTCGACGGCGCGATGGACCCTTACGTCATCCACCTCGTACTGTACTACGGATCCGACCCGTTTGTGACCGGCCCGATGACGTCTCCTTTGGACAACCTCAGGATAAGCTTGTCCGAAGCGCTGAACATGTACCCCACCGTCGTGGGTCGTTTGGCCCGCGGCGGAGGCGGCGGGCCGAGGGGAGATTCTTGGAGGGTCAAGCTCAGCGACGCCGGCGTGAGGATGCTGCATGCCGACGTCGGCGTTACGTTGGATGAGTGGCTGAGATCCGCCGATGCTGATGAAGAGAGGGATCTGACGGCGTGGGAGGACATGCCTCAAGATCCGAGCTTTTGGTCTCCTTACAGAATACAGGTTATCATTACATCATTCGTAGGTTCGATCTTATAAAGGTTATATCATGGCGGGAAAAAGAATAACTAAACTAAAGAAAAAATGCAATCTTTCTTTTTTCTTGAAGGTAAGCAACTTCATGTGTGGAGGATTGGCCATTGGGATCAGCTGCAATCATATGCAGGCGGACGTAACGAGCATTTCCCAGCTCGTTAATTCGTGGAGCAAAGTTCATCGAGGCCTAAAGCCTATTTCTCCAGTTTTTCAACTTCCACAATCTTCGATACCTCAGAACGATTCATTCCCATCGCCTTTTTTCGTATCTGAGCCTTGTAATAACGCCGATCCCACCTCAAAAATGGACACAGTGACGATGAAATTCTCGAGTTCAACCGTCGAAAAGGCGCTGTCCCAAGTTCGCAAATCGTGCCCTGAAGCCACTCCATACGATGTCCTAACAGCTCTCTTTTGGTCGAGCGTAGCGCGATGCATAGACGAAGGCGATGTTTCTAAGCGTTCTTTATCTATATGCGTCGATGCGAGGAACAGAGGAGAACCTACCATACCCTATAATTACTTTGGAAACGCGCTTCATTTCTCGATCCTTTCTTTGGACAAGGGCTCGCTCGACGAGGGGGGATTAGGGCAAGTTTCGAACCTCGTCCACAGGCACGTAATGGAGTTTGAAGGCGAGGAGCTTTGGTCAGTTATGAGCAGGTTAGAAGGGGAAAGCAAAGAGAGCTTTAAGGTGTACGATTCCATGCTGACATGCGTGAGCATGGAGCATTTGGTCGACGGAGAGAAAGAAGAAGGGCTGATTTCTGGCGCGGTTTTCTACAAGGAAGAAAAGCCCGTCCATGCGAGTTTTAACGTGAGGAACTTTCACTGGCGAGGGCTGATTGTAATAATGCCTTCGCCCGAATTAGGGCTTGCGAGGAACGTGTCTGTGACTTCGTCCAGGGAAGTGATTGAGAAGATTTGTGAGGATCGGGCGATACGTGACATGGAGCCGACTATGATTGTCAGTGGGAAGTGATGCTAATGAGATTGACAAGGTTGTGAAATTTTTTCTTGAATTGTTGAGATGATTCTGAGGTTGTAATAGCTCAGCCAACAGCTGAGGATGTGTTTCCTTCTATTGTACGCTGTGTTTCTTGAAGCTTAAACATCATTTCAGAGAAAGAAACGAACTAGCCAAGCAATGAGCCTTTTGCAATAACTATCTCTAACATTACATAGGTAGGGCAAGTGTAACTAAATAGAATAATGGTAGGAACAAGTAAAATAGGATGTGGCAAATCTCCAGGAACACTTTTAAGACACTGTACTAGCTCGCTCTTGCTTGGATGAATTGGCTCGTTTGTATAGTCAGACGTGTTATGAACTCAAACAATGCTGATGAATGGAGCCAAACCTTACCTTATCGCTGGGATCACAGTTGTCAATGTATTCACTCAAATAATTTTGACGATTCTTTCATACTTCTGATTCAAAATCCGCCTCTACTTCTGAAGACTTCCTCTTTCTTTTCGGAATTGTCCCTCCACTGTCCTCTGAGTTCCATTTCCAATTATATCAGTTGGGTATAGAATTTAACAAATGCGTATTCTAAGCAAGAAAAATGGCGCAGGATAACAAGCAAATCAATCAAAGAACGTAACTGCTGCGAATTCGAACAGAGACAAAATTGATCACAACGTACTATCTACAAAGAAAAAATGATACCTTCACACGGGCTGGACTCGTGATTTGTTAGATGACCATTATCATCCACAGCCTTATCTGAATGAGGGGATACAGAGAGGCTACGATCACCTGGTTTCAAAGCCTTCAAATCATTCACTTGCTGCTGCTCGTGAACGTCTCGGTGTGGATCAGCAGGCAGAAAACAAATTTCGTCCTGGGATATATCTGAATCACTGAAAGCCAAATCTTTCTCAACCGTCGAAACATCCACCTCATCGTCTTCATTGATAGCCGAATCTTTCAACTAAATCAAATCAACCAGTGTTAAAATTTAGATAAGACGAGGGGAATAACGATAGTAAAAAACAATCTCTTGATAGTCATTCTTTACTACCTTTTCTGCTTCAGGAACTAGATCGAATTCGTCCTCTCGTTCAACATATTCTTCATTTTCCTCGAGCTCCTTAAAATCTGGGGCAAACGCACTCCAATTTTCGGTGTAATCCTTGGCCCATATATACGCCAACCCAGTCAAGGAGAGCGAAACAACAACAGGGCGGATTGGGTGCCATGCCAAATCTATCATACCTTCCCTTGGTCCTTCAAGAATCTTCACAAGATGCCCAGCTTTGTCCCATATGTAGATCTTGTGCTCACCTTTGCTTGCCGAACCCCCAACGACCCACTCCCCATCGCCGCTAAAACAGGGAACTTTCCAATGTACTTTGGTTATGGAGTCTTGAAACTCCCTAAATGGAGCTAAACACTTTGACCCCACGAGCTTCAACTTTTCAACTCCATTTAGCTCGGGCGCTTCACTAACAAACTTATTGAGGTCATCAAGCCCATTCTTCACCGGCAAAAGATTTTCATATATTCTGATAATCCTATCGTTGGAGTTAGTAAGAAGGTAGTTCCCGTCCCTGCTGAACACGATGTTTTTAATCACAGAAGCCCCAGAAACAGGAACAACGCCACATATTCGAACAATTTTGGGATCCACAATTAGTATTTCCCCTTTTGAGTTCCCGACATACACCAAATCACCATAGTTGTTGAAGCACGCTGCGGTTGGAGTAAATGGAGCAGATCCATCCGAAAATTTATTACGGGAAGATGGAACGAGATCATTTCCTGCATCAGGTAATGAGGATGGAACTACCGTGGTGGCTGATGTGTCCAAATCCACAAGAAGTGGGGCAGAGGAAAGTGGGCAAACCAAGCAGATTGATGGGGTAGAGGACCTCGGATGGAGGCGTGCTTGTAATGGCGTTTGTTGCAGAGTGGTTCGAACTATTTTCTCCCCTTTGACGACGTCCCAAAGAGTCAAGGACTTATCGGCAGCAGAAACAAGAAGGCGGTGACCATACTTAGACCAACTAACACTAGTAATTGCTGCTACACAGTTTTTATCCTTCAGTTCTCTGGCAATGCCTCTAGTTTCGAAATCCCATATGATGCAGCTTCCATCAGAGCACCCAGCTGGACAAAAAAGGGAAAGTAAGTTAATCAAGTATCCAACTATTTGCTCTTTCTTAGCTATACCATTGTTTTAAACTAAAAATAAAATGACTTTCCCAATAAAAACCTAGTTCCAAGGCTCATCCTTGCGATATACACGCTAAATGCACACAAAAGCCTTGAAATTATCTTGAATCATAGATAGAAAATTTAAGGACCAGCTCAACCGTTAAAGAATTTGCGCCTACACGCGCCACAAAAATAGAGACCAGCAACACAAAATGATTACATTCGTTACATTTTTCGGGCACATATTAGCTCATATAAGATGGACCAACTACAGCACCAGCGACTATCTTTACAGCCAACCATACTTTTTAAGCCCACACTGACAAAGGTAACCAGAATGTGTTCAAAGTGGTGAAAAGGAAACAGAATGACAAATCATACCAGCAAGAAGCGTTCCCCGGCGATTAAAGGCAATGCACTTCATCACCCCATGTTCCAAGTACTCCTCAATTGCCTCTGGAAAATCACCTTGTAACGGGTCTATACAAAAGCAACACAGCATCACATACAAGAGGAACTTCTTACACTTAACGAAAACAAATAAGGCCGAAGAACAGAACTTTACCAATGATTGGGGCATTCATAGCGTATCTCCCCCCACCTACAGGCGCTGCTCCGAGTTTCAAAGTATTATCGAAATAAAATGTAAGCGAATAGTGTGCGGCGTACTACATTCCAACAAAAACCGGTGAAATGCAAGATTAACGGATCGAACGCAAAAGGAAAATAAAAAGATCGACTTTGTATATTTTTTTCAGCTCACCCTCTAAAAGTCTATAAAGAGAGAAATCGGTATCAATAATACGAGGAGACTAGCGATCAAATCAGCACGTAGCAATAATTTCCAATTACTGCGATTCTTGTAGATCTTACACGGCGGGGACGAGGAGGCAAAGAAGGGTTTTGTGTGACGCGGGAAATAAAACGGTGTGAAAAGAATTATATTTTCCATTTTCCTTTGGAGAAAAAAAGCTGATGACACCTCCACAGTCGAAGGGATAGTTTGGGAAAATAAGATATCTGCCCTTCACCATTCCATTCCTCAACTAAAGCCCATCAACTTTTGAAAATTACATATATACCTCTGAAATTTAGGGTGATTACTGATTGCAGTGCGATTTTGATTGCCGGTTTTATCAAATAAATTCAGATTGAATTACGACTACGAACTACGAACGATTACCAATTATGCTGGTTTTCTTTGCGATTTTATACTACTGTTTGATCTCATTACTGTGGACAAAAGTAGCTTATCTACAAGTATAAAGACCAAACTACAACAAATTGATAAAAATACCAAAAAGGCTAATCGTATAGTACGGGCAAATGAATCTATTCCACAATAGTACGGGCAAATTGTATAAATAAATTCATATAGGGGGTTTCTTGTTAATTGTACATAACAAAATTAGCCCAGTACAGAAGCTAGCCCAACTACAAGAATAACAGCCCATTTAAGTTTATTTCTTCTGTTATTTTTTTTTTGTTACCATTTGTAAATGTATAATATTTCAGACATTTCGCCAAACAGTTCTCTGCTTCTGCTCTGTTCTGCTCTTCTTCGGAGGGAGAAGAATTGACTGCTCTCTATAAGCAAAGCACCTCAGCATAGAGAAGAGAATCGAAACGATGCTACGATTTGATCGTACAACAAAATATGCATTCCAAGTTAAGGTTTTTGATTGCACGTGCAATTACCAAGAATTCGTGTATTGTCTACTCATCAGCTCCTTCCAACCCGTTGCTCCAATTTATCCCTGAAAATCGTGGTTGGCTTTCTCAGCTCAAAATCATAACTCGGTATTCTCTTGGGCGGACTTTTTGTGGGTATGCTGCCGAGCAGTTCTCGGACGATGAGTATGAATGCGATTACGAAAACAACCCTGTAAGAATTATATGTCGTCTCTTGTATACTGTATGTTTCTGGATTTTTCATTTGTTGAATGGTTATGACGGTGTTTAGCTTTGTTGTACTGATGGAGTTGTGTACAAATGGTTGGGAGATGCTCCCTCGCCGCTGTAGTATCTTTATTTAATTTTGTGAGATAAAAAATGTTTCTTTATTTTACCTTTTTAACTTCCTAGAGTTTACTAAGTAGTTTATTATCTTTCTTGATTGAGACAAATCTATGATCGTTTTCAAATGTTTAGGCCTCATCATCGGTTGCGAATATTGATGAATGGAAATGGAAGCTTAGCATGCTTTTACGAAGTGATGTAGAGCAGGAAATTGTGTCAAGAGATAAAAGAGATAGGAGAGACTTTGAGCAAATATCCAATCTTGCCAAAAGGATGGGCCTTTACTGGTAAATGACTAGAGATTGTGTTTGATAGTTTGTCTCTAATATAATATTGCTAGGTCGGCCTAAAAAATGTATGAATTTTGCTTCTCCAGTGAGATTTATGGGAAAGTGGTAGTTGCGAGCAAGGTCCCGCTTCCCAATTACAGGCCCGATTTGGATGATAAACGACCACAAAGGGAGGTAATAGCTGATAGAAAATGTGCGCTTGTTTGTACTTTTATGATGTTATTCTCATTGGAAAATCTTCACATATTCGGATTTTCACAATTCAACGTGACTTCGAATATGCATTTGAACATTTTGAGCTGCTCCCAGTACTGGAACTGTCTCGAGAGTACGATTGTGACTATTTTTCAGTTTGATCCTATCAATTTTCAGACAACTACATAATTATGCTCACTTGTGAAGGTTGTCATCCCATTGAGCTTGCAAAGGAGAGTGGAGGGTTTGCTCCAAGAACATCTTGACAGAACAGTTCTAAACGCAGATAAATTTAACAATTTGGATAATCAAGAGGTTGACGAGAATATTCAGAATGCTAATACAGATGCACACCCGGATCCATTTCTAGATGGTTCTGTTATGGAGAAAGTTCTTCAGAGGCAGAGCTTACGTATGCGTAACATGCAGAGAGCTTGGCAGGTTTTGATTTGTTTCTTCACATATTTCGGCTTGTTGGATATACGATTGATTTATAAATTTCATACCCGCCATTTCTGAGAGTTTTCGTTTCTTTGTTTGTTACAGGAATCCCCTGAAGGCAGGAGAATGCTGGGTTTCAGGATGTCTCTGCCTGCATTCAGAGAGAAAGAGAGGCTTCTTCAAGCAATTGCACGGAATCAGGTTGGTTATTCTGCTAGAAAAATTGTATCTTGTGGAAATATATTCTTGTCATGCTGTGGTGGTGGTATTGGGGGGAGGTGTATCACAACAACGGTAATATGTTATCTTCATCTTCACCACGTCCAGTTTTAGAAGGAGTTATGGTAGAACATCAGCTTGCCATGCTAATTAAACGAGCTTTTTGTTGTATCGTATAATATCCCACTTTTTTAGTTCTAGTTTTCTAATTTGGGCGTGCCATCTTTGAAATCATTTTATTTTATCTTTCCTCTACAGTTGTAAAAAAGTCTATGGTTATATATTATATTCATTATAACAAAACAGGTGGTGGTGATTTCTGGGGAGACAGGGTGTGGTAAAACCACCCAACTTCCTCAATATATTTTGGAGTCGGAAATAGAGTCTGGCCGTGGAGCATTCTGTAGCATAATATGTACACAGCCACGGCGAATATCAGCTCTGACTGTTGCCGAAAGAGTTTCCGCAGAGAGGGGAGAACCTCTTGGAGATTCTGTATGCCCACTTTGCCATTTCGTTTTATAATTTATTTGTTTTCCCTTTAAATTTAGGCCTTTCAAACAACGTCTTAGTTTGTGGAAATTACTTATTTTTGCTGCAGTTGTTCAGCATAAATTTCTCTTCTTCTGACAGGTTGGATATAAAGTACGATTAGAGGGAATGAAAGGCAAGAATACCCATTTGCTTTTCTGTACCAGTGGGATTTTGCTGAGAAGACTCTTGCATGATCGAAATCTCGATGGTATCACTCATGTCTTTGTTGATGAAATTCATGAGCGAGGCATGAATGAAGGTGCGTTCAAATGCTACTACTGTTTGTTACTATTACTACCACTACATCCAGTACTAGTAATGTTGTTAATACTTGCCATGCCATTTTTTTCTCTCAGATTTCTTGTTAATTGTCTTGAAGGATCTCCTTCCTCGAAGACGAGATCTAAGATTGATCTTGATGAGCGCCACTCTGAATGCTGAACTATTTTCTCGTTATTACGGTGAGGCACCCACGATTCATATTCCGGTAAGATTTAGCCCTAAAGTGTGTTTCCAAATGATTGCTTTTCGATGCGGCCACTTTGCAATTGATCCCTTCTTACTTATTTACATCTTATTTTTATGTGGATGCAGGGCTTCACATATCCAGTAAGAGCCCATTTTTTGGAAGATATCCTTGAAATGACTGGATATAAGTTGACTTCATTCAACCAAATAGACGATTATGGACAGGAGAAGATGTGGAAAACGCAAAGACAATTAGCACCACGTAAACGAAAAAACCAAATTACCACTCTTGTTGAGGTATGCATCTACCATCCGTGGCCCCATAATGGTGGACACTGATAGTTAAACCTCATTTTTTCGATACTTTATTCTGACATGCGACTGGATTCTCTGAAGTGTGTGGACACTTTTTCTTTATTGACTACCTAGCTTTAATAGATTTATTTTCATCTAGTTCGCTTTTGCTGCAATATTTTATGCTTTCACCAGATGCTATTTTATAAATTTCATCTGATTTGTCTTGCATCTTCACCGTATGTGCTATGAACAGGAAGCGCTGAATAAGTCAAATTTTGATAGCTATAGCTCTAGGGTACATGAGTCACTGTCATCCTGGACACCTGATAGTATTGGATTCAACCTCATTGAGGCTGTCTTATGTCACATTTGTCGCAAGGAACGACCTGGCGCTGTATTAGTATTTTTGACAGGATGGGAAGATATTAGTTTCTTGAGGGAGCAACTAAAAGCTCATCCACTCTTAGGAGACCCTAATAGGGTCCTAGTGCTTACTTGCCATGGCTCAATGGCAACATCTGAACAGGCAGGTTATTCAAATTGCATGATTATTATCTTCCTATTGTTAATTGATTAATTTTTATTTCCTTAACTTTGTTGAGAACTTTGGGTTTTGTCCTACAGAAACTCATATTTGAGAAACCTCCTCCTAATGTTCGAAAAATCGTACTGGCTACTAATATGGCTGAGGCAAGTATTACCATTAATGACATTGTTTTTGTTGTCGACTGTGGAAAAGCAAAGGAGACTACCTACGATGCCTTAAACAACACTCCTTGCTTATTACCTTCATGGATATCCCAAGCTTCCGCTCGGCAAGTGAGTCCTATCCCTTTTGGATGTATCTTTTTTTCTTTAAAGTTCCATATTGAGTATGGCTTGCGAAGTATGATATGTTCTAATATTGTGAATGTAAAATATTTTTATCATTATTAACAAAAATGTATTAACTGATCAGAGAAGGGGCAGAGCAGGTCGAGTCCAGTCAGGCGAGTGTTACCATCTATATCCACGTTGTGTTTATGAAGCTTTTGCTGAATACCAACTCCCTGAACTGTTAAGAACTCCACTGAACTCGCTCTGCTTGCAAATTAAAAGCTTACAAGTCGAAAGTATTGCGGATTTTCTCTCTGCTGCTCTTCAGCCACCTGAATCATTGGCTGTAAGTGCTGGACTGAACAGCTTTTAAGTTTTTTATGTTATGGGTCAGAAATATTACCTTGCCTTACTAACCCCTGATTTTTCAGGTGCAAAACGCTATCGAGTTTTTGAAGATGATTGGTGCATTAGATGAAAATGAGAATCTCACATATCTTGGTATGCAATAATAGTTGCTTAGTTGAGTGGATATTCGATTGGTACTCATGACCTTTCATTTTTGACATGTTGTCAAAATTTGTTTTCCTTCATACCAGGTGGGTTCTTATCAGTGCTTCCAGTGGATCCTAAGCTAGGGAAAATGCTGATTATGGGTGCAATTTTATGTTGCTTCGATCCTATTCTGACAATTGTTGCTGCTCTGAGTGTCCGAGACCCTTTTCTTTTGCCTTCCGAAAAGAAGGATGTAAGTCAGTTGAAACCTTAGATTTATAATCTGTTCTGTAGTACCTTTTGTTTTCAGCTCCACGCAAAGTTCGTCTTTGGTGACATCCTAGCTAATCTAACAATCTGATGATGCAGCTTGCTGGGACGGCCAAATCCAGGTTCTCAGCAAAGGATTATAGTGACCATATGGCATTGGTGCGTGCTTATGAAGGATGGAAGGATGCAGATAGAGAAGGTTCTGGCTATGAGTATTGTTGGAGAAATTTCCTCTCAGTTCAGACTCTTCAAGCTATCCATTCACTTCGTAAACAGTTCATATATATCTTGAAAGATGCTGGATTGATAGACACCAACGGAGCCTCTGTTCATAACAGCTTAAGTCACAATCAGTCATTGGTTCGAGCTGTTATATGTTCTGGGTTGTTTCCCGGTATTGCATCTGTTGTGGTGAGTTTCATCAATTAATAGTTCGTTCTGGTAAGTCATACTTTCAACATGAAAAAATCTTTTCTTACGTGCAGCACAGGGAGGCATCAATGTCCTTTAAAACAATGGACGATGGGCAGGTCTTGCTTTATGCGGTATGCTTCATCGTTCTTATCCATTTTACCATACGCACATTTTCTTGTTTCATATCGAAATTTTCAGAATGTATTGCAAATTAAGACGCTGGTTCCTAGAACTTGCGTTTGTATAGTTTCTGACCTTGCTTCATATTACTTGGTTCAGAATTCTGTGAATGCACGTTACCAAACTATACAATATCCATGGTTGGTGTTTGGAGAGAAGGTGAAAGTTAATAGTGTATTCATACGCGATTCTACTGGAGTATCAGATTCTATCTTGATCCTTTTTGGTGGTAAAGTCGGCTATGGTGCAATGGTAACTTTTCTGTTTATATAGTCAACTTCTTCCAGCCTTTTCTTTTCCTCTATACTTTGCTTTGCCCTTTTCTTTCTTTCCTCATGCCTTCCTCTTCAGGCAGGACATCTGAAAATGCTGGAAGGATACATCGATTTGTTTATGGATCCAAGTTTGGCAGATTGCTACATGAAGCTTAAAGAGGAGCTCAGTAAGCTTGTGCAGAAGAAGGTAAGAATGCATGATTGTAAAGAAAGATTGAGTGATTGCATCTTCTTGATTGTTGATGACATCTCATTTTGGAAAATTGCAGCTTCAAGACCCTAATATTGACATCTATAAAGAAGGCAAATACCTCATGCTTGCTGTCCAAGATCTGATCTCGGGTGACCAATGCGAAGGTAGGTTTGTTTTTGGCCGTGAAAGCAAGAAACCCAGGGAATCTTCAGACAAAGACAACTTTGCAAAAGATGGAACAAATCCTAAGAGCCTACTTCAGACTCTTTTGATGAGGGCTGGTCACTCGCCTCCAAAGTACAAAACGAAGCATCTCAAGACCAACGAATTCAGGGCACTTGTAGAGTTCAAAGGAATGCAATTCGTGGGAAAGCCAAAGAGAAACAAGACACTTGCCGAGAAAGACGCTGCTATAGAAGCATTGGCTTGGTTGACCCACACTTCTGAGCCCAATCATGACGAACATGGTAATAGTTCTCCGCCAGACGTCACTGACAATATGCTGAAACTCCTTGGCAAGAGAAAGAGATCGAAACGTCACTGAGCATGTAAGCAAATTCACCTGTTATCTGATAACTGCAGAAAGTTACTTGTTCCTTTGGGTTTTCTTTCGTCTGATGAAAGGTAATGATGCCCTTAGCCTATTAGATGTACCAATATTTAGCCATAGAAAGTTTATTTATTGCCATTACAATGTAGTAGTAGAGTATGATAGTGCAGAAAAAAACATTCTATAAGTTTGATACATCCTCTGTTTCAACTGTTACAAGAATGAACACAATAATTATAATGTACAGTTGCTAACCTCTATGCCAAAAAATTTGTAGTTCTACCTAAATCTGAGCTATGAACGGGTAATGAATTCAAACAATATGATAGCATGTTCTATTACCAGTTACTCTGTCAATGACAACAGAGCAACGTACCCTCTCATCTTTGTGCAGCATCATTCATCTCTATTTCCCCATTTCTAGAACTCCTTAGATCCCCGAATTTTTCCATTTCTCTTGCAATTTGAATATCATCAGGTTTCCAGTTCTGGACGATGGTCTTTATCACGAAACGTGGTACAAGTGCTCCAATGGCAGCGCCGAATAAGCAAGCCCAGAACAACCTGGTGCTGGCTATTTCGAAAAATGCCCTGCACAGTCATTTTTAGCAGAATGTGAGTTCATTCATGGTTTCACTTCCCCGACATATAATTATTTCTATGAAAGAAAATACGGGTCATGGACTCTTACCAGTAACCAGGTAGTATAGGGATGGCATCGATTATCATAACGCAGATAAAAGTAGCGATTATCGATCCCCAAACAGCAGCATGAGTTACCCAGTACCATCTTATTACATCCATGGCCAAATGTACATTGACCAATATCACAACAGCAAGGGTCCATAGATCTCCGATGCTCGAAATGTCAACCGTTGACTTACGATATGCAAGGAGAGGTACAAAGAACGCAGCTACGCTCTGCCACAATGTATCGAACATTGTTAGCCAGAATAATTTTCCATTGTAGCCCTCTTCTCTCTGTCCTGGCCCGTAAAGCTGAGGATACTTCAGAAGAGTTCTTCTGCTTAAATCTTTATCGAGTATCCCTACGACTATTGTGGGCACTGCTGTGTAGATTACAGAGTACAACATACTGCTCCAATCCGTCATGGCTGTTGTTAATGTGAAACCTGTGTAGAGCACATACCTGCAAGAGAAGAAAATGTTTGAGGCTCACTTGAGTATTAGATCTTTCTCTGTTTCATTTTCTATCGAAGATATAAGGTCGTTTCTTTTATCGGTATTCCTAGTATGAAAACGTACAATTCTCAGAGCATCCTCACCAGAACAAGACGAAAACCAAGATGGCATTTCTGTAGAAGTTGTAGAGTATCATGTAGCTGATTCTCTGGTAATTCCAATGCCCGTGTACAAGCAACAAAGGCACCAAAAATCTGAATTGTCCCATTGCAAAGTCCGAGGCCATTACAGCTTGTCGACCTTCTTGCCCGCTGATGCCAATGCCGACATCAGCCATTTGGATCATCGAAACGTCGTTTGCTCCTAAAGTTCAGGTAGGAAAAAAATAGTTCAGTAGTGTATGATGAACTGAGCCTTGTTTGCTGTTTTTCAGACAACATAGGCATTCTTTATTGGAGAAAACGCAATACATACCATCTCCAATGGCAAGCGACATGTCGTCCGTTCTGTTCTTAATCAGAGCGACTATTCCCGCCTTCTGCAACGGCGCGACTCTACAGCACAACACCACCCTGCATTTGCTCGACAGTTCGAAGAGCTGCAAAAACACCGTTAAAAATGAGTTAGAGAACCTCGTTAGAAGTTCAGGTTCTGCAATGGTGGAAAAATTCACCTGCTGCTCAAGCTCGGAATCCAAGATGTAAACAAGGCTCGTCCCATCGATTATCAAGGCAAGTTGAGCTTCAGAAGCTCCACTTTCCAGCTTCTTACACAGCACCAAAGCATCGTCCAAGCTCTTCTTGCAAGAATCCTTGGAGTTCTTGTTTATCACTATCTGAGTCATCGCGCCCGTCAACAGCTTCGAAGAGTATCCTATCGAAATTGCAGTTTCTTGTTTGTCCCCCGTAAGAACCCAAACCTTAATGCCCGCCGTCCTCAACGACTCGATTGCTTCAGGCACGCCGAGCTGAAGCTTATCCTCAATGCCCGAAGCACCTAATATGTCTAACTGGTTTTCAACATTATTAGCGACTTTGCGAAGCAAAGCTGCTCGGCCCATTAGGGCAGAGTTGGCCGACTCATAAGACGAATGCCACTGTTCGAATTCAGACGAGGTCAGCTCTCTCATCCCAATGACGAGTGTTCTCAGGCCCTTTGAAGAGTACGATTTGAGGTGAGATTCAGTCGCTGGTACTATGTTCGACTTCGAGGACTTGTTGATTACAGTCAGCATTGATGTGTCTGCTCCTTTCACGAACAACCTCACCGTCTTGTCTGGACATTCTAAGATCACAGACATCCTCTTTCGATCACTGTCGAACTCGTGCATGCCCAAAACCTTAAATCTGCAGAGCCCATTATCAGATATATATACACAAAAACAGAGAGAATCAAACGCAGAAAAGATGGTGAGAACTTTTAGCTTACATTTGCCTTTCCCCTTGAACATTGACGATAATGCCCCCTGAAGTACGTTCGACAAGCATAAAACCGTAACTAGCAGCAGCATAAGCTAAGGCCTGTTCGTCGGGAGATTCCCCTTGATATTCTATCAACCTCACATTAGGATCAGATGCCTCGACGATTATAGGCACGATGGTATTACAAGTTGCCAGGGCAACAAAGAAGTCATAAACGTGTCGGCCTTCAACACTGTCCTTGTTTCTCGACAGTTTCAAGAGCTGTGGATCGAGTTTCACCTCCATCTTTGGCCTGAAGACTGTTTCGCCATCTGTTACCAAGTAAGACAGATATGTTAGAAGAAAAACGTACTAAAAATTTCTGAAGTAAGTGCAATAAAATACCTCGAACAGAGTATCCACTCTTCTCATCCTCATTACCAGCGACCCCATTGCTGTAATCTATCCCTGCAATGCTTGCACACTGAAACTCCATCTTGTTCTCCGTAAGAGTGCCAGTTTTGTCTGAGAAAACGTACTTTATCTGTCCTAAATCTTCGTTTATATTCAACGCCCGGCACTGAAACCTAGAATTAGTCGACTTATCGAGCATCCTATCGTCTCTGATCATGAAATAAGCCTGCCCTATACGAACGAGCTCCATGGATATGTACAGGGATATTGGGATCATAACTTGGAATACAATCACGGACATGAGGAAAGCAAAGAATATCTCCATGCCCCATCCGTAATACTCATAATCCTCAACTTTTACCTCCGAATAGTCCTTCTTATGGTAGAACTGCATCAAAGTTAGCTCATCCCTATGGCGTCTCAGCCAAACGCCATGAAGGACACTAACAATGGTACAAAGACCAATGAGAAAGAACGAAAGAACGATGATTTCCCTATTCATACGTGTCTCTAAATGGCTCCTCTTGGAAGGAGCGCCCGAGTTATTAAGCATCGCCTTCGTTTCCTTACCAGTGTAAACTGCCACGCCAAGCGCCCAATCTGTGTTCCTAAGCTCACAACCTCGTAAGAGTATGTTAGAAGGCCCAAGAGACACTTGCTTACCATCGACGTCCATGTTTCCAAGAAAACCGTATATGTTCCTATTCGGTTTCTCGCATTTAATGAGCCCACTAACAGCTTCGTTCTCGGGATTCTTCCTCTGCGTTTCTTGCTTGGCATATCGAGTCTTTAGATTCGATTCTCCGTCTAGATTCGTCGTATGCACATAAGCCACCCCAGTGGGGTCGCTCGTTGACAAGAGAACCATATCGCAGGGAAGGGTTTCGTTCGAAGATACCTTAATGACCTCTCCCACGCATATATCCTTCCATTTCTTGGGCTGAAACTGCCCGTCTGAGAAAACAAGCGCCAATCTGTTGTTTTCGATTCTGTCCGAGCGATGCCTGCGATAATCTTCGTAGGCGTCTTTAACTGCAGTGACTGAGAGGACAAACGCCAGAGGCAAAATCGAGGCCTCGCGCCCAAAGACAGCCAACTGAGGAACTTGATTGAGAATGGCGATCACTAGGAAGTAAATGTAGGCAACTCTGTGGAACTGCTCGAAGAGGTTTCGAGGTAAGAATGTCAAGACTGAGTACTTTGAAGTCCTAATTGAATTTCCCGCAAACTGGCGGGCTTCGTTTGTCTTTCCCGGGTCGTTTATGTAGACTTTTCTTGCATCCTCGTCGCTGATCTCTTTGTAAGAGCTTCCAAAGCCTTGGGAACGAGCGCCAATCGACCCTATCCTCAAGGGCTTTGACGGCCCCAAATCGCCGCCAAAGTTGACTTCTTTGATTGAGTGCCCGCTTGAGTTCTTAGATTGGATCGACGAAACGCTCTGCTTTGAAGAGGAGCGTGGCATGTATTCGGCTACAGTTTGGTAAGAAGTATCTGAACTGCTCGAATTCTTGGATTGATTTCTATCGGTGCTGCTTTCGAGGTGTTGATTCGAATCCATAGCAGAAGAAGAACTTACTAATGGATTGTGCTTTAGAGTATCGAAACCGATTGGAGTATAGGGAAGCTCAGATTTACCAGGAATTCTTGGAGAAGGAATCAACAAAGGGCGTTGCTGTTGGTGCTGTGAGGCCATTCCACAAACAGCTCATCAACAATCAAGAAAAACCTCAGTTTTCTTACAGCAGAAGATAAGAGTACCTCAAACAGTAGCTCAAAACCAACCTACAAGAAAAGCCCAGATGCTAAATCTCAGCTGAAATCACTCAGATTTCACAACCCAACTAAAATTAACCAACAAACAACTTAGAAATACATCAAATCGCCGCCTGCTTTATGCTAGTTTAGGAGGAAAGCAACTAAAAGAAGGAGCTTTTTAGACAAAAAAGATGACTTTTATTTACCCAAAAAGAATGCAATTGTAATGCACGGAGATAGAGGGGAGAAAGAGAGATGATCTAGCTTAGGCTGTCCATTTATTAACCCGATAGATTAGAAAGACTTGACATGAACTTCTACAGACAGAATTTTCAACGAGGGTAGGCGTACAAACTTGAACGAAACTGATGAGATCTATTGCGCCATTGTGGCAATTACTTGCTATCCATAAACAGATTTGAAAGTCAAAGGCGCATTTTTTGGTCTACTGCGCTACAAAGGAAATATCCAAGCTTGCAACGAAGTGGGACATGGACAGAGGAGGGAAGAAAAAGTCTTAAAGTGTACACCTGTTTTCTTTTTTCTTATTATTTCAAAATTTTAAATAGTAAAAATGGAAATATAAACATAATAAATATCGAAATGGAGAGATAAGAGGAATCTCTTTCATTAGTTTAATTTGATAGTTAGATGACAAAGAGCTGTCCTTTCTTGATTTTTCTGTGAGACGGCTTGCTGGTCTTCTAGAAGAAACTGCTCTTATAATTGCCGTGCGTTACGCGTAGGCTTTCTTGGTTTCTAATATATAATTTAATACTATTATAAACATTTTAGTAACATTTAAATTAATTCTTGCTTGGTAAGAAGCTTCTTAAGAAGTTTGAGATGTTTGGGAATAGTTGAAACTAACAAGACATGCTGGCTGATGTTTAGAAGCTTCTCGTGAATATTTCTTTCTAAATTACATTGCCATATTTCTTAATTTTCCCATATTTTTCCTATTTGGAATTTTAGCAAAAAGTTGGGAAATACCATGTTGGTCCCTTGTTTTTACATAAATATCAAATTGTCCTCATATTTTAATTTTGCTAAATTCCGTCCCTTGCTTTATAGATGGGTTGGCCCATCTGTATATATGGGCCTTTTACTATTTAATTGGACCACCATCGATTGCGATGATGAGCATTTGGTTCTTTTTTGGGTTATTCGTTCAACAGTATGTGCCTCTGCTCTCTGTCGTGGTTCTCTGCCATGGAATTTATGCAAATCAGAGCATCTTGTTTGGTCCGAGGACTTCCATTACATTAACATGGAGTAGTCTATACAACAATCGAGTGATCTTCTCTGTGTGCTTCGATTTTCATATTCACATTTTCATAATCGGTTAAGCGTGACAGTGGTCTGCGTCGATTACCGGCTACATAGTGTCGGATTAATGGTGGCGAGGAAAGGACGAAGATGCGGAGGAGTCGAAGATGCGGAGGAAGAGTTGGCACGTGTTCCTCTTCAGGCCATCCTTCTCGCCGATAGCTTTGCGACTCTATTTCGCCCAATCACCCTCGAACGCCCCAAAGTACGTGTATTGATATCGATACGTGGGTGCGTATGTAAGGGAGTGTGTATTGTGGTTGGTTGATGCTATCAATATCTAATAATTCTATGATGATGAACCCGTTCTAAGACTGTGAAGTATTATAAAATATTGATTAAGTAGCAGTTGTTTATTATTATTGTACGAGTTTTTATTGCATGTTGATTCCATGAGATGTACTCGTTTCTTTGATGAGGTTGTGGATGGGGAATTAGTCGTCTTTTCTTTGTTTTCCTGGTTTGACTGTTTATGGATTTGAAGGTATTGCTACCATTGGTGAATAAGCCTATGATTGACTATACGTTGGCGTGGCTGGAATCTGCTGGGGTGGAGGAAGTTTTCGTGTTTTGTTGTTCTCATTCAAAGCAAGTGATTGAATACTTGGATAAATCTAAATGGCTTGAGCAACCGAATTTTTTGGTCAATACTATAGAGTCGCACAACGCAATCAGTCCAGGAGATGCCTTACGATTGATATATGAAAGAAATGTCGTAAGTTTCTCTTTCCATTTATGAATTTTATTTTATCAAACTTATATATACGATTGAAAGGTACATTCTATCGAGATCAATGATAAGTCTCTTGTTGTCTTTTCCCCCCCTTTTTTAATATACTAAGTTGTCTATCTTTGTCTCTCTTTGCAGATACGTGGCGATTTCATCCTTGTTTCTGGAGATACCGTAAGCAACATGTCACTTACAGAGGCGCTTAAGGAACATAAGGAGAGGAGGAGGGTGGACAAAAATGCAGTGATGACCATGGTTATCAAACGTTCGAAACCATGTGCTGTCATTCGTCAATCGCGTCTTGGAATGGATGAATTGTTCACGGCAATTGACCCTGAAACAAAGCAGCTCTTGTATTATGAAGATAAAGCTGATCTTTCCAAGGGAATGATCTCTTTAGACAAGGCAATGCTGATTGCAAACTCTTTCATCTCACTTCAAAATGACAAGCAGGTGCTTATGTTCTTGCGGAATCATTTTTTCTTGTTTCTAGTTTGGTGCTTCTTCCACAAGAAAAATGAATCTGTTGGCGAGGAAGACAATTGAATGTTTCAGATGAATTTAATGTTGGTCACTTGCTCTGGTTTCTGTTATTTGCAGGATTGCTTTATTGACATTTGTTCCCCTGAGGTCCTCAGTCTTTTCACAGACAATTTCGACTATCAACATTTACGTCGTCATTTTGTCAAGGGGTTGCTTGTTGATGATGTAAGTTCCTATACAACATTCACTCGAGGAACAGTCTCCTACTCAATGCCGACTATCTTGGAATTCAAAATTGGGAACAACTTAGATATAGTTTTTATTTTCACTTTCTTATTTCCCACAAATGTTTAGTCACATATATTGTGCTTGTTCCTTTATCTATTGTATGCAAAACATCCAGCTTATGGGTTACAAGATCTTCACCCATGAAATACGTTCAAGTTATGCGGCTAGGATTGACAACTATCGGAGCTATGATACCGTTAGCAAAGATATAATCCAGCGGTGGACTTACCCATTTGTGCCTGATGTCCAGTTTTTTGGAAATTCTGAGGCAAATCTTGAAAGACAAGCAATGTATATCGCACCAGGTGCAAAAACTAGGCTGTTAGTTGTATCTTGTTACTTTCGTTTTGCATGATATGGATAATTTTTAAAACTTCCAACCGGATTTGTTAATATTATAATAATCACGGACATGAACCGGGGCAGGGTAGCTAGTATTTTGCTAACAAGATTATTCCTCTTGATGATAGTGTTGTTGACTAAACATATATTTCTTCATTTTACAGATGTGGTGCTGTCACGTTCTGCAAAAATTGGCCCTATTACTGTTATTGGGAATGGAACTGCTGTTGGAAACTATACGGAAGTGTCTAATTCTGTTATAGGTGAAGATTGTATTATTGGAGCCAACGTGTCAATTGAAGGTTGTTATATTTGGAATAAGGTCACTATTGAGGATGGGTGTAAGTTGAAGCATGCAATAGTGTGTGATGGAGTGATCATTAAAGCTGGAGCTATTTTGGAGCCTGGGGTGGTTTTATCTTTCAAGGTAAGACATTTTCTAATACTGGAAAAATGGGATGGGAACCCTTTAATAGATGTCATGTCATTCATCAATTGCTGCTGATTTGTTAAGTGACATCGGACAATATAATTCTTAGTTCTCAATATTAAGCAGGTGATGCATCAATGATGTCCAAATATTGTTAATTTGGTTTGCTGAACCCATCTTAGTTGTTCTCGTATGCTTAACTTGGACAGGTAATCGTAGGCCCACAATTTATTGTCCCAGCTTATTCAAAGGTGTCGCTACAGCCAGAGCCAGTCAAGCAAGATAGTGATGAAGAGCTTGAGTACGCTGATAGTCGCAGTGGGAACCTAGGCGTTTTAGGTAACTCTTGAATCTCTCGGGTATGTTTGTATGTGTGTGATGATTATCTACTATCCACAATTTTTTCACATCTTCTGCTATAATGTCTCCATGTCTCATTTCTTGAAAGAAATTGCTGGTTTCGTCTTGGTCCCTTACCTGTGAGAGGATGTACATTCCCTATTTAACATATTCCTCGCATATTCATCTTGTGTTGTTGTGTTGCATGGAGTAGAGCATAGGCCATCCTCTAGTCATGTGCATGATGATTATCTACATTCACTTTTTTCCATACAAGTTCAAGTATTCTGAGATTTTGGAGTGGTGGAATTTTTTATGCATTCATAATGAAATGGAATTGTCATCGGAATAGACCTTCTATTGAATATAATTTGGTATGCAGCGATGTCTAACACATCCCAGAAGTTTGAAGAGGGATTAACGACGGACTTACTTGGATCACAAACACCATCTGTTTCAGAGGTCTGCTTTCCTCCTCATTTGTTACTCATTCTGTATCATCCACGCATTCAACAGCTTTCAACATTAGGAGTTGGATAATGTGAAAGACATTTCGGACAATCCATATTCCTCAACTGATAAAATTGACCAGGTCGGTAGTGGTGGGGTTGGTTTCATTTGGTCGGTTGGTGAGGGAGGAAATGAAGAAGAATGGAGACAATCTGTCGCGCCAATACCTGAAGCCCGACTTTTGGAAATTATCAGAAGTATGGCTGAGGAATTAGATATATCGAATCAAGATGCTAATGCCCTTCCTCTGTCAGGGGAGCTCGGACCTGAATCAACTAATGACTCGGATGAAGATGTCAGAGATGACTATGTTCAGTTTGAGAGAGAGGTATTGATCGTGATAATGTTATACTTGGTTGTTGGTGTATTGTAATTTTGTTCTCCTTTTGTGTCTTAATTGCAGGTTGAAGCAACTTTCCTGAGGGCTGTACTTGAAAATGTCAAAGAAGAGAATGTAATATTAGAAGTTAATTCACTGCGGTACGATGTGAATGTTAGCATTTTCTTATGTGTTTGAGTGCATCTGAGTTATAGATCTTATGTTCGACCTTCATGGTTAGATCTTCGATAATTTGAGTTGAGTGCTAACAAACTGTTCTAATTGGCATGAACCCTGTATTAGGTGAAAAGTAGCTATCTGCATGAATCAAACGCTGATAGGTTAGAATATGCTTACGTGTTTCTTCTATGAGTCAGGTTATCATACAATCTTACTGCTACTGATTGTGCTGGTGCATTATTCTATTCTATGATGAAACTGGCGTTGGAAACCCCACATGGTTCACCCGGTAAGCTTCCTTCTAACGCAGTCGATGTTCTTCCCAATATGTAACCGTAGAACAGAACTTTTTCCCTTTCCACCATCTATATAATCCATCACTACGATGCATCCTTGTAGGTGAACTGGTTAAAAACGTTGCCACTCTGTTTGTGAAGTGGAAAAAGGTTTTGAAGTATTACCTGCCCAGCATTGATGAAGAGGTAGTTCACAATTTCCTTTTTATTTATTCGTGGATAGACGGTGGGCTCAGGTTTACTGTTTTATGCAATTCAACTAGTAACATTTATTGGGTGATGATATTAAACTATCACAGTAACATCGAATACGAAGTATTTAACCATTGTTGCATTTACCCTTTTTCAATTCATGACAGATTGAGGTGATCTTGAAATTTGAAGAGCTGTGTCTAGAGACCATGAGAGAATATTCTGGACTGTTTGTTCAGGTGACCTTATCTCTTGACTTAATGCTCATCTTTTGCTCTACTTAGATCATTAATCGTTAACATCTCTTGATAATTTTCACGTCGTCAGATATTGCATGTTTTATATATTAAAGACATACTTCGAGAAGAGGCTGTACTGAGCTGGGCTTCAGAGAAAGAAGAGGCCGACGAGTCCGACAAAATTTTCCTCAAGCAAGCAGAGAAGTTCATACAGTGGTTGAATGAAGCATCTGAAGAGGATGAAGAATAAGTTCAAGTTAAATTAACTGGGCTAATATCGAAATAATGTACGGTCAATGTGTCTCTTATAAGTTAAATAAACGATGTTGATCCATCCCATATATAATACCCAGTAAAAGAAAATTTCCAAATATTCAGATGATGTTTTTGGGTCCAACTGAAAAAATCTTTCTAACAGGATATAAGGTCACAGCAGATACTCATACAGCGCATGGATAGGGCTGTCTCAACCCACTGAGCTGCTAGGCCCCGTCCGGCCCGGCCCGGCCCGGCCCAGGTTCTATTTATATTTTTATTGTTCATATGATCAGATCACAATATTCAATTTAATTGAAAAAATTGATTGAATGTCGTCGGTCCATACTTCATGAGAGGTATTGAGTATTCAAGGTGCATGCATGTCGTCGTCAGTCGCCATGTAAATAAAGTAGCCGTCCAATACGTAATTTCTGCTATTTTCTTATCCTATGAATGAAAGCATTTTTGTTATTGTGTGAAAATACGACCAATAATAGAATATGTATCTGAATTTAAATTGCGTCACACTGCTTTATCCAACTTGTGGTATGGCCAATAATAGAAAAAGGTAATGATAATGAAAAATGTAGAACACAATCAAGTCATATGTCACATGAAACTTCGCCACCCATCTATCTAATTGAATACTATTTTTATAAAATACAGCTTATGTATGTATGCGCGTGGCAACTTACAGAAGTAAATACATAACATCCCCAACTTGCAGATTCAATCAAATATCTTTGGGTATGATCAAAGAAATCTGAGAAAAATTTGATATAACTCAAGTATATTTTTGTTGTATAGCACTTAAATATTCATTCACATAAAATTAATTAATTAAACTGCTGACAATTGAGGGAATGGTGGGCAGTTAGTGCCTAGTGGCTCTACAACACCATATTTTTGTGACGTTGCATTTCTTTTATTAAAACAAAACATATATGCTTTTATTGATTTCCATATCAAGTCTTCATGGCCAAGAGAAGATGATATGAAGGCAAAACATATATATTTTCATTATAGTAATTATAAATCCTTTTTAGCAACGATATAATAAATGAAAAAGATAAAATATAATTAAATCATTTCTGTACTTATGATTTGTTTATACTTTATACATACGTATTCTTGTACTTAAATTTCTACATATTTTAATAAACTAGATAAGAATGGCCGCACGTTGTGCGGCGAAGAGTACCCTAACCCGGAGAATCATCCTACAAAGGTCGGAAATGTTTGAGCGTGTACGTCGTATGTCAATAGCCAACAGACTTTTACAACCAAATAAATAGAAACTTATTGACATCTGCGTGCCTTCCCGATCATCGCCAATCCGTTTGGTTCAGTGGATTGAGCAGCTTGCAAATGGTGCACATGAATTGGGTGAAGGAGCAGAAATTGTATGATTTACAAAAACTGCAACCGATTCACAGAGGGAACGTTCCCTCGCACCTGAGTGCTAATAATTAAGTGTAGTTCATAATCACAAATGGTAAAATAGTGGATATTGTTCCACATCCTGGAAGAAACTTATGGAACGCATTTTCTCCCCAATTTCTTTCGACAATACTTTCTTCAGTTAGACATGATGTTAAAGTGGCCCAAATTAGTAAAGGCGAACAAGAAAAAGACAGTTAAAGTTTTAAGTATACCTCATCCCAGACACTAAGGGAAAAAATATTATCATCAACACTAAACCAACCTTAGACTATACAAAGGTATCATTGTTGGACCTTATGAGCAAGACCATGAAATATGTACAAGATATGAGTAGGGCATCAATGGGTGAATGTTAGTAAACATGAATACCACACCACTACTAATCGTAAGTCTGATACTCTCTCGAAGACTATTGATATGGCATGTCAAATGGACAAATCTTCAACAGATTCCTATCTTAAAACATCCGTCTATAAAAAGCACAAATCAATGAGCGGGTAGTTATCAAATATACCTCTTTAAGTATGCTCTCGAATGTTTCCCCATCCATAGACACCAAATATGAGTAACTTGATTTCCGTCAATATAAAAAAGGGGATAATTGGAGTATGTAATAGAGACAAAAATGAAATTCCCATCATAGGCAGTTAAGTAACCTTTCTAAATCATGGCCATTTAAAACCAAGTTATATCCAGTGGTAGGGTAAAGTGGAAGCCCCAATCTCCCAATAACATGTGCCAATGAATTTTCCTTACAAACATCATATAACCTACAACAACACACTTCAATCTGAGAAAAGAAAAAATAATCACAAAAACTATGTAAGAATGTAATGACCATATGAAACCAACCGGAAACAACAAGAAAGCAAGCAAACTTCTGCTACCATGATTCATCCAAGTCAATTGGGTAACCGAAATATCAAGGTAACCTTAATGAAAACACGAGGAAAAAATTAATTAGTATAACTGTCAACTATCAATAACCGTACATTGCTATGTTAAATAAGCCATTACGTATCCAAAAACCTGTACCTGAATAAGCACACGTGCAACGGCAATGGCAGCAAAGCTCGCCCCTATGACGCTGATAGAAAGAGAGCCCGTGGATTTTCTTTGAGAAGTTGAATAAGGAGCTGTAGAAGTAAATAAACAACGTAAATAAGCTTTTACTAAGAGACACTGCAGTTAGGAACGAAAAGAAAAAGAATAAAAAGTAAAAGAAACACTGCAATTAGGAACGAAACCTACCAGTTTGCAATTGATGATTACCCATCACTCTCTGAGGGTCTGCGTACCGTGAGACGACTGATTGTAGAAGAATTGTTCGCATTGAATACACCAGCCACACCAAGAAGCACATATTGGGGCATCAAATTGAAGATGCTCATGTGACTACATCCTGGGGACGACTTTCTTTACGATCGTGATTGGGGTGGGGAATTTCTCGGAAAACCTTCTCGTGACGGTGTTCGAAGGAGGAGATAACGACGAGAGATGGAGACTCTGTTGAGTTGGGAAAGAAAACGACGGCAGACACAGCCTTTTTATTTTTCAATTTTAATTGGCAATAAATTTTTAACTGTTGAGATCACCTGCTACCTAGGGGAAACTGGCGATGAAACGGTGGATAGCCTCTTTTATATAAGTAAAGATGTGTTTTTGTACTTCATTCATTTCTTCTGCTACCTCACACATTCACGCTGACTGCGTGTTGGCAAACTTCTATAAAAGCATTCGAACACACGCTGCAATATCATTTCCCATTTTCGCTAATTCCACTTTTACTTTTTCACTTTTCCGCTTCTCTATTACCTGTTTTGGGTGTGCATTCCGAGCTTCTTCAACAAACAGGTAATTGTTCAATTTTACGTTGTTAATCTAAAATTCGTAATCGATCCCTTTTAAGGTATGTTGCCTGCAAAACATTAGAAAGCTGAGTGGATCAGTCGACATAGAATTGCGTAGCGTTGGAATTTTTCCATTATTAGGTCAAACGAAACATTCATTCAGGACTTTCAGCGACGAGCAGCTGCTAATATGGTTTGGTTAGTCGTGCATTTATTAGCTTCAGTTAATGAAGTAGGATACGGAAGTTTCTATATTTAGATACGTTTGGGTAATTGATATTAGTTATTGTGTTTCTAATCGGGTTCTATGATTAGCTGGGATCTTTTACTCCGGCTTTTTGGCGAGTAGTCGCCACCGAGCGTTTTCTTTCTCGGTGTTGATTGAGTAGGCAACTGTAGTGGCTGGTGAGTTGATTTCTGGATCGTGTATCGGAGGTTTTGTATCTCAAGTTTCATGTGTATACTCATGATGTTAAGCTCTTACTTCACTTAATCTTTCACGTTGCATCTATATATCTTGGACAAACTACCATGTTCAACGTAGCTTGATTTAGCGTATTAGTTGAGACAGTTAATGACAAGAACAAGACAACTAATTTAAGTAGTTGAGAGATGCTTATAGAACGGTCTTGTTTTTTGTTTTGTTTTTCTTTAACCTTTTTTTGCTAATTACTGGGTTTGATGAGTCTAATCCTCATTCTGAATGGAAGTGCTAAAAGTAATTTTTATCTAACACTGGTGCTCTGGTTTTTCCTGGCAATGAGTATTACTGCTTCTTCATTGTCACTAACATATATTTTTGTTTTATTGGTGACATAAATTGCAGTATTACTTTGGTTTCACACTGGAAATTACTTAAAATGGCCCAGAACAATGTTACTGATGGTGAAGATGCTATGTTATCTGCTGATTCGCCTCTGAGCAATGATGGTGATAAGTCGATCGGTAGCTCAACTGGTGGAGTTGTTTTGAAGAAAGGCCCATGGACATCGGCTGAGGATGCAATTTTAGTTGAATATGTCAAGAAGCACGGAGAAGGTAACTGGAATGCAGTTCAGAAACACTCAGGTCTATTACGGTGTGGTAAAAGCTGCAGATTGAGATGGGCCAACCATTTAAGACCAAACCTGAAGAAAGGAGCCTTTACACCAGAAGAAGAGCGACGTATAGCTGAACTTCATGCGAAGATGGGTAATAAATGGGCACGAATGGCTGCACATGTAAGCTCCTAAGGGTTCTTTTTTACTACTTGAATTATCCTCTGTATCTGTACTAGACAGATTAATATTTATCATTGTCCATTCACCATTGAAGATGAGCTCATATGGATTTATATGTGAAGTACGGGTTGTCCGTGTTTCAATTTCAAACCTTAACATTCTACTTCTATTTCAGTTGCCAGGAAGAACCGACAATGAGATAAAAAACTATTGGAATACCCGGATAAAAAGACTCCAACGTGCTGGTTTACCGCTTTACCCCCCTGAATTTTTTCCACCAACAAATCATAATTACCAGGAAGATCATCACTCACTAGAGTTATATTTTGGAGATAGTGGGGGTCAGGAGATGATGCAAAGCAATTGTTATGAGTTACCTATTCCCGTCTTTCATAGTCTCAACAAATTACCAGAAACCTCCGAATTCACTAGTATTGCTGCTGACCACTTGATGAGAGATTATGATCTTCACCCATTTTCTAGTCTTGTTTCCAAAACAGTGGGATTTCAGAAGCATACTCAAGAACCGGACGAGCTTATGTCAGACTATGGAGGAGACGTTGATGGTGCTCCTTCGTTTGACAGACCCGAAACCGAGAATTACAAGAATGGGGTGTCGCCCTTTGGTCTTTATTACCCAACCGACCCTAACCTTGCTGAGAAACCGGTTTATTATGCAAGTACTCAAGACAGCCACATAATGTCAAGTATAACATTCTCTACTTCTACGAACTTTACTGGGGTTCAGAAGTTGGAGCTCCCTTCATTCCAATATCAAGAGACTGGATTAGCTATCTGGGACTCTGCCCCAGAATCATCAGGTTCTCTTGTCCACACTGATCATTCAAGGCCACTTCCACCGCTTCTATCTCCACCGTCTAGCGATGGCCTATTAGAAGATTTAGTTCATGAATACAAATCCATGAGGAATGCTGAGAACGGATCTTCTCATCAGCTTAATTCATTTAAGATCCCACCTGGTGATGCAACTGACTACGTCGACCCAAGTTCCCCATCAGGTAGCTCTATGGGATCAATTTTCAGTGGGTGCCTTCGTACTGGTACAAGTGGATGCTTGTTGGAGCATCAGATGTCTGGTAAGAATACCCTGTAAATATCTAATCGTACAATCGTACTTGTTTCGGAAAAATAAATGTGCAAGCTAGGGAGGACTGCTAATCTGATCATTTCCAGTACTCCATTCTTTTTTGGTTTGAAAGTGAACTCTTTTCAAACCCATGAACACCGTCCTTGACTATGATGATACTGGTTTTCTAAACTTAGTGAAATTGCATGCCTTGAGGAACAACTCACTTCATTTTATGCAGTGCACCACATGAAATCAGAAGTGTTCGAGGAGAGTTGGATCATGGGTGGTGAAAGCAATGATGAAACACCGACTCGCCTGGACTACTCCACTAGGCCAGACGCTATGCTTGGGTCATGCTGGGTTGGCCAAAATGCTTTCGTCCCTGGGCAGCAAGACTTAGTAGTAGCTGATAGCATTGCAGCTATTCTTGGAGAGGAATACTCGGGCAAAGACACCTCTGTTTCTGCTTCTACTCACTCCTGGGATCATATGCCTTATGTTCGAGGAATGTCCAGCCTCTCCTAAACATACGAGAAAAAAATGTCATTTTTTGGACCTACGGATATCTTCCATTTTAAGCCAATTTGCGCAATTGATTGTTGTGCCATTGCAAAGCTTCGTGTCTATATGCCTTGGACAATTATGCTTCTTCACGGACTATATGGGTGCCCCTTTTCCGCGACAAGCAATACTGTTAGTAGTAAGCCATTGATCCACCTCTCGAATTCTCGGTAGCAGAACAATCAATCGTCATATTTGTCTGTTTTATAGTGATGATTATATTGACGCGAAGCAAAACCACAACAGACTCAGATTGTGTTGATGACAATTGTACCCCTACTAATTGAATATAGTTACGATAAGGCTTTGGTTCACTTCACACATAGTAAAACTTGGACAAAATGCATGCTTAGAAGTTGTTTGGCATTGGCTAGACATCAGACAAATGACCAAAACCAGTCCTGAACGAGGGACCGCATGATCTCAGTCACCCCCGACTTGTCTTTTCCAAGAGTCTTCCACGATTAACTCATCAACACCCCAATCTTCATAGCTTCAGAAAAAGAGAAAGAAAAAGCATGAATCAAAAGATGGTGTCATGAGATCTTAAGGACAAGAAAGGGGTGGTATTGAGTTACCTTCCATCGGGAAGGTAGCGACGGATTGTAAAGGGTATCTTCCTTTCTCGAAGTTCTTTCATAGCGATCTGAGATCAATGACAAGAGATGATGCCCACTGTTTATAAGTATAAGACGGAAAGTATCGGGCAATTTTCAGTGCAATCCATGAATTTACTCCAATTACTAAGTTAAAATCAACTTCTACACAGCAACTTGACAATTATACAACTCACATTCAGGATTCAGGCCATGGATACACAAATGCAGAATTCAAGACATCTACACCAAATAAGCACAATAGTTTACCTCAAGTGGGTCGGTCTCACCCTCCAATTCAACCATGACTGGAGCATTCATACTGCACCACAGAAACACAGACAAACTTTTACGCATGGCCAAAACGCAGCATGACCCTGTATAAAAATCTGCAGAATAAAATCAAATACCTAATCTGCAAAGCTCTTGTTCCCAGAATCCTAGCTCGCTCGTACTTAGTCATGTATTTTGACGTTTTCCGCGGCCGTTCAACTGCCTCCTGCTCCTGTTTCTCCTCACCTTCTCCATCTACTGCGTCGGGGGCTTCATCGTTCTCATTGTCTTCTTCCAAATCTGCTCCCTCCTGTAAAAATTTTCAACAATCGTGAATACCATAAGCACTAGAAACAAGTAAGAGGCGAACGGAAGACTGCATATAATCAGAGTCCTCACATCAGGCTCGGGCTCTATAGGCTCATCCTCGTACCTGTTGAAATAGGCAATTTTAAGCGAGCGCGAAACGAAAAATCATTATAAACCCTAACCAGCCAAAAACAGGGGAAAAAAAAAGCAGATAAAAAAAGCGAAAGAAATATGTTAGATCAAACATACGTTCCATCCATTTCATAGTCCTCGTCGGCCATGGTTATAATATCAGGGAAGCAAACCTCAACAATCAGATCAGAGAACACCGCCGAGCAGGTGAGATGCCGAAAAATTGTGTGTATATATATAAAAGATGCGGATGCAAATAACGGGCTCACATTCAAGGCCCATTAAATTCAGCCGGCCCAATTTTTCCGCGTTAATTACACACTTTCCCTCTACTTATTGATAATTAAAATCCGACACTTACCCTGCGCTTAAACATGAGTAGGGGTGTTCAAAATAACCGAAAAACAGAAAACACCGACCGAACCGTAAAGACCCAACCGAAAAGACCGGAACTCGAAAAAACCGAACCGAATAGTAAAACCGAACCGTGGTTCGGATATCGGATTAAGCATACGTAAACCGAAAAAATCGAAAACGAACTGAAATTATCATACTACATTAAAATAGGAAAATATAAAATCATTTGTTTTTCTCCCATAACGTAAACAACACAATAAATATAATTTCATTGGTATACTTTTCCATTCATAGGTGAATGTTTTCCTCACCAATCAAATAGTATATTTCTCCCAAATAATTTGTAGTATCTTCAAGTGAATGTTTTTATATTTTGGTTTGATTTTTTGTTCCATTTTCATATTGTTTTTCTTCGTACCTTGAATTATTTGCTACATGCCACGTTCCATAAATCTTCTTTGTTTTTTAGTAACCATAAATTGTTTTATGTATTTTCAGCTCATAATATTTTTTTTGTGATATTAAATTCCTAACCGAAAAACCGAACCGAAAAAACCGAACCGAATTATAAAAAATCGAACCGAACCAAATTAAAACGGTTCGGATATCGGATTAAGCATACGTAAAACCGAAAACCGAAAACCAAACCGAATTTTGAGAAAACCGAACCGAACGGACTGATGAACACCCTAAACATGAGTCACGAGTATTCTATTTAGGTTTCTTTTCTAATCATCTTCCTCTTATACGAATCTTCTAAACAAAATACCAATGTCGACGCCATCAACCACCACCCTTTGTAGCGCCGGCCGCCGGGGGGTCGGTCGACCCCTCTGATTCCGTCGCTGAATTCAAGATGGCCGGAAGGCATCCGTCAGCGGCAGCCAAATCTCAACGATCTACCCTGATAATCGCCGTCATCGCCTTGTCGCTCCTCTTTTTCCCTCTCCTCCTTTATATTTTTTCAGCCTCTGCTAACCCTCGGACAATTCACGCGTTTGCAAACCCTGACGTCGACTATTCATTTGTTTCCTCTATCCAGAAATTCCTACTCAACTCCAAGTCCAAATCTTTGTCCACCATTGCGGACGACACTGTTCAGCGCAATGTCGGTGAGTTGGACGTGAGGGCATTCGACGATTTGCTCTCGCGACAGCAGGAAAAACGCTTTTATGCTAATCAGTATCCGCATTATTCATCCATCAGGGTATACGTCTACAATATGCCGTCGAAATTCACCTATGATCTGCTCTGGTTGTTCCATAACTCGTACAAAGGGAACGTTAATCTCACGTCTAACGGCAGTCCCGTTCTTCGGTTAATTGAGCAAGTGAGTTTTCTTTACGATTCTGAAGTCAGCTGAGATGGATTTTCTTTTTCCTTTTTTTCTTTTGCATATGCCAATGTTTCTAGCTTCTTTTACATATTTTTATTGCAAGACTCGTTAATCACCTTGTAATTGTGTTGGTAGCATTCAATAGATTACTGGTTATGGGCTGACTTGATAGCTCCAGAATCCGAGAGACTGTTGAAGAGCGTTGTGAGAGTTCACGAACAAGAGGAGGCCGATTTGTTCTACATTCCGTTTTTCACCACAATTAGCTTTTTCTTACTGGAGAAACAGGAATGCAAGGCACTTTACAGGGTGTGAGTCCGTTTCTTGAATCTTGTCTCTTCATTGTCTCATGTTTGTACATTCTCCATTATTTACAGCACCAGTTTTAAGCACCCAGTTCAATTACTGCTTGGTTCATTTGTCCGGTCCACTTTCTGGGGCACAAGTCAAAAGACATATGTCATCCCACCTTGAATCGTATTATGTTACTTCCAAGATCATGAGTGTCATACTTAGATTTGTAATTTTTTGGATAATTCAAAACATAAAATATGTTACTCTGTATCAATGTAGGAAGCCCTGAAATGGGTTATGGATCAACCAGCTTGGAAGAGATCTGAAGGTAGAGACCATATATTGCCTGTTCATCATCCTTGGTCATTCAAAACGGTGAGGAAATTCATGAAGAATGCCATCTGGCTCCTTCCAGATATGGATTCAACTGGGAATTGGTAAAATATTGTGCATTCTGATTTTGTCTTGAGAAAATTGTAGTTGCACTCTTTTGGCTTCTGTGTGCTGATCTATGGCTGTAATTGGCTCTTCAGGTACAAGCCTGGTCAAGTTTACCTCGAGAAAGACTTGATACTTCCATATGTTCCCAATGTTGATTTTTGTGATTCCAAATGTTTGTTAGATTCAAAGAGAAGCACCCTGCTATTCTTCCGTGGAAGGTTGAAGAGAAATGCTGTAAGTTTCCTAATAGAAAATGCTATAAAATAGGTAAGCAAATTCTTTGTTTGGGGGAAGCACGGGAAGTGGAACGGTAGCTCATTCACTAAATTAAGCTTCTTTTCAGGGTGGAAAGATCCGAGCTAAGCTTGCGGCGGAGCTTAACGGTGCGGAGGATGTGCTCATAGAGGGTGGTTCTGCTGGAGAGGGAGGAAAATATGCTGCTCAGAATGGCATGCGCACGTAATTCAGTGGAATACTTATTATGATCCCATTGACAGTTGTGAAATAATTTTTTTATCTGCTTATTTCCTCCTCCACCAGGTCTGTATTTTGCCTTTGTCCAGCTGGTGATACTCCATCTTCGGCTAGGTTGTATGATGCAATTGTAAGTGGATGTATCCCCGTAATAGTCAGTGATGAGCTGGAGCTCCCTTATGAAGGAATACTTGATTATCAGAAGGTATCACTTATCATGGGACATAGGTTATTAACTTGTATGAGTGGATTAATTTGATATCAACTTATTAGGAGCTCAACAACTTGGGTAAATATCATAGATGAATATCAAATATAACATTTTATTATTGTAAAAGGTTTCTTTGATGTGACTCTTAAAACTGCAGATTATTTAAGGAGAGCAGTACTTTGTGATTGAGCACTGAATTCGGTATTAAAAATAAAGAGACAAACAGATAGTATTTTTCTTGTTGGCAAGTCTCGTACGGCAATTAGTGTTGTTATTGGCATCGTTTTTTGTCGAAATGTTAGTTACGAATTTGTTAGTGGATTAAATCTGATACTCTCTTCTTCAAGATTAGAGCTAAATATGTTAAACTTATTATATGTGAATTATTTCTTAAGAAACTGCAGTTCATTTTCTTCACATAATTTTTGCTGTTGAGCATGGATTTGAGTATGACAAAAGGTCGGTATCTTGTTGTCCAAGAGTTCAAGCTATTGATGCTGCTATTACAATCGTTTTGTTGTTAAAATATGAGTTACAAATTCCCTTTTTGTTGTGCGCTCGTCCAAACTTTTGCTTAGGGAGTTTTGTGTTTCTTTGTGATATCCGTTCTAACAAAAAGTTTGCCGATTTATGTAAATCCTTTTTAACTGATTGGGGTCATCGTTTCTACGTCAGATGGCTGTGTTTGTTTCTTCCAGTGATGCACTGCAAAAAGGGTGGCTATTATCATTCTTAAAAAATATATCCTCGGAACAAGTTAGAGAAAAACAAATAAATTTGGCAAAGGTAGGTGCATTGGTGTATCATGAACTATTCTATTCATGTAATTAATTGCCTATGGCCATTTTGGTTTATCTGAATTTTCAGTTTCTTTTGAGCTTAATTTTTTTTTTTAATTTGGAATTACATATTGTAGTACTCGAGGCATTTTTTGTATTCTCATCCTGCCCTGCCAATGGGTCCAGAAGACTTAGTGTGGAGAATGGTTTGTTGCTCTACCTTCTGCTTGCTGCTAGTGCTTTTCATTGGTTCAGTTTTATATTTAGTTGCAGAGGACGGTGTTTCTGTAGGTTTTAATCTGTGTGCTATCGTGCAGTTTAATTTTTTAGACAAAATATTTAATGGCGGCTTTTAGCCTTCTTTCTTGAAACTTATATATGGAAGAGAACAAATGTTAAGGTAGTTAATAGCAGAAATTGGTTTGACCCTGACATCCTTTTTCTGGTACTTAAGAGGTCATTCAACTTTTGTGTGCTGTCAATTGATGTTGTGATCGATCAACAATGAAACATCGTCTCGTCCCATAATTTATCCCAGACATAGAATAATTAAGCTGAAAGCGGTGTTCTCTAGAAATGTGCGGGCTATTAGTGGCGTTTATGAACACTGAATTTGGTTCCTCTTCTACACATATGGTATCAGATGGCAGGTAAGTTGATAAACATTAAGCTACATGTGCGAAGATCACAGCGGGTGGTGAAGGAATCACGAAGCCTGTGCACTTGCAGCTGTAGTAGGCCTCCCAATAGCACCGGTGCAGCATTGTTGCCCTGATCCTCAACTGATATTTGTGTTTCCATTTCTGTTTCATTTCTTTTTATTTTGGCAGTATTTGTTTGTTTTAATAGATATAACTATATAAGAGATATTTGGATAGAAACCTGCGTGTTCTTCAATATAAAACGCAGTAACAACGATGGTTATATTTTTGTGACGCATAGATTTTCACACGATTGGTTGGACTCGGAAATTATGTGCATGGGGGGTTGGGGCAATATCGAATGATGTTTGTAATGTTTAATAATCAGTAACAGTTACCAGGGACAGAACAGGTGGACAAAGCAATGACAGGCTGAGAAAACAACATATTTGATGATGCAACGATAACCCATTCCCTGACTTGTAATGAGCCAATATTTGCAGATAACATTGTCAAGCTATCAGTCTCACTTCCTATCCACAACCATACATTTATCTTGTACATTGTATGCAACAGATAAGATTAAGATAATTAAGAAGCTATGCTTACTTTGGATGCCTGAGCTCATTCAGTTGCTCCTTAATCCCATCTTGCACCAACTCCAATCTCTTTGACAATACCTCAAGTTCTAATATCTGCTGTTTCTTCCACCTCTCATCTTTTGCAGCCCAGTCTCCTCCTAAGAAACCGAACGGCATCATCAGATTCAAATCTTGTCCGAATCCATGAAGCCCACGTCCGAAACACGGCCAGTTCGAATTCGCACCCGACGAACTGCTCAACAGCTCCTCCAAGACGGGCGCTAAGCAGCTTTTCACCGTCTCTTCGATCATGCCAGAAACTGGCGTTTGCTGACTGCCGTTGTTGAAAATGCTGTCACTGTTGTGATTGTTAGTGCTGGCAAACGCAGAAAGAAAGGGTTGTTGTTGTTTCTCTTCAAACTTCACTGTGCCTCCGTGGTTCCTCTTCTTTGGCCTGGGCAATTTGCTGCTACTTAGGTGATCGGCGCCGCTGAAATTAGGGCTCAGGCAGTCGCCGTTGAAATTAGGATTGCTGATGATATTCGTGTCGTCGTCCGATCCATGGCCGGCGTTGTTAGGTGGAGCTGAATTGGGATAGGGCGGGTCGGATTAAGGTTCCCCCAAATCTTCGCGGCGATCTCAAACGTCGCTTGATCATGCGGCGTCTTGAAAGCGTGATCCTTCCCAGACCCGAACTTGTTGACCACGTTCCTGTACTTCTTCTTCAACCTCCTCAATTTCTCAACGAGCTGATTCTTGTTGAAATCCAGCTGAAACTTGGCCCTGATCTGGTCGTAGAACGCCGTCGTATCTTGGGGACCGCATCGGCTCGCCGTGTGTTCCAGAAACCCTCGTAGCAGCTCGATCTCGTCCTCGTCCGTCCAAAGGCGCTGGAACAGCTTCCGCGACTCGTCCGCGGCGGATTTCTTAACGGATGCATCGGCTTGCTTGAGATCAGCGGCGGTGGTGATGGCTACGGTGACCGTAGGAGACGACACGTGGCGTAGGCGGTGGTGATCGGAGGTGGAATCGCTTCGGCCTTCGTCGTCTTCTTCGAGATCAACCTCTCCGACGAGGTCTTCTCCTAGGAACACCGAATCGGCGATCGCCGTGGATTCTTCGCCGGAGGCCATAGGCGCCTATTTTCTACGTGCGTATACGTATCTCTATACGATTATGTGGTGGTGCGCTGGGCTTGGTTCGACCGCGCGGAGGTTGCCTTGCCTTGCCTGAGTTTCGTTTAGATCGGAAATTGTGGTGAGTCAGCGCTCCTACGTGGCTACAGCACACTATAATCGGTGGTTAATTACTTTCATTTAACTAATATTTCTTCCACATTATTTTTTTATTCAATACTCCCTCCGATTTGTATTGAAATCCGTAAAACGTCGTTTAGTTAGAAATAAAATTAGAGGGCTAAAACGACACGTACTCCGATTTGTATTGAAATTTGTAAAACGTCATTTAATTAGAAATAAAATTAGAGAGTTAAAACGACTTGTAAATAAAATTGAAGGGAGTACGTTATGGCGTACATTTTTGTCATTTCGTAAAATCTTGCACCTTTACTTCTAACTTTTACCAAGTCTTTTTATTGTAAATTGCTCGACCTTTTCTAGTTATCTTTCTCAACAAAAACAAACCTATAACAAATTAACTAATCTTGAGAGAGAGGGAGAGAGATATATAATAATTTAACTATTTTTTTTTTTTTAACTACAGCTTGAGTAATTTATTCACATCAAATACATATGTAAAGGCTATGTTCAACCTATAACTTTAACATACAACTTGCAGATCAATAAATACATGAAGATGTATCAGTTTCGCAAGGGCTGGAGTTCTTGCTCGGCTAAGACTGCAGCATTGACGGGCTTGTAAGAAAGGATCATCGAATGCTTCTTTCTCCACACGCGCCATGCGCCAAATGCAGACAGTCCACACACAAACATCGCAGCAATCCCTACGATTATAGCCGAGTGGTGTTTTTGCCACCAAGACCTGTATGTACTAGAACGATTACTCGAGGTTTTTCTTTTAAAGATAAGTACGATGCAGACCATAATAGGGTACTTGTTACCTTTCTGGCGGTGGCAATACTTCCCATTCGATAAACTTATACTGCCCAAATCTATCGGGAAGATACACGCGGTTTTCTTTCAGTCGTGATATGATTTCCTGTCACGAAGACGAAGTTGTCAGTCGATGGTGAGTAACTCGTAGCATTTCATCGAGGAGATTGTCATAACCTTTACAGTATCATTGGAAATGAAGTCATCAGATTCTTCAGGGTAAACGGCCCATGCTAACAGAGTGTCGTTCTGCTGGGAAGTAACTTTCACCAATCGAACCTGAGAGCCTCGAAACAACGAAGGAAGAAAATGCGCAGATTTGTTAAGAGGCTTCTTTTTTAATCATGTACGTATTTCAGTACGGTAGTTTTTATTTCAGTACGATGAGATTGACCAAAGTCTACTGCAAACCTGGGAAGCATTATTAACATGCAGGTCCTTGGCAAGAAACGGTGCGATTTCCGAAAGTTGAGGATGTAGCTCTGAGTACTTCTTGCTGAATTGCATGACGAATGTTATGAGGGCAGCATTGATATTTACTGCAAGACAGACGAGAAACATTACCATGATTATTCTTATTGTCTGAAAAAAAACAGGGTAGTATATTCAACTTAAGTCTCTTGGAGGATAGAATCATGCTTTCACAGCACCTAAAACCTCAAATACAATGACCAGAAAACAATTTTGAAGGTGATTTGAGAAGGCAGTAGATTCAAATGAGAAAGATTCATATTTCAAACAGAGAGAACGAAGCATTCATCGTACCTAGAACTTCGGGTGGAGAAGGTTCACTAGGAGGAGTTGGATCCATGGTTAAATTGGCATTTGAAGGGGGACCTATTGGCGGTGGCGACCTGGAATTGTCAAGCTCCCATAGCTCAGAACAGTTTGTTTTCGAAAACCCAATCCTATCATGTTCACGGTCATATGTCACAAGTGTATTGCGAACAACTATGCCTGTCACGAGAAAGACAATAAAACGATATAGCAACGTGTTGCTGTTTGTTCAAGATATAGTTATTTGGCTATTTTAGCACAAATAAGCTGAAAGTACCGCCCAGAAGAGTGGTTTGATCTTTCTCATTCTGGAAAATTCCAAGGCAGTACGCATCACTCAACTTTGAATGCTGTAAAGTAAGTAGTAGCAAAGTGAAGAAAGAAAACATCACTATACACATTACTTGAATGCAAAAAACATAACAGCAACTAACCCTGAACAAGTAATTTTCAGGGGATAATGATATCTTCTGTCCATTCTCAAACACCATTTCAACAGGCGGAAAGAACTTTGAGAGCTGGGATGCATCCCTGGAGCAAAACAAGCATACAATCATCAATTTCCACACAAGAAAGGAGCCTGAAAGATATTTTTAAAAAAAAAATTGTGTACTGATAATCATCCACATACCTTCCGGCTCCTGAGAAGCATATGTCCTTAAAGTTGGGGTCAGGACCTTTCACCCGTTTCAGAGGCTGAACTTCCTTGTAAATCTATACGTGAAAATTTTGAAGCTTTAAATGCTTCTTACCGCTTCTCTAGATGGAAAAGAGTTTTATGCCCAGATATATCTTACCGCTTCTCTAAATGCTCTAAATGCTTCTCCGGGAAGATAAGCATAAGTCGTGCCACTATCCAGAATAGTTCCATGTTTGGCATCAAACACATTTGGACGAATGGGCAGTGCCTTCCCACCGACATGTATCCCCTTCAGTTCGATGTTATAATATGGGCTGTCGCCATCCCAAAACTAGAGTAAATGTGTGAGATGTACTTGTTAGGAAAAGAGCCTAACACTCTACGGAAGTACCAAAACATACCTTCGGTCAGGGTTAGAATGAGTAAAAATCATGTCATCAGGGGCTACGATTCTTCCAAGAACCATAGTGCCACCACCAACACCCATTCCACCATAGCATAACGAAAATGAATCGCCAATTGCATCGATTTCAAGGAGTTGATCCACAATGCTATGTTCCCCACGACCCAAGCCCATGATTCCATCGGCGTGCTGACTAAATAAGTCGCCTGTTTCCATATTCTCACAACCAAAGACAACTCTCTGTGGTTTGAGTTGACTTTGGTTTCCAAAGGACACAATGTCCTCAACCAACACGCCACTGCTAGAACTCATTTCAACATATTGTCTTTCGTAAACACATTGTTCACGCTTGGCATCGCAGGTGCAATCAATACTGCACTTCAATGGGCTGTAGGTACTTGATAGTTCAGGTTGATACCATGGATCCTTTACCAATTGACAGTGAAGAAGAAGAGTCAGTCAAAAACCGTAAAGAGCAATTTAAAGAAGGGAAAATAGCCCAAACACAGATATCTTTTAGTGTGTAGGTGAAAAAATCACAACCAAAGCCTGGTTTGGGAAGGTACATCATTTACAACACAATAGTCCTGCATTTCGAGAAAGATAAAACAATTAAATGGAAATCATTCGTGGCAGCAAATTCTGGTTAGGTGACAGTTCATTGCTCTATTTCTAGAAACAACAATTCCATGGAAACAATAAGAAAAAAAATTTATCTGCGTCATAACTGCTACACGAATCATACACTTTGCGGCCATTAGGTTATGCTGTCACGAGTCAGATTAGGAAACGAGCGTACTATCTTCCGCCATACCTTACAGGAGATTTAAGTCAATGCACGTGACAGCTTACGTTAGCAAGAACAGAAAACATATGTCAAAGATCTTCTTTTGTAGCTTCTTCCAAACAACATAACAGTTAGACCAATAACCAAAGTTAAATCTCAGAGTTTCACATCGATATGACGCCGGAGAACCATCAACAAACCAAACCACACAAATAGCACACCGACATCAGATAACGAACAAAAGAGAATAAATACAGCATAAAAGAGGCGTAGAAACAATCAAAACCTCATGCTTGCCACAGTGTTTGCAAGTAGAACATGGTACATAAGTCGCCGTACTTCCAGTATCTACAATAAGTGAAAATCTCTGCGGCGGTGTCCCAATCCACAGACGAGTTGTATAGTAGCTGAAACGATTGATACAAATGATTAAACATCCATGATCACATCCCATTATGCAAGAACTAGGAAGACAGAGCCATAATATTTCCCACAGAATCGCAATCAATAGAGAAGAGAACAATGATCTAACATACCCATTTCGAACGAGATCGTCATAGAGGTACATACGAGCATTGGTGGCTAAACTGCGCCGCCTTGGATAAACCTCTCCGCCATGCTTCCCATCGTTGAAGTGAAGAGGCAAAACCATGACGCTGCTGTTATTTCCAGTCTTCACAACGTCATTTTGATGGGCAGAAATCAGAAGAGACTCAACTGCGACTACAACGAAGAAGATGACGAAAATACATGCCCCAGCCATCATCCCACGCACAAATTGTTCGATTGAACAGGCCTTAGCTAGCTTATGCACCAACTATACTGATCTCTGCTTTGCTGAATTAATCGATTGAAAAATTGCCAGCAAAATAATGATGAATGCAAGCGTTTCCTCTCTCCCCCTTCGCTTCTTACAGCTCGGCCACCGATAAGAAAGAGAGACGTAAAGAAACAAATAACGGAAGAAGAGATGGTTTCGATCGGTGGTAATGTCAATACTCGGTGTTCTGAGCTGACGCCATTGTCTGACATTTGAAAGAAAGTGTTTCTCTGAACTCCTTTTTTTGCTATTATTGTAAATCTTTTTTCATTCTCCATTTGTTTAAGCAAATTAAGAAAACTAAAAAAAAAACAAATCTCATGTTCAGTGAATTTACGTTTCTACCCTTCGTCGAGGATCAGCTCGTCCCCACACGCCTTCTTCAGCAGCTTCATATCTTCTGGTTCAAATTGCGCCAATTTGTTCGTTGTTTTTATTTGCTCTCAGCCACCAAAATTATCATCTTCATCGAATCATTTGCCGGTGATAGATTTGCTTCAGACGTCGTCTCAGTTTTCCGATTGTTGTCCCTCGTCGGAACCTCTACCATAAACGTCGAAGACGATGGCCTCAGCCACGACCCTCTTCTTACAACAACCCCCAAACCTCAGGCGGAAATACCACTTCTACCCTTCTCCCCACCGTCCGCTGCACCTCGCCGGTCAACGCTCGCAAGTTCGTTACACGATTCGTGGCACGAACCAGCAAAAATTTACCCTTAAATGCCTCTTCAGCGATACGAACACGCCCGTCTCTGTACAAACGGATAACGGCAAGAAGAACGCATTAGAAGTCGTAGGCAAAAGCTTATTGAGAGCTCTCAAAAAGCTGCAAAAACCCCTTGCAGCGGCGGTGTTGGTCGGATTGTTGCTCATGTGCGATCCTAACAACAATTCGATGGCATTCGCAGCTTCTTCTGGCGGGAGAATGGGCGGGAGTTCGTTTTCCTCGTCGAGGTCCTCCTCTTCGTCGTCGTCGAGAAGTTATTACAGCGTGCCTAGGATGAGCGAAGGGCCTGCTTTCTCGTCGGTTCCATTCTATGCACCGTCGCCCTTTGGTGGGGTTTATGTGGGTCCCGCAGTTGGTGTTGGGTCGGGCTTTTCTCTCATCATGATTGCATTCGTTGCGTTTGTGTTGGTCTCGGGTTTTTTGTCGGATGGGTCTCAGGGTAGCGTGCTCACTGCTGCTGAGAAAACTAGTGTGCTCAAGCTTCAGGTATAATGAAATAAAGGACTTACTGTGTTGGTTTCTAATGATATTTTGGGCGATTGAAAGTAGGATTCTTGGCTTAAAGCTTTAGTGTTGGCATGATTGGGTGATTGATTGACTTCAATGGTTCTCATATTCTATCATATTAATGCTGCCATACCGCCGAAAAAGATGAATAGTTATGTGACTTTTGTCGGAATAGTGCTCTTATTATACATGATTGTGAACTTGGTAGTTTAGAAGAATGATGCATTAAAGGGGTGTGCTATTACCATTTCTTGATGTTGCGTTGGATTGGAACACATTCTGTGCGTAAGCCCTATTTTTCTTGATCAAGTGTACCTTCATTTTGAGTTTGTCAAGTTTTTGTTTGGTCTAGGTTGGTTTGTTGGGCTTGGGGCGGTCACTTCAAAAAGACCTTAATCGAATTGCTGAGACAGCTGATACATCCACTCCTGAGGGTCTCCACTATGTTTTGACAGGTAACTCTACTATAGAAATCTTTCTTCCTTTAGATGCTAATGATTGTAGATAAGTGTTATTGTAAGTTCTTTTTCACCGTTATCTCTATGCACTTTGGGTGCAACTTGTGTGTTTGAAATAGTAACATGGAAACTTCAATTTCCCATTGTTAGACATTCCTCTGTTTCTGCTCAACACTTGCTTCGAATTTATATTTTTGCAGAGACTGTATTAGCTTTGCTTCGGCATCCTGATTATTGTATCTCGGCCTACTCGTCTGTAAGTTTGTCTAACTTTAACAGAATATCTTGCACTCGATGGTACACGTTGCCACTCATTCGTGGAAGTCATTTATGAATATAGAAACTTCTTCCCTGTTACTGCATATTCATATAGAGTTTATCTCTATTACCATTTTTTTTTCTTGTTCTGTGTCTGTTAAATGTAGGTTGACGTAAAGAGAAGCATGGATGAAGGTGAAAGACGATTTAAGCAGCTTTCCATTGAAGAACGTGGGAAGTTTGACGAGGAGACACTCGTCAATGTCAACAGCATAAAGAGGCAAAGCTCAAGAATTCTCAAGTCCAACGGATTTCGCAATGAGTACATAGTGGTAAGCAAAACATTTGTCGTGACAACTCATATCTTCAACTTCCACATATTAAACAAGTAACTCGACTTCTAAGCAGGCTACAACCTTATCAGTGTATTCTCGTTGTTGTAAGTAATACTCTTTCCATAACGCTCTTACGATTTCCCCGTCTTAAACAAATCAGATCACTCTCTTGGTGGCTGCTGAAGGATCATATAAGCTGCCCACTGTGAATAACACTCAAAATTTGAAGGAAGCTCTGCAGAAGTTGGCCTCTATTCCATCGAGTAGAACACTGGTAATTCAATGTCTAACATATTATTCGAAAGTATCTAATGATTTTCGCAACCATGTATTCATTTTTTATGTCGTGGGCTTAACATAGGCAGTGGAGATCTTATGGACACCTCAAAATGAAGACGACACACTGTCAGAACGAGAACTGCTGCAAGATTATCCGTTGCTTCGACCACTGTAAGCAAAGCAATGAGAAGTTCGATATCTCTCTCTTTCGTATGAGAGGTTTGCTTTATGTGATACCAACTGAGAGTCAAGTTTTGTGTTAATCAATATGCTGACTGGAAGTTTACATTAGAGAATGAAAAAGGATGATAAAAGGGTTGTGTATATATATCATACGTTGTATAATCTTAAGGCTAGCATGTCTCAGTTTTACGGGCTAATCTTGGTGATAAATACACAATTACAAAACTGAACGAATAAATTATGAAATGCAACATGTTCAAAGCATAATCCTCTCGCCTCAGTTAAAGAGATAACGGAGATGAGAAACATACAACATACATTTGTAATGAGACGTACGTATATTTCAGCTAACTCCCTCCATGCACCGTGATCTGCCATAAATCTAGAAAACAGGCCAATGAAGAAATGTTAATTTACTTTGAATCAATCAGGAAAGACTAACTAGGGATACATCTTACATTTCCAGGTACTTGTTAAGGGATTCGATCACCCCTGAAACATTACTCGTGCCTTTTTCCATTGATATCTTTCTTTTGTGAAGCATCTGTAAATTTGCAAGACAATGAATGACATAAAGAAACAACTACAATATGAACACAGATTACTGATGTTAACAAATAAGGATCCATGCAAAGTACACGTTTCAATCTACCTAACAAATTGGATTATCTTCTAAAAGACTGAAGAGTAAGCTCAGCCTCTGCCAAGTAACATTCCTTCGAGCCTACCTACAAAGAGAAGAATATGAAGGAAAAGGATGAGTATTGGATGAGAAGCTTCCCAACACTGACTTATCATAATAGAATTCGATAAGAAATGTCAATTCTTAGCACAATTAATGATCAAATTAACAACTATTTAGCTTAAACTCACGAACGCATTTACTCCCTGGAAATTTTTTCTGCAAGACGCTTATGCATCCCTACATGAGAAGCACAGTCACAGTATGATTCTCAACACAAATGCACAGACTTTTTCAGAGTTAAGAACAATTAAAGAGTAAATATAGGAGGAGAATGGCCGCGGATGATCAATTCATAGTAGAATGTCTACCTTTGACAAATCCAAGACGCTGGCAGTCCATAGCTGCAACAGCAACTTGCTCGTATAAGGTCCATTCTACATCATCCAAAGAAGGAACCAATCACGACGAGTCATTGAATATAGAATTGGGCATCCCAATTCTAGCAGTGCATTTCAAAGATAGCAAAGTTTCGTACTCCGAGAATATATCAAAACTACGAAGTTCATTGATCCTTAGTATCAGAATATATCATCAAATAGGTATTCTTCCCATTCGAAATACCTTCGGAACTAAGAGAACTTCGTTTATTGGCATCGCTGAGAATCAATGAGCGGAACTTCAATACCTTATCAGGACGACGAAGCTTTAGCTTCCTTACCAGACATAGATACTCCAAAGCACCACCACCACCATTTTCGACTTGATTCTCCGATCTATTCGCCTGTTCTAGCTCCGTTTGGCTCACCAACTGTAAAGTATAATCTAAGAGACGAGTGAGTAGTGGATTCGATCTAATGGTGTTGTTAGAGTTCCATTCCACAGACCACAGCCGATTTTTATTTAATTGAAAATCGAAAATAAAATTAAGAATTTTCCATTAATATATATTGCTTTTTTTCTTTTTCTTTTTCCCCCAACCATGTCAACTCAAGAACTGCCCATTTTAGGCTCGTCAAAGGCCTGACGAGGAAAGAGAAAGACCAAATCGCCACCGTCGGACCGTGGGGTCGCCGCCGATCCCGCCATGGGCATCGCCTTCAGTAGAAAATACAACCACCGTCAACATCAAAGCCCAACCGCCGCCCTGCCTCCACCAACCCCACCGCCCTCCACGTCAGCTAGCCCGCCCGTCCAAGCCTTCACGCCCCAACTTCCGCCTCCGCCGCCGCCTTCTTCAATTCCAGATACGTACGCCTTCGCTTCCAGTACCCCGTACTCCGTTCCTCCACCGCCGCCTCCGCCGCCGCATCAGCATCGGCCTTATGCGCCGCCGTATCCGCCTCCTCTCCCTCCGCACAACTACGTTTACAACTACTCCACGTGGCAGCCGATCAACTATCAGTACCCTAGTTACCGACCCTATCACGTGCCTCAGATTAATGGCTGGAGTTCGTCAAATTTTCGTCCCCCGTTGACTCTCCCAGCTCCGATTCAGCCGGTGCCTTACGTAGATCATCAGAGTGCCAAGAAGGTGAAGAATGACGTCAACGTTCATAAGGATACGATTAGGCTTCAGTTGGACGAGTTGAACCAGGATTGCCACTTGGTTTCGTTTACTTTTGATGCTTTGGTCGATGGGAGGTGATTTTTCATGGCCTTTTCCAACTTTTTATCAGTTTGTCAATGCTGCTTTTACTATTTCTTCGCCTTTAGGAATGTGTATGTCAGTTGATGGGCTGAATCTGTGTTTGCTCCTCCTCTATGGAACTCTAGTACTTAGCTGTTCTTTTTCGATTTTTGACAATTGGATGTACTTTCTGTGAATCTTGGAGGAGCATATTGGATCCGCACACAGAAAGCCAACCAATGAATCGTGCAATGATCTGATTGTAGACAAATGTCAGCTTCTTGTTTGATTGGGTATGATGATCGGAGTCTTGAATGCTGTATATGGTGGCTTATGGGAATTCTGATTCAATAACTACCGTTTCTTGATTGATCGATTGTTATTGACATCTTTCCGACTTTAAGATAAACGTTGTATGTTTAAGTGTTTTACAGTACAAATCGTGATGACATAGTTTTCCAGTTGTTTAGTCATGCTGATATCTGTCTTTTGTGTGTATGTTGTTGGAGAAGGAGATAAGGTGAAGAAAGAGTCAAGCATGTTGTTCGAAGAGTCCCAGTTTGTAAAGCTAAATGAAACAATTGAAGACGTGATTCAAGTTAAACTTTAGAGATAGCTTCCGTTTTCTTCTTCTTCTTCATACTTCTTGTTTTGATTATCACATCACATCCATCTCGCGTTTCTGATAATTGTCATGCTTATGGACAACCACGACTAATCCTGATACATCTTTGCTTCTTTCATGGCAGTATTACCATCTTGTACTTCGCCAAGGAAGGCAACAACTGTACCTTCACTCCAATATACCCAGAAATAGCACCAGTGAAAGTTCCATTTCAAAAAGGCCTAGGGCAGAAATTTCTCCAGCAGTCGGGAACAGGCGTTGACTTAGGCTTCTTCGACACCAACGATCTGTCCGAACCCATACGAGGAGAAGATGCCTATCCCCTTGTAATCTTGGCAGAGTCATCACATAAACCACCAACATCTTCCTTTGACGTCTTAAACGAGAGACCTATTGTAGACTTATCTCGCCGTGCTCAGATTTCTCAGGCCGTGTTAGAAAAGAAAGACGGGGTTGATTTTCAAGTTAAAGTCGTCAAACAGATTCTATGGATCGATGGGGTGCGTTATGAGCTGCGTGAGATTTTTGGGATCGATAGTTCTGATGGATCTTCCACCAATAACGAATCAGGGAAAGAATGTATCATCTGCTTGACTGAGGTCAAGAATACAATGGTCATGCCGTGCAGGCATCTGGTAAAAAAAAGCTTGACCTTACTCGTTTTTCACCCATATAAGTATCAGACCACCATGATTCTATTTATATTCACAATGACTACACCATTCCATCTCTTTCGTCTCTGTACTTTCTACTTATTCTTTTGTTTTGCTGCTTTCGTAGTGCATGTGCAGTGAATGTGCCAAGGAATTGAGGCTGCAAACAAACAAGTGTCCCGTGTGTCGTCAACCCATTGACGAGCTCGTGGAGATTAAGGTTGATGATGAAGGTAACGACTAAATATTCGTGTGAAAAGATAACCTTTGGTTATTTTTTTTTTTTTTTTCCTTTTTTGCTGATTACTGTTACTTACAGAATGAGAAGGTGGTGTTTAGGAGAATGAAACAAGATTATGAACAGAGTTCCAGCTTCTTTGTGAATGCGATGGTGTAATACATAGAGATGTTTGTGAATTGTCCAATTCTATGTGTATAGCGTATGCTGACCTCATATTTTCTCTTTTCAAATCCTTCTATTTTCCTATTTGATTCGTATAGTTGTGTAAGTTTGGGACCACAGCTTCTTTCAACATGGTGGGATTATTCAATGCTTGTAATAAAAGGGGAGAGAAATGAATATAGTTTGCTGGCTATGGTGCAAAACCGCGTATTACATGGTCGGTGTCGGCGGGACCAAGAAGCAACACTTAATTAATTAATTAATAATGATAACAATAATATTATAAATTTATATAAGATCGACGGACCAAAAAGATTGATAAATAAGCGGAAGCAATATATAAATAATTAGAAAAGGTGAAATTAGTACAGAATTCAGAAGCCAATGAAAGGTCGCCATCGTCATCATCGATCATCAAACGATGCTCCCATAGCGCCACTGAACACACATCTCTAATGGCATGGCCTCGAAGATCACAACCACCACCACCACCACCACGGCGGCGACACTCAAGATTGCCTTACTCTCTCTCTTCATCCCAGCCGTTCTCCTCTTTTTCCTTCTCTACCCAAACTACGCCTCCTCAAAACCCCCAATTTCCCCGTGCAGGCACCTTTTCGCGGCTGAAGAAGCAACGAAATGCTCGCTCTTCTCATCAAGTTCCCTCTTCGACTACTCAGCTCTCCACGCCTGCGTCTTCGGCGGAGCTACGTACCTTTCGATCCCGTTCCTCACGCTCACGCTCGCCTTATACTTCTACATCCTAGTCAAAACCGCTCAAGATCGGTTCTCCGTTGTCGTCACTAAGCTCTCGAACCACATGAAGCTCTCGCCTTCGATGGGCGCCGTGACTTTACTGGCGCTGGGCAATGGCGCGCCTGACGTGTTCGCTTCGGTGGCGCTGTCAGGAACGGACAGCCCAGGACTGGGTTCGGCGCTATTTTGTCAGCGGGGACTTTCGTGTCCGCGCTCGTGGTGGGATTTGTGGCGATCTATGCGGCGCCGTTCAAGGTTGAAACGGCACCTTTTGTGAGGGACGTGCTTTTCTATTTGACGGCAGCGTTGTTTTTGTTTTACGTGTATCTGAGTGCGGAGATATACCTATGGCAGGCGGTTGGGTTCGTTGGATTCTACTTGTTTTTCGTTGGGATTGTGTTTTCGATGGATTTAGGTTATCGAGGCGGTGAGGATAAGAGTAGAGTTGAAGAGGTTGGATTAATTGAGAAAGGTTTGGATTGTGAAATTGGAGAGTTGAGTAACGGATTGGAAGCTGAAGGCAAGTTGAATCATGGGTTGTGGAAGGAATTATATGGAAAGGTATGGTTTTGAGCTGATTGTTAGTCATGTCTGCCTTGTACGATTGTCATCATTGGGTTGCATAAGCTGCTTATGATTGTGCGTTTGAAATCTCACGTTTCAACCTTTGTCGATATGATGCATATTGATTTCGACGACAGACTCCGCTAGTTTCTTGGAGACAAGAAGTACGAAGAAATAGATACTCGATTCATTTCATAGTTTTCACACCTGTGAATTTTAGATGCATTCGAGTGATATAAGTCTGTGTCAAATCAATAAGATCGTCCTTAGCAGATTCAGGAAATGATTCACTCGATTCAGTGTTGCAATATTTTGTCCAAGATTTATATTTGTCCAAGATTTATTCATGCATTTTCTATTACAAACTATTCTGCTCACTGAACTCACCATACTTGGTTGTTCATTGCCACAGATATCCAAAGCCTGGGAAGTTCCAGTTTCGATACTCCTTAAACTCACCATCCCACACACTTCACCGTTCGAATGGAGCAGATTCTATCAATCCGCCAACATAGCTCTTTGCCCACTAGCCCTCTTATACTCATGCAGATCATTCATCCCTTTAAGCCATCCCATCAGCTTCCTTCTTACAACCGCACACATCCCAATATGGTCAGTCGTCCTCTTTGCAAGCACCTCTCTAGCCACCCTCCATTACATCGTCGAAAGAGATCCACCCAAGACAGAACAGATCCCTGCAGTAGTCATCGCATTCATCATGAGCGTGTTTTGGATATCAACAACAGCCGGCGAACTCCTCAACTGCCTCGAAGCTCTTGGGCTTCTGCTCAAACTGCCGCCTTCTTTTCTTGGACTGACCGTCCTCGCATGGGGAAACTCCATAGGAGACCTCGTCGCTGACGTGGCGGTTGCGAAAGCGGGCCAGCCCGCGATGGCCATGGCGGGCTGCTTCGCTTGTCCCATGTTCAACATGCTCTTCGGTCTTGGGACTGGTTTGGTGATACAGAGTGCTGATGTTTTTCCCGAGGCTTACAAGCTTCAGTTCCACACGAGCATCGTAGTTGCTTTCGTTTTCTTGATTCTTAGCTTAATGGGGTCTTTGCTGGTGGTGACTTGGAACAGGTTTCGAGTGCCGAGGTTCTGGGGATTTTGTCTCGTCGGGCTTTATGTCAGCTTCATGGCTGTGAGTTCGTTGATTGTTACATTCTCTTCTTGATATTTTTTGCTGCATTGTTTGTATAATCCCACGCTGGTTAGTCCAAGTTCTTGGCTTAGTGCAGACTGCAGTTGTTAATTATGCCTCACTGTAATTCCTGAATTTGAGTGTAATGTATTGATGATGAATTGATGATAGTAGAGTTGGAACAGAGGAAAAGCAATCATCATCTTAAAAAGACACGATGGGCCCTGTTTTGGGTTACGGGCCATGTTATCCATTTATAAAGCAAAGCAGTCCACGAGAAGTATTATATTATTGTAAGTTCTGGAAAAAAATCTTTATCATGTCCAAATATATTCAAACAATTTGTGAGGGCATTTCTGTGCGACAACGGTCTGTTTTTCTGTCGTGGAAAAGAAAAGGTCATCTTCCCATTCCATTCCGACTCTTCGGCTGGGCCAAGAAAGGGAAGAGAAATGAGCGCGAGCTTTAACCTCATTTCAGATCCTTCTCTGTTCATCGCTTCTGTAGCTGACAACATCGATGCGAGCCGCTGGTCGACGTCAATCGTATGTTTCGTAAGAAGGAGGAATAAGAAGCGCGGGATAGCGAGATCTAGCAGATTAATGGTAGAATCGGCTTGCATAATCGCCTCGAAGCTGAAATTGTTGCCGGAGCCACTAGCCTTGCTCGTACAGGAATTCGGAGGTGGAGGAGGCGGCGGCGGCGGTAATGGCGGGTTTTGGCGTGGGTTCAATTGGGGCGGCGGCGGTGGGTTCGATGGGTGGAGTAAGAAAAGGAGGAAAACGATGAGATATGGTATTTTGGGAATTGTGGTGATTTTGGGTTTGGGATTGGGGTTAATCGCTTGCAGTGGTAAGGAGATAGTTTTGGACGGTGATACGTTGTTGGGATCTTTGGGTCTGCTGTTGTTTGGGCTTTCTTTGGGAGCTTTGAAGAAGGGAGTTAAAGAATGGGTTTTAGGGTTCTGCTGCTGTGCATTCTTGGTGGCTTCTGTGTTGAAGAGAGATGAATTGGGGGTTAGATTTGGGAGTCTTGAGAGAGTGAAGAAGGTTTTGCGAAGAAAAAGAAAGGCTTTCTTCTGATATTTGTGAGCTTTGGTTCTTTTTGTGAGTGAATGAATGAGTGGTTGCAGAGTTCTTTTATTTCTTGAGTCTTTTGTTGAAAGAGCTGCAAGTTTTGGCCTGCCCTGTTTTTTCGATGTTCTTGAGGTTATCCTATGTGCATGCGTTTTAGATGTTGGAGGAATAATGTAATACTGGTGTTTGAGGAATGATAATTCTTGCTTTTAATCTCCATTGACGATAGCCTTGTTCTCAATGGTAACTTGTCATTCTAACAGAGTGCCATCTTTTTGTTCTAGAGGCGGCTGTCGATGAATTGCTTTGGGAAAAAAAAACAGAAAAACACAAAAGAGAACTGTCTCGTAAATTAGAATAAAAATATATATTTATTTATAATAGAAGGATAGAAATGTAGTTTCTTATCTAGTGCAATTGCAATCGCAATCGATTAAATCTTCTCTCTCATCTTCAGTTTCAGCTAAATCCTCGGTGACTAATGGATGCGAACGAGATCTCAAACGATTTTGACCTTAATCCCTGTCCCATTTGTCTCTCAACCATTGTTCAAGATCAAGAATCATATTTGGATAAATGTTTCCGTACGTCTCTCTCTCGTTCATCTACGAATTTCAACTTTCATCGGTAGTTTTGTGATCACTTCAATTTTACTCTTAAGGGCTGTAGTTCAAAAATTTCCCCTTTGGTTGATTAAGGATGCACAGTTGTTTGCAGATAAGTTTTGCTATAGTTGCATTCTACGGTGGACAAACGTAGTTGTGAGCAGGCAATCTCGTGAACCTTCATCGGTGAAGTGCCCTATGTGCAAGGTAGGGTTAGCTAATCCCAGCACTCATCTTGAGCTCATGGGGATTTGCTAGCTTGTTAGATTATAATCACGTCCTTAGATTTTTCGAACAATTTGTTTGGCACCCAATCGAACAAATTATCATTCTGAGATATGCATGCTATGGAGATGGCATTTCTTCTTCTCATCAAGTTATGATCTTACTATCTTCTCTAGCTTAAGTAGAATAGAAGCGTTCCTTAATGTGGAAGCTTTTTGCTGTACTGTTTCGAAAGGTGGATATAAAGTCATAGTACGTGTGATTATTTTCTGTATTCCCTTTTCGATTTTTCGCCTGTATGACACCGCTTTGCATCTCGTCCCAGAGAGAGAACTTCTCCATCATTTATGGATACGATGGGGCCTCCTTTCAGCGACATTATGTTCATAAGACTGAGACAAATAGGTACCATTGTTGTTACATATATCCCAGAAATACTACTTTTCAGTTTCCTTCCAAATTCATGAATCCCTCCTTGCTTGTCAATTTATGCTCTGTTATCATTTTTCTGCAGTGAATTCTTCACAGAAGCTCACAGGTATAGACTAAAATGTTACTACACTGAACCCCCGGGTACTTTCCTCGCTCTATTACTGGGTGCCGATTAAAAAAGGTCATTAACATAAAAATCAATACTTGGGTATCGATCTCTGAGATTGTAATGACAGGAGAATTAGCCGATAAGCTAAACGTGACCCGCTATTGGATGCTTCGCAAGTACCTTCAGCATAACCACTTTCTACCCTATTGGCTGACGAGAGAAATTCAAGCCTTGATGCAGGTTTTATCTCCACACTCGCCCTTCTTTGTCGAATTTGATGTTCTAATTCGAACATGATATCTTGAACCCCAAAATTTCGCTTTTGATCTTCCGTTAATGTCCAGGAGGAGGATGTAAGTATCGTTATGCATCACATAACTGGCGTCATTGACTCGGTGAGAAGGTATTTAGCTCACTTGTCAGTTCATACGATCTCTGCATATTCAGATGGAATGGTCGATATCTCTTGATAGAAGAGCATGGTATTGCATTAGGGATCATTCTCTTCGTAATGGTCAGCACACCTTACAGGGATTGGTCGCAAAAATCAAGAAAATCACATGAAACGGCCCGAGAAGAGCTCAGGCGAGGAGTATCCGAAGCTGCCAGGCCTTTCTTAACAGGAAGAACCGAAAGATTTGTGAATGAATTGGAATTGTTTCTAGCATCAGGGTTGAATATCGAAGCCTTCGACGAAGTCTACCAAAAGCATTTAGGTTGGAACAGTAATGAAAATGGTGAAGAAGATGATCATCATCAGCCTCCTCATGAGCTTATACCTCAGTTGTACATTTTCTGTGAAGATTCTGATTAAATTTTTGTAGATGGGTAAACAAGCCCTCATCTCATATATTACCGAAATGTTGTTACAAATTGTGCTTGTTTTTTTACAGTTGACTCAACTAAAATCTGGCTAATAGGAAAATGAGAAAAAAAGTTGTAAATATAATTTTAAAATAAATAAAGTTATTAAGCTCACGTTTCTTTGATTTCTTCGCGCATTGGGCAAGTGGGCATAAATAGTATTTTTTAATAGCCTATGCTATGTCAAGACTGTAGTTTCCGTGACGATCTGGTCTCAGACTTGCGAGATTCATCATATTAAATTAGTTAGAAAGTGGGTTGGTGAATGGAGGTGAGATCAAGAGCGCCGGGGAAGATCATACTAGCCGGAGAACATGCGGTGGTCCACGGCTCAGCTGCCGTCGCAGCTGCCATCGATCTGTACACTTACGTGTCTCTCCGTTTCCCTACCCCGTCCGGTAATTTTTTCGTACTTAAGTTTGATCTGATTAAGGTTTAGGACACGACGGAAGTGACGAGTTTTTATGATCGGATGATATGATGGTAGGAAAGGGTTTGTTCATGTTTGGTTATAGCAGTTTAGCTGTAGCAGCACACGAGTTAGATGATCATGATGCATTGGTGCATGGTTTGTACTGTATATATCCGATCATCGATGTATCTGTTCCACCGACTTGATAATCACAGACTCATTTTTATTTTATATTTATTGATCACTTGATGCTGTGCGTTAGTTTGGGACTTTGGGATTCGCTGCATTGTTAATGAGATGCTCGTGTTTTCTTTGCTTGCCCCCTCATTTTCATTGACTTTCGTGGAATAGATAATGATGATGCACTAAAACTGTCGCTCAAGGATATGAACTTGGAATTTTCATGGTCCGTGGGGAGAATCAGAGAACTTCTTCCTGATCTAGGAAATCATGTTGTGTCTTCACCTTCATCGTGTTCATTAGAAACCTTGAAAGCTATTGATTCTTTAGTTGAAGAACAGCCTATCCCTGAGGCAAACATAGGCCTTGTTTCGGGTATCTCAGCTTACCTTTGGATGTATACGTCCATTCATGGGTACGATATATGAACGTTCATTCTTCATCTTGATTCAACATATAAACTCTGTAAAGTATATGCAACTTTTGTATTCAGGTGCAAGCCAGCTACAGCTATAGTCACCTCTGAGCTGCCTTTAGGCTCTGGCTTGGGCTCATCTGCTTCCTTTTGTGTTGCGCTGTCTGCAGCACTATTGGCTCTCTCTGATTCTGTGAAGTTGGATTTTAGCCATCAAGGTTGGCAAATGTACGGAGACAGTGAGCTAGAATTGGTAAACAAATGGGCTTTTGAAGGTGAAAAGATAATTCATGGGAAGCCATCTGGAATTGACAATACAGTGAGCACCTTTGGTATGCCAAATTGTCTTGCATTACCAAATCCGCTGGTATATCTAATCTGTTTTGTTTATGGTTTCTTAAAGAAGCCATGATTTAGCCACATGACATACATAGCTTATTCATTACTGGGCACCATACAATGACTATGATACTGCCGTCTCATCATTAACTGTGTGCAGATTCACCACATTCTAAGGCTTTTGTATCTTAGACTAGAAATGTCTGATTCTTGGATACCCCCATTAGCTCTCTGGTCCATGGATTTTGCTGTAACAGGGAACATGATCAAGTTCAAGTCCGGCGACCTCACACGCATAAAGACCAATATGCCCCTCAAAATGCTCATAACCAACACAAAAGTTGGAAGAAACACAAAAGCATTGGTGGCTGGTGTCTCGGAAAGGACAGTGAGACATCCTAGTGCCATGTCCTCTGTATTTAACGCCGTCGACTCCATAAGCAACGAGGTGGCTACCATCATCCAATCGCAGGTCCCCGATGATCTCGCGATCACGGAAAAGGAAGAGAAACTCGGAGAATTGATGGAAATGAATCAAGGGCTGCTTCAGTGCATGGGAGTCTCACATGCTTCTATCGAAACAGTCATTCGAACTACTCTGAAGTACAAGCTTGCCACTAAACTAACAGGAGCTGGCGGTGGAGGCTGCGTCTTGACACTGCTACCAACTCGTATCCTTTTTTCATTTGCATTCCCCGTGATAATGCTATGTTAATCAAATTTCACATACCCTTTTTTGTTCGATGTTGTCTCAGTATTGTCTTTTTCCTTGACCATATGCTCAGTATTATCAGGAACGGTTGTGGACAAGGTAATAGCAGAGCTAGAATCATGTGGGTTCCAATGTCTGACTGCGGGAATAGGTGGAAGAGGCATGGAGATAAGCTTCAGTGGTACCTCCTCTTAACGAGATACCTTGAGAGTATGTTTTTCGACTTGTTTCGTATGTTGTTTTCATAGATACGCCATTGTCTAGCTCTCCCCACCCCTTAAAATATTGGTCAGGCATCACTGTATCAATCAAGACAGACGGTTACAATGATTTTAAAGAATTGTTGTGTAAATAGTTTGGAGTGCTTGCTCTCTGTGATATGGTCTTTCTTTCTTAAGAGGGCAGATTTCAAGAGCTTCCTTCAGGGAAAAGCATATGATAAAAAGCATAGAGAGAACATGGGCTGGTCTTTTTTTTCAATATGGATTCCAGCTTCCACCAATTTAGACTATCTTTATCCATGACATTCACAACCGGTTATGAAGATAAAATATTAATTTCTCTCACCTCCACATTCACAACCTACACCTCAACAATTTTCATAATTTATCAACAATCCAGCACAACCTATAAGATTTATTTTTATAATTATTTTTAGTAGTATTTGAATGTTTGAAAATAGATTACATTCGATACTTTGGTTATTGGAGATAGAAAAATAATACTTCCTCCGTCCCGGCTATTTCTTCCCAAAGATTAGCGGACACGGAGATTAAAAAATCACATTATTTTAATATTATAGTACACCTTTTGAGGTATAGAGAGATAAAAGTTATTAGTAGACACGCAAATCAAGAAGACTTTTTTTTAATATTAATGGTGTAATTAGTTTAATTAGTGGGATAATTTTTTACCAAAAATAGAAATGGGAAGATTTATGTGGGACGCCCGAAATAGAAAGATTGGAAGAAATAAGTGGGACGGAGGTAGTATGAATTATGATATATTATAGAATGTAATAGAGAAATAGATAATTTGAAATTGTGACTCAAAATGTAGCAATATTAGTCTCTATTTGTAGAGAAAAAACAATCATACAGTTTAGTAAAAAATTAAAATAAAATTTTAATAGATAATTAAATGTATCATAAAAATCAATAAAAACCACAAAAACAATTTTGAAAATTGTGCACAACCGGTTGGTGAACCAGGTTGGTCCACCAACCGGATTGTCGGAGGTTGTGGAAAATATTTCCTTGTTTGATTTATTTTATTTAATTATATTGCACAACCGGTTGTTCGGGTCATTGATAAACATAGTCTTATGGGTCATGCATTATAATTTTTTGTTATTATTATTACTATTGTTGTTTATCTGCACTAGAGGATCTTAGCTTTTGTGAATCTGCCATGGACGTCTCTAGCATACAAAAGCAACTTCTGAACATCAAAGGTTTTCATTATATCTTTTCTTCTTGCTCTACCTTAAACTCGTTGCTAACACTTGCATGTGGTTCGATTGATCTTCGCCCTTTCAGTAGGCTTTTTCTTTCTTTAACTACTTTACGTAGGGTATGAGACGAAAGCCTTAACTGCTAAGGTTTCATCATATTACATTACAGACCAAGCGGTCAACCTTGCATACTTTATTACTCACAAGAAACTGTTCTACACGTAGAACTAGACGCTTCCAACATGAGAATCATAATGCATTATTCTAATCGTTTTTTTATTCATTTACGTATTTGACCACTCGTTCATTGACTTTTATCTACAAAAGTTATTTGCAGGCTTCACACATTACTATTATTCTATTCCTCGTCGTTGTGCAGATATCCTTAGATAAGATGCTACGCGATGTTTTTTATGACCCAATTGCCTTTAGAAAAGCACAGACTTCATAGTTAAGGTTGTGTGAGTTGAAGAATTGATGAATATATTCCCATATCTTTGGCGTTTCAAAGACAAAGTTCATGCAATCCCTTTTGATTTATTAGAGCATCTCCAACAGGGGGGTTTCCCCCACCCTAAACACCATATATGGTGTTGGGGGAGCTCCAACAGTCCCCCAAACTCCACCCCATTCCCAGGGATTGCTACAGTGTCCCCCTACATATTGGGGGCACTGTTCACCCGCTATACAGTTTTTATTTTTATTTTTTTTTTCTTTTTTTTTCTTTACTTATAAACTCCACCCAATTAGTTTTAATTTTTAATTATTTAATTAAATAGGTAAGAAACGAATATTATACTTTAATAAAATTTTAGTTATAGTATTAATTAGTAGGTTTAGAGAAAAATATAGAGGAGATTGTTGGAGTTGACAGTACTGTTTGAACTGTATATGTAGAGGAATTTAACAGTAACAACTTTATACATAGTGGGAACGGTTGGAGATGCTCTTATTCGACAACAACCCTTCCGAACTTGTTTAGCAGTTAAATATCCGACCTACCTCGATAAAATTAATTTTATGAGAATCAAATCTACAAATAAATGTTTTCGCAAGTCAAAGATGAGTGCCTAACTAGGTAGATAGCAGCTCAAATCCAAATAATGCGAATGAATTATTTGATATTGATATTTTGAATCAGTGCCTCGGACGGCGTCAATGAAAGTTGCGACGCGTTTAAATTAATAAACACGTGGTGGGCCCACCAAAGCTGGTGAAAAAATAATAAAATAAATACTACCTCCGTCCCAAACGGTTATGGACATTTGGGTATGATACGGTTTTTAAGAAATTGAATAGTTTAATAATATAGTACAATTAAAAGGTGAAAAAGGGTATATTTTGGCACGTCTTTTAAGAATATTTAATCGTATTATATTGATTGTTTGTGGTAGTTTTTTGCTATAAAAGGAAATGTCCAAAACGGTTTGGGACGCCCGATATAGTAAAATGTCCACAACGGTTTGGGACGGAGTAAATAAATAGCACGTGGGATCCACATCCACTATAAATGCCGAAGCAATAGAACGAACGAGCATGACATCCCAAGGAAAGGAGGAGAGGAGGAATGGACATGGCTCTCAACATCTGTCGTGACCTCCACGCGCTTCCAGAGGACTGCCTGGGCAACGCGCTCTCTCTCACGAGCCCCAAGGACGCCTGCCGCCTCGCCGCCGTTGCTCCGTCGCTTCGCTCGGCGTCTGAATCCGACGCCATTTGGGAACGCTTCCTGCCTTCCGATTATCGGAGCATAGTCTCTCGCCACGTCGGCGGCGGGGATGATCTCATGAAGAATTTCAGGTCGAAGAAGGACTTGTACATGTATTTGTGCGACCATCCGATTCTCATCGACGGTGGGACGAAGGTGAGCGGCGCATTTCCTTCTTTATTTCCTTGATTTTGGGGTTTTTGTTTCTCATAGTTTGATTTCATGCTGCAATTGAAACGATGTCGTTACCAAAACAGAGCTTCTCACTGGAGAAATTCAGCGGCAAGAAATGCTACACGCTTGGCGCGAGAGATCTGCTCATCGCGTGGGGCGACACAGAGCGGTACTGGCGATGGTTCAATCTTCCCAATTCCAAGTAATCAACACTCTCAAATCCCTAAAGAAACAATTTTGTTTTTGTCGTTTCTCACCACGGTGATGTTAAAGAACTCTTTCCTTCAATCAATCCCAGGTTTAGCGAAGTGGCCGAGCTTCTCAGCGTTTGCTGGTTCGAAATTCGAGGCTCTATAGACGCAAGCATGCTTTCCCCCAACACCAACTACGCAGCTTACCTCGTTTATACCACTCAGTCGGAGATCATAGGGTTCGAATACCAACAGGCCGAAACTTCGGTTAAAATCAGCGGCAGCGAGGAAGAAGGGGATAGCAGAAGTGTATACTTGGATCCTCATGGATCCCAGAGAGGGAGCAGATTGTTCTTCCACCGTTTGGCTCGGCTACAATCACATGATGATGTCAGATCCAACGTGGCAGGACAAGGGCAAAAACGACAGCAGCAGAAGAGTTCCGAGCATCCTAAGATGAGAGAAAACGGTTGGTTGGAGGTTGAGTTGGGTGAGTTTTACGTCAAGGAAGGACAAGTGGGTGCCTTGGAGATGAGTGTGATGGAGGTCAAGAATGGAAATTGGAAGAGTGGGTTGGTCATTGAAGGGATCGAAATCAGACCGAAGAACTGTTAGAAACTAAGTTCAATTTCTAGTCTCTGATTCATTCCTTGTCCGAAATGGGTTTCTCAGGGTTTGTGTTTCCATCATATGTTGTCTGTAGTTTCTTGATCTGTAAATCATGTGAACCATTGAGTGAAATGTTAAATGTTGAGTAGTTTGGGGTATTCATGTAGTGACTTCTTACATACAAACTGTTGGAGATCAAGATCATGTGAGAGGTTAAGTTGGAAAGAAAATAGAGAAAGACTTCAATACTTCTATGAGAGTTTGGATAGAAATGAAACAACAAAGAAGAACCTCACGTCACTTCTTTCATAGAGCTTAAGACATCATTTGCATTCATTACAGGTGTTATTTCTAATAGTGCTGTTACAAAATTAGATAACTTACTCACCGTATTACAAAACTAATAAACTTTCTCAATTTAATTATTAGGATTTTCAGCTTTCACCACAAATCTTTTTAATATTACTTTTTCCCATCATAAATATCACAATTTCTCAACATAATTATTAATAATTATATTTCTAGCCAAAATCTTTCTTAACACTTCCATCATAATAATTCAATACTAAGATTTAATATCGAAATATTAATAAGAAAATAAGATCCAAATAAAAAATAAGTCAAAATCAGTAAGAAATATAATCCATTTTATATCGTAATAACTTGATATATGTAAAGAACGGAGATAGACCGCTTGAAAAAAGAACGACACTTATGGCCTGAAAACGTTCACCTTTTATATAGTTGTTGGGATAGAAAAGCTACAAAATATTCTGTTCGTCCATACAACACAGTTACTATGACCGCGGTTGTTATTACTCCAGTTAAGTCAGGTCGTCGTCCTCGATTACACCATGTCAATCTCAAAGACCGTTCTTTGTATGTGTGGCAATTGGTTAGTTTGCAAGATTCCAAGTTCACATGCAATGCAAGTAATGAAATAATAATAATAATAATAATTATTGTTATTAATATTATTATTATGATTATTGTAGTAGTTGTTGTATGATTCCTGTTGCTATATTTTCTTTCAGGTTTGCAAGCATTTTAAAGTCGATCCATGTGAATATGTTCCAGATAATTTTAGAATTGAGATTTTGGAGACACCATATTCTTATCAGTTTGAGTGTCCATTAGAGGAGTCATGTTGGAATGCTCCTTTTCATCTAGTACATAATCCTTATTTACATCCACAGAGAAAGATCGGACGTAAGCGATCACGAAGATATCCATGTGAAATGTATCAAATGTCTCACAAGAAAAACGCAAGAAAAAACTAGGATGAGTTGTGATATTTTAAGAAGTTGATTTTTGTTGAATAATAGTTATTTGAATGTCTATGGATTATTACCAGTTTTCTTGAGTTTTTTTGTTGGTCAATGCTATGCCAAGATGAAGAATGTCATGTATGACTGATTTCCGATGGTAAAGGAAAAAAAATAATGAGCAAAAACTTTTGGGATTAAAATATAATAGAGAGGAACTGTTTTCTTTGTTTGAAATAATAATAGAGAGAAAAAGTAATATTAAAAAGATGAGGTGAATACTGATAATAATATTAGTGTAAATTGAAAAAGTTGATTAGTTTTGTAATTGGGTTAGAAAGTTATCTAATTTTGTAATAGCACTATTAAAAACACTATTTATGTTATTCTCTCAAGCTTACATACATACCATTCATAGTTGATACATACCCTTATAGAGATACATATGACTAAATTTCCAAACATAATCCATGCTTTGCCTACTCTTAACACTCGACAAGGCACGGAGACAAAGACATACCAAAAATATTCAACTTAGACCATGCTTTACACATTTCAAGTCATGGTGTAGCTTAACTACATTAATCATCATAATAGATATTAAGGAAAATATTAAAATATATTAATATTTTAACACAAACGATAAGATGATGAAGATAAATTATCGAAGTAGTCCATAGTCCACTTGGTCCCTAAAACCTAGTCTAAAAGCACATGAGAAATAGCAAAGTGGTCATCAAGCAACAATAAGAACCAAGTCCAATCATCGATTTCCTTGATGAAACCCCACCAGCGAAGTTCCCTCCAGGCGTGTTCGTCGTCAAGACCAAGACAGTCCAATCATCTTCCGTACCAATCCCAGCGCCAGTAAACTTCGAACTGTTGAGGTACGCGGCGTTCTGAGACTGCGTATAGTTTGTAAGGACGAGGGTCTCAACTCGCCGGGGTACGCAGACGGGCAGGACCACCCCTTCCCCCGTCGCCTTTGCATCTATGCCGCACTTTTTGAGGATGTCGGGATAGTTGGAGACAGACTGAGTTAGGTTGGTGTTCGAAGCGCATGGCGTGTCTTCGTACTTGTCGGCTAGTTCGTCTGCTGCGCAGTTGGCTTTGTCGTGCTTCGTTAGGACGGGGACCTTTGATGCTTGTCTGAAGCTGTTGATTCCTTGGAGGAGATGATCTTCTTCGTCTGCTGTGCAAACAACACAGATAATATATGTATTCCTTTTATATACATATACTGATAGATGGATATACATATGTTCATACCATCACAACGAACTAACATGAGGACGCCTGCTGCTACGTTTATCAGTAGAAGGATGATCAAAAATCGAGGGATTTCCATCGGTTTTCTGCCTTGTTGAGAAGAGAAGACTGCAAATGAAGCGAATTGTAAAGAAAAAAGAATTGTTAATCTGATTTGTTGGTTGCTTGCAAGCCTGACACGTTGCCTTCATGCAAAGTTATGTTTGACTCCGAGTTATAAAATCTTGATGTTTATCTATAAGAAAAGAAGAGAATAGCCTTTTGAAAGATTAGTTGTAGTATAAAAGCTTTGATTAAGAGTGTAATAAGACGAACGAACCATCGTCTCCCTCACACAATTCATCTCTCATGTGCAAGAACAAATCTAACAGTATGCCGTAAATAAGATCGCTTTGACGGTGCAACTCGTCAGCAACTACGAATCTATGAATCTTTTTCTCGACTTCAATCAAACTCACGCCTGTCTCCTTCATCACTCTCTTTTCCTTCATTTCCTTGATGATCTTCGCTCGTTCTTTCCATCGTCCCCTCGAAGAATAGATATTGGCCATGGAGATATAAGGTACGGGGCTATTAGGTGCAGCCTCAGCTAGCCTATGAGCAGCATAATTCCCAGTTTCAACGTCATTGTAGATGCTGCAAGCACCGAGCAAAGATTGCCAGATATGCACATCTGTTTTTATGGGCATTTCGTCTATGAATTTCTTGGCTTCTTTGACGAGCCCAGCTCGGCCAAGCATGTCTACAACGCAGGCATAGTGCTCCATTCTTGGACGGAGCCCATGCTGTCTCTCCATGGATTGTAAGAATTCTACACCTTTTTGTACCAATCCCACGTGGGCACAGGCGTGAAGGAGCGATAAGAAGGTAACATCAGTGGGCTCGACTTCGTTAGCTCTCATTTCTTCGTACAATTGCAGGGCTTTCGAGCCATTCCCATGGCGGGCAAAAGCTGCGATCATTGAGTTCCATGAGACTTGGTTCTTATGGGGCGCTGAGGAGAAGATTCTGAGAGATTCTTTCAACTGCCCGCATTTCGAGTACATGTTGATCAAGCCATTGCAGACGAATATGCTCGAATCGAACCCTTTCTTGATGATAAGAGAGTGAATCTGCAAGCCAAGGCCCTGAGAAGTTCCGATGCTAAATACACCAAGAATTGCAGAAATCATATTGGGATCTATTGTAGTTCCAGCCTTCACTACCTTCACAAACATTTCCATGGCTTCTTCCTCGAAGCCATTCTGTGCAAGGCCCGTGAGCAGAACTGTTACAGAAACTCCGTCGATGATTTTTGCGGATTCGAATATTTTCCACGCTTCCTCTACGCAGCCGCACTTTGAGTAGAGATCCATCAATGCACTTTCAATGCGTAAATCGAACTGAAAACCCGACTTTAAGACAGCGGCGTGAATCTGAGAACCTTGTTTCAGACACTGCAGTCCAGCGCATGCTGTTATTGCGGTTAAGTACGTCAAGCAATTGGGAGAAACCATGCTTGTATTGTACATATCCGCAAAAAGCTTCAAGCTTTCATCGTATAATTCGTTCTGTGCTAAGCCCGATATCACCGCTGTCCAAGTGACGACGCTCCTCTCCTGCATTTTGTCAAAAACACGCATACCATACTCGAAACATTGGCACTTGAAATAAGCTGTTGTCAATGCATTCCCTACCGTTACTTCGTTCTCATAGTAGCCATTTGAAACAGCAAATGCATGAATCATCTTCAAGATACTAAGTGACTCCATACGATCACAAGCTGATAACAGTGAAGTCAGGCTCGCTTGATCGAATTGATGAAGGTTAGAAACAATCAATGACTTGAAACACTCAAATCCCAATCCTAATTCCCCCCGTTTCAAGAAACCCGAAATAAGCGAGTTCCAGGACACCGTGTCTTTCTCAGGAATATCGTCGAACACTTTCACTGCATCGCCAAACTCGCCCCACTTGCAATAGACATGGAGCAAAGAGTTGTAAATTACCTGGGCATCATCGGAGCCAGCGATTTCATCCGTCGAGGTTCGAGAAACAGGAGGATTCTTGATAATCAAAGCGTGGAGACAAGAACTCAAACGGAAAAGGCCGGCATTTTTTGCACAGGAAAAGATGAGGGCACGTAGCTGTTCTTGTGTAATAGCCGAAGAACACGAACTCTGGGAAATCGAGCAACTGCGACGGTGATGAAGAAGGTGAAATCTCAGAGAAGAACTCGAATGAATTACATGTTTTTGGAGTACAAATCTGGCGGTAGTCATCCATCAAACTTGCCAACGTTGTTGCATGCAACGCCGTCTGACGAATGGAAAACTTCCGACAAGAGGAGAGAAACCGACAGTTTTTCAATATTTTTATTAACAATATTTACTAAATAAATGTAGTAATTAATAATGTGAGATTGTGAGTTTATTTGTAGTCACTTTTTTAATAGTGATTTACAAAATAAGCACTGCGTATTAATTGTTACAAAAATAGGCATATTTTTTTATAATTTATTTTCATAATTTTTTATGGGTAATAATATATTTCTGATACTTCAATTTATTTTATAAATTAAAGGATTTTTCGTAGTTCGATAAATGGAATCGAACCGATGTCGAAATCGTTTATGCCGATTATAGAATCATATTTTCAATTCGATATTTGGTTTCTATAAAAGAAACTTATCAGTCCCAGAAACCAACTTTTTTATTTTTAAATACTGTAATATATACAATATGTCATAACTATATAAATAACATTAAACTATTCAATTTTTTATTTGCAAGCAACTATTTGGAACCACATCGATATATAAATATTTTAGGCTAGTTGATTTATTTTTATTAATTTTGAATTTTTCAGATTATGTGTTGGTTTTACTTATTTAGGACAAAAAAAACTTCGATTTTGATCGAGTTCGCCGAAATAATCTATTTTGTTGGGTTATCCAGTCGATTTCGATTCTTCAACCATTCTCGAAAACAAGGTTGATGTCTGTCTTGATCCCCGACACTATCAATGTCAACGAAAAATACTGTAAATTTTTTTTACCAAGGAACAAAACTGTTTTTGAGGAACATGGAGCAAAATTTTAGTAGTGATCACTATGGTTGTTTTTTCTTTTTCCAATTGTGCATCTTTCTTTTATTTGTGTGAATGTGTGTCGTCTTCTTTTTTTTTTTTAATGAATCATACATTTAATTTCTATTGTATTTTTGTCTTTAATTTTTGAATATTATAAATTAATTCATACAAAAGGATAAATTAGAAGGATGCGTAATAAATTTTTCAAAGGATGCCTACTTTTTGTAATTAACTCAGTTTCACAAATACGAGGTTAGCCCCGGTAATTAGGCATATTCTCCTTATTTAATGTGATATTTAAATAGATATGGCCAAAAGAACGACCCTTATCCGACATTCAACCAAATCCTTTCCTTACCTCTTCAGTCGAGCTTTTATTCTGTTCGTTGTGTTATCTTCAGTGATAAAAATCCCACCTTTGAAGAGCGTGCCCAAATAATCTGATAAATATTGCATTCAAGGAGTACGGATAAATTAATGATCGTTCTGGGGTGAACCAATTACGAATAATACTTTATGAGCTTCTGAATACAGTCTGATCAGCTGTGTTTCATCTACCAGTATTGCTTTCATACCAAAGGTTGGAACTTTTTTATTTTCAAGTGGAAAAACTAATCTCAGAAATGGAATCGAGGGCCCAGAGACGATTGAGATTGATTCAAGGCCATCTGATCGCCAGTGTTGATGAGGATTTGTTACAAATTGATGCGAATCCTACGGCTGGTGAATTTGTTCATGGTAAAGATTGATTTTCTTACTCTCTAATATTTTTGTATTCGTATGTATAGTCTTGCGTGTTGATGGATTCGCGGGAATATTTTTCTTCATTTATTTGGTTTTGTCCTTTTGCCTTGCCATGGGACCCCTTTAGCTTCCTGTTTCATATTGGTTCTAACATGAGATGACTTAACTACGTTGTTTTAACGTTGAGCAGAGGAAATGTACAGTGTAGTCCTTCCCGAGAAACTCCAAACTGGAAAATGGGATGTTTATAGGTAGAATATTTAACCTTTTTCTTCTGCCCTTCGTAACTAATCTACCTTGTATTTTCTTATGAACATCTTTATTCGGCTAATGCTATAGCTTTCTTTTGATGCAGATCTAAAAAATCACCTTTGAGGCTAGTCGAGAGGTTCCCAGAGCATCCAGAGATCTGTACATTGCATGACAACTTCGTGTAAGAATGCTAATGCTTTAGCAACTATTCTTCTGCAGTTTACATCTTCTCAGTTTAAGCATCCACTAAGTTCTGCTGAACTATTCCTTCAGTCATGCAGTGGAAAAGTTCCGGGATTACAAGTACTTGGGCACTCGTATTCGAGTTGATGGAACAGTTGGAGAGTATGCGAAAGAAATTAAATAAGACAACCCTTAACTTCTGTGCTTCTTACTAAACTTTTGTCTCATTCTCATGAAGATACAAATGGATGACATATGGGGAAGCTGGCACTGCTCGATCAGCAATAGGTTCAGGACTTCATCACTATGGCCTGCAACCAGTATGCTTTTTTTCTTTTCATTTCTTTACAGATCCTAGAGAAATACATTTTCGTAGGAAAAATTATTATAGAAATGATCCCACGTATGAAATCGATTTTAGATGGTAAATTATCGTTTTTCTTTGATCAGGGAGCTTGCGTTGGGCTTTATTTTATCAATCGGCCAGAGTGGATGATCGTGGATCATGCATGCTCATCATATTCATATATATCAGTTCCTTTGTATGACACCCTTGGTATGTAGGCTTGCATTGGCACTAGACTTTCATAGTCTTAATTTAGTCTCCTCAATATAATCTTTTATTTTTGGTGGATTTGCAGGCCCTGATGCAGTTAGGTACATCGTGAATCATGCTACCGTAGAGGCCATCTTTTGTGTGCCTAGTACCTTGAACACGGTGAGTTTCTCTCATCTTCGTTTCTAATGGTGCAGCTCATTTGACTATCATGGTCTTTTTCGTCCTCTGCTAATTCTATGTGAGCACTTGTACAGTTTACTAGTTCTTAACTTTCAGTTTACCTAATTTGTATGTTCCTTGTGACAACTTGCAGCTGCTAACTTTCTTGTCAGATATTCCCTCCATCCGTGTAATTGTGGTACGTATGTTTCTATGTTAGAATTGTTTGCTAGTAAACTATCAAACTCTGTATTTTAAAGTACAATTGCACACTCACTCGCTTGACATGTTACCTTGTTAAATATAGGTAGTGGGAGGCATGGATGAGCATCTCCCATCTCTGCCTTCGACAACTGGTCTTAAGCTTGTATCTTATTCAAGATTACTTAGTCAGGTACTTATTTCTAGGCTGCATGTTTTTATGCCATAGTGAAGAATATCGTTTGTACGCTGGACTAATTATACGCTAAACTTTTGTTGCCTTACAGGGAAACAACATCATGCTACCTTTTGTTCCTCCGAAACCTGAAGATGTAGCTACTATATGCTATACAAGTGGTACTACTGGGACACCAAAGGTTGCTGTTGTTTGAACTCGAACATTTTAGTTATTCAACATGATACCGTATTAGATAGTTTACTTATTTTGGTTGTTTTTCCCGTCCATGTTTTGGGGACAGGGAGTCGTACTGTCTCATGGAAACTTGATATCAAGTACTGCTGGCATGACCCTTGGAGTAAAGTTCTATTCCACTGACATGTGAGTTTTTTCTTAGTTTTCGATAAATGATCAAAAGCTTTTTTCTCCACACTTATTTGCTCTAACTTGATATGCCAGCTACATATCTTATCTGCCACTGGCCCACATATACGAACGAGCCAACCAGATTATGATAGTATACTATGGGGGTGCTGTTGGCTTCTACCAAGGAGTACGTTTTCGTTCATTACATTCATTTCTTTTGCGCATGTGTGTTTGTGTCACTTTTTTATAGGGATAGAAGAGGTACGTTGTAGAAAATCTTAATGAAGGCATCAGAATGAATCGGATCTTTATTTTTCAAATAAGATGTGATACTAATGTCAGGGGAAATATGTAGAAGTTCTTGGAAATGCTTAGATATGAATTTTTGTCATAAATTTCCAGGACAATTTGAAGTTGATGGATGATTTGGCTGCTCTGAGACCCACAATATTTTCCAGCGTACCTCGTTTATACAACAGAATCTACGCAGGGTACCGTTGCAAACCGATAAGCGGCCATCAACTGATTGTCCAAATTGATTCAGTTTGATCTCTTGATTTCTGATGATATCTTTCTATTTCTATTTGCAGGATAACTAAAGCCGTACAAACTTCTGGCGTGTTGAAGGAGAGGTTATTTAATGCCGCATACAATTCTAAGAAACAAGCAATAATGAACGGTACAGTCAGATATAGATCACGATTTTCATCTTCATTATGCGCCTTTGCGCTCTGTATCATTGTCTGAGTAGCTTTTACAACTTCGTGTTTCTATTTCTTGTACAATTTTCTCTCTGAGTAGGTCGAAAACCATCTCCAATGTGGGACAGGTTGGTCTTCAACAAAATAAAGGACAAACTCGGTGGTCGAATTCGATACTTGACTTCTGGCGCATCGCCATTGTCGCCTGATGTGATGGAGTTCTTAAGGGTGTACGTTGATTCTTAGCCCATCGATTTAGCCGAGTGATAATCATTGAATCCATCGATACTAGAAATATAGCACTGTGAAATTGCAGGTGTTTTGGATGCCCAGTAATCGAAGGCTATGGTATGACTGAGAGCTCGTGCGTTATAAGCTCCATGGACGAAGGTGACAACTTAACTGGTCACGTTGGTTCTCCAAATCCCGCTTGTGGTAAGTTGTTAAGGTGGAATTAGTTATTATCATTTTTTATTCTTCAAATTACTCTTTTTAGTGATCTTTTTGATCGTCCCAGAAATAAAGCTCGTGGATGTCCCTGAAATGAGTTACACCTCTGAGGATCAACCATATCCACGCGGTGAGATCTGTGTCAGAGGACCCATCGTATTCCAAGGCTATTACAAAGATGAAGTGCAAACGTACTTTTATATGATGCTACGACTTTTTATAGTTTGATAAACTGTAAATGCAAAGTTTTGCTTAAATCTTGCTCAAAATTTCCAGGAGAGAAGTGCTAGACGAGGACGGTTGGCTGCACACTGGAGATATTGGATTGTGGCTGCCCGGGGGTCGCCTTAAAATTATCGATAGGTAGATATACGATTTATAACCCCATTGAGTTGTATCAGCGACCGAAAACTACAAAGAAATGATTTTGTTTTGGGTTTTCAGGTGTGCTAAGTTTCAATTTCGTCGTATTTTCTTCGTGTTCACAAAGTGAGAATTCCACATGCCTGTTTGTCCTTTTTTCAACAGGAAAAAGAACATCTTTAAGCTGGCCCAGGGAGAGTATATAGCACCAGAGAAAATCGAGAATGTTTACGCGAAGTGTAGATTTATAGCACAGTGCTTTGTCTACGGTAAGAAGATTGTTGACGTTTAACCTATTTCTTTCTCCTTCTTACGCACTTCATGCTTATGTAGGCGACAGCTTGAACTCTTGTTTAGTCGCTGTAGTCTGTGTGGATCCCGATACGTTGAAAGAGTGGGCAACATCAGAGGGCATCAAGGTAGTATATATAGACCAAGTTTATTTCTTCTCTGGGAAAAAAAGAACCGAAGAGAAAAATCCTTTGCTGCATATCGACGTATGAATTATTGGGAGCTGTCTGAACCCTTTTTTTTTCGGTTTCTTTTAGTACGAAGATTTAGGACAGCTGTGTACTGATGAAAGAGCGAGGGCTGCAGTTCTTGCCGAGATGGATGCTGTTGGGAAAGAAGCTCAGGTGATAGATACACTGCAGATCTTCTCTTGGTCTATGATTTGATCCATTCTTGAGATTTAATTTAATTGTAAATCGTCTACAGTTGAGGGGATTTGAGTTTGCCAAAGCAGTCGCCTTGACGCTCGAGCCGTTCACCTTGGAAAACGGCCTTCTAACTCCTACGTTCAAGGTAAGATTTTGTTTCCTCTTCGGTTATTTTACGTACGGGTGAATTTTATCGAAACGAGCCTTCAAAAGACGGTCTTTTCGAACAAACTTTGCAGATCAAAAGGCCGCAGGCCAAGGCCTACTTTGCTCGGGAAATAGCACGAATGTACGCCGAACTTGCAACATCTGATCCTACGCCGCAGAAGCTGTTGTGATGTGAAAAGGAGACGAATTTGTCTGAAAGTGTAAAGCAGACAAACTGTTTAGCCTTGTTCGCATTGCGTCCCTAATAACATATTTTCACCATTCTGTCTTATAGCAAATCTCATACAACATATGTATTAACAAGTTGTAAGTTGTCGGAAAACATACAAGCAGGCAAACCTGCGATATTCTGTGGGACGGGACATTTTCTTACAAGTATATGGCTATGACTATCGAACTGAGGCTATGTTTTAACAAAGATACAAAGTTCATAAGCTTAATTTGGTAGGCTGCTAAAGCTTTGCAAGTGGCCTAGTGTTGTCCCAAAGCCATTGGCGTGGCGTGCCGTCCAACAATGGAGAGACCTGCGTCAATTTATTCAGTAAAACAAGCATAAAACTCAGACTATTGCTGAAGAATCGAGGAAGAAAAATAGGAGCGTGGGCGTAGTAATAGGTCTGCTTTTGCTTACCTTCTCCCACACTTGCTCATGGTAATGATCGAGCCAATTTATCTCGTTCGCCGACAGCAATGATAAGTCGACCATTTTGGTCTGCACAGTTTGTAGCAAATTTAGGACAACGAATCGTACGATAAATTTTATCGATTCTGCCTACGCGAAGAATACCTGAACTGGAAAGAAGGTGAGCGTTTCAAATCCTAAATACGTTAGTCCACCGAACCGAGCTGGCGTGTTGGCCTCTATCACATGAAGGAGATTCTGCAATAAAAGGCTTGAAAGTTAGCTCATGCATCGACTGTTTACGGTGAAGAAAAGAAAGAGAAAACGGTACCTCAATCCTTATGCCGAAAGAGTGATCTTCATAGTAACCAGGTTCATTGCTGACGACCATGCCTTTAACCAATGGAGTGTTGTTTCCAAATCTGTAGCTGATACTTTGAGGGCCTTCATGAACATTCAGCGCAGCTCCAACTCCATGTCCCGTGCCTCAAGAACAGAAGAAGAAGATAAGGAAACCATCAAATCATCCGAAAAGATAGAATCTTTGGGTAAAAAAAGGAACTTTATTGAGTTAGGAAATACCATGGCGATAGTCGAGGCCGATTTTCCAAAGGGATGCTCTGGCGAAGGCATCGAGCACAAATCCAGGATAGTTTTCCGGGAAAATGGCTTGATCAAGCGCAATGTGACCCTAACAAAGCCGAAGAGATAAGTGATCAAGAAAACTAAAGCAATGAGTAAGTGAGGATGTTAGAGTATGAAGATGATAGACACGCGAATATACTAATATAATTTTATTACTCTCGAACGAAGAAAAACGAAGAACAAAACGCTTTCCTAATAGCTTTCCTAATAGCCAAACCGAGAGATAAACTCCGGCCCCAACCTTTTCCTCAAACCCTGATGCCTTTCTTCTAAGAGACTGACGCCTATATATAGGACTAAAACAAATATTTAAATTCCTAATAAATCTCAAATACCAAATCTAAATCAAATTCCAACTAATAATAATATTAAATAATTAAGACTCTTAACACTATCCACCCCTCGAAAAACAGCCTTGTCCTCAAGGCGGGTAATCGGTATCTTGTCCGAAAATCTCCGTCTCACAACAGTCCTCCTCTTCACTGCCGATCATCATACGAAGTTCTTTATTTGAGCATACGTGTCCTGAATGATAAGGTTGGCGACAACGGAAGCAAAGACCTTTCGATCGGAGTTCCTGAAATTCACGGTCCGAGATACGACGGAAAGGCTTCGAACGCAGATCAGGATTACGAGCATGGGGCGGCATATAGCATTCTTGAGAGGGGGTCTCCTGCTTCGTGGTAACTGGCACATGCTCTTGTCCCGCTACCGTCAAGTCTCCTTGTGTCACCTTGGGCTCCAAGCGTTCCAAATTCAGTTTTGGGCCCCTTGCGAAACTCGTGGGTCGGAACGAGTTGTTTGCAGTGCTCTTTTGAAACTCCGTGTACTCCGGAAAACATAGCCGCAGTTCTTCTTCTATGTCTCGTGCTAACTGCATGGCTTGATCTACATTCCCTGGATTTTGAACTCTCACCTTCGCTTGTACGACGGGGTGCAGGCCGTGCATAAAGAACCCTAACGTGAAAGTTTCGTCAATTTCAGGTAGATGCGAAACTAGACGCTCGAAATTGTTAATGTAATCCTCAATCGTTCCTTCTTGTTTCACTGCACAAATCCTTTCCACTCGATTCCCCTTGAACCTCCCCTCAAAGCGATTGACAATGGCTTCTCGAAGATCTGTCCAACTCATGTTTGGCGCCTTCTGATGTTGTAGGCGTATCCAGTGCAAAGCGGTCCCCTCCATACAGACCATGGCACTAGGAACCTTATAATCTTCAGGAGTTTTGTGAATGAGAAAATACTGTTCTGCCCGAGCAAGCCACCCAATTGGATCGACGCCTTCGAAGATTGGCATTTCAAGACGTCTTGGTAGCATGTAGTGGTTTTGATTGATTTCAGACTCTGTGTTTTCAACAATCTTGGCCCGAGGTGGAGTAGTATATTCTGTTCTCTTCGATGACTCCTCTCTTTCTGCAGCTGTTTTCTCGAATAATTTATAGAACATATCGTGCAGGTTCTGAAGCGTCTTCTGGTTCTCTTGAAGCGTCTTCTGGTTCTCTTGTACTTGATTCTCGATTCGCTCTTGACATGCGCTCAACTCATCAACCGTCTTCTCTAACCCCTCGACGCGCTGATCTATCTGTGCTCTGGTACCGGCCATAATTCAAATCTGAAAACTGTTTTTTTTTTTTTGGGCGATGAACAGTAACTCGGCTTGGCGGGGGTTCGGCGGCAGGTCGGACCAATTTGTTAGAGTATGAAGATGATAGACACGCGAATATACTAAATATAATTTTATTACTCTCGAACGAAGAAAAACGAAGAACAAAACGCTTTCCTAATAGCTTTCCTAATAGCCAAACCGAGAGATAAACTCCGGCCCCAACCTTTTCCTCAAACCCTGATGCCTTTCTTCTAAGAGACTGACGCCTATATATAGGACTAAAACAAATATTTAAATTCCTAATAAATCTCAAATACCAAATCTAAATCAAATTCCAACTAATAATAATATTAAATAATTAAGACTCTTAACAGAGGAAAAGTACCTGTAGAACTCTGGTGAAGCATTCTTTTTCCCACGAAGAGGGCTCATTGAAGTGTACCGTTCGTGTAATATCAGTCGTTCCATCGATGTACTGAGCCCCACTGTCTAGTAGAAAGAGTTTACCTCCGTCCACAATGCTACAGTTTTCGGGCTCAGGCTTATAATGTATGATAGCACCGTTAGCGCCAGAGCCTGTTTGCAGGTTAAAATGTACGAAAAATCTAATACTCATAATGCAAGAAACAAGATTCAAGATCCAATGGAGGAGAAAAGTGACAAAAGAAATGAATTCAGCGAGTTTGTGTACCGCTTATTGTGTCGAAGCTTGTGTCGAGGAAGCCGCTCTGCTTAGAACGGAACTCGAGAAGCTTGTCAGAAACATCGCATTCTGTTAGTAAAACGCCCTTCCTAATTTCCTCTTCGAGCCAAGCCCAAAATTGTGCTAGAGCTGCTGTATCCCTGCAAAACGTAAATTACTATTGGACATGCCCAACAATCTCATCTACTAAAAACATCAAATCATTCCATGATTATCATCAGCAGTTTTACGAGTAGTTTTATGAAGAATTTCGTAGAGGCAATTACCTTAAATGACAGTCGCGCATGCCTTGCAGTTCAGCTTCGTTTTTCATGGCCTTAGCCATGGACACGGGCGAGTTCACGTCCACCACGGTGGGCCTACATGGCTCGCTCACTGAACTATCAGGTGTACTCTTCTTTCTTTTAGTTGCAGTCGAACATGCAGTTTTGTAAGTGTCTGCTATTGCAGCACTAACAGTTGACGTGTCCAGCCAAAGACACGAGCCTTTTGCAGCTAATCTGCAAGATATCCTTTTACTTAAATAGACTAAACGACAAATATCATTAGCTCACTGAAGATGAAAACATTTTACCTTTCGATCTCAGAAATAATGGAATCATATGGTTTCCACTCAACTCCAGCGTTCTTCAGATAATGCATCACTTCGGGGGTCAACTTAGAATCGTCGATGAAAAGCTTTGCGCAATCCATCTCCACGACCAAGTAAGCATACATGACTGGCGAATGTGGCACATCATTGCCCCTCTAATAACAAAGAAAGTGCAGATCGTTATCGATAGGGTCAAAAAAAGCTGCGAGAGCAAACACAAAAAGGATAAAAGGGAATCCAATAGATTACCAAATTCAGCAGCCACGCTATCTCATCTAGCATGGTGATTACAATAGCAGATGCATCAGCGCATGCTAGTTCGGACCTCAAAGATAGCAGCTTGGACGAGGCATCAACTCCAGCGTATTTCAGGTCATGTATTCTAATGGGCCCATTTGGAGGCGTAGGCCTTGATTCTTTCCACACCTCATCCACTAGATTGGGATGGTAGAGGAAGACCAATTCGTGTTTTCTTTGGGATATGTCCTGCTTCAGTTCTTCGGCTCCTCTAGAAGAAAATAGGAACTGATTCCCCTCACAAAAACCGAGATATAGAATATGGGCTGTGGGGATCAGATTGATAAGCAAGAAAGTGATTCGAAATACATCAGACACTGACGAAACGCCAAATTTGTAGAGCACTACTCACGGGATCTATGCCGATTCTTGAGCCGGGAGGCAAGACACTGTTAAGCCACTCACTTGGTGTGGGTACTCCGAGATTTCCAGCCCTCATGAGAATCCAATTTGGGTTCAGTTGTTTTTCAGCCTATTAACAACACAAAGAAGCATCATTAACCAGACAATGAAGAAAGGAAATAGAGAGGTGAAAAAGCAATGTTATCATTCAAAACCTGAAGAAAATATCTCCCATCTGTCCAAAGAGCTGCTTTATCCTTAGTCACTACAGCTGTGCCTGCACTGCCAGTGAAACCTGATATGTACGCTCTTCGCATGTAACACTCGGCTATAAACTCGCTCTGAAATTGAAGCAGAACCAATAAGAACAGACAAGCTAATCTTCTTATCCCACAATAGAAAAGTAAGGCTTTCTCTATAGTTCCAATGAATTCACCACCGAAATGATAGCTTTAAAGATAATAGGAAGAAAAACCGAGTCTTGGAGATCAGCATCAAGTGGGATAACAATTGCAAAGTTGTTTCACATAACATGGGTTATTCAAACAAACAAGAAAAGCATACGCAGATGCATTCTAACCATAAAAAAATCACGAATTTAGGAGAGCAGACCTGATGAGCGTCTTGCGAGGGAATGATATAGGCGTCAATATTGATGTTGGGCTTCGTAAAAAGCTCGCGAAGGGCCTCCAACTTATGGTCTGCCTCTCCACCTTCAAACTTCTTTCTCAGCTCAGACGAAGGTTTGGCGCTTATCGAAGCCGACACGTGGCATAAAGATTGGCGCCTTGTTAATTTACAGGGGTATTTCAATTTGAAAACAGAGGATCTGAAGCTACTATTGAAGAAGAATAGCGATCGACTCTGTAGCTGTAAGGGACATCGTGTAAGCAGCATTCTTGGAGAGAGCGATGAAAGTCCTGAATCAACTGACATAACAATCAATAGGCTTCTATGTCTCTTTAAGTACTATCAATCTCTTTCTTTGGGTTCTTAAGCACGCAAAGCAAGTGCAACTCTCTGCCCACATAGGTTTTGCTTTGCGGGAAAGGTTTTCTGTTGGGATAAGGAAGCAAGCTTACTTTGGAGTTATGTGGATAGTCTTGAAATGGGCCGTGGTAGGAGTATGCTGTAGACCATCTTCAACAGTCAAACGCAAACAGCAAACGCATTTTGCAGTAACAACCATATTTTGTAGTAATTGTTCTCCAACAGCAAACGCAAAAGAATATTCCTGTAATATTCCCTTTCCTACCAACTTTTATAACTTTTCAATATCACCCTTATATTTTACTACTTTAGAAACTAACCACAATATTCTTTTAATTTTGATTTAGATAAAAACATATTAAAAAACATAAAACAAAATATTTATTAAAATATCAAAATTTCCGTAGTTGTGCGTTATTTTTCTAATTTATGATGTATTTTTATTTCAGTACTTGTGTTATTTTGAGTGGTAATTTTGATGTTTCTATTGTGATATTATGTAAAATATTTAAATCTATATTTGTTGGCAAAACAATATTTAATTATATTACATATAAACAAAATATAAAAAATTAATAATAGATATAAAAAATTATTACTAAAATAAAAAGGTTAAAATAATTATGTATGATATCTTACACTTTAATATATTTTATTTATTAAATAGTTTTTATATGTTTGATTTAATAATTCAATACAAGTAAATGACTTATTTGCAATTTTAAAACATCAAACGCATTTTTGCTTTCAGACGCAAATTTGCGTTCGAAACAAGAGAGAGAATGCAAAAAGCGCATTTTGCGTTTGCATTTGCAGTACTGTTGGAGCAGTTTTACTGCATATTTGCTTTTGCGTTTCGCAGCATTATTGGATATCGTCTTAGTTCGTAGTTCGTAGTTCGTACCCATATTGAAATCTCAATTAAACAAAATATAAAACAAAGTGAAAAAGTGTTCAACTTTACAGATAGACGGCCACGCTTGTAAAGAAAGTCCCAAAAATCTGAAAATGTTACCTATTGATGACACCCTATGACTTTCTCTTCCATTGTCTGCCACTAAAGGTGTCAGCTTCACTCTTCTTAAATCGTTTTTGCCCTAAACACAGCAGATCAACAACTCTGTCGTTGGGAGCTGCTCTCGGTCGAAAGTTTGAACAGAGAATGGCAATCATAACTGAAGAACCTGAAACCTCAGAACCACAAGTCAGGCAACGCCGCAAATCAACCGTAAAACCCCAATCAGAAAATCGAACTCCATCTCCACCGCGGCGAAAACAAACCCCAAGTTCTCCCAACCCATTTCACTTTTGGTTCTACTTCACTATCCTCGTCTCTGTGATAACGCTCCTCGCCATTGCCATCTCTTCGCTCACTGCAAAAGACCCCAGGACATGGTTCCTAAGCCTGCCGCCAGATCTCCGACAGCACTACTCCGGCGGACGCAGGTTAAAGGTCCAAATTGCCCCTGACCAACCGCAAGTCGAAGTCTTCTCCACTCAAATGGGGCCTCATACGAACTCTGACGGCCACGTCTTGATCGTACACGGTATGGGTTCTAGCTCTTTTGCTTTTCGTAAGGTCGTCGAGCATTTAGGTAGCAATAACGTCCACGCCGTAGCCATTGATCTCCCTGGTTCTGGGTTTTCGGATAGATCGGTAATTGTGGACGAAGAATACGTGGTTAGTGGATTGGCAGCTCTATGGAATGTGTACGAGGAAATCAAGGAAAAGGGTGTCTTTTGGGGGTTTGATCAGCTCGTTGAGCAAGGGTATGTGAACTTCGAGGAGAATGAGGTGAAGGTTAAGACGAGAAAGATTGAAAAAACAGTCGAATTGGGCAACGAAGAAATGGATAGGGTTTTAGGACAAGTCATCGACACTATGGGATTGAACAGCGTGGACTTGGTATTGCACGACTCTGCTCTGCAACTGAGTTCTAACTGGGTTCTGAAGAATCACAGAAATGTCAGAAGCGTGGTGATTCTTGATGCCATCCCTGGTAAAACAGCACTGCCACTTTGGGTTTTAAAGATTCCATTGTTGAGGGAAGTGGTTTTAGGCTTTAGGTTTGCATTTGAGCAGCTTCTTGGCTATTGTTGCATGGAGTTAGGGAGTTTAACAGAGGTGGAGGATCATAGGATACTTTTGAAGGGAAGGGACAATGGCAAGGCCATTGTTGAGATGGGGAAGAAGTTGAATCATAGTTTCGATTTGTCTGAATGGGGAAGTTGTGACGGAGTTAAGGATCTTCCCGTTCAAGCTCTATTCTCCGATAAAATGGTTGCAGAGGGACGGGAAATTGCCAATGCTCTTCCACGGGCTACACTTGCGACGCACTCAGGAGGGAGATGGATTCAGGTGAGATATGATTCCCTCGAACCCATCGTGTTCTTTTATTACTGCTCAATCTGCTAGTTACCGTGTTACTTAAACAGTCTTCTCTGATATGTGCTGATTCTTGAAAATCTTTATGAAGTCTTCTTGGCTCTGATTTTCCTTTCGATTGTGTGTATGAATAGGAGAAAAATTCTGAAGAGGTTGCAGAAAGTATACTCAGATTCGTTTCGTCCTTGCCTAAATCAAAGAGAGACGATAGCTAAAAGCATAGACCACGCAAGGTGCCGTAGCAGATGATGTTTGGGCAGTGTGATTCTTCTTCGTCGTCTTTAACCTGCTTTCTTATTACATTCTTGGCTCGTTGTAAGATGATAAAGCTTAAGCTTCTCTCCTTCTGATTCGCTTCATTGCTCAGTTTAGACCTGCTAGGATTTTCTTGTGTTGTCGTTAAAAAGCGTGTGTTTACTAGTGCGAGATTGTAATATAACGGTTTGGACAAACACAACGTAATTAGAAATTAATTGCTTTTTCGTACTTAATGTGCGATAGATATTAGATTAATCTGTTTCAGCGATATTAATATACGCGGCTCAACGCTCATCGCTAGTCTCGCCATACTACCAAAACAATCGCAGAGAAGATATAGACAAACAACGATGGGCGGCGGCGGCGGCGGCGAGGGCGATGAAGCCAATCCACCTCCACGACCACACACGGACCGCCTCGAACCGCTGACCAGCTCTATCTCCGACCTCGCGATTATATCTCCGACGAACTCAGACTTCTCCGCTTTACTGTGCAGAGACACTCTGCGCGCAATCCTCCAGGAGCTTCCGCCGTCTGACCTCGCTCGCGCGGCGTGCGTGTGCCCGATTGTGGAGATCGGTGGCCTCCGATAGGGATATGCGCGTGCGGGTGTTATGGATTTGCTTGTTTGGGGTGCTTTGTTGTGTATTAATCCGTAATGAGACTTATAGATATAAGATATAGATATAAGGAGAAGAGATTAGAATGAGATATTAGGTGAAGAAGAAGACAAGACGAAGGAAGAAGACAAAGAGAGGCATAGAAATTAGGTTTAATTCTTCATAATCTTGCATCGTACATATTTTTCATATTTATACTACCTTAATATAATTGGGCTTATAAGTATAATGTCCCAATAATAAACCTAAAGTAATTAGTAGAGTTAAATACGTTTGGCCCATGTCTCTTTAGCCCACTCCATCACGCTCAAACATAGCCCAAATAGCATTTCCCTTTTTTATGTTGTCTCTTACCTTCGTTGAGCTTGAGCTCCATTCACACAGCTTCTTACAGCATAACAGATCTCATCTGTTCTACTACTCGATTTCCCAGCCAAGCCATCTCCCTTAGGTAGATACATGACAATACCCCCTTCCCGAATTGATCCTTGTCCCCAAGGATCTTGCTTCAGAATTTCGATTTGAGCTGTAGTTTGTTCAGATCCATCGCCCACGAAAGAACCTCCATGGCACGGCTGAGTTGGGTTCATGATAGTACTCATTCGCTGTGGTGATTCTTGTCCCCAAAAATTCGCCTTTGAGAAATTCGCCTGAAGCTGTATTCCTTCCTCCCACATCGCGCTCTCAGGACCTCCATTCGACCATAGTGCATATAGCTGAGGTAGGTCTTGATTTCCTTGCAAGTTTGTACCTTTGCTTAGGCTTTTGGGTGTCTTGCCCAAAAATCCCCCCTTACTTTCTATCTCAGGTACGAAGGATGAAAGACCCACCTTTCTGCGTAGTGATTTCTTGAAGAGGACAACAAGAACAGTGGAATGTATTTTCCATCCAATTGGAAAATCCAACTCGTGAGCCGCCAGATAAATAATCCCCCAGATTTCGAAAGGGCTAAGGTGCAAGGTGGAGAGCTTCAACCCTCGTTGCAAGACGATTGAGTTTTGGCATAAAAGTTGTAACACGAGGTACACGTTTTTTCCCACCACGAAATTTCTATCGCATCTCTCTTGACTCTGGCAAAACTTTCTTTCGTTCCTTCTTGAGTATAGAGTCAGTTTGCTCCGCCGTAGAAATGTTCTTAGCTGCCCCGAAAAATCAAATATTTTCCCTAGTAGTTCCAATGTGTTGGGGGTTTCTTCGCTTAGCTTTCCTTGTGTGTGATTAGATACTGTCGATGATAAAAGTAGCGTCTGAATCCTTTCGTGAGTGTGCCACTGCTCCATCAAACTGTAAGATATCGGAGACTGATTTTTAAAAACTAGGGTTTTAATAGGGGAGCATAATTCTTCAGCTGTAGCATATTTTCCTCGATCGAACGGTAGATATTGTAGTCTTCGAATTGATAACGATGTTGATTTCGTCGTTGCTCTAACTTTGAAAATTATGGCAGCTTTTACAATTTCAAGGCTAATTGCGGGAGCATCATTTGCTGCTGTAAGGATTTCTCCAGGTCTCGTACCGGCTCCAGTTCCATGAGTCATGTTCTCACACGCTGCAACAACGTAGGGAGCCTCGACTTCACTAGGCTTTGTCCGACCAGCTATAGCACCAGAAACTGCTGTTGCAAAACTGGAATCCGACAACCTACCGGGTAAAATTTCGCTCTCTTTAGCAACGACATCAAGAACATCTTGCAGCTTTCGGCCACACTCAATAGCTTCATATAAACTCTTAGGTTGCATCACTGATAGAGTATCTCGCAACTCATTGTTAAGTCCACTGACAAATCTAGAGATGAAGTAATCCTCGTAAAGATCCAACTCATTCCCCAAAGGTATGTCAAAAACCAACTCTTCGAATTTATTGACATACTCTGAATACAAACCTACATGCTTAAGGGATTCGAGTTCCCTAAAGGCCTTAGCATCCCTAACATCCTCAAACCTCGTCGAAACCAAACCAATAAATTGTTCCCAATCCATTTTCGTCTGTTTTCCCGACAAGGCCCCGTACCACATAACGGCTTTTCCTTCGAAGTGCTTAGATGCTAATAATATTTTTTCATGATCTGAATAACATGGCATTTGATTAAAATAAACAGCAGATTTAATTATCCATACCCTCAGGTTTGTACCATCGAACATCGGAATATCATCATTGGAAGCAGTTATAGTCGTCGCTCCGATCGACTTCACCTCGCCTTGAAGAGAATCGCTCGCTGAAACACGAGCTCCTTCCGATCTGATCTGAGATGCCTTTATCTCATAGAAACATGTAGGATCGGCCATGGAACTGCACAGCCAAGGATTGACGGCTCTGATACCAATGTTATGGATTTGCTTGTTTGGGGTGCTTTGTTGTGTATTAATCCGTAATGAGACTTATAGATATAAGATATAGATATAAGGAGAAGAGATTAGAATGAGATATTAGGTGAAGAAGAAGACAAGACGAAGGAAGAAGACAAAGAGAGGCATAGAAATTAGGTTTAATTCTTCATAATCTTGCATCGTACATATTTTTCATATTTATACTACCTTAATATAATTGGGCTTATAAGTATAATGTCCCAATAATAAACCTAAAGTAATTAGTAGAGTTAAATACGTTTGGCCCATGTCTCTTTAGCCCACTCCATCACGCTCAAACATAGCCCAAATAGCATTTCCCTTTTTTATGTTGTCTCTTACCTTCGTTGAGCTTGAGCTCCATTCAACACAGCTTCTTACAGCATAACAGATCTCATCTGTTCTACTACTCGATTTCCCAGCCAAGCCATCTCCCTTAGGTAGATACATGACAGCGGGCTTTTATGACGCCGTGGAGAATTGAACGCTTGATGGGAAATCCTAGCTCCGCGGCATTTTGGAGGGATAATTCCATCTCAAAGTTTGCGATTTCTCATCGATTGGGGCGTGGGGAGTCTGTAGCTAGCCTAGCCGTTAAGTACTCTGTTCAGGTACGCCTCTGTCGATTCGCTGCCTTGGTTGTTGTTATTACTCCCCTGTTCGGAGGAAGGGAAACTTTAGTGAACTGTTTGAAGCTGTTGATTCATTCGATGTTCTTTCATGTTCGTTGATTTAAAAACTGTAATACCCGATTATCAAATTTGAACTTAAGTTTCCGACAAATATAGAATATCAGATATTCATATAATGTCCTCTTCAGTTCGAATTGAACTTAGCTTCGTTGCTGTCTAGTAAATGCTGACTAAACCATTGCCTCAATGCATACGAAACGGAGAGGTATTATGTGATCTTAAAAGGTTGTTTGATGATATTCTTACCACTATCTCGGGTTCAGCCATTTCTCGATTTAGCATTGTGATAACCTTAATCACGACTATGATTACGTTCACGAGTGTTGCAATAGCCTGGCATACGATCACCAAGTAAATGCGTCGTTCTCTATCTCTTTGTTCTTCATTGTCTTGTTTGATTTAATTCTATTCCTACTACATGTTGGTGTTTTTTCGCTCTTTGAAAGGTCATGGACATAAAACGTCTGAACAATATGATGAGCGACCACGCCATCTTCTCAAGGGAGCGTCTTCTCATCCCCATATCCAACCCAACGATTCTAAAAGGTTCCACTTGCTACATAGAAATGGACTCACATGCCAAAAGAGAAGTTGCAGTGCTTTATCTCGACGGCTGTCCTGACCAAAAAGCCCTTCTTTCGAGCAGTCTGACGACAGAACGAGGAAAGAAAAAGATCATCGAAACTTTGAAGAGAAGCATGCGCGTCGATGATGGTACTGCTCAGTACTATCTGTCTATGTCTAACGGTGATCCCCGAGCTGCTCTCACGCAGTTCTCCGAGGACCTCGATTGGGAGAGGCGGGCCCGTCTCGCTTAGTGACGTGAGATACTGTTTGTGTTTTTCATTGAGAGTTATTGAATGAAGGAGACGATATTCTCTGTCAATCCTTCAAAAAGCTTTGTAAGATTATCTTCAAGCTATGTTTGTGTTTATTTCTTGCTTCATGAGTTGTATTTCTGATATAATTGTGTCTGGAAAGTGGTCTTTGTATGTAAAACGTATTACATACATTTCTAAGCCCAGCTTAAGCAGAGATTATGAGTTGCTGTTATTTATGAAGCTTTCTCTTGGAGGGTTAATCGTTTTCCTTATTTTTGTTTATTGCAACATTTCGTGCAAGGAAAGGTTTTATCTTCATCTGAAAACGAGTTACTACACTTTTGTAATACATCTTCAACCTACGAAATCACCAAATTTGATTACATGTCTTTTATTACATTTTCTTCCGAAAAGAAAGTTAGGTAGGGATTACCAACTTCTTTAACAGCGCCAATGGTTTTTGAATAAATCTTTACAGAACAAGATTTTTATTTTTGTAATATAATTATTTTCTCTACTATTATTACCTTGACTCACATTTACTTTTTCTTTTATTTTGGAACCGGTCAACCTTATTACATGGTCTTTGGAAATATGTAACACTGTCTATTTCATTTCACACATGACCTTTAGACTTGTTATGAAAATCTCTACTTTTTCATAATATTTCGCTCTTTTGACTTCTACTTTTTCTCTCACAGTGTTGGAGATAATACTATTTATAACGCCTGGTCAAATCGTACAACAGCTACATTTTCAATTGGTAGTAAACAACACAGTAAGAACCATTTCTTGAATAAAAGAAAGTTCATTTTTTATTTATTGAAATTTGAAGTATCGGTTTCACCTGCCCTTTGATTGTTTAGGAGGAGCTCACTAGTGGTTTGTCTCGTCTTACTCTTACATGGCTCGTTGTTATACGTTGCTGCTCTGGTCAATGGGGGCTGCTTTGAAGGTAATAACCGCGTTAGTTAACTAAAGTAGCCATAGTTTATATATTTTACAAATACGTACAAAGACTAAAATCCATATCTTAATCTCCAACTTGGATGCGTTTACACTGCCTAAAAAGGAATATTTATTTACTCGAAGACTCCCAAGTCGTCCGAGAATCGAATTACATACTACGCACATACTATATATGCCAGCACTTTCGATTCGATTGAGCACACAGTAAATCTTGATTCCACTCCAAAATAAACAGTGTCTTTCTTTTTCTGACAGTAAATCGCAGACCCATATCCTTTTCTTTTCTCTTCTTTGCAAGGCTCTTCGAATCATGGAAGAACAAGACCGTAGCAAGAAGCCAAGGAATGATGGGTTAGAGAAGCCTGAAACTGCTGACGTGTCGGCCGACAGTTTTCAGATCAAGGGAACAGTTGTTCTGACGAAGAAGAACCTTTTGGGAGTGAGAGAACTCACAGCTTCAGTCGTCGATACGTTGGACGAGTTACGAGGAAAAAAGGTGTCTTTGCAGCTCATTAGCAGCACCACTCTTGATCAAGACTCTGCTGGTATGTATTCTTGTATATCTTTGACTTGGTCTGAACTGAACTGAGCTTTTATGTCCCTTTCTCCTTATGATGGATGTTTGAGTACGATGTTGCGAGTAAAGGGCTGTCTTTCTTTTCCCCTAATTCCACGCTTTGTCAACATAACAGAGACTTATTATCAAGAATAATAAGAAGACAGAGTCTTTAAACAATAAGCCTTGCATATTTTAGTTATACTCTGTGTATACTGACGAGCAAACCTTGCCCAGACACATACGTAGGAAAACTGGGAAGAAGGGCACACCTTGAAGATTGGATCACAACGAAGAGTTCTATTACAGCAGGCGATGCTATGTATAAGGTTACCTTCGAATGGAGCAAAGAGATGGGCGTCCCAGGCGCTTTTACGATAGTGAATTCTCACCACAACGAGTTTTACCTCAAGTCCCTAACGCTCGAAGACGTCCCCCATCACGGGCGTGTCCATTTCGTCTGCGATTCTTGGGTTTACCCTGCTAAATATTACAAGAAAGACCGTGTTTTCTTCGCTAATAAGGTAGCCAGATCATCACTTTCCTTTATTACACAAGCACGCTTGGCAATCATTAGTAGCTAAATATGGCATTTTTCTCATTGCAGGCTTATCTTCCCAGTCAAACGCCAGCATATCTAAAGCACTACAGAGAAGAAGAACTGAAGACTCTGAGGGGAAATGGAACTGGGAAGCTCGAGGAATGGGACAGAGTCTACGATTACGATATATACAACGATTTGAGCGACCCAGACAAAGACGAAGAACACATTCGTCCTATTCTCGGAGGATCTGAAGAGTATCCATATCCTCGAAGAGGAAGGACTGGTCGTCCACCATCTTCATCAGGTAATAATTCCGCCGTGTTCTTCTTGCACGAAAGTTTAGTGCTTTTTTTTATCAACGGTAATAAAAGATCTTCGTTGGCAGATCCTAAGACGGAGAGTCGACTGCCAATATACAAAGGGCTGAGCATTTACGTCCCAAGGGATGAACGTTTCAGTCAGGTGAAGTTGGCCGACGCCGCAGCTTATGGACTGAAATCTCTGCTTCAGAATCTCGGGGCTGATTTTAAGGCGCTGTTCGACAAAACGCCGAGGGAGTTCGATTCCTTTGACGACGTACTGAAACTGTACGAATGGGAACGCGACGCTTCAGACAAGTCTTGGGTGGAAAGAATTGGCGAACACATTTCGTTCGAACTGATAAGAGAGCTGTTTCGGTCGGACGGCGAGAAGACGTTCAAGTTCCCAGTTCCACAGGTCATTAAAGGTAGTAATAGTATTATTGCGCTGAACCCCCCATAACTATTACAGTCTTGTCAATTCATCACTAACTTGTTTTTTCTTTTTCTTACACAGAGGATAAACTTGGTTGGAGCTCTGACGAAGAATTCGGCAGAGAGATGCTTGCCGGGCTTAGCCCTGTTGTAATCAAACGACTCGACGTAATTCTCCTCTTCTTCCTTTTCCTGTTTATAACCTGATAAAGTCTATGATAGATTGTCCAAAGAAAGCGAAGATCTCAGAGATAACATGGTCTAATTTGGCAGGAATTTCCCCCACATGCAAGCTAGATCCAAAGATATACGGAAATCAATCGAGCACAATCTCTGACGAACACATACATAGCAACCTAGAGGGTCTAACTGTAACAGAGGTAATAATAAAACATAAGAAGGCATATATATTCTTCTCGCCAAGCAGATTCTTACCGGCAACTTACCATGCAGGCCATTGAGAGCAATAAGCTGTTCATATTAGACCACCATGAGAGCTTGATGCCATTTCTGAGACGTATAAACAACACATCGATCAAAACCTACGCCACTCGAACCATTCTCTTCCTGAAAGACGACGGAACCCTAAAGCCATTAGCCATCGAGCTGAGCCTTCCACACCCAAATGGGGACCACCACGGCTCGATAAGCAGGGTTTGCACGCCTGCCCACGATGGGGTCGAAAGCGTCATTTGGCAGCTGGCCAAGGCTTACGTGGCAGTAGACGACTCGGGCTTTCATCAGCTGATCTGTCACTGGCTGCACACCCATGCGACCATCGAGCCTTTCGTAATTGCAACGAATCGCCAGCTCAGCGTTCTTCACCCCATCCACAAGCTATTGCAGCCTCATTTTCGAGATACTATGAATGTCAACGCCCTCGCCCGTCAGACTCTGTTGAACGCCGGGGGATTTCTTGAGTATACCCTATTTCAGGGGAAGTATTCCGTCGAATTCTCTTCGATGCTTTACAAGGAGTGGAGTTTCCCTGAACAAGCACTTCCTGCCGATCTTATCAAGAGGTTTGTGGTAAAATTTCAGACAGCATTTCCCCAAAAATCTTGGTTCGTAGATTTAACAGAAAAAAAAAAAACTAACCTTTTATGTGTATCTTGGTTCAGAGGGATAGCAGTGGAAGACCCACAATCAAAGCAAGGGATTCGCTTGCTAATCGAGGACTATCCATACGCCGTCGATGGGCTGGAGATATGGGCGGCGATCAAATCGTGGGTGGAAGACTACTGCAGAATCTACTACGATTCAGACAACACGGTGCAAGACGACGCCGAGCTTCAGCTATGGTGGAAGGAGATTCGCGAGGAAGGGCACGGAGACAAGAAGCACGAGCCGTGGTGGCCCAAGATGCAGACGAGGCAGGAGCTGATCGACTCTCTCACCACCATCATATGGACGGCCTCGGCGCTCCACGCCGCCGTCAACTTCGGACAGTACCCATACGGCGGCCATCCTCTGAACCGCCCGGCCACGAGCCGCCGGCTCATCCCCGAGCCGGGCACGCCGGAGTACGAAGAGATGGCGGAGAATCCCGAGAAGGCGTACCTAAGGACGATTACTTCCCTTCAGCTGAGCGTGCTTGGGATTTCTTTGGTGGAGATTCTTTCAAGGCATACTACTGATGAGGTGTTTCTTGGACAGAGGGAGAGTGATGAGTGGACCAAGGATGACGTGGCGATGGAGGCTTTCGGTAGGTTCGGAGTTAGGCTCGGGGAGATTGAGAAGAGGATCGTGGAGAGGAACGAAGATCCGAAGCTGAAGAATAGGCTTGGACCTGTGAAGATGCCTTATACTTTGCTGTATCCTAGCAGTGGACTAGGGCTTACTGGCAAAGGGATTCCCAACAGTATTTCCATTTAGGAAAATATTTGTAAGGTTTTCTGAATAAAAAACTAGCTATATTTGTTGTTTGGTATTTGCGTTAAGCCTTAAGGTGTGAAGTTATTGCGTGAATGAATAATACATAATTCTAGTCCTTGAAACGTTTGGATTGTAATAATTTAGGGAATTTCTATTCACCGCCCCCTTTTTCCTAGTTACCGCCCCCTAAAGGGCTTGAAAATGACCTTTTTGCTCTTATGATATTTAAATTAATTTAAAAAGAAAAAACAAACTAAATATATAATTCTGGTACGAAATGCTGAAAACTACATACACAAAAAATTCGAACGATCGATCGATACGGAAAAAAAAAATTTCGATTTAACATTTTAGTAACGATCGATCGATATTTTCGGCCCTGCAGTGCACGGGCCGAACGATATTTCGGCCGGACTGTGCGCGGGCCGAACAGTATTTTCGGCCCGGACACTGCTTGGCCGAAATTTCAGTTCGGCCCGCACAGGCCCGGCCGAAATCTGATTTCGGCCCGTACACTGCAGGGCCGAAATCTGATTTCGGCCCATACACAGCACCCGAAGTTCAGTTTCGGGTACAGTTTTGGGGTCGATGCGCTCCGAATCAGGCCAAACATAAAACATAAAAGTTGTAGATAATCAAATTGGCTTTCTACAGGAATTTGAATCAGGGTAGTGTAAATCAAAAGGTATTGTCAAAATCGTGTAGACTGCCAGTTTCGGCCGATTCCACTCGGACAGCAACCCTAAGTTAGAATCGGGCGAATTTTTGAGGTCAATGGTCTTCGAATCAGGCCGCCATTAAAACACAAAAGTTATATATAATTAAGGTGGCTTTTCACAGGAACTTGAATCAGAGTCGTCCGATTTGTGAATCGAAAGTTATGCTCAAAATCGTGCAATCTGCCAGTGGAATCGACCGAAACTGGCAGTCTGTACGATTTTGACAGTAACTTCCGATTTACAAATCGGATGACCCTGATTCAAATTCCTATGGAAAGCCAATTTGATTATCTACAACTTTTATGTTTTATGTTTGGCCTGATTCGGAGCGTATCGACCCCAAAATTATACCCGAAACTAAACTTCGGGTGCTGTGTATGGGCCGAAGTCAGATTTCGGCCCTGCAGTGTACGGGCCGAAATCAGATTTCGGCCGGGCCTGTGCGGGCCGAAATCAAATTTCGGCCGGGCCTGTGCGGGCCGAACTGAAATTTCGGCCAAGCAGTGTTCGGTCCGAAAATACTGTTCGGCCCGCGCACAGTCCGGCCGAAAATATCGTTCGGCCCGTGCACTGCAGGGCCGAAAATATCGATCGATCGGTACTAAAATGTTAAATCGAATTTTTTTCCGTATCGATCGATCGTTCGAATTTTTTTTGTGTATGTAGTTTTCAGTATTTCGTACCATAATTATATATTTAGTTAGTTTTTTCTTTTTAAATTAATCTAATTATCATAAGGGCAAAAAAGTCATTTCAAGCCCTTTAGGGGGCGGTAAGTAGGAAAAAGGGGGCGGTGAATAGCAATCCAGATAAATAATTGATGCACTTCCTTTGTCACTTTCTGTTAGAGTTTTGTACGTTGAGCTCTAAGCCTTTTATTCAATTGAATGGGGGAAAATATAATTAACATGATGAACAAATCATAATATGCAAATTAAAATCTTATGAAGAAATGTATTTATGCGAGTAAAATAGCAATTCATTAAACCTCAGAGAAAACCTCTGTTTTTTCAGCTCCGCAAAGCAGATCAACATCAATGGCGTGCTCTCGTCTTCTTCATTTGAATCCTCGTCGCGTCAGAGTAGTTAAGCGTCTTTGCCCTAACAGTCCACTTCTATACGGTAGCTTCTCTACAGTCTCCTCCGATCCTCCTCCGCCGCCGCCGCCGCGCCGCCGCCGCCGCCGCCACAAACTCCAAAGCCCAGCTCACTCTCAGCTCGCATGAGCTTCATCTTCGACCAAATCGACCAAATCGAAAGCAGCCAACGCAGCGCAAACGAGGAGAAAGACGAAACCCTTCAGCGTATTCGTGCTTGGCGCCAATCTAAGAATCAAAAGCCAATAACCCCTGTTGCCCCAATCCCAAGCGAATCAGGCTCGTTGGAGAATTTGAAGTCGGAGCTAGAAAAGAGTACCGAAGGTGACTTTCGGGTTTCGGGGGCTGATGAAATGGATAAAGAAGTGGAATTGGTGCATCCGTGGGCGGAATGGATAGAGTTTATGGAGAGGTTGGTGCACCAAAATTATTTCGATTACAGAAGGAAGGATGAGGATGGAATGATGGAGCGCCTCGGCCTTGAGATTAGAGAAGAAGGTAGCGATGGTGGCGTAGGAAAAAACTTGATGAGGGATTTCAAGGCTGTTCAAAATGCTGTGCTTAATTTTGGACGCGACCGGTTTGATATATTGAGGTTGTCCCTGAGTACGTGTTCTTTGGTTGTTGTGTGCATATGTGCTATACAATGCGATTTTGCGTGAATTATTGATGAGTATTGTGGAACGGGTATTGTAGATATAGTGTTCGATGAAATGTGCTTGAATGGTGAAAAAATAGTGTGTTTTTTTCCCTCCAAATGCATTTTTATATTTGCTTTCTGTCTCTCTCCCTCTCTCTCTGTGACTGATTGCAAAAATGTCCGTCTTTCTAGTATGTCGACTATTATTGTTTTCTGTTTTAGATGATCTTAAATTTCTATTATTTCAGGTCTTTGTCAAGACAGGATCTTCAATTGCTGGTTGGTTATGGTTGCCCTAGTAGCACGGATAAAAGAGCAGTCTTTTCTGCCAAGCTGTTAAGGAAGCATGTTCGTCTAGATGAAGGAGATGTAAGCCCTGACCGAACTTGCTTCTTTTCATCATATCTCTGTGCGGTATTCTTGATGATCATGTTTTCATGTTGTCGATTTGAGCGTTAACTCATTCTTCAAGGTTGAATCGTTGCACACAATTAGTTAATTCATTCTTTTGGCACTCTGTTATCGAAGACTTTTTCATGCATAATACACTATTATTTTTGGTAGATGGAGCTCTATCATCTCTTCTACATTATGAAATTGTCAGGTTTGTAGTTCATGCAGCCTGAGGAACTCTTGTGAAAAAGCATATCTGCTCACCAATAAAGAGGATGAAGCACGGACTATTGACGTTATGCGAATCCTACTTACATACGGTTTTGAGCCAATTTATGGTTTGGTAGAAAATAAATCACTTTTGAAAATGAAATCTGTGAAGACTGTAATACGGAAATTGCTTCATGAAGTAGTCAAGCTTAGTGCAGTTCCCATAGACCCTAATCTCTCACCTCCTGTTATAAAGAAGCCTCCACCAAAGGTGAAACAACCTCCTCCACCTCCAAGGAAAAAGATTGGACGAAATGACATTGAAATGAAAAAGGGAGATTGGCTCTGTCCCAAGTAAGTTTTCGACATTATTATGTTTGATTTTTGTGGCCTTTTCACCCCCAATTTAGCTTGAAAACACTATCTTGGTTTTCATTTCCTCAGGTGTGACTTCATGAATTTTGCAAAAAACAATGTCTGCCTTCACTGTGATGCTAAACGTCCGAAGAGGCAGCTGCTTCCTGGAGAATGGGAATGTCCTCAGTATGTCTCTCTCCCCTCTCTTTGTCGACACACACACGCGCATTCACATGCCATTTGAGTTTAGAAAAATTAGATTTTTTGATGAAAAACTTAAGTTTCCATGTTGTTCGAAAACGCTGATTAGTTCGATTTCTTGCGCAGGTGCAACTTCTTAAATTATAGGAGAAACACCGTATGTTTTCACTGCGAACACAATCGCCCGCCAGAGACATACGCAGAGAACCAATTTGCAGAAAAGCAACACAGCCCAGGATTCAGGACAAGCAAGATCCCAGACAGGGCTGAAATTTCCAATGCATGGAACTTCGACTTTGATGATGATGAATCTGATGGAGCAGATGTTGCTGCCTTTGAGAATGCAGATTCTATCAAACTAGACGAAGATTATTCCCTCGACAAACGTAGCTACGAAAATTCTAGAAGGCTTCAAAATAGTATGGAAAACAGAGGTGGTAGCCATCAAAGGATGACCGAACAGAGGAGACCTGGCGAAGGGTTCAACGATTTCGACGAAGAAGACGAAGATGACGTTGACAATTACGAGTTGGTTAATCCAAACGAAGAGCCTAAGATTTCTCGGGTTGATTTCTCGGAGCTTGAGTCTGACTTGGAATCTGACGATACAGAGAAAAATACGAACCCAAAGGGCAGAACACGTTTCTCAGCACAAGGCAAGAAACAGCAGCAGCAAAGAAGGGCACCATCGTTCGCTCCCTCTGAGGATGAAATAGAGTTCAATAGTGATGATGACCTTCCCATACATCCCAAGTATAAGTCAACCCATGTTGCTGCTAGCTTTAGTAGGAAGCAAACTAAAAGTAGAGATGTTGGAATTTCTTACTCTGACGAAGACGATGATGACATTGGGTTAAGCTCTGACCTGGAAGATGAAGCCCCGAGATCCACAAAGAGAGAAAATCATAGACTGGGATCGAATGGAGCGAATCTTTCAAAAGATAGACCAAGATCCAATTTTAAAGATGGCCCATTTTCTGAAAATGATCGTAGTTACAGTGACGGGTACAGACAAAGAGATCGAGCTGCTGGCCAACGCAGGCCAATAAGAGATGAATCTAGAAACTGGGGTTCGAAAAAACCATCTCTTACTGATAGACATTATTCAGGTTCTAAACGAAACAGTAGAGATGAATATTTCGAGGATAGTTCACATAGAGGGAAGGCGAAGAATGGGAAGGGCATCGGTAAATTTTCCAAGTCGTCCCAAAAATCGGATAGGAAACATGCATCGTTCGATAAACGCGGAGGCGGGAGATCGGATTTCGATGGCGGGTCTAATAATAACGGCAGTTATTTGGACGACGAAAGGCAGAGGAGACCTAGAAACAACGTTCGATGAGCGCAAGTACGATAACGTGCCCGGGAAAAGTAGTAGCAAGTCTTTAATTTTTCATAGCCATACATCGTATAACAGTTGGTTATCCACTTGCATTGCATGTTATATTTGATTGAATTTCTTCGAACTTGCGGTTCAAATCAAATTAAAATCTTCGTGCAAGGATATCTTATATTATATATATGTATATATGCACATCGTTACTAATAATAATAAGGTACTAATATGCACATCGTCACACACACACAACACACACACGCATATTTATGAGGCTGATGGGTACTTGAAAGTTGAACAAAATGTACTAAATCAAGTATTTATCAATTTGAATGAAGATATTGGAAGAGTGGTCCAGCGGATTTTGGGGAAACCCTAGATTTTGATGCTTCGAAAAAACCTAACTACGACACATATTCTCAGGTGAGCAGTCTTCAATATTGCTCAGGAGAAGTAAGAAATAAAAATATAGTTGTTCAAGCATGCTTCGTCGTACTTGTATCTCATCGTGTATAATATACATATTCACTGATCAGTCACTGCAACATCCGTCAATGTAATACATACATATATATTATATATATATATATATATTACAGGAAACTGAAAAGGATGTTAACTCAAGATGAATATTAGTCACACGAGAGATGATAAACATACGGGCATGATAAGAACTATGTGATGTATCCTGTGTTACTTATACCCGAAACTTGTAATAAAAAAAATAATCTCATCATCTGATGCCTAAAGAAACAAAGGATTTCTATACTAAAAGACTTGTTAGTTCTAAGTTTCTATCTGCCAATTAAATGACCCACGAGCGAGTCGAAGAAGCATTAGGTTTTAAGTGAGATATTGCACAATTCGAAGCCCTTGGAACCTAACTTTACTGGTTTTTTCTCTTAACTTTAAGAAGAAATGTGAGCGTACTAAGGCAGATGATTCCATGGAAAAATCCGAAACAGTTCTGAACGCTTAGTGCCGACCGATTATAATACATCATATTGACTTAGAGCTTAGTGATCAAAGCTACACACAGAAAGGGAAGAATATAAACTGAGAGTTACCTTGAGATAACTTTCAATTGTTTCTATTAAAAAAGGAGGAGCCATCTTTCTTCGTCACACAATCTTTGATGATGTCCCCTCTGTGTTAGCCAAAGACTTTCCTTCTCCAAACACTACTGATGGTGAAACAGCCTTATTATCTCCAAAACCAATTTTCAAGCTAATTGCTTCATCCTCTTGTTGTAGCTCATCCTCGTAATAACCTACTAAACCTTGCTTCTTACCATGGATAGCCCTTTGTCTGTCGTAATCTCTATATCTGTGTAAGTACCTAGACATGGCCTCACAGTAATTGTCAAACCCTAAAGTAGACAAAGCCCAGCAAATATCGTCTCCATTCATAGTCTTTCGATTCTCCTTGTGGCACTTAACCGATGCTTCGCCTGTCACAAAGCTTATGAACTCAGAAGCACATTCTTGCATCCTCTCTTTCGATTCTTTCGAGATCTTCGCATGAGGAGGAAGGACTTTCTTCATAATTCGCCCCACATTTGCAATTGGAAGCAAGTTACTGTTCTCCTCCTCGCTCATCTTCTACTATTTCTATTTTTTTTTTTTTTTGCAGTCGATGGATCTTCTCTACCAGTCGTCCTAACAGTAGCAACTTTTTTTTTTTCGAAATTAACTCGTGCGTGATAATCACGCAGCTTAATTTATTCTCGAATGTACGGAGCCATGCACCTTGATCTATGAAGGACCTTACTTAATGTATAAAAATTGAAAGGAGATATATTTTTTTTAAGAGAGGAAGAACAAGAATAAGCTGGAAAGAAAAAGGAGGAAGACAAGGCACTGCATCTTAAGGTACTTGTGTCTCTTAGACATGAGTTGGTGGCTTGAGCATTAGTGTCATTTTATATGTCACGTCATCATTCGTTTAATACAGATCACTTGTTCTTTAATTCTAATAGTAGTATGTTTTGTACATTTTTTAATTTGGATTAACCTGTATTACCACTTTGAACTCTAGGGTTTTGTTGCCCTTCACCAATGTCAAACGTGTAGCACACATATAATACATATATATACTAAGCATTCAATATATGATTAAACGATGTTGGGGTATATATCTTCCTTTACATCTCACTAGCTGCTTTTGTAATGACACAGAATCCACCATCAGAGTCCCACGTCCATTCTATTTTATTGGCTTCATAAAATTAGTTTATTCTTGCTCCAGTTGTGAGATGAAGATATCATACCAATAATAATAATCAAATATATTTATTTTTTGGCTTGTTTTAAGGAGTTTTGACGGGTGGGGTGAAAACACTTGAGAGTTAATAAGGTAAATGATAGTACTATATGTGGTCCCTTTATATCTCAAAAGTTTGAACACTCCCCGATATGTTCTCACATCTAAATTGTATTGTATGTAACAATCTTTAAATATGTTTGAAATGACTGGACTGCGTAGGTGCACGTAGCATCGTTATTTTTCCAATGGCTTCATTACACAAACCCTAGTTTCTTAATCTTGCTTGCTGCCAAATCAATAATAATATTTCCTTGAGCCATGTACTTGTCAATCATTCGTGACTTTTAATGAACTATGTTACTGTTATCTAGTTTTCGTCTTGTTTTATCAAGATTTGCACTAAAAAAAAGAATCCACTATATTGCCAAGAATTAAATTCAATTATTTTTTCCTAGCGAATTAGGCCAACAACAAGAAGATTAACTACCCTGTATCTATACGCATTGTTGTGAGGTTGATGTTAAATCTTAAATTACATAGCCCTGTGAATAAATTTTCTACAATTACAAGAAATGGTTGGACTAAAGGGTCGAGAGCTCAAGGGTTCACCATTTGGATTGGACGACTTCGTCTGTATGAATTTGGATTGTATATACATATCAGAGAAGATTGTTAAAATAGATAACCATAAATAACTCACGTGTGTCACGTATAGGATAATTGAGAAGAGTTTGGATAGTATATGTCGCTCCACCTATTGCCAATTAGTTTTAGGATGAAAGATCATCTCTTATATGGGCCAACTCGCCTATCTATGTGGGCCAGCACAATAAGGCCCAATAAAGAAATTTGACGAAGATTAGTCTAAAACGAAAACATAGTAAAATGGGCCTATAAATTGATCTATTTCGAGCCCATTAGTGATAATGGAGTTAGATTAGTGGGCCCTTTGTTGGAATTACACAGGCCCACTTTAAGTTGGGCTACACAAGCAAATCTCAATTCGTATACTAGAAAACAAACGGATAAGCTCTTCACGGATTTATTATAAGACATAGATTTTAAATTACGACATTGAAAGAATCGGCGTCGTCATGTCGTGGCCCATGTAGATGTAAACGTAATAGAAACTAGAAAGTATATTCATTTATCTTTTTATTTTATTTTATTTATATCGCTTTAGCCGAAAATGGGCTGCGGTTCAATTTGTTCCTTCATCGTCACATTCTCATCAGTTCCTCACTCATCTCTCTTTCTACGCATTTCGAAAAATCTGTTGATCTTCTGTGCTTAATCCAAGCTCCGTTTTGAGACGATCGAGCGATGCAAACCAGCGTCGACGGGGATGGAGAATCTGGGTCGAATCCAGCGAACGACGCCGTTGTCGAACCAAACGTTCTCGATAATGATTCCTCTTTGGAGCCAGCTAGGGTTTCACCTTCTGACCCCAGCGCGTCGTTTTCTCCGAATATAGCTGATGAAAGCCCCAATCTGAACCTGCCTAGGGTTTCCGAGCCTCAAAATGTCGAGATTACCCCTGCGCCCGCGCACGACCGTGAAAAGCTCGTCATAGCGACGGAAGATTACGATTCGATTCTATCTGATTTTGACGCCTTTGCTTCGAAGGGGGACAGGGAGGCGGTGGGCTATGGGTACTCAATCGGCGACATGGTTTGGGGAAAGGTGAAGTCTCATCCGTGGTGGCCTGGTCACATCTATAACGAAGCATTTGCTTCAGCTTCAGTTCTTCGAATCAAATCTGAGGGTCACGTTTTGGTAGCCTTCTTTGGCGATGGTAGCTATGGTTGGTTCGATCCCGGAGAATTGATCCCATTCGAAGAGAATTTCGTGGAGAAGTCGCGGCAGACGAACTCGAAGGGTTTTCTCAATGCCGTCGAGGAGGCTGTGGATGAGTTGATGCGAAGGAGGGGTTTGGGAGTGGCTTGCAAGTGTAGGAACCAGTATAATTTCTGGCCTACTGCGGTTGAGGGTTATTACTCTGTGACTGTCGGGGATTATGAACCAGGATTTTTCTCGACGAGTCAGATTAATAAGGCAAGAGAAAGCTTTCAACCGAAGGCCGTGCTTTCTTTTGTACAGCAGATGGCAGTTAGGCCAATGAGTGGGAGTAATTTGAATCTTGAGTTTGTTAAGAAGAAAGGAACAGTCTTGGCATGCAGGAAGGCTACGTTTGAGGAGTTTGATGACACTTATGCTCAGGCCTTTGGAAGCAACCCAGACAGGCCTCCAAGGCCGACTGAGCCGGTGGCAGTGGATCCGGCGAAAGGTATATCCCACGTGTGGTGCTTTTGAGATATTCTTGGCCTGTTTTGTTTCTCTTATGTCCGTTGTCGTCGACCTTCAAAATATTGTTAGTTGGAAATTGGTGGTGAAGAATTGTACTTGTCTAAGCTTTATAATTAGGTATATTTGTGTGCCGACCAACAAAAAACAATTGTCATGTACTTGTCCGACCTAATAACGATTGATCGAGGTGTAGCTGCATTTTATGATACTTCTCCCTTCAGACCAAGTCAGATAATATTAGTCCCTATACTCTTTTGTCTTATGCAAGTGTTTGTCCCATTATATCCGCTTCTGAATTTTAAAAATTTGGCCCGTATGTTTTTGTTGATGTTTTTTCTCTTGGCTGTGTGTTTTGAAGCTCCTCTGAGTGGACGACTAGTCATAGCCGAACCACTCGGCAAAGGAAAAAGCTCTCTAAAACCCGCTAAAACAAAGGTTCAAGCGGAGAAGGACAAATATATATTTAAACGACGAGATGAACCAGGGGTTTCTGGCCGATTAGTGGACTCTAACATGAAGGATTTTGTGTTTCAGACACCAGTGCCCGGTAATCTTGATATTCAGCAGCAAACTACAGTAGACAAGCTACCCAAAGTCATTGATGCCAAGGATATCAGGAAACCAGTGGAAGGTGGGAAGAAAAAATTCAAAGTACAGAAGCGGCCTCCTGGGGATATGAGTGCTGAAGATCCCTCTATGGTCGACAAGAAGATTAAGAAGAGGAAGAAAGAAGTCATCATCGATCAACCAGGTGGGAATTTGAGTGTGATGGGTCCCTCGATATTCGAGAAGAAGAAGAAAAAGAAGATTGCTAGGATTGAAACGAGCAGTGAAGTTAATTCCAATCTTGGGCAATTACCAGCTGCAGTCAGCAGCAGCAGAGTAGTGGCCGAACAAGTGCCTGGGAATGCAGATTTTGCCCCCACTATCAAGATCGACAACCCAGTCGACGAAGGAAAAATAGACACTTCATCTGCGGCAGAGGCGAAGTTGGTACCTGAATCTATAACCGAGCATCTCCCATTGCTATTGAGCAACCTTCGTGCTCTTGCTCTTGATCCCTTTTATGAATCAGACATGGGCGGTCCTAATGCGACCCGCCAGGTTTTCTTGAAATACCGCTCTCTCGTGTATCAGAAAAGCTTATCTTCACAGCCCCTCAACAACGATGCTGGCGAAGGTCGCCCCAATAAGGCCCCTGCCCCGGCGGACAAAACCCATGACAAGTCAGTTCCAAGGCCTGTGAGACCTTCTATCGATCCAACCAAAGGTGGGAAAAAACGTGGTCCATCAGATCATCCCGGCGTCGTGAAGAAAAAGAAGAAGCTAAACCAATCGCAAGAGCTGCTGCCCGAAAAGAAGCCACTCGATAACTCAGAGGAGGCCATGAAAAAGAAGCTTCATCTTCCATCCAAAGACCTCAACAAGGCCAAAAGGATCGCAGATCCATCGAAAGCTTCAGAAAAGAAGATCCCACAAAAATCAAACGAAGCCCAGCGAAGGGATTTAAAGGAAAGAAACGTCCTCCAGAAAGCAACAAAGCCAGAATCTAGCAAGAAGATTGCTCCTCCAAGAACAGCTCCTAAGCCCACCATGCTAGTCATGAAGTTCCCGGCCGGCGCGTCACTTCCGTCCAGCGCAGAGCTGAGAGTGAAATTTGCCCGCTTTGGCCCGCTCGACCACTCAGCCACTAGGGTCTTTTGGAAAACTTTTACCTGCCGATTGGTCTACAAGTACAAGGCCGACGCCGAAGCTGCTTGTAAGTTCGCTATTTCGTCTGGCAATTTGTTCGGGAGCACAAACGTTCGATGTTATACTAGGGATCCAAACAGCGATGCAGCAGATATGTCTGAACTTTTCAAGGTTCAAAAGGAAGAAGCTGCTGCGCCTTCGACCATCATCTCCAAAGAAGCCATTGTCCAGCTGCGCACGACGGCAAAGCCAAGTCAGCCAACCGTACAACTCAAATCAATACTGAAGAAACCTTCGAGCGATGAAGGAGGAAACGGAAATGGTAGAGGTACTCGTGTTAAATTTAGTTCTGTTGGTGAAGGAAGCAGTAAAAGTGAAATGGTGCAACAGTTTTCTAATGTCCCTACTTCACATTCAATGGATGTCATCAATAGTAAGAATGTTCCTTCAGAGTTAAAAGCGGCTCGTTCTGCTAGTAAATATGCTGTTTCGCAAGATCGTCATCTTAGATCATCTTTGGGTGAAAAAGACTTTTCGCAACAGTTTCTGAATTTATTAACCAAGTGCAGTGACGTGGTAAATACCTTGACTGGTGCCTTGGGTTACGTTCCTTATCATCCCTTATAAAGGAGAGAGTGGGAATATTAATTTCAAGAGCCAAGAAAAGTTCGACCGTCAATAATTAGAGCACTGTTGGGCAAATATCTACCATATATATCTTCGAGGAGACAAATGTCAACCCAATCATATTTGTCTTAAATGGGTTGCGAAGATTATCAAGTTTGTACTCGTGACTTGGTACGCAGTGTTGTCTTGTATCTTTTTTTATTTTTGACTTTATCATGTGGACAAGTTGGTGAACTTTTGCTCTTTTGTTTCCTTTATGGCTTTGTTTCGTTCCAATTCCCACACAGAGGAAGATGCAAGTGAACGAGAGCTTGTTAATTGTGATATGATGTACGAACCATGAGAAATTGTTGATGACGATAATCGTGTGTTGTTATTTACTCAGATGCGATTATACATTACATACTCATACGTGAAAAAAAAAAAAGAAGAAGAAACATAGTCAACGTGCAAAACACAAACGGACCAATCCTTTTAGATCCAACAACAAAAGACGAACTTCTCTACGTGAATAGTGGCGGTAAAGGGCTATCGCAATAATAATTTCCACGCATAGCTTTCGTGTTTTGAAGCTCCTTGCACACACGATCCAACACGTTCAAGAAATCTCTCACGACGACGAAAATCCAAAGAGGGTTAGTTTCGTCTTTACCCACGTCGTCCCCGTGGAAATACTCCGTGACTTCCCCGACGCGAAGCATCACTCTCTCCTCCTCCTCTCCAAGCTCCTTCAGCTCCACTTCCGCGCTTTTCAAGAATGATCCCATTGAATTTACGAAACTGCCCCTCTCTTCCTCCTCTAGCGTCTTAGCCAGCTTCTCGCGTACAAAATGCTTGAGCTTGTCCATCCCTTGCGATAAGTTCAAAATCGAATTTTTCAGCGTTTCCAAGTCCAACGTGGCTGCTTTCTTGGCATTGCAGAGCTCGGCGCCCAGGCCCGACACGATCACTAACCCCATTTTCCTGTAATTATCTTCCTTGCTGTCTGAAACCTTACCTTTATTATTGACCAACTGATCGATCCTTCCCATGATGCTTTCGGACGCCCTCAAACCCTCAGATCGGACAATTTCTTGCACTACGAAATGGAGAAGTGTCGTTTTCCCATCTGTGCCCTTTACGTCTGCTAGCTTGAGGAGAGCGTAGAGCTTGAAAGCCTTAGCTTCGCCTCTTATTGTCCCAACGTTCATTCTGTTCCCAGTTTTGAGCACTGCTTCGAGCAGTTTGAGGAATAACCGGCTTGATCTCAGCTCTGCGCACGCGTCCTATGATGTAATAATCATAAAGAAGCGATTTTTTTTATGAGTTTACGGAATTATGTTATATATGTTTTTATGGCAGCATAATAGTATCACCTCGAGCATGGAGTACGACTTCTTAAGATGAAGAACCTCGTCTTCGAAAGTCTCTCTGTAAAGCATGGCTTCGATTCTCAGGAAAGCAAATGGGACTCTAAGCATCGCCCGAACTAAGCTCTCGGCGGGGCCCAGCTCGGACGTATCTCCTCCTCCTTCGTGGTTTGCTAGCTTTGCCTCTTCTTCTTTCGTTGGAACCATCTTCGAAAGGGCTTCGAGGTCTTGCAATGATAAGCCCTCGCCTGCATCGAGCCGACGAACTTATGGTATGTAATGAAAGAAAGACGAAAACTTGTACGTATATATGTAAATTATTACCTCTGATTAACGCATGGCAGACTTGTTCGGCGGACGCGTTCTTCAAGGCCTTGGAAAGTATGGTGATGTTCTGAAGCCTCTTGGGTTCTAAGACGTGCTTATTGCTCATCGGAGATGGCGACTTGCTCTTAATTACCTCCTCGTCCTTCGCTGTTTCTTGCTGTGAGCTGTAGCCGAACAGAGACTCGATCATTTCCTCGTCGAACCTATTGCCACGCATACGTACACCGAAAATAGTCAAAAATCGCCGTGTATGTTAAGTGAAAAAGAACTGATTAATTTTTCTTTTTTCTTACTCGAAAGAGCTCGTTCTTAGCTTGTCCCACACGGTCGAACGATATGGGGTGGCTCTAACTTTGTCCCAGTGTAGCGGTTTCAGCTTCGGAAGGGTCGAACCGTCTTTTCCCAGCATTGGCCGAGGCTGAAGCTGAGAAGGCGGCGGCGGCGGCGGCGGCGGCGGTGGTGGTGGTTGGGCGGCGGTCGAAGCAGTTACTGAAATTGGACCAAATTGCCCTTCTTCGTCGGGACATTGAGCTGACGATGACGAAGCATTGGAAGGCCTCGATATGTAAGAATAATGCGAGTCGCATATCGAATGAAAGGACTCGTCCCCGTCGGACGAATGCGTCCCTTCGACCCTTTCTCCTTTCATGTCTGCCTGTCTCTCATTCATCGTCGCACAGTTATTCGACGTTCTTACGTAGGATTTTCTTCCCTCGCCTTCTTCGCCGGGGTTAATTTTCGGACAAGATGCTTCGAAATCGAAAGCGCTTTCCAGCGAACTAAGGTAAAATAGATCGGGACGAGGATGATGATGATGATCACTAGAACTCGCCTTCTTGGCGGAGCTTATTAGCTGCGATGAGCTCGCAAATCTCGAGGCGACTATCGTAGGCCTTCTGCTTCGCTTCTGTTTATTCTTAAACCTTCGGCGCATTATGAAAAAGATTCCGACGGCGCACAGCGCTGCTGAAGAAATCCCGACGGATAATAGAACAGCCGTCAGTGTTCTCCGATTACCTTTGCTGTTGTCATTATCATTCCTCGGCGGCACTTTGTGGGCCCGTGGAAGGTAATAAAACGGCGGATGAGCGCTCATCGGGTGACTGTTCGGCGAAGGCGCTCCTTTATAAGGAGGCGGCTTGTGGGCAAAGAAGGGCGAAGGGAAAGGCGAAGAGACGAACGGCGGCGGCGGCCGAGGCAAGAGACGAGCGTAAGGCGCGTCGTTCGTCGAATTTTTTCCTATCTTGAATGCGAGAAATATCATGAGTTTTTTCGGGTAAATCAAATGCTTTCGATCATCTTGCGAACTCTGAGAGAGGAAGAGAGACGCCAATAAGAAGGATGTGATGATGAGAAGGAGCATTTGGACAGCATGAGAACAAGTGCAAGGATGATGTCCCATGTTTTCGGAAGAGAATGAGGGGACTTACTAGTACTTATTATAACTGTTTGTAGTAGTTATTATTACTACTTATATCTTCTTTAAGATCGTTTTTTTCTCGCGGAGGTTGGAGATAGAGATTTAACAAGGGAAAAAAGAGAAGAAGAAATATTGGCAGGGAAGATCAGACTTTAATGCTACTCCAAGGAACCCCTGAGAGTTGTGTGCTGTAAGTACTGTAATGGTCCTTTAGTTTCGTCTATCTTTCAATTCATCTCTTTAAAGCCTCTTCTTCAATACCGTGTGATAACTTCTCCTTCTTGCTACTGTTCATGGGTCGCCGTCATCTCTCTTCTTGTTTACCTTTTTTCTCAACGAACACCCCATATTATTACACTTATTAATGGTAATGACAATAGGATTGAGATTACTATTTTTGGCTCAACCATAGGTTAACCGAAAAGAGATAACTCGAAAGATTCGAAAATCGTATAGTGGGTAGTAGGGTCGAAGTTGGTTGAATCGAGGGTGTGATAGTGTTAGCTCTCCAATATGTGATGTAGACACAGTTTTTGAATATGATCAATGTCATCATCTCATTAGATCTTCTCATCTTGTATAATCATTAAACTATTTGCATTTAATAAAGACACATTAGAGCAATCTCCATTTTAATCATCTAGGATAAGTTGTGAATGTGCATGTCTCTTTCATGGGGCAATCTCCATTTTGTTCGTCTGGTTTTGTATTTTCTTGTTTCAGTTACGGTTAGGTAAAATATATATTTTTCTGATTTGGTATAGATATGATCAAATATACACTTTGGGCTAAAGTGTAATGGGCGTCTATACGCTGGGCTAAGTTTTAAACCGGGCCGGACAAGAATGTAAAATTCACGAGAATATGGGGATGCGACTGATAAATTCAAAACGTCAGGGACTGAAATTGAAATAGAGGTAGTACACAGTTCCTGGAATTGTCGTCTCCATACTCCATAGAAGAACGAAGAACAGACGAAACAAAATTTTTCGTGCTATCTTCATGAGTATTAATATCAAATATGATAATTGTACAGCGGCGTTTCGCCAAACAGATTGCGAGCATCTCATGGAAGCCCTTTACGTACTTCTCTTCCCAGTCACAGCTCCCAATCAGAAACGCGGACAAGAACGCTTACACTTGCTCGTTCCTTTGCACGCTGATCCACATCTTCATAAGATGCAACCGCCTCACCAAAGCCATCGCCGCTTACTCATTCATGCGGACTCACAACTACAACCCTGGGCTCAGCTCATGGAATGGCTTGTTGCACCATTTCAACACTGCGGGGCTGGTGGATCATGTTGCTGTGATGTATCAAGACATGATCGCCGGAAGTGTGGCGCCGAATGTGGTCACCAAGAACGTAGTGCTTCACTCTCTGTGTAAAGTTGGAGACTTGGATAAGGCGCTAGTTTTTCTGAGAGAAAACGACGATTGTGGATTTGAGAGTGACGTGGTCAGCTATAATACTGTGGTTTGGGGTTTCTGCAGGCGTGGGTTTGTCGGGTTTGGGCGTGGGTTGATGTCAGAGATGGCTAAGCGAGGAATAGGTTTCGATTGCTTTACTTTTAACATATTGACGAAGGGATTTTGTGAGAAGGGTATGTTGGAGAGTGCTGAATCTGTACTGATGGGTACGTTTCGTGGAGATCATGGGAGCAGAGATGTTGTTAGTTTCAACACTTTGATCCATGGGTATTGCGAGGCTGGGGCAGTTAGTCGTGGTATTGAACTAACTAGGAAAATGGCGAGCGAGGGGGTTTTGCCTGATATCTTTACCTACAACACTTTGATCAATGGGTTCTGTGAGATAGGAGACTTTGCTAGCGCCAAGATTGTCCTCGATGAATTGTCAGGATCCAGCGATTCCAGTGCTGGGGACAAAGTGAGTAAGCTAGTTTTCGAAGCAGGTGTAATGGCAGATCATGTTACTTACACTACTTTGATTGGTGGACATCTCAAGAAGCATCAATTAGAAGAAGCATTGGCTGTGTATGAGGACATGATAGCTCATGGAATTGAGCCAGACGTGGTTACTCACAGTTCTGTTATAAGTGGTCTTCTTGCCAAGGGGAGGTTCGACGAGGCCAAATCTCTGTTCAGTGACATGTTAAGTGGTGGTGTGGAGCCGAACCAATTTACCTTCACAAGCTTTGTCGATTTTTTCCTTAAAAAGGGTAATCTAATGGCTGCACTAAACTTGCAGAGTCAAATGGTAGTTCGTGGAATTACATTTGATATTGTGGCTTTCACCGCACTCATTGATGGGCTGTTCAAGGTTGGAAGGGCCAGAGAAGCTGAGGACATGTTTCGGAATCTTCTGAACTCTTACGCTCTTCCAAATCTCTTCACATACTCTGCATACATGGATGGTCTCTGTAAAATCGGCGATATGAAGGGTGTTAAGTCCATACTACATCAAATGGAGGAGGGATGTATCGAGCCAAATGTTATCACTTACTCGTCGATCATCAATGGCTACGTAAAAAGTGGAATGCTTTTAGAAGCTTTAAATGTCCTGAAGGACATGGTGAACCTCAATGTTGCACCAAATGCAGTCACCTACAGCACCCTCATCGATGGATGCATCAAACTTGGTCAGAAAGGCATTGCAGAAAATCTATATAATGATATGAGAATGCAGGGGCTGGGCGAAAACAATTTCGCACTCGATGCTTTTGTGAACGGACTGAATAAAGAAGGAAAGATGGCCGAGGCAGAGAACTTGTTCAAGGAATTCATCTCAAGTGGATCGTCGCCTGACATTGTTAACTACACCTCACTAATGGATGGGCTGTTCAAAGCAGGGAAGGTATCATCTGCCCTCGACGTAGCCCAAGAGATCACAGCTATCGGGTTTGATACTATTGCATATAATTCTCTGCTTAATGGGCTGATTCGATATGGTCAACACAGTGTCCAATCCCTTTATTCTGAAACAGAGCGGTTAGGTTTGACTCCAAATCATGCTACGTTCAACACGTTAATCGCGGGCTATTGCAGAGAAGGGAAATTAGATAGAGCTCTCAGCCTTTTGGATGAAATGAAAGTTCTCAATCTGTGTCCTAACTCGATAACTTGTAACGCGTTGGTGCAAGGGCTTTGTGCGACGGGCAGAGTTGGAGATTCGTTAGACTTACTGGACGAGCTTAGTACCTTTGGTCTAAGTCCTTCAGTAACTGCCCACAGACTTATCCTCAATGCTGCTGCTTCAGAGACGATAAGGGGAGATGATATCTTAGCTGTGCATCGAAAGATTGTAGACATGAGGCTCGATTTGAGTCTAACGGTTTATAACAGCCTAATCACCGTCCTATGTGGTCTGAGAATGACTAGAAAGGCAGCATCTGTGTTGGAGGAAATGAGGCAGGCGGGCTTTTCCCCAGACACCATCACTTACAATGCCATGATTCAAGGATTCTGCAAAAGTTCCCATTTGGACAAGGCTTTCGCCGCTTATTCTCAGATGATCGCCGAAGGAGTTTGCCCTAATATAACGACCTATAACGTTCTTCTAGGAGGGTTCGCGGCGATTGGGTCGATGCAAGAAGTTGGCCAGCTTCTAACCGATATGAAAAAAATGATGTTAGTCCCAAATGCTACTACGTACGACATCTTAGTCTCTGGCTATGGGAAGATGGGAAATAAGAAGGAATCGATAAGGCTATACTGCGAAATGGTCGCCAAGGGTTTCATTCCCCGGGCGAGCACTTATAACTTGCTGATCAACGACTTTGCCAAGGTGGGGAAGATGGACCAAGCAATGGAGCTTTTGAAGGAAATGCAGACGAGAGGAGTTTTTCCTAATTCTTCTACTTATGATATATTGATAAGTGGGTGGTGCAAGCTTTCTTACCAGGACAAGCCGAGAAAGAAGCTGTATCAGTTTGAGGCGAGGAGACTGTTCAAGGAGATGAGCGATAAGTCGTACATCCCTTGCAAGGATACCGTGAATCACCTGAGTTCGATACTTGCAAGGCCGGGAAAAGTGGCGGAGGCTCAAAGCGTCTTGGAAAAATTGTACGAAACAAAGAGAAAATAGCATTAGTAGACTTCCTGGCTCTGAGCATTGTCAACTGACGAACTAAAAACCCCTCCCAAAACAAAACCCTCGGCGTTGCGAAGGCAAGACTTCCTCGCATCTATCGTTAGCCATGAAGGGAAATTGTGACCATCCAAGTCGGAGGCTACGCAAACTTCGTGGGCTCTCACTTTTGGAAATTGGAATTTCTAGGTGCTCCTTGTTATGCTTTAATCTTCGCTACGAACTTCGTGAATTTTTCTGATTGTTGAGCGCCGAAATGTTGCTGTTACTAGCTGATTTAGCTATTCTTCTTACTCCCTTCACTATTTGTTACCTCTCTGTTTTTCTCGACTGCAAAAGATGCTTAATTTTGGATGCCCTTTCCTAATGTTCTCTTTTTTGCGTTTATGTATCTGAAGGATGAGCTACTTGGGTTGGTTGATAGCCCTGACGCCCCCATCTTTAAATCTGGCAACCTTAATTCGAACGTTCTTTATCGGACAGGTGAAACTCATCAGGTGAGTTTTGTATTGCTGAATCATTTCCGTGCCTTAACCTTTTCCTGTATTTTCCTAGCATAGATGTCACCTTGGTTTGTGTTGAATATGTACAGGGCATTGTCACATACACCCCTCCGTTTGGTTTCGATTGATTTTCAAGGTACAATAATGTTTGTTTCAGAAAAAAATTTACTTTCTTGAGTTAAGATACTGAAAAGATGATAATGATGACTCATAGGAGCCCTTGGATCAGTCAGTAGACAGGGAACTCTGTACAACGAGATCCCCGATGCATCAGTTGAGGCTTTAACATGGCGAGGGCTCGACATTGTTTATGAAACACTAATCTGCTTTAGAACATTGCCGGTAATAAAGAATCAATTTTAAGCTAACGATGTGTTATCATTTCAATTTACTATCACGAGATCGATGTATAGGACAGGTCGTATATCCACACACAAGATGCGGAATCAGAGGTTAGCCGACCGAAAAAGGCTCTGGGAAAATATAGGGCTCGGGTCGATTCCTTGGAAGAGCTAGTGAGCGAACTTAAGGCACAGATCGAAGCTAAAGAAGGTACAGAGGTTGTATTCGAGAATAGGAGTCGTGAAAAGAACACCAGCTGAGAACAAGAGAGGAAGGCAGCAATCAGAGAGTAGTGAGGCGCATATCTTTCATCAGGTAATTTCGATTTGGGATTTGGCAATTAGCAGATTTTCTCTTTTGCATTGATGAATTTTTCTTGTGCATTTTGTATTGATTTTATTTTATAGAAATCTTGCTAAAAAAATCTGGTTTTATTTTTGAGTCCCACGTGATCGCATTATTTGGAATGGATCAGTGTTCAGTGCAATTTACTGTTGGAAGTTTGATCAAATTCGAGCATCTCGATACTTTCACGAGCCGAGCTCAAGCCGTACATTTTGATTGTTGATCGAGCTCGAGCTTTTTTCGAGCCGAGGTCGAGCTGGGCCAAGCTCGGGCTCGGCTCGTTTTCACCCCTAGTAAAAGGGAACTCTCAACCTCAAGTTAGTCCGCAAGGGAGACATGAGAACTTCAACTTCCATAGCCAAAAAGGCAAGAGAAAACGAAGAACACAAACGATAATAGCCATCGCTCTCACCGGCTAATCTCGACTGAGCCCTCACTCTTTTCCACAGCTTTATCCACTCAACCATAGTCTCCGAAGCACGAACAAACTCAGGATTCACCTTCCCAAGTTCTTCCTTCATCTTCGCAATCTCAGCAACACAATCCTCAGCCGTCGAAGCAGACTCAGACATCTTTAACGCCTGAAAGAAAGGAACAACCTCTTTCATGAGCTTAACTCCTTCCCACTCTTTCTTCAAGCTCTCTACAGCGCTTCCCCTTTCGTTCCCATAGAGACGTAAGGCAGTCCACTCTTCACGCCCAGCTTTAAGTGGTCGCAAACGACCTTCGCGCACATCCCGCTCCATATATCCTCCACCGTCTCCCACCTGAAACTCCCTTCCTTGGCCAGCCTAAAGGCGGGCACCATTGGGCCCCACCAGCTCGCTGTTGAATCCTAGGTTGATCCCACTGACGGGCATCATCGTCCTAGCTGGCACTGTAAGAACTGTGTCGACGTACCTCGAATTTCTCAGGTCGGGCTTGAGTCGGGGCGTCGTAGTCTGCTAGGTTCAGCCAAAGCCCGCAAGATAGTGCACAGTCCACGCCAGTTCTTAGGCTGAAGGGGTAACCTCGTACGAGATCAGCGCCCTGACGATAAGGGTCGTAGAGAGTGTTGAAGAAGAATGGGGTGGCTGGGGTGGTGAGGTTGACCATGTGTTCGGCGATTGGATCTATTACATTCCCTTCGATGTCCTTGGCTGGGAGGCAATCGTCGTCGAGGGAGATGGTAGCCAAAGTATCTGCAGTAGCCAGAGAAGGAAATGGATTTCGGTTTTCCATAGAGGGTCAAGTTGAATCCCTCGGGCAGTTTGAGGTCGCTTTTTAGGTCGGGATCTTTGACGATGATTACGTGGAAGTGTGTGAATATTGGCCTCCATTCTTCCATGAATGCTGTCAGATCTGATTGAAGGGCGCCGATCACAATATCGACCTCATCATCGGGGATGATCTGAGACATCTTCTATGGATTTCTGAGGAATAAAGCTTCGATTAAGAGAGTGGATTCGCTATTAGAGAAGAGAGGCTTATAACTAGCCGTAGGCTAAGCCAAACCATTTCACAAACATAAAAAGCAACAGAATAGTACGATCATCCAAAAAGGGCTTCACTTCAATACCCACGATATTAAGCTACATCGATGATTCTCGGTCTACAGAAGAAATCAATCAGAAAACCTGAAAGGAAAGACGTAAGGATCGTACAACCAAAAGAATACGCACATACAGATCTATATTGGAGAAAGAAAACAGAAAGGAGGAGCTGCACATACCAGTTTGTTTCAGGAACGTACAAAAGATGGATCGGATCAGCTAGAAATTCTTATTTTTGTCGCAGAGTCAATTGCTTGCAGGTGAGGAAAACGGTAAATATATTAATGAGTGGCGTGGCATTGAATCGAGCGTTGCTCTTTCCTAGTCTTCTGTTCGTCGTAGATCATCGGTTCGATTGTGGATTGAGCTGAATCGATGACAGTTGCTCCAAATAATCCCGTTAATTTTGTACTTCAATAAAAGCCCAATTTGTTGGGCCAAAAGGCCCAATAGAAGTCCACAATCATGTTTTTGGAAACTTGGCAAGCTTTCATGGATGACAGCTATCTCTATCTCTGCCACAATCATGTTTTTGGGAACTTTGTTTTAGCGTACTCTACAGATCATATGCCCAAATCTGGATTTGAAATCTCTTCGCTCCAAAAACTTCTTTTGTTCAGCAGCCATAGCTGTTAACAGTGGCGGAGCCAGATACTAGAGTTAGTGGGGTCCAATCAAATTAATTATCTTATTAATGTTTATTATTTAAGTAGAAATTTTAATTTTTTATTTTAGTGGGGTCCATATTCATAGTAATTCGTTATCTCCGTATTATATAAACTATTTTTTTTGGAAAAATGCTAAAGAATTTTTTTTTCCAGTGGGGTCCATGGACCCCACTGGCCCAGTGCTGGCTCCGCCAGTGGCTGTAAATATAGTGGTTTGTGCCAATGAATTTAGTAAACAATAACATAGATAATAAGACTGCAGTTTCCAAAGGAAGAAATTTCGATGCAAGCCATGTAATTGGTTCCAAGCTCTGATCTCTCTTACGTGGGCTTACCGAACATTGTAATTGAAATAGACGTGTGAACCTTTGAGCAAAAATAGATACAGAAAAGCTCAAGATATGAAGGTTATTACGCACCTTGTAAGAGACCTAATTGTTTGCCTCTCCCAGTATGGCATGGCTGTCGCTTAAACGTTCTTTTCTTGCGTAGAGCTGGCTTGGCGATCACTTGACCTCTTCTAGATTGGTAGAGCTGTAAAATAAGTAGCACGTGTGAAACTCCAGCGAATGACAAGGCGGGACAGTATACAACTCTAAGAAGTAAATTGCAAATCAAGTTGGGCGAGAATTTTAAAAACCTTACATAAGAGCTAGGACTTGCATGAATTAAAAAAAAAATTAAATGAGAACACACATTGACACTTCAGAAAAAGAGCACAAGTTTACCTGGAAGATCCTTACTAGAGCTGAATGGTTCTGTTTCCTCTTTTTAATCCAATGATCACAGATAGCATCAATAACTTCTTTGTTCACCAAATGCTCAAATGAATCGTCAGTTGCTTTCTCATTTGGATTGCAATGGTAATTTTTCTCTAAGGCATCGATTACTAACTCAAACCTCTCTGGAGTGATAGATTCATGTCGACCGTGATTAAATTTTTCCAGGCAATCTTCATCATCAGAGTCCATGTCACAAACAGCACTTCTCATCAAAGCCCTAGTCGGCTCATCATGCTGCACTGTAATATATGTATCGGGCCACACTCACAAATGGAACGTAATAGGTACTCATAGAGATTGGTACTTCCCGAACTCCAGGAATAGGAATATCATTAGAATCTGGTTCCTGAAAATTCCTCGCAAAGCAATTCTTATAAAGTTCCTTGAAAATAAGCCAGTCCTGTTTATTATTAAATTCGAGCTTCCAACTACTATCCACTGTTTTATGATGCGAAAATATGCCGATTATGATGTTTCATGTAAGGAAGGATGTAATGATTGGTGGGACAGGTGCCCAATACTGATTCTCTCTACCACCCAACATTTCGTTGAGTGAGCCTGTCACACATGGACCTGGACTAGTGCGACTGAAACTTCATTAAAAAGAAAATACTCACAATTGATTTTCCGTCCGGGGCGTCCTACCGTTAATCGCCTGAGTTCGTTTCTTGCGAGGCCGGGAAAAGTGGCCGAGGCTAAAAGCGTGTTGGAAAAATTGTACGAAACATAGAGAAAATAGCACGAGTCGAATGTCTAACTGCTGCTATTATTTGCTTGCAGTTGTTAATGGAATTTGATTGTAATAGCAAAAGCAGCAAGAACAAATGTTTGGTGAAGAGATGGTAGCACAAGCAATGCTGTCTTACGTAGATGCAGAACTGAAAGAAACATAAAACAGTAATGTTTTGGAAATAGTCTAAATCAAAGCTTTCTTCATCTCACTGCTGTCGAGCTTCGACTTTCTTCTTCTGCCACAATCTATCCAAGGCACTGTCTCCATCGCCCTGCACCCAATTATTCAAGCTAAATTCTATAGCAAAGACAATATCAGATCCTAACAAGAAAACAAACACAGATCCATCGTACTAACCTGAGCACGGATGAAGCCACAGAGGGCAAACGTGGAGAATTGACCTGTGTAGCGGCCATTCTCATCCAAATGGCCTATGTTGACCTGAACTGAAGCATGATCCTTGGAAGTAATCAGCCTGTTAGTCGCAGAGCTGCAATTACAAACAAAAGGTCATACAAACACCTGGTAAGGATAACTAGGTTTCCGTGTGAACTGAATAACAAAATCATTACCACTTCCTGGGTATGTAAAGGTCCATGTTCTGCCCCTCCTCGTTCTGCATCTTGCCAGGAAATCGTAGAACCCTGAATCCATAAACAGAAAGAGGAGATCAACAAAACAATCAGATTCCGGAATATGTCGAGCGCATCAAGAGAAATGTACCTCGAGACGAAGAATGAAACGGTGCAGTCGCAGGTGACTTGTAGTTGCAACGAGGCAGGGCGGGATTTGTCTTAAAAACCCTAGATCACGGGCCGTAGCTGTAATTGGGCCGAGTCACCTATTGGGCCCAATTCACAATTGGGCCTCGGCCCAGTAGACAATTGATACAGTCTACAGCTGGCCGGCTACGGACGCGCTTATGCCGAATTAACAAAGATGTAAAGTGGGGCCCACACTTATTTATGTAATCATAAATCAATAATTAATTATTATACCTTTTCTTCCACTGCCACTTTCTCTTAGTCCACGCTCTCTCTCCACAATCCACATCAGCCTCTCATCTCCTCCATACGCAACCAAGAAACGGAAACGATTCTCAGACCTCACAGCAAAAGTCACAAAGCTTCCGCGAATAGGTTTTGCCGATGGCGAACCACTTGAAGACGATAATAGCAGTCTGCTTCGTCCTCGCATCAATGCTGGCGTGCCACGTGTCCGCCGGAATCGGGCTCTACGACGCGGCGGTCGGGTTCGGAGTCAGATCCGGGTGTAGAGGCACCGTAGCCGAGTGTTTGGACAACGAGGACGATGAGTTCGGCCTCGATTCGGAGTCAAGCCGGCGCATCTTAGCGGCTCGCCGATACATCAGCTACGGCGCGCTGCAGAGGAACTATGCTCCGTGCTCTAGGCGCGGCGCTTCGTACTACAACTGTCGGCCGGGAGGTCAGGCGAATCCTTACAGACGCGAATGCAGCGCAATCACTCGTTGCAGGAGCTGAAGAGAAGGTAAAATTGATTTGCGCTGCAGATTGCAGTCGATATAAGAAGAGTATCGATCATTGTTTTATATAATTATGTTTTGTTGAACTCCTCATCTACTGTGTATTAAATGGCTCGCTTGGTATACGAGGGATTGTTGTGAGTTCTTAAAATAATCATTGTTAGTCGTCAACGTTGCTTTCCTCACGTTAATTTTACCTAATTTTAGCGAAAAATTAAGCTACATACCCTAAATTTTTGGAGACATCCATGTAGCTGAAGAACTGTGATTTATTTGAAGGTTGCTCAAACATGTTCACCAATATCTTTCTCATATTGATTTTGGGCCACAGCCGTCTCCCAGTTGTCACGCTTTCATAGCAAGCGAAACAAAGTTACTTCAGTTTCAACAACAATTGCTTTCTTGTTAAGAAAAGAGCTTCGCACGCCTTGTCCATGCGTTCCATTAGTGCTGTGGAGCCTCAAAAATATCATCGATATTACTAAATCATCGTTGTCAATACCACGTATTAAATATTTGTTTACACTAATAATTTATTATAACAATAATATAATACTCGGTAACACACATATACCCAAACCATATCACACAACGAAAGAACGCCCGTCTAAAACAGACGAGGAAATCTGAGAAAGTAATTCTTAGGTGCTCAAAGCGTGGGAAATCTTGTCAACAGGGACAAGAGGCAAGTGCGTGGCAACCCTATACCCCTTCTCGGCGGCGCTCTTAACGGCCTCGTTGTACTTGTCCGAGCAGTAGCTAGCCGTGGGCACGACTAAGGTCTGAGCCACCCGAGGAAAGAACGGAAGCTTGTTCAGCGACTGCCAGGCCGAGGCGGCGTAGTGCTCGGCCACGGGCTCGTACTTCGTGTACATGGTCCTAGCCATGCCCGAGGCCGTCTCCACCACGCCCGCGTTCTTCACGTCCCACATGACCGACCGAGCCGACTTGGGCGCTTCTTGGACCTTCTCCATGACTTGGGCCGACACCGTCTTCACGCTCGGCGGCACGCGGCTTTGGACCGTGTTCACCGACTCGTCGACCTGAGATAATTGGCAAGAAAAGGACAAAGATTGTTTATGTACTGCAAAGGGATACGAAGGGATGAAAACGAAAATAAGGAGGAGGGTGTTGTTACTGTTATTATAATTACCTTGCGATCGACGAACTTGAGGAGGCCGATGGGAACGTCGTGGAATTTGTCGTAGACGGGTCGGACGGCGGTCTTGACGGTTCCCTCGACGGAGTCAACTCTGGGCTTGAGAGGGCCCGACTTGTCCTTTGCGTAGTTGTAGAGATTTGCGGCCTGCATCAAGGCGTGGAGGCCCAATACTTGGACGAAATCGAGGTACTTGAGGTTCACTTCTTCTTCTTCTTCACCGTGTTCTTGCCTATTCGCCAGAACCAACTTTTCATCGGCACAAAAACACAAAGTTAATTACGAGGAAAACAGATCGAAAGATGAAATAGACGAAAAACGATATATGATTAAATCCTTACGGGGTTGGTGGGCTGTTGAGCGCTGCTGTGGATGGTTGATTCTGCCATGTTTGAATTCAGAAATGAAACGGAGGTTGTAGCTTTAATGAAGAGGAAAAAGGGAAGGATGATTTTCTGACGAGGAGAGTATAGAAAGATAATTTGTAACGTGAGTTTTTGGGTGTATTTAAGGAGGTGATACGGCACGCAATTCGACGAGTTGATTGAGGATAAGCGTTGACTCTTTGTGGTTAAGGAATCTCATCTCCCTACTTAGTCGGTTAAGAAGGGAGGGGAGAGAGACCGACGCTCATTATTTCCCACGTATTTTTGTATTTTTGTTCTACACACAGATTCCTTTTTGGGTTCGCGAACTATCGAGTTCCTTCACGACTTTAACACAAACGATACGATAGCCCATGGCCCACATAGATATTTATAGTTTGACTCGACAGCTGATAAATTAATTTTATGTGGCGGTAAAACTTACGATCCAATATGAATAGAACATTTGTCTCCAGTTCTTCATGCTTGGCCCATTCACTGAAGTAGATCATAGTTGGGCTTGGCAACATCAACCCTCAATTTCTATTTGGGAACAACTTAGTAATACTAGACCAATGTATGTACAATAAGTCATTTTGTATTGTTATATTATTAATTAAATTATTTAAAAATAAAATTTTAAATCTAAGGATTAGTGATATAATTGAAAAAACCTAAATATTTTACGGACCGAAGCAGTCTATACTCACCATTCCCTATTAATATAATAGAATAGACGTTATGATATTCCATTGTGTGGCTCTTTTACCCCATCATGGCTATCTTTAGGCCAGTCATATTATAATGAGTATCTATCTCTCTATGTTTTGTTGAAGAAATTATTGGGTCACACTCAATACAGTGATGATTTAAGTCTCAACTCCCATCCATTAACACAACATCCCTGTAAAAGTAACTGGATTGCTATTCACCGCCCCCTTTTTCCTAGTTACCGCCCCCTAAAGGACTTGAAAATGACCTTTTTGCCCTTATGATATTTAAATTAATTTAAAAAGAAAAACTAACTGAATACATAATTCTGGTACGAAATACTGAAAACTACATACACAAATAAATTCGTGCGATCGATCGATACGAAAAAAATTAATTTGATTTAACATTTTAGGACCGATCGATCGATATTTTCGGACCGATCGATCGATATTGTCGTAAAAATCATTCGTACGTAGATGAATTAGCGAACACGGATCGAAATAGTTTGAAAAAGTCCCGACCGAAACACAATTTCGGTCGCCACAAGGCACAACCGAACAGTAATTTCGGTCGCCACAAGGCACGACCGAAACAGGATTTCGCTATGACATGCGGCGACCGAAATTGTGTTTCGGTCGTTCCTTGTGGAGACCGAAATTTCGTTTTGGTCGTGCCAGCTCCGACCGAAATTTTGGTTCGGTCGGAGCTGGCACGACCAAAACAAGATTTCGGTCGGACCTGGCACGACCAAAATGAAATTTCGGTCGCCATAAGGCACGACCGAAACACAATTTCGGTCGCCGCATGTCATAGCCGAAATCCTGTTTCGGTCGTGCCTTGTGGCGACCGAAATTACTGTTCGATTGTGCGTTGTGGCGACCGAAATTGTGTTCCGATCGGGACTTTTTCAAACTATTTCGATCCGTGTTCGCTAATTCATCTACGTACGAATGATTTTTACGAAAATATCGATCGATCGGTCCGAAAATATCGATCGATCGGTCCTACAATGTTAAATCAAATTAATTTTTTTCGTATTGATCGATCGTTCGAATTTATTTGTGTATGTAGTTTTCAGTATTTCGTACCAGAATTATATATTCAGTTAGTTTTTTCTTTTTAAATTAATTTAAATATCATAAGGGCAAAAAGGTCATTTTCAAGCCCTTTAGGGGGCGGTAACTAGGAAAAAGGGGGCGGTGAATAGCAATTCCCATTAAGTAATTAAGCTTATTGAGAGCTCTCTATCAACAATCATCGTTGTAGTAGTATTTAACTGTAGAACTCCATTGCCTCCTTGTCAACGATGTTAGAGGTGTATGAGAACTTTAAAACATTTAAATATAGCAAGAGCCAATTGCACACAGTGAAAGCAAAACGAAGCCTGTATCATACAAGAGTCATACAGAAGTAGAGATATTACAGACTCCTTCACCACTCAAAATCAAGATTTTTGCACCATCAAACCACACACGCGCAGAGACAGACAAAGCAACTACACTGGGAAAAGATGTATGTACAGAACACAATAAGCTCAGGCAAGCAAAAACCCTTCTTAATTTTTCCCCTACAACGACCTCAAAAGAAAGCAAAAAAGAGCATACTCCGTTTAGGACATCATCATCATCGTCATCATCGTAATTTTCATCTTATGAAAGATCATCAGAGGTCGTAAGGAGGAGGAGGGCTCCTCGGTCCAACTCCGTTCGCCTTCTCATATGCAAACGACGCAGATCGTCTACGGAACCTGAACGCCTCTCTCCCTCCAGAGCCAACTAACATAGTTGATCATCCATTACACACAATACAACTCTAATATCCATATGTCCATGCTAGATTCTTGTAATAATAATGCAATAAGAATAAGAGATTTTGGATTTGCCATGATGCATCATGTAATCATAATATTACTGAAGATGAAATCTCTTGCTTGTGGTGATCATCAAAGAAAGAAAGGCACCATCTCATCTACTCGAGTATATTATTGTTTGGTGGGTGGGAATGGGACCATCACTAAATTCACGTCCGTTCATTATTGCACGGATGTAAAATGTCAAAACTAACCCCAAACATGCAAGCCGTTTTACAATTACGAGAATACCCCCAAGAGATTCTTCCAGATTCCATCAACAATTCAGGATTTGCTATGCTATGCTGCTAAAGTCTCTCATACTTGTGTTATGATACGATGTCGTTTTTAAGCTACAAGTACGTACGGTGAAGAGCTTACCGGAGAAAGGCGATACCGGCGGAGTTGACCCCGCCGGAGAAATCGGAGGAGAATCTTTAAGATCCAAAGGCGGCGGCCTCATTATCATTATGCTCTTCGTAACCCTCCCTATTTCTGATTCTGTCAAAATAAAGAACAAAAAAGATGGTCAGAAACAGACACACCTAAATTACCAGTCATAAAAGCTGCACTAGAAACAGCCCACTATCGCAGCTGCAACGAACTTCATGGTTTGAAGTGAATCACATCATACTTCAGTCAACGATCAAGTCTATGATTTCAAAACAGAATTCTCAAGTATGATACGACTATCCTGAAGAGATTAGACCCGTCATGAACGACCTTATATTAACCGATCTGTCTATTTACGACGATCTCGTTTACTGATTAATTAAGCTTAAAAACAGTTCCAATTTCATCCCCAGAATATTAAAGATCAGCGTACCCTTGGGAGTGTTAGGTTGTCCGAAGCTAAAAGTTTTGTGTTTTCTGAGTTTGCCCAAACCGTTGTCGGGTCGAGGACCCGCCACGGTATCGTCCCATAGCTGATCGAGTAAACCCATAATTGTTAGAAATTAAAGAAAGCTAACTGTTAACTACGCGCTAATTATATGCTAATAAGCTATTGACTCTTTTCTTCGATCGGATGAGATGAGAGAGAGCTAAGAGTGATCGTCTGAAGTTTGGGGAGATATTTATTGACGAAAGTCCAACAGTTTGCTTGGATGGAGATGAAACGCTAGCCGTCCGATCAGATCTGAGAGATGCTCGCCTGACGTGGATGGTCCGAGCGGACAAGAGACAGACAGCGAGTTGAAGTAGATAAGATCGAGGTTGATTTCGACACGTGGCGATAATCCAACGGATTAGGGTCGTCTTTGTCTTCATCACGTGATGTGTAAGTATAAATCAATAATTGTGAATTTAAGTCGGCTTTTTCTATTAAAATAGGATTGTTTAGTTTCATCATAAATAGAATAGGGTAATTTCGCTAAATTTACGTTGCGATCGAACTGACCGTTATTATTAGCTCAACAAAGACCTCAATATAATCAAGCTCGACATCATTAGACATTCAGATGAGTTTCTGATAAAGTCGAAGTTTTGATAATATTCGTATTCACACGATCGATTAAAGAGAAAGATGTGTTGTCGACGGAAGTCATGTCGTACAGCATACTAACAAATTGATCGAAATTGGTTTTCGCGACGAATTCGTCGATAATCAATGGGTTGAAAACTATATCGAATGGTGTTTGATTCGTGTATGATTTCACCGCCAAAATAGACAATTATCTGAATTTTTTTGGACACCATATTGAATATCTACGAAATTTTATGAATAATAACACAAACTACGCTCGGTTTAAATAAGGAAAATTGTCGCGTCGATTCAAGACGTCGTTGCATGTAATGGATGCGGCGTCGCATCCATTAGGCGCGACGATGTTCGATTATTGCATACAACGCGTAGGTCATCCAATCGATGCCGTTAGTGGGCTGCGTCAACCGTCGCGATTATTAAACGCCGAGGCACACCTAATGAACGCGGCGCTGGTCGATGTTGGGCCAAATAAGGGCCCAACATGTATTTTGAAGGAAGAGGCCCATTTTGCTCGGTGCCACCTCATCAACGCGACTATTACCCTCGCATCCAATACTTGCGTTTTGCTATATTTTATTAATTGCAAGCGAAAAACCATATTTTATTAAATTTTAGTTTAAATTGCATTATTATAATAAAAAGCATGTTTAAGTCTACTGAGAAAATGGTACGCTGCTTAATGGCCCTGCAAAGCAGAGAGAAGTGGCACTCTTCTGCTGTAAATACAAGTTGACTTTACTCTGTCTTCTAGAAACAAAACTGAAGAATGATCATATGGCTGAGGTCATGCATAGGAATTTCTGTGGCTGGCAAGTATGTCACAATTTAAGTGAACATCCTAATGGGCGCATAGTAGTGCTGTGGAGAGGTGGGCTAGAGTTGGAATTACTAGCCAAATCTAAACAACATATGCACTTTAGAGTCTCTAGAGGGGGAAAGCTTATTACTATTCTTACATGCATATATGGCTCAAATAATCCTTCTGAGAGGGAGAGCTTATGGGCTGCCTTGAAAGTGGTGAGTGCTTCTATGAATGATCCTTGGATCCTATGGGGGGATTTCAACAATATAAGAAGTTTGGAGGATAGAATTGGGGGTGCTCCAGTTGATACTACTGAATTTAGGGAATTCAATTTATGTATCCAGCAGTGTCACATTGAAGAGATTAGAAGGAGGGGCCGCCATTACACATGGTCAAATAACCAGAGACGGGGAAGAGGATTTGGAGCAGAATCGACTGGGCTCTGGCCAATGAGGAATGGTTCTCTAAATTTTCTGATTATGCAGTGATATTTTTAACTGAGGGAATATCTGATCACACTCCTCTACTTCTGAGGGACATGGGACAAGCTCAGAGCTTCAGACAGCCTTTTAAATTCTTTAATATGTGGAGTATTACTCCCTCCTTCCTTAGGATTGTAGCTGAATACTGGGAGGTAAGGCAAGGGCCAGCTATGAGGAGTGTGTACTACAATCTCTATAAGCTGAGGGGCCCGCTGAAAAAGCTGAATAAAGAACTTTTTGGCAACATTGTTATTAGAACTGAGCAAGTGAAAAAATTGCTGGAGGACTGCCAAACTGCATTACATGAAGACCATTTGAATGATGAACTCTTAGCCAGAGAAGAAGCAGTTAGACTGGAATACAAGTTCCTTAGCAAGGCAAATGAGAAGTTCTTGAGACAGAAAGCTAAAGTCCGATGGCTAGCTAAGGGAGATCAGAATACTGCCTATTACCACTCAGTGATAAAACAGAGGACTTACACTAATAGGATCCTATCTATTACAGATTCCGAGGGGAACATATTTTCAGATAGTGGAGCAATTCATGGGCATTTTATAGACTATTATCAGAAGCTGTTGGGTGGTAGGAGAATTAAGACTGAATCCTTGGATCAGAGGGTTGCGAAGGCAGGGTATCTGCTATCCTTGCCAGACCAATTAAAATTGATGAAACCTTTTACTAGGCAGGAAGTTGCTGAGGTAATGAGAGCTATCCACGCCGAGGCAGCTCCAGGGCCCGATGGATATGGCAGTGGGTTCTTCCACAAGGCTTGGGTGTGGTTGGGGAGCACCTCACCGATGCTATACTGGAATTCTTTGAATCTAGGAAAATGCAGCCGAGAGTGAACAATACAACCTTAAGTCTTATCCCTAAAGTGAGTAATCCAGTCACAGCTATGGACTTTAGGCCTATCTCGTGTTGCAATACTATATACAAATGCATTTCTAAACTGCTGTGTGCAAGACTGAAGCTTGTGTTACCCCTGATAATTAATCCTAATCAGAACGCATTTGTGTCTGGTAGATCTATAGTGCATAACATTTTGCTGTGCCAAGACCTGATTAGGCTCTATAACAGGAAGGGGGTATCTGCTAGGGCCCTTCTTAAAGTGGATCTCAGAAAAGCATACGATAGTGTGGAGTGGGCTTTTCTAGAAGACTGGTTGTGTGCTATGAGATTTCCGAGGAAATTTGTAAGCTGGATTATGGAATGTGTCTCCACAGTGGACTATACCATTTCCTTGAATGGTTTAAGAGATGGGCAGATCAAAGGTGCTCGGGGCTTAAGGCAGGGGGACCCCATGTCTCCACTTCTATTTGTGATTGGCATGGAGTATCTCACTAGGCTGCTACAAGTTGCAGCTAACGACCCTCGGTTCAGGTTTCACCCACTGTGCAAACAACTGAGCTTGATTAACCTCTGTTTTGCGGATGATCTTATGATCTTTTGCAAAGGCACAAAGAAAACTGTGTGTGTGATCAAGGAAGCTCTAGATCAGTTCAAGAGGGTGTCTGGCTTGGAGGCTAATGACAAGAAATCAAGTCTGTTTATGGCTGGGATTTCCCAGCAAGATGCTCAACAGATTATGCAGCTTACAGGTTTCACGAGAGGTAGCTACCCTATGCGATATCTGGGAGTACCTTTAGGTCCGACCAAATGGAGTAAACAGGCATGCTCTGCCTTGGTAGAAAAGATTACTGCTCGCATTAGATGTTGGTCTACGAGAAACTTGTCATATGCAGGTAGGTTATGCCTTATTAATTCGGTGTTGTTGGCTACTCATGGGTTTTGGGGCTCAATTTTCTTACTGCCAGCAGCTGTATCGCAGGAGATTGATCAGATATGCAGGGGTTTTTTGTGGGGAAGGAAAGCACATGGCAAGTGTGTCCCTCTGGTTAGGTGGGAAAAAGTTTGTCTTCCAAAGCAGTATGGAGGCTTAAACCTGTGAGATTGCCTCTCATGGAACATAGCTTTAGCTGGCAAACAGATCTGGGAGATTGCCATGAAGACTGATACTTTATGGATTAAATGGGTTCATGTGATCTATCTGAAGGGCATGAGCTTTTGGGAGTTTACACCTGCGTTAGATTCGTCTTGGCATTGGAAGAAGTTACACAGGATTAAGAATAGGTTCCAGGAGGGGTACAGGGGGAACTTGATCGACACGTAGTGAGTGATGAAAGTGCGACAAGTGATAAAATAAAACGTAAACCTAATTACTATCACCAACGTGCGATAGGCAGTGAACCCATCGTTTGTAGTGCAGTAAAGTGAGTAAACGAGTATCGAACACGAGGAATAAATCAAGTACTAGTAATGACCTAATCGACTCGATATTTAGCCTAAAGAAAATACGCAGATTGTTGACGACTCAACCTAACAGACCACTCCTAATTCAATCAGAAATTCAAAGGACGCGACTAACTGATATGAGAGTTTTCAGATGATAAAGACGTGCTCGGGATTCGAATCCCGCTAGGTATTTACAGCTAAGATAATAAAATCGCTCCTAAGTGCTTAAGACTAAATCGCAGTAATTTCCTGCCCGCTTGCGAGTTTGCTGTCGCCCTAAACACTCGCGGGAATCTAAAATTCACGAATTACTAACGCGAGGATCGAGTATTTGCTTTCGCCCTATACTCGAATCCTATCTTCTATGAACGGCCTAAACGTTATTTAGCTGTCGCCCTAAACGTTTTTCCAAGCAATCACTTTAACACATAGACATATTAAAGCAACGAAACATATTCATAGAACGATAAATAGTCAATAGCACAAAGTCACGATAATATACGTCTTAACTGCGAATTATTCTAGCGTTCATCTAATCCCAAACACAACGGGATTTAGCTACTCATAATAAAGGGAAAAACTACGAAAGAATTGAAAGATAAAGCCGAAGAACTCATGATCTTTCCTACTGATAAATCTGGTGTGATCTCGGGGAAAGATCTTCGTTCTTCGTTAATTCGCCGTGGATTCTTCGTTGATCCGTCTCTTGCGCTCTGGGACGGGATTTCCTGTTCTTTTCGCCCTAATTTCGTCTCTGGATGATTGGGAATTGATCTCTGGTCAGTTCTCCTCTTTCTGAGTCGAAATCGGGCTTTTATAAGAATTTTCGCACAAGTCACGGCCTGGGACATGGGCTGTCACGGCCGTGACCATCACCGACTCGACGCGACATAATCGCTGCCATGTGTCACGGCCAGGTACATAGGGTGTAACGGCCGTGACCATCTTCAGTTGACCTCTCTGCCAAGTGTCACGGCCAGGTGCATTAAGTGTCACGGCCGTGACCATCTCCAGTAGACCTCTCTGCCAAGTGTCACGGCCAGGTGCATTAAGTGTCACGGCCGTGACTGTCCCTTTGGTTGGTCTCTGTCCCTTGTCACGGCCGCGTGCAATAGGAGTCACGGCCGTGACATGCATTGTCTAGATTCTCTGTCAAGTGTCACGGCCTGTGACAGGGGGTGTCACGGCCGTGACTATGTACTGTTTTTCGCACACTTGCTCCGTTTTGCCTTGTTTTCGCTCCTTTTCGCCTCCTTTTCGCTCCTTTTCGCCCGAAAGTCATCCTAAGCTCCTTCAATATCAAAATAAGTGTAAATAAGGCGAATCAATAGATAAAATGATTGCTAGAGTTCTATTATAACCCAAATAAATACTACGATAAACGTATCGAAATACGTTTATCAAACCTCCCCACACTTAAGCATTTGCTTGTCCTCAAGTAAATTAAAAGTAAGATTAGGCATCACATCAAGATAACGGCACGATTGTTTGCAATTTATCATCAAAGCTAGAAAGCACAAAAGGAATCAAGCAAACAATCATGGATGATACACTAATGACTTGCACTTGTCGACCTAAACTTCCTTCGCACTGCTAATCGAGACTCATACCTCACAAGGATTCGCTCAAGTCGCTCAGTGTATAGGCTAAATTTATAGTGAATCACTCAAGTTCGTGCGCTAGTCCAACCCCTACCATAAACTTGCAAGTTAATCGCATATCTACTATTTAAAGTGGCAAGCATAAATCTGAGGGTCTTTTCGGGAGAACATGGATCAAATAGTCATGAAATAGTACGCATATACAATGAACATGTAATCTTTAAGCTAGGGTACGCAAGCGAAAAAATTTCACAGAACATAGCATGATCAAACAGATAATCACTCGTCCCAGCATAGGATTCAACATTCTCGCCCCGAAATCCTAGACTTTTCTGCCCGACCCTGTCAACTCAGTTCCCTTTCATTTTCTGCCCTTTCTCCTCAATTACGCTCTAGTGCACTACCCTTATTCCCTCAAAACATCAAGGTTCGGCTTTTGTCGCAAAGAATACATCGTCACAGCGAATGCCGTGTACCTAGGGATACTTATTACCAAAACCTATATCTTGCCAAAAGGTTTATGGGCAGGCTTATGCAAGAGATCGGGTCATTTCAGAAAACGGTCAAGTAAGGGACGAGTCATTTCATGAATAGCAGAGAAGAACATCAAATCATACACTGAAACAGTAACTCTCACGTTCGACTTCTGCTCTATTCTAATCAATTCAGGCTCATAAAATTTACGGGGCTTCTTCGGGTCAGTGGCTTCTATAACATATGAGGTAAGCAACGAATAGGCTCAGTTTCAACGGGGCTAACTAATGGGGTTCGTCATGGTTAAGAAAATTTTGGCCCTGGACATGAATCCTAATGCCCTCGTCGTTTTCACGTTCGCACACCAAAATAGTTTCAACACGCATTAGACAGGCAAGTTCTAGAGAGATATAGACTAGGCACGTCACACAACCAAGAAAAATGAGCGTAAGCTCGTCAGGCTCAAACTCTCACACGAAATAGGGTCATGTGTACGGATCTCTGAAAACAGTGCTATATCTATTCAGGCAGATAAGATTCAATCAGTCATGCATGTCCTAATTGCTCACATAATTTCATAGAATGCAGACCAACTCGAGATAAGCGCAAACAATCATGCCTGATTCAGTAATTCATGCCTTTCCAACGGACTCAACGACACGTCATAAAAATTTAAAATTCCCCTCCCCACACTTAAGTCAGACGTTGTCCTCAACGTAAAAATAAAAGGAAGGGGAACAAAAAAGTTAAAAAGAAGCGTGACTCCCCTGACGAATAAGGGACGTGCTCGTGAGGTAGTCGGTTTAGCGCGGGGCGGTCGTGTTGTTATCCGTTAGGCGTTGTAAGCCGTTATGCGTTTCCATGCGCTAGCTAGAGAGATAAATAGGCATCAAATAGAGTAGTCATAGATTAACTATAAACATAGTTATAAGCGTAGAGGTGAAAATAAATTCATAACACACGCGACTACTCAAACACGAAATGTCAATAAGAAGTAAAAGAAGAAATCCCTAAGGCGGTGGTGGCGGCGGCGGTGAGCGTTGCCTCGGGCGAAGGAGGTCTATCGATCGCCTGGACAGCTCGAGCGCCTGGTCCATGGCTAGTAGTGCCTCGTTGTAGCGGTCCAGCTCCTCCCTGTACTGGCGGTGGGCTTCCTCGTTCCTTCGCTCGTACTCCTCCTGTCGGCGCCGAGTCTCTTGCACGTCCTGTCGCAGCGCTTCGAGATCCGCTGCCGACGCGTAGGGAGCGACGTCGGATGACTCGCCGTGGTGGTACCCGGAGGAGTAAGAGGGCCCTGTAGCTGTCGTGTCTGTCTCCATTGGGTGGGGGCCGTCGAGGTAGAGCTGGTCATCAGGGACGGCTCCTTGGTCGGTCTGGCCGCGATACATCTCGTGCCAGGTGTACACCTTGTTGGTGCGAGTCCAGGTAGGCGCTTTCACCAGCATCTTCATCCTCACCAGCGCCTCCTCGTTCAGTGGGTGACGCCCTCCGACTATCTCCATTTCGGGCGCATTCGCTGGCCAGTAGCGTAAGCCCTTGATCACCTTGGTGATGAGTGGGCCGACGGCGATCTTGCCGTGGCGTCGTGCTTCCGCCTGAGCACTGAAAGCGTGGGCCACCGCCATTCCTAAATTAATCCGTTCGCCGCGGTGCAGATGGGTCAGGATGTACAGATCGCGGAGGGTGACTGCTCCGTGTGAGTCACCCCTTGGGGTAAGTGAGGTCGTCAGGAGGCGATGGATATAACGCAGGCCGGGGCTCTTCATCGCGGATGCCTTCGACGTCTTCGCGCTGTATGCCGGCTCGCCAGGTCGAGCGATATCCGCCCAGCACCCCCGTTGTCCTTCTGGTGTCTGGAAGAATGTCGCGAAGTGCTGGTGTGGGGGCTCGGGGACTCCAAGTGCATCGCACAGGCGTTCGGCTCTTATGACCTGCTCCTCGTTGAACGCCCGGAATCGGATTACTTGGTTGCCGGATTCGTCGTAGGAGAACGTAGCGAGGAACTCCAGGGTGAGTTCCTTGTACGCCGGTTCGTCGATCGCCAGGAAAGTGTTCCAACCACTGGTTGATAGGTAATGGGCGACCTGCTGGTCGATGTGGTACTTCGCCAGTGTCTCGTGATCGATCTGGTCCATGGCGATGAACTCCATGCTCTTCAGCTTGTTGTAGCGTGCCGCCTGGGCCTCGTCAGTGAACTGGCCCATGGCTTCCAGCATGGTCGGCGGGGGCCCGCGTCGACTCGAGCGAGAGGACGAGGCCACGGCGGATGCATGCGAACCTGGGGCACGGCTTTTACCCATAGTACCTGAAAGAAAAGATGTGAGTTCAACGAGACTAACTCAATTAAATTCAAAGCGGTTCGACTCGACCAAAATAACGGCGACGTAGTAACTCGCATATGCAAACACGTGAAAGGCTCAAATTGGCATTTTATCGAACACGTGGCGTGCAACCAAAATCACTTCATCCAAATCCAAAATTGAATATGCTAATGCACCCAAATATATCATATTATGAATCGAGGTTAGTTAATATCATCAACGCAACGGAATGTACCAAATAATTTCAGAAATCCCCAATTTTGAAATTAGGGTTCGTCGTAAAAATCCGCAAAATTGAACCACGAATTCATGTAATCAAGCATACCCAAAGCATTTCATAGCATATATCGGTCAATAAAGAGCAATAGAAGCAACAATTAAACCCCAATTCGAAAAAGCCCCAATTTGAAAATTAGGGTTCGTCACAAAATTCGAAAAATCGCACCTAATTTCGACGAATTAAGCATACCCAATAGTACATATATCATGTAATGAACGATCCTACCCAAAATATCAACAATTTTGACGAGATTCCCCACAACTTGGACGAAATAGTGCAAAGAGTAAGAAAAGTCATACCTTCGAATTTTTTTTGATGATAGGGGGGACGAATTGTGAGGTTTAGGTGGTGGATCGTCGGATTGGGGAGGACGGTGGCGATTTTAGGTGGTGGGGTGGTGATTTTGGGTGGTGGGAGAGAAAGAGTCGCGAGAGAGAGAGAGAAGAGAGGAGAGAAATAGGAGAAAGAGAAATTTTTTTTTTTTTTTTTTTTTTTTAAGGGTGTAAACGCCTAGGTCACGGCCGTGACCTTAGGCAGCGGCCTCTACTGCCGCGCGTCACGGCCGTGACATTAATGTCACGAGCCGTGACATAATCGGGGCGATTTTTTTATTTATTTAATTTTTTTTTTTATTTTTTTTTTTTATTTTTTTATTTTTTTATTTTTTTATAAAATATAGGCGTCACGGCCGTGACTGCTTAAGCAGTTGGCCGTGACGAGAGGCAGTGAGTGCCTCTGCTGGGTGTCACGGCCGTGACTGATTAAGCAGTTGGCCGTGACTCATGGCAGTGTGCAATGTTATGCACGTCACGGCCGTGACTGCTTAAGCAGTTGGCCGTGACCGACGATTTTTTTTTTTTTTTTTTTTTTTTTTTTTTTTTAAGACATAAATAAAAATACCTGGGTTGCCTCCCAAGAGCGCTTACTTTACCGTCTTTAGCCGGACGTTTCGCTGATCGCTCAATTTTGGAAGTCTAAGTACAGCACTTCCCTCTCGGTCGCGTCTTCCTCGCCTGCGAGATAGTGCTTCAACCTATGGCCGTTCACCTTAAACGTTCCCTGCTCCATACCTGAAATCTCAACAGTACCATAAGGGAAAACACGGGTAACAGTGAACGGTCCTGACCAGCGTGATCTAAGCTTGCCAGGAAAAAGCCTAAGTCGAGAGTTAAAAAGAAGGACTTGATCCCCTTCCTGAAACTCTCGCCTTTGCCTAATCTTTTTGTCATGATATGCCTTAGAACGTTCCTTGTACATGCGGGCGTTATCATAAGCCGACAAACGCCACTCGTCTAACTCGTTGATTTGGAGTTGCCGCTTCCCGCCGGCGTTCCCCAAATCAAGATCTAAGGACTTGATGGCCCAATATGCCTTATGCTCTATTTCTACGGGAAGATGACAGGCTTTACCATAAACTAATCTATATGGTGTAGTGCCTATGGGGGTCTTATATGCAGTCCTATATGCCCAAAGTGCATCATTTAACTTATTTGCCCACTCCCTACGGTTCCCCTCTATGGTTTTCTCTAAAATACGTTTCAACTCACGGTTCACTACCTCGACTTGACCACTAGCTTGGGGATGATATGGGGTGGATAGGCTATGCTTAACACCGTAACGTTCTAACGTGCGTGAAAACTGGGTGTTACAAAAGTGAGTGCCTCTATCACTAATGATGCATCTAGGTGCCCCAAAACGTGAAAACAATGCTCGCAAAAATCTAACGACTACCCTAGCATCATTCGTGGGTAAGGCTTGCGCCTCGACCCACTTAGAAACATAATCGACCGCAACTAGGATGTACTTATTATTGTATGAGCTAGGAAATGGACCCATGAAATCAATACCCCATACATCGAAAATTTCGCAAACTAAGATGAAGTTCTGGGGCATTTCGTCGCGTTTAGAAATATTACCTGCGCGCTGACACTGATCACAAGTGTCAACGTACCTTTGCGCGTCCTTGAAGATCGTGGGCCAGTAGAATCCGCTCTCCAACACCTTCTGAGCGGTACGATTTGCTGCATAATGCCCTCCGGTCGGTCCATTGTGGCAATGTCTAAGGATCTGCGTCGATTCCGGGGCAGCCACGCATCGCCGTATTACCTGGTCTGCACATCGCCTGAAAAGATACGGGTCTTCCCAAAAGTAGTACCTCAAATCAGAAAAGAATTTCTTCTTTTGCTGACTCGTGTATTCCTTTGGTAGGACTCTCGCAACAAGGTAGTTAGCGTAATCTGCAAACCAAGGGGTGTCGTCACTTACTACGTGTATCGCGTAGAGGTGCTCGTCTGGGAACCGATCGTGTATCGCCCTCTCGTTCTTATTGTATATCTCGGACTCCTCTAGTCGGGAGAGGTGATCTGCCGCTAGGTTCTCCGCACCCTTCTTGTCGCGGATCTCTATATCGAACTCTTGCAGTAGCAGGATCCACCGAATTAGTCTTGGCTTGGCGTCGGGTTTTGCTAACAAGTACTTGAGAGCAGAGTGGTCAGTAAAAACAATAACTTTAGACAGGATTAAATATGACCTGAACTTGTCGAAAGCAAACACGACGGCTAACAGTTCCTTCTCAGTGGTCGTGTAATTGGCTTGGGCTGTGTCTAACGTCTTACTCGCGTAATAGATCGGCCTGAAGTGGTTGTCCTTACGCTGCCCTAACACGGCCCCAACTGCATAGTCACTAGCATCGCACATTAGTTCAAAGGGCAGCCCCCAGTCGGGGGCAACCATAATAGGTGCTGCGATAAGTCTTTCCTTAAGTAAATTGAAAGCATGCAGGCATTCGTCATTGAAATCAAACGGGGCATCTTTCTCTAACAATCTAGACATAGGACGTGCGATTTTAGAAAAGTCTTTGATAAATCTACGATAAAATCCCGCATGTCCTAGAAAACTTCTAATCGACTTCACGTTCGAGGGAACAGGCAATTTTTCTATCGTCTCTAACTTAGCTCGGTCCACTTCGATTCCTTTAGAAGAAATCTTATGACCGAGAACTATACCCTCTCGAACCATGAAATGGCACTTTTCCCAATTAAGTGCCAAATTCGTTTCCTCGCATCGTGCGAGCACGAGCTTCAGATTCGATAAACATGCATCAAACGAGGAACCGAAGACAGAGAAGTCGTCCATAAATACCTCCATTACCTCACCTACCAGTTCGTCGAATATGGCCATCATGCATCGCTGGAAGGTGGCTGGGGCATTGCATAATCCGAATGGCATCCTTCGGTACGCGAACGTTCCGAACGGGCACGTAAACGTCGTCTTCTCCTGGTCCTCGGGTGCTATAGGAATCTGTAGATAACCTGACAAACCATCAAGGAAACAATAGAATGAGTGACCTGCTAGTTTTTCTAACATCTGATCAATAAAAGGTAGGGGAAAATGATCTTTTCTCGTCGCATCATTCAACTTCCTGTAGTCTATACAGACGCGCCATCCGGTCACGGTTCTCGTCGGGATCAGTTCGTTCTTGTCGTTGGTGACGACCGTCATGCCTCCCTTCTTTGGGACTACTTGGACCGGGCTGACCCATGCGCTGTCTGAGATGGGATAAATCATCCCCGCGTCTAGCAGCTTGATTACTTCCTTCTTGACAACGTCCTTCATGTTGGGATTGAGGCGCCTTTGACGTTGAGCGACCGGCTTGAAGTCATCCTCCATGAGGATCTTGTGTGTGCAGTAGCTGGGATTGATACCCCTTATGTCGGATATCTTCCATGCCAGGGCCTTCTTGTGCGTCTTCAACACGTCTAAAAGCTGACCCTTCTGCCCATCATCGAGGTTTGAGGAGATGATGACCGGCAGCCCTCCATTATTGTTCAGAAACGCGTACTCGAGGTGGTCGGGCAGCGGCTTCAATTCTAGGACCGGCGGTTCCTCAACTGAGCTCTTCTCCTTGTCCTCTTCGCTGCTTTCATCGATGGCTACAATAGGCTCGTCGACTTCCTCCCCACACTCGTCGATTGCCATAAGCGTGTGTATGTCGTGATCGCCGACCTGTGAAAGACCTTGCACGGAAAAGAGGAAATCGTGCTCAAATACGTCTAAAAAATAACATTTATCGTCCTGCTCGCTACTCTTTTTCATTGAGTCGGCCATATCAAAGGTAACCTTTTCCCCATCTACCGTCAAGGTTAACGTCCCGTTCCTAACGTCTATCATGGTTTCCCCCGTGGCTAAGAATGGTCTACCTAAAATCAAGGGGACATTTTCATCTTCCTCCATATCTAAGATAACGAAATCTGCGGGAATCACAAACTTATCTACTTTAACTAAGACATCCTCGATAACACCTCGAGGGTACTTTAACGACCTATCCGCTAATTGCAGGCTCATCCTAGTGGGTCGTGGCTCGCCTAGTCCTAAACGCTTAAACATTGAATACGGCATAAGATTAATACTAGCGCCTAGGTCTGCTAACGCACGCTCAATCACTAAATCTCCTATGAGACAGGGAATAGTAAAACTCCCTGGGTCCTTTAGCTTCTTAGGAATCTTGCTTTGGAGGATCGCCGAACACTCCCCTCGTAGGCAGACGGTGGAGACGTGTTCGAGCTTCCTTCTGTTCGTCAGCAAGTCCTTCAAGAACTTGGCGAAGCTGGGCATCTGCGTAATAGCTTCGACAAAAGGTAAGTTAATATGTAATTCCTTACACATACCCATAAATTTACCAAACTGCGCCTCGTTCTTGTCCTTTTTCAGTCGGGCCGGGTACGGGATCTTCGGTTGGTATGGCTTCACCGGTGGCCGCTGAATCTCCGTCACCTTATCCTTTTCGGGCTCGACCTTCTCCTTCTCAGCGTCGGCCTTCTCGGCGTTGTCGCCTCCGATTTCCTCCACATCGGGCTCGTCGTGGCTCTCAAAGCTGGCACTCTCCTTTGCCTTCTTCTTGGCGGGTACTTCTTGCAATTCCCGTCCATTCCTCAATGTCACCGCCTTGCAGTACTCCTTTGGATTGGGCTCGGTATAGCTTGGGAGCGATCCTTGAGTGCGCCCCGCCAACTGCTTCGCCATCTGGCCCATCTGTTGCTCCAACTTTTTGAGCGAGGCGTCCGTGTTCTGAGCACGCAAGTCATTCGCCTCCATGTATTCCTCCATCTTCGTCATTCGGTTCTCGTGGGCTGCGGTGGTGCTGCTGAAGTTCGTGAGAAGCGTCTTCATCATGTCCTTCATTTCCCTCATGTCGTCGGATCCTCCCGCAGGCGCGTTCTGGTATTGTCGTGGTGGCCCGTTTTGGAATCCGGATGGTCTGGGCTGAAATCCTGGCGGTCCTTGGCCCTGATGATTCTGATTCCCGTACGCCAAGTTAGGATGAGCCCGAGGTTGGAAACTCCGCTGGCCACCTTGGTAGTTACCCATATAGTCGACGTGCTCCAATGACTGCCCAAGCTGGCATTCTGAGGTCTCGTGGGCTGCTCCGCAAATTCCGCACAAGGGCACATAAGGGGTGTGCTGCGTCGGTGTGGTAGTGGCCACGGCGTTCACGGGCTGAGTCTGCCCGGACTTGGGAAGCAATGCACCAATTACCGTCTGCAACTGAGAGTTCGTCGAGGCAAGTTGCTGCTGAAGCGCCTCGATCTTGGCATTAGTGGCTGTCTCCTGGCTAACTCCAAATACACCGGGTGTTTTCATCCTGGTATTGCCCCTCATGAAGCTGTTCCTCGAATAGTCCTCAATTAAATTCCACGCGTCGGTGGCATTAAGCTTCACGAGTCCTCCTCCCGCGGCTCCGTCTAACATATGAACAGTCTGATCGTTGAGCCCCTCATGGAATCGGTTGATCTGGGCTGCCTTCGACATCCCGTGCTGCGGGCACCTCTTTAATAAGGCCTTATAACGCTCCCACACTTCGTACAGGTTCTCTGAGTCCTTCTGGTGAAATAGGGAAATCTCCGTCTTCAGCCTTAGCACCTTTGTCAGTGGGAAGTAATGGTTGATGAAAGCGGCTCGCATCTCCTCCCAGGTGGTGATCGACCTTGGTGGCAACATATCCAACCAGTCCCTTGCTCTGAACTTGAGTGAGAATGGGAACAGCATCAACTTGATTGCATCGCCCGGGACCCCATTAATCTTGATGGTGTCTGTCACCGTCAGGAATGCCTTAAGATGTGAGTAAGGGTCGTCGTCGGGATTACCCTCGAACTGGGCTGTCTGAAAAATCATCTGAAGCCAGGAGTGCTTCAGTTCGAAGTTGTTATTCTCTATCGGCGGGATGACAATCGCCGACTCCGTACCGCCTAGCGCGGCGTTCTTGAGAAGGTCCTGAAGTGATGGTTCCTCCTCGGGAATGTTATGGATGGGCACTCGGTGGTCCGCCATGTCTACTTCTGTGTAGGGGCTATCTACGGCTGTCTCTACACGTGAATTCTGGATGGATTCCTGCGAACTATCCTCTGAATAACAGACTAATGGATCCTGAGAGCTGGTGGATGCTCCTTCGGTATCGTACTTAAGCTTCCTTCGCAACTTTCGCTCAAAATCCGGATCTGCGTCAACGATGGGGCCCGATGGATGGCTTCGGGTCATTCACCGCTGAATCGTACCTACAATGAGTGAGAAACGAAAATTAGCGAAGAAGTAAACAAATACGTAGAATAATGATACGAAATCAATAGCGACGCAGGAAGACAACTAACGCAAATAACACAAATAACGCAAATAGTAAAAAAAAAAACGTCAAAATAAAAGTGGCTAAAGTACCGAACTACGGTGTTCCTAATATCAATTTATTCCCCGGCAACGGCGCCAAAAACTTGATCGACACGTAGTGAGTGATGAAAGTGCGACAAGTGATAAAATAAAACGTAAACCTAATTACTATCACCAACGTGCGATAGGCAGTGAACCCATCGTTTGTAGTGCAGTAAAGTGAGTAAACGAGTATCGAACACGAGGAATAAATCAAGTACTAGTAATGACCTAATCGACTCGATATTTAGCCTAAAGAAAATACGCAGATTGTTGACGACTCAACCTAACAGACCACTCCTAATTCAATCAGAAATTCAAAGGACGCGACTAACTGATATGAGAGTTTTCAGATGATAAAGACGTGCTCGGGATTCGAATCCCGCTAGGTATTTACAGCTAAGATAATAAAATCGCTCCTAAGTGCTTAAGACTAAATCGCAGTAATTTCCTGCCCGCTTGCGAGTTTGCTGTCGCCCTAAACACTCGCGGGAATCTAAAATTCACGAATTACTAACGCGAGGATCGAGTATTTGCTTTCGCCCTATACTCGAATCCTATCTTCTATGAACGGCCTAAACGTTATTTAGCTGTCGCCCTAAACGTTTTTCCAAGCAATCACTTTAACACATAGACATATTAAAGCAACGAAACATATTCATAGAACGATAAATAGTCAATAGCACAAAGTCACGATAATATACGTCTTAACTGCGAATTATTCTAGCGTTCATCTAATCCCAAACACAACGGGATTTAGCTACTCATAATAAAGGGAAAAACTACGAAAGAATTGAAAGATAAAGCCGAAGAACTCATGATCTTTCCTACTGATAAATCTGGTGTGATCTCGGGGAAAGATCTTCGTTCTTCGTTAATTCGCCGTGGATTCTTCGTTGATCCGTCTCTTGCGCTCTGGGACGGGATTTCCTGTTCTTTTCGCCCTAATTTCGTCTCTGGATGATTGGGAATTGATCTCTGGTCAGTTCTCCTCTTTCTGAGTCGAAATCGGGCTTTTATAAGAATTTTCGCACAAGTCACGGCCTGGGACATGGGCTGTCACGGCCGTGACCGTCACCGACTCGACGCGACATAATCGCTGCCATGTGTCACGGCCAGGTACATAGGGTGTAACGGCCGTGACCATCTTCAGTTGACCTCTCTGCCAAGTGTCACGGCCAGGTGCATTAAGTGTCACGGCCGTGACCATCTCCAGTAGACCTCTCTGCCAAGTGTCACGGCCAAGTGCATTAAGTGTCACGGCCGTGACTGTCCCTTTGGTTGGTCTCTGTCCCTTGTCACGGCCGCGTGCAATAGGAGTCACGGCCGTGACATGCATTGTCTAGATTCTCTGTCAAGTGTCACGGCCTGTGACAGGGGGTGTCACGGCCGTGACTATGTACTGTTTTTCGCACACTTGCTCCGTTTTGCCTTGTTTTCGCTCCTTTTCGCCTCCTTTTCGCTCCTTTTCGCCCGAAAGTCATCCTAAGCTCCTTCAATATCAAAATAAGTGTAAATAAGGCGAATCAATAGATAAAATGATTGCTAGAGTTCTATTATAACCCAAATAAATACTACGATAAACGTATCGAAATACGTTTATCAGAACTTTTGGACTCCTACCACGGATATGACTGGATTAAAGGTACTGCTACCAGGTTCCCACTCTGCAATGCTGTCTGGAATAGGTACAATATACCTAAACATTCCTTCATTTTTTGGTTGATTGTACATAAGAGACTGCTAACAAAAGATAGGATGCTCAATTGGGGATTGAATATAAGTGACAGCAGTTGCTATCTGTGTGGCAAGGAGGAGGAAACAGTGGAACATTTGGTTGTGTTCTGCAGATTTAGCACGACATTGTTGCAACTGGTGAATACATGGTTAGATACTAACTTGGGATTCGGCTCATGGGAGGAATGCTGTGAATGGTTGTTGATCTCTGGTCGGAGGAAGAAGCCTCAACATGGGATTCAGTTAGCACGTTTCTCAGCTATGCTATACCACATTTGGACTGAGCGAAACAGGAGAATGCATGGGGTGGGGAATTTGAACGAGGATCAGATATTCCATATCATTGCGAGGGAGATGAAGATTAGAATTAATAAGGTTTGTTGTGTAAAATCTGCATTGGATTTGGACATCTACAATCGGGTTTGTTCCTTCTGTTAGTTATCTGTTTAGCTAGTTGGTTTGATGCTTAGCTGTCTGGTTAGTTGATTGGGGTGATGGTTGTACAAAGTCGTTCGGTTTGGTAATGAATCATCTATTCTACCCAAAAAAAAAATGGTACGCTGTATATCAACGTATTGTGGTACGTCATACGACACATTTAGGTACCCTATATCAACGTATTGTGGTACGTCATACGTTGAGAAAATGGTACGCCGTATTAGCACATTTAGGTACGCCATCTTTAACGATAAGGTACGACGTATAAACACATTTAGGTAACCTATAACAATGTGTTATGGTACACCAAACACACATGAAGGTACGGCGTGACTGAAGAAACTGGTAAACATTAAGTCGGATACATATCAGTAAAAATTTCTGACATGGGTATCTGTAAAAAATTTATTAAGTAGGTATTTATGCGTAGATGTGATTTAATAATCTACGTTCGATACTCTTCATCTTAAAGCTAAAATAAATCGTTGATACTTGATATTAGCAAATCAAGTTATCCACGCAGCCGCCTGGCGCGTGAAACCCACGGGTTTCCGTTTATGTGATTTATGATATCTAATTAACGAATTAATTCATGCTGTGGTGGGTCCCCTTCTCATAAGTGGATTGTATTACTTTAATCTTTCTCATTATTTTAAGACGGCCCACTCATCTCCGCATCAATGACAATGAATAAGTTTGACATTGTCTTTGAATGACAAAATATTTATGTGTGTGATTTTATTTTTATGTATATATGATAATCTTATCGTATATCTTACAGTTGGCCGAGGATAACGTCGTTTACCTAATTATCATAATATTACATGACATCGTGCCCCTTGTAAGACGACAAGGTGTGGAATGGAACTGGCATTATTGATCTAAATATACAAGACGTAGACAATCTCTACACTTTATATAGGTTATTATAATATTTCCTATTATATTTTTTATGCTGATTAATCATATATTGAAACGATGATTCTCATATATCAATAATGTTTCTCCTCTCCACCACCCGAGATAGTAAATCAACAACAAAATATACCATTTTTACGACCTTTGGACTCGATATAAAATGGGCCCTTTTATCGGCCATTTAATGCCTCTCCATAGTTTCAAATAATTTTTTGCCATGTGGGCCTTATATGGATCAGTAATTTGGCCCACATAATAAAGTCCAATCAGTTTGTTAAGTCGTCTTCACACGAATTATGTATTTTTTTTTTCAACAATATAGTAGTACCTTCTATTAAAAATATAAAAGAAAAGAAAAGGTTAACCGCCGATTTAACCTTCCGTGGAGATTGGGGGTGACGATAGCCTGCAAGCAAAGTCATACTTATAACATCATCAACTGTCACTTCATCATCAGATGTGTGTCTGTATATATATGCAACTCTTACAGCAAAATATTCATATGGTATGTGTGTAGAAAAATAAAAAGATAAATTGTGTCTGAAATAGGAGAAGATTAGGGGGAATATTATCTGCATTGGGAACTGCCCTGCTCCCTATTTTCATTACAACGACAACTTCTTCCTTGCGATACATGCACACGCCACCCAAACCCTTCCTCTAATTAGCTCATCTTTTCAATTAAAGCTCATCCTGAAAAAAAAAAGAAGGTTTCGATTAATTTTTTTTAGTACGACTTATCATATTATTCGCTCAGATTCTCAAAATCGAACATAGTTTAAACATGAAAATGTCGTCGTTTGCAACACTCCAACCAAGCTCAAGTCATACTAGATTTTTCATACAAGCCATTTTCTACAATTATTGCAATGTTTGATAATATAAATATATTCCGATTATATATATGTGACAATATTATTATTACGCTCATAGGTAACTCGCGCACAACACGCAAGGCACAGCACGGGCGTGCTTTGAAGCTATCATCACATCTTGTCGTATTTTCAATCCACATTCATAATAATTTCTGATATTTGATATCTGGGTGAATCGTCTTGGTCAAATTAAAATTTTATTACATATTGTTATATTAAATAATAGTTGTGGGCAAGGTGTCTCGTCGTTGTACTTGCTCGAGAAATTTGAGGCCACGGCTATTTAATACGATGTGCATTACTTATTAATAATTTCTACGGTAGCCATCAAGTAATTCAATTCCCAAATGGTAAACACCCATGCTTACATGTTATATGTGACTAGTTTCTATTACAACATAGGCTATAGCTGTGCATTTTCACTTGATTAATTGCATATTGAAATATGTATTGTCTATATATGCTTGTGTGGGCATAATATATGGTACACCCTCCCTATATATCTACATGCATAGTGAAGAGTAAAACCATAAAAGGCAAACTAGTTGATAACCTACATTGCTAGACGATGCAAAAATATTGAGACATTAGTAATTGAAGGGTGCAAAAATTCAAAGGGATGGAACGTCTGATAATCAAATAGTAAAAATAAATAAATAGGTAAAATTTTGAAGTAAGAAGATACGAAAATTTAACTACTGGGGTAAGTGTCAAAATTAAATTTAAGGGTCACATCTTGGAGCAAAAAGTGTCTCATCATTTCTGTGTTTGCTTTAGAATCTCAACTTCATATATTTTCTTCTTCATGCAATCAGTTCATTGAGGTCTCTCAGGAAAAAAGTAAAACTTTAGATAGCTTTGCATGGGATGGGAGAAGAGACGTATTTGAAAAATAATTACGATTGTTTTCATTAGGTTGTATTATTACTATTACATGCCGAGAGGAGGAGACACACCATATTCATAAATAAATGCATTATTTACTTTTCTAGCATGATGATATGAGTATTTAAAGAATGCCCACTTCAAGACTCCATTGATTTATTTCTCACTTTTGTTTATTTTCCTTGTCCCTATATTAAATTACCATCACTCTTCCCTCCCAACCCCCCCTATAAATACATCGGCTTTGTATTGCTCCTCTTCTTCATACTCAGCTAGAGCTGTTCCAAAGACTTCAATAATTCGATTATTACACAACACAGAGAGAGAGAGAGTGAGAGAGAGAGAGTGAAAAGCTGTATATATATATATATACAGAGATTAATGGAGATTGTCTAATGGGCGAGCAACTCACGCTGGAGAAGCAGGGCACGTGCAAAATTCATATGCTTTGGAATGATCAATTCAATTGTAAGAAATTGCACGTGTTCTACATCTCCAACAAGGGTTCCTCAGTCTTTTGCAGATTTGCTTTTCTCACGGACGATGATTACACATATGAATTACTTTTTCGGTATAAGAAGATATTAATATGTTCTTAGGGAGAATGCTTAACGTATACTGCAGCTAACGACTATAATATTTCTTTCCGAAACAAGTGACAACGTATCGTATAAGGTAAGAAAAATAAAAACTCGAAAGTAGACGACAGCACACAGTACGAACAATTGATTATGTGGATAAAGCAGTCCCTTCTCTAGTTTGATGAATCGTTGTATATCTGGGGATAAAACGCTACTGTCGACAACGTCTTTGCAGATGGAGTAGTACACCTGTGTGCTTACACAGAAGTGGATAATGACGTCAGCAACATTTCAGACGAGATTTGATCTGTATGACTTTTATAGGCCTCGCGTATACGTCGGAGGATTCTTAGACCACAAAAAATAATGTTGCACAGTTGTCTGCAATAGCATTGCAGTCCAAGTGAAGTGAAACGAAATCTACTATTTAACCAGATTTTTTAATTCATTAATCAGTCAAAAAGTTCAGAGATGTTTCCATTTTTTAAATACGAGGTGTTTTTTTTTTTTTACTATTTAGTAGTACTGTCGTACTAGCCCTTTTCTATAATTAATATCAAAATTATTTAGTGATTTTTGATTTTATTTTTACCATCCAACTACCGTATGTATGCGTTGTTGAAATATTGAGGGCCCCGCGATTTTATAGTGAAACTTTGCTAGTTGGCCTTTAAAATGGCCCAAAAGCCCAATAAAGGTTTATAGCCGAAGCCCAATTCGAGCCCGTAATGGAATCCGTTCACTCCTTCCATTCAAGATAAGAAAAAGGCATGAATGACCGTCTCAGCATCGACTGAATCACTGCGTAAACGAAAGAAAAATATCATCAAATGTTTCTGTCCATTTAACTGAACTCACAGGGATAATCAAAGATTGGATGGTGTAAAAAATCGTTTTTCTTTAACTGAATTCACAGGGATAATCGAAAATTGGATGGTGTAGTAAGAAATCGTTTTTCAGGATATGTCTAAGGATAAAAATCAGACGAGGAAAACAAGTAATTAAAAGACAGACAGAAGTGACAGTACGAATGAAGTGTTGTTGTCCAGTTACACTGAAGAACAGCCCCACTTTCTTTTTAGATTGGAGAAGTCTCAAGCAGAACGGACACAGATCAGTTTACGCACAGATAAAATCTCAGAAATCACAGCAATTTAGAGATCCCAAGAAGAACTATGTGCGATTCCGTATGTTATACACACACACGCACACAAAATAAAATAATCAAACGTCAGTTGAAGAAATCAGCAAGCTAGCCAATACAGACTGCGATGCGAAAGAGGCGCTACATTGATTGATAGATGTTTTCTTGAAACCCTAATTCAATCAAACGATGCCATTTTATAACGGTGAGAAGAAGGGCTGAGTGATCCCTCAAATGGATACTGTATTTCGGCCCAATTGACTAAAAATCAAATTAGCAAATCCAGCCTAAATGGGTCTTTTTTTAGTACGTATTTAAATGAGGGAGTGATTAATTCGGGTATAATATTCGAAGGAGAAAAGAAAAATATGAATTAAATATTATTTCAAAGAAGAAGCTGCTGGTGCAGCTACAACAGATTGAATGTTCTCCTCGTCCTCGTTTTGTTGAGAGGAATGATAAAAAAAGAGGACAATAGCAGAAATATCATCCATGGCAATGCCCTTCCTCTTCTTCTTCCAAGCATTCGCAGCACACTCCACCAAACGCTTGGCCGACTTCATCCTATCCGAGGCCGCCGAAACAATCTCCACCGCTTCTTCGTTCGACACCACGTCCCAAACCTTAAATAATATAACAAGATCCAAATTACTGTCATGCACGTCTGACATCATCTCGTAATCATCGTGTATATACATATTATAGGTACTTATTATTACCCCGTCGGTGGCCAGCACTACGAACCGATCTTGGGTGGTGATGTGCCTCTGAGTCACCTCGGGCACGGAGATGAGCCCGAAATCCTTCACGCAGTAGTCTCCGAAAGCCCGAGACATTGCAAGACCGGGCGACTCCTCGTGGGGAAGCCATACCCTGTGCACGCCCGGCTCGTCTTCCAGGCAGTACACTCGCCCGTTGCACCGACTTATTCTCTCCGCTTCTTCTGTAATAACATTAACATACGTTTGTTTTGGAAATAAATGGGTTGGGTCTAATAGTTTGGTAGTTGGTATCAGTCCATTAGGTACTGAGGTTTGTTGAATGATCACTCCGCCTAAAAGGTTGACCTTGAAAGTAGTAAAGTCACTTTTTTATCTTACATAATTTATTTTCAACATGGCTCGAATCTCATGATTATCGTGATGGATAGATTAGTCCCCATTCTCAGATGATGAGGCGTAAACCCATAGCCAATTGAGTGGGAACACTAATAGTTGTCAGAAAAGAAAAAGAAAGATGGTACTAACGAGGAAGGTTGGGCTTGAAGTCTATGGTGAGCTGGACGGCTTGTATGCTTCCACTGCTCGAAGTTGTTCCTAGCACCGCACGCGAGTCCCCGACGTTCGCTACGTAAATAATGTCTCCCTAGCGTAGATTTTTCGACAAGGAAAAAAATAATATGTAAGTTCGTCGGAATTTTGCGGTAAAAATTGAATTCAAGTGACGGAAAAGGCGAGAGAGTTATTACCTGCCTGACGATTGTCAAAGCGGTCGTCCCACTGTGGAACGTGTCGATCTTACGGTGATTTTCGAGCTGTTGGTCGACGTCGGCGCAAGACTTCAAATAAGAAGCCTCCCATACGTTGAAATTGAAAGGCTGAGGCTTCACGTTGGGATCTATCGAAGCCTCGACGAGCGTTTCCTGCCAACTGCAAAGGAGGGACGAAGGCATCGATTCTCTTACACGCTTCGCCACGAAATGGCCCCACGGCCCGTGCCCGTCGAATATGCCGCAGAATATCATGTCTTCTTGGCATCCAAATTCCTACAAAGGGATGGAAGAAATTCAGACAACGAGAGAAAGAACAAGATGCAGAGGCTACATACATTGATGATCTTATATTGTTATATACCTCCCAAACAATGCAGCAATCTTGATTTACGCCTTTCTCTCCTCTCTTTGAGAAGACGGAAGCCATGTTCTTCGAACCGTCGACGTTGATGATTCCCGACGTCCTTAGTATCAAATCGTTCTTCCTCGCATCCTTTGCCATGGCTTCGACGGCTTCCCTTCCATTGCAAGAACTACTAACACATCTGTTATTGGGCTTTGATGACTTTGTCGATTTCTTGATCGAAAGCGACCTTGTGAGCCCATTGAACATCGACGAGAAACGCCCCATTTTTTTTCGCAGAGGTTCCCTCACTTACGCCTTACAACAATCTACATGTGTTTATGAAGAAATTAGGCATATGATGATGTCTTAATAAATACATCGCAAGTGTGCTGTGGAAAGTAGAGCGATCTACGCAAATCTCACATGGATTCTAACATCAATCTACGAGGATTTGAGAAAAAAAAATTACTGTCAGGGAATGATCTATGCGCTAGGAGACATCACAAACGTCAGGAATCGAATAATTTTAATGATAAATAACTCCAAACAACCCAATGCCAAGACAATTCCCCCGAAACAAATTAAATTAAAAAGAGAAACCCACAAAAATCAAACTATACTTTCTTGTTTGTGTAAAAGGCCGGAGCATGCGATGAATAGAAAGAGAGGAGAATACAGTCAAATAAACCTTTCGATCTGTCGACAAAACTTGGCCGGAGACGTGGCGCAAGACGCCGGCGGGATTCCGACACTAAACAACACTGAGCTGCGTTTTGTTAGAAGACTAAGCTGCAAAAGAATGAAAACTCCATTGGTTTTTAGCTTTAAAAGGGACGGAGATGAGAAGAGAACAAAGACGTATTATTTCATCTCGGCTCGTATAACCGCGCATACGATACACGTGTATAGCTCTGAGTGCGCGTTGGAGTACAATTATTACGTTCTTACAAGCTGAGAGAGGACCCATCCATCTTTCTTGTAACGGTAGGTTCAAAGTTGTCTAAAATAACAGGGAGGATTAGATGTGAAGTGACTACAATGCCCCGAAGCTAATAGGGCTTTGACGGATTCATACAAGGACATTATAGGAAAATAGGGGGACCATGATTGAGCTAAGCTACATGTTGACGGATTACGTAGATTAATTAATGGGAAGTAAGCTGAAGCCTGAAAATTAATGTTTAAAAAATATATGTTTAATAATCTAGTAACGGATTATCAATAGTCTATTGAGTAGTTAGACCTTGTACGCGCATATAAAATTTAACTGATAATGAAAAAAATGGAAATGTTGCCCTCTATCATACGATCAAGGCAAGTGACCTTTTAACGTAAAGTATATGTAAGCATATACAGTTGAGTAAAACGTGTTGGACTTCGTTTTATTTAATGTAAAAATGCTGGATCCTAATATTCATTTATAAAAGTTGAATATTTCTAAGATATTGTTGATATACAACTATCAGAAGTAGACATGAAACATCCCGTTGGTGCTGTGGGTATTTTGTATGAACATCTATGATTGTCAATCATGAGAATATTTATTTACGTTTACAACAACATTATAATAGTTCATCTGTTAACATAACGATATAACTTTTTTTTTATTACACTATACCCCGTTTCCTTATTATATAACAAGGAAAGTATTATAATATTATAAAGTTACAACCAACCATTGTGTCATTTTAATATTTTAATAGGTTGACTTGAATGATTGCTATAATTAAGAGTTTGGAAAACTTGGTCAAACATGTACTAAAGCTTCGGAACCATGGTCGATATATAAACTTTGAACAGCTTTGAAATATTATAAGTATTAAAAGTCATGTTCGACAGTTCGAAATAATCAGCATGGACTATTTGTGAATTGAGAATATGTATTTTGGAAGGGTCCAAATACAAGGAATGATAATTATAACGATAATGATAATTAATTATATTCCTTTATTAGTAATTAAAATTAATAGTTTCTTGATAGTCTCTAGAAGTGTGATTTACAAAACACCAACTCACAATATTTGGAAGAACCGATTGAACAAAGGGTCCACAAGTATCTTTTGGTAGATATTGTAATCTTTTCTTCTTTTTCTTTAGTGGAGATTACTAGAATTATTTGGGCCATACTGAGTGGACCAACTCAATCATAACCACATATTTTTTAACATCATATAATATAAACTTGTAGGTACGGCTAAGGCATGTCGCGAGAGTTATTTGATGTTAAATTATACACATAATATGGTGTACTTTATATATAATAAAGTGAAATTGAGAATGGAAAATACATGATAAAGTGAGTAAGATTGTTCTACTTCCGTGATGTATTTGATCTTTGACACGATGATAGAAGTATATAGGACCTTTGATCTATTTTCAATTTCATTCAAAATGGTCGGCAACATTGTTGAGGATAAACGAAATATATGGGTTTTTTTTCTTCCGTTTTGATATTTCCATATAACGTAAATATCACTTGATAATCAATCATTCACGGGGTTACAAAATATTCGTTGAAGCAGTGATATTTTATCTGTCTTAAAGTGGTCATCGTGAAAGGTCAAAGCATGCATTGGTGTTGCCATAGGATACCTTATTAATAGTAATCAACCAAAATTATTTTGAATCATAAGTTTAAATTGTCATTGGGTATTTTTTCCTAAAATTCCCTAGTTGTTACTAGTATATATTATCATTGAAAATAAATAATCTTCAGAGGACATTAATTTTATCCACTTTGTAATAATCGGAATATCGAAGAACATCCAATCAGTATGCGAAACACGTGGCCCACCCATCACATGTGGGGCGGCGCAAAAAACAACTCTTTGTTTCCTTTTTGTTTTCTTCTTAAATGATTAAATTATTTTGAACATTTATTCGAAGATATTTTTGTTTCTTGAGAATGGTCACATGAAGCCTGAAGATGAGGAATATTTGTCCGGAATTTTAATTCTCCTAATTTATGACGAACATTTTTTCTTTGTTAAAGACAAGTCGGCCACTTTCGAGAATTAATTGATGTGATTAAATATGAATTGAATGGCTTCCAACTACAATCATTAGTGGTGGAGAGTATACCACAAACAAGTTCAGACAATGACCATGATGTCAAAAGTAGAATCTTACCAAAGGTTTTGCAAGTAATTATTACAACGTAGGCTTAGAGGCCATGAATCTATAATATTTGATTAAATATAGACCAATTATATCTAATCCATCACGGATCATGTACTCATCGTCGTCACTCCTTTTAATTAAAGATTGAACAAATCCAATTGAAGTGTTCAAACTTCAAATCCCATTACTTACGTAAATTAAGTAACTCGATATAAAAGAAAAAAGGAAGTGCAGAATCAAGTGGCTCAGTTGGGCTTTATAGTTACTTCAACGGGCCCAAGATCGATCCCAACTTAAGAAATTTTATATCCATCTATGTTGTAAGTGTAACAAGAAACTAGGATAAACTACTATCCAAGAAACAAGAAGCATTCTCGATAAAAAAAAGAAACAAGACGCACTCAATCGAAACTCTGATTTCTTAAGACAGTCGGATATAATTATCCAAACGGTCGATTCAATATCGTGAATGAGGGAACAAATCTACAAAGAGTTTAGAAATCTTCAACTCTAATTTAACCCAACCTAGATTTTCAACTTCAGGTGAACTGCTATGAAATAGAATGTAAAGTTTCATTTTGCACTTAAAAGGGAGTATGGCATGCGTAAGATGATGTAAGAAACAGGGAAGAAAAGAAAACACATGAAATCGAAACTGGAATTGACTGCCAATTTGTTGTCTCATTTCAGACCCACGAATCGACATATGTGGGCTCGGTTTCACACTATTTAGGAGGGAGGGCTTCGTTCTGTGGATTGAGGTGAGTAGGAGAGAGAAAGTGTGAAATTATTGTTTCAAAGAATCGAATCCCACATCGGATAGTTATCTACAAAATCACGAAACTTGATGTTATAAATAAGGGCTCTAATGTATTGCATGAACTTAACCCGTCTTGTCGGGGGTGAATGTGGCGACTGGCTAATGATCGTATAGAGAAGGCTGGTCGTGCCGACGCCCACGCAGTCGAACACAACCTTAGTTTAAGGCGAGTGAGCTCTGCCCTACTTTTCGGTTAGGGCTTGCTCGTCAATTTTTGGAAGCCCACGAAATTTCTAATTTTTGGGGCTCGCCCCAACTCTCCAATGATGGAAATATTTCAAAATATTTCAGTAGCCACGCTTTTCTTAATTATCAAAAATAAAGAGACAAAACTAAAAGGCCACATTATTCTGAAACGCTCATTGCAGGGAAACACAGTTGAACATGTAGGAGGAATGTGTATGCATTGAGTGAACATAACTGGGAACGAAAACCACAAATCAAATATGAACACATAATACGGCACAAAGATAGACATCATTTAGTCAATCAGCACAGCAGCATCTCTTTACTTGCATAATCCAAACACATGTAGTAATTTGAGAGTGGTGTTTGCTTCGTTGGGGTCAAACGGCCAAAGCACGGATAGGAAACATAAATAAACGATTGGTCTGCTCCCTAAGTAATATTATATCTACCAATTCACTGAAATCACTTCTCACGCACATTTCTAACGATTAATACGCAGATGGGAAAAAAAGGAGCAAACCACTCCTAGACCTGACACGTAAGGTGGGCCTGACAATGTTACCCAATCAGTGTTGTTTTTTTCCCTTCCATGGCGTCTTTCTTTGCGCGACAACTTGAGCAGAGAAAAGGACCTTCCCATGGCTTTGACGATGGCGAGAAAAAGGGACCCGAGTTGACGGATAAGCCCTCTCTAGGAGGTTGATCCCTTTGGCATATAGCACATCTAAACAACCCAGAGCTTGGATCCAAAGGAAAATCCTTGCCCAACCTGCGTGCAATGGAAGCCATATTCTTATTTTAAGAATGTCCTATTCCATTTCAAGTTGACAAATATAATGGCTAGAGCAAAAAATTGGCACACTGACATTGACAACGATTTGTTTATAACTAATACTTTTGGAAAAAGACCTATGAACAGCCATCTAAAATTGAAGAGAGAGAGAGTTTTAAGGTACCTCTCTGCAAGCATTGCAGAACCCTCTTCGAACAACTCCTCCACAGCTCCAACTGCAGAGAGCTTACTGCTTCCCTTGGAAGAATTAGGTGCTCGTTTCCCAAACCCAAGCGAACCAAGCAAACTTGGCTTCTTATTGGGCATCGGAGGAAAAACGGGGAGATCATAAGGAATAATATCGACAACAAGGCAGGTCGTATCATCTTTCAGCCCTCGTGACCTAAGGGCTTCCTGCAAGCATAACAGGTATTACTAATGTTGTGGCAATACAACAACCTACAACAAGGCACTTCACAGTACAAATATGCACCTTAACGACCAGCTTAGCAGCAATATCTGCAGGTAAACCCCGACAAGCTTGAGCAGCAGTTTCAGATGATAAAGCATCCCATATACCATCAGATGCAACTATAAGTCTTCCCCCAGCATTGGAAAGCTATCATCCAGACCCAGACGTAAAACCAAGTATCAGAGTCCTTCCAGTAAACCAGCCTCTTACATCACCTATTAGTACAACATTTGCATACCTTGACTTGCTTTACATGTGGTATTGGAACAATGAACTCGCCAACATCTGTATCACCAATCGACCTTGACAGGCATAATCCACCTGGCCAGCATCGTAATGGACCAACCTACATATCCCAAGCACAAATCAATCAACTATACTTAAGAATTATTTGTTGGGAACTAAGATTTCCACAATTTTCTTAAGGTAGAAAGAGAAGTCTTACCTCATTTCCTCCGAAAACATTGAGTCTCGCTACCTCACCTCCACTTGCAGTTACACGCTCACGCTCCTCGACATTCTCTTCGAGCCTGTGATCAACAGTAAGGAGAGATATGATGCCCCCTTGAGTGTCCAATATGCACCGAGAATCTCCAACGGAAGCGACAGTCACTGTCCAGCCATCAATCACGACAAAAGTAGCCGTTGTTCCTGAAGTCTCGCCTGCCATTTAGATTTTAGCATCCAGAATAAGACCATGAAAGAAGACGCTCAACGTCAACAAATCACAAGACGAAAACTTGTCAGGAAATAAACATGCCTCGCTGCTGAAACTCTATGTCGGTTTTCACGAATCCAGCAACCAAAGCCCTCGGTAGGGCTTGAAGCCACTCTTCTCTAGAAAGTGTTGGAGGAATGGCGCTCAGCACATTGTTGAGTAACTGTTCTTTGGCAAATATAGCAGCTGATATGCCATTGTGTCCATCAAAGACCTGCAATTAAAGAATATATTATCAGAAGGATAAATAGCAAGGAACTATAATGCAGAAACGAGATTTACAAAGAGGAAGGTAGGTAACATACCGCGAAAACCGAAAAAGACGTAGATGGATTCCCCTGAATTCTTTCACAGTCGGGCTTAATTAAGAAGTAATCTTCTCCTTTCTTAGCCAGACCAGCCTGTCCATACTTCAGAGTCGGTTTCTCCAAAGCCTCACTTTTGAACTCACGACCAATCAATGTACCGAGCGGAACAGGCTGTTGCTTCTGCTTCATTTTTGATACCTCTGCCTGACTCATATTTGCCAACTCTGCTCCAAGATTCCAAGACCTGGTAATAAAGACGAACTTAAGGAAAACAGAATTAGAAAGCAAAACCTCTATGATAGAAATCCACTCTCTTTTTCAAAGCCAAAAGAAAAGATGGACCAAATAGCTAAATGTGGACGATTAATTGGTTAAAATGATATCGAAGTAAACGCCGGAGAAAGGATCAGAGAAAAAAGAAACAGATAATTGGCAAGAAGATTCAAACGGTTCTTTCTTTTTTGGGGAAAAAGGTGCGAGAAGGGAAACCTGTGGACCATTGTAGCAACCAATAATGCTTCTCACAACTCTGAAAAAATCCAATCAGTTATCAATCACTACACTTACCACAGCACAGTCACACATGAAAATTGAGAACAAAAAACAGAACAATCACAAACCCTCCAACCACCTCAGAAACGAGAGCCATTTCATCATCAAAGCTAAAAACTGAGCTAATTTCCGTCCATACATTGGCTACAAATTACACAGGGAAGAAGAAAACTAAAAATGCATAAAAGAACAAAAAAAACTGTCGAACAGGAACAAAATAGGATCAGTGCAGTGCTAGGAAACAATAGTACATTAACGCAATGCTTATTACAATGAGCAATACTCTGTTAGCTACTTTTAAACAAAATCCCCGGAACATAGTCGGAAAACCTTAGAGCGAGAGAGTCCTTACCCTTTCTTATTCCGTCATATTATTTTCTCAGCTGTGTTTTAACTATTCGTTTTGGAAAAGGAAATTTTATACGAGATAACACATACACAGAGAGAGAGGGAGAGAGAGAGAGAAAAGCGTGTGTTGTCAAGTGACCTTCTTAGACAGAAACGTTTTTAGACGATAATACATTGAAGACATCGTTATGATAAAATATTGGATGGTATTCACCGCCCCCTTTTTCCTACTTACCGCCCCTAAAGGGCTTGAAAATGACCTTTTTGCCTTATGATATTTAAATTAATTTAAAAAGAAAAAACTAACTAAATATATAATTCTGGTACGAAATACTGAAAACTACATTCACAAATAAATTCAAACGATCGATCGATACCGAAAAAAAAATTCGATTTAACATTTTAGTACCGATCGATCGATATTTTCGGCACTGCAGTGCACGGGCCGAACGATATTTTCGGCCGGACTGTGCGCGGGCCGAATAGTATTTTCGGCCCGGACACTGCTTGGCCGAAATTTCAGTTCGGCCCGCACAGGCCCGGCAGAAACCTGAGTTTGGCCCGCACAGGCCCGGCCGAGATCTGATTTCGGCCCGCACAGGCCCGACCGAAATCTGATTTCGGCCCGTACACTGCAGGGCCGAAATCTGATTTCGGCCCATACACAACACCCGAAGTTCAGTTTCTGTATAATTTTGGGGTCGATACGCTCCGAATCAGGCCAAACATAAAACATAAAAGTTGTAGATAATCAAATTGGATTTCCATAGGAATTAGAATCAGGGTCATCCGATTTGTAAATCGGAAGTTATTGTCAAAATCGTGCAGACTGCCAGTTTCGGTCAATTCCACTGGCAGATTGCACGATTTTGAGCATAACTTTTGATTCACAAATCAGACGACTCTGATTCAAGTTTCTATGAAAAGCCAACTTAATTATATATAACTTTTGTGTTTTAATGGCGGCCTGATTCGAAGTCCATTGACCTCAAAAATTCGCCCGATTCTAACTTAGGGTTGCTGTCCGAGTGGAATCGGCCGAAACTGGCAGTCTACACGATTTTGACAATAACTTTTGATTTACAAATCGGACGACCATGATTCAAATTCCTGTAGAAAGCCAATTTGATTATCTACAACCTTTATGTTTTATGTTTGGCCTGATTCGGAGCGCATCAACACCAAAACTGTACCCAAAACTGAACTTCGGGTGCTGTGTATGGGCCGAAATCAGATTTCGGCCCTGCAGTGTACGGGCCGAAATCAGATTTCGGCCGGGCCTGTGCGGGCCGAACTAAAATTTCGGCCAAGCAGTGTCCGGGCCGAAAATACAGTTCGGCCCGCGCATAGTCCGGCCGAAAATATCGTTCGGCCCGTGCACTGCAGGGCCGAAAATATCGATCGATCGGTACTAAAATGTTAAATCGATTTTTTTTTTCCGTATCGATCGATCGTTCGAATTTATTTGTGTATGTAGTTTTTAGTATTTCGTACCAGAATTATATATTTAGTTTGTTTTTTCTTTTTAAATTAATTTAAATATCATAAGGGCAAAAAGGTCATTTTCAAGCCCTTTACGGGGCGGTAACTAGGAAAAAGGGGGCGGTGAATAGCAATTCCCAAAAATATAAATCGAAGAAAAAAAGAGTCAGAGAAGAAAGTCTACACTACTGGATAACATATCAACACGTGTTGAAATATACTGCACAAAGCAATTCCCAAACTATTTTATACATTTTACTAAATCGGGCATCCCACATCTTTTGTACATTTTCTTATTTAGCAAAAAACTATCACAAACAATTAATATAATAATATTAAATATTCTTAAAAGACGTGTCAAAATATACATTTTTTTACCTTTTAATTGTACTATATTATTAAAATATTCAATTTCTTAATTCCCGTGTCAACCGCCGAATGTCCATAAAAGGTTTGGATTGAGGGATTATAATAAATAATTGTTCATAGATTTGATCTGATGACGTGGCCACGTGAATTGGTGGCAAAAGTTTGAATTATGTATTATTAATAATTTTTTTTCTCGAGCGGGCCTATGCAAGCTGGAGAGCTTGATCACAAATCGAGCAATATCCCATTTCTTCTTTAAAGCTTAATCAGAAGATGTTTTCTATCTTCTTAATCGGTTTGACATTTTCCGTGATTGAAATGTTATTAGATAAAACTAAATTATTCTTGCACTATGGATGTGGTTGAAGAAGATTGCTACACATTGCATCACACTCACACGGCACTTAAGATTAGATTACAAGACAACGTATGACTGGCAAGCAACAAATAAATTAAATTCTTACACAACTGTCAATCTGAATCTGAAGATTCTTGAGTCAATGGACTAAGGTTTGAAACCATGTTAGACAAACCCTCTCCCATTTCTTCCACATCTTCTTTCCCAAATCCCCAACTTCTTAGCAGCTCAGAACCTATTGCTCCTCGTTTGATCCCAAACTTGCGAAGGTTTTCGAGTCTATTCTCAAGAAAGGGTAAAACAGAGTTGCTAGAACGTAATCTAGCCGCCATTGGTATCGAATGGACTTCGATCGACCCTTTCGACGCATAGCTTGAATCGGGGATGTTCAAAATCTCACCTTGTTGGCCAACGTTGTTCGAAAATATCGAAGGGAAAGGCAATGGAATAGGAAGTGAACACTGAGATGTGGAAAGATGGGAGAATCTTGGCCTGCTGTCTGAATTCACATACGCAGAATGCAGATACGCTTTGATTTCAGATGCTGTAGCCCTTTGCCCTCCTGAAACTAAAGCAGACAAACTGTTTTATACTTAATTGAATCGAAGAATATAATGCGAATAGTTTTTTCGAAGAAGATTACCTTGTCCAAAGAGTCCATGAGTGGTTATGATTTCTAAAGCTTGCATGTCTTCAGCGTCTTCAGCAACTTCAGGAGTCAGAGGATGAAAATTCTTCATCAGAGATTGCTGCGTTTGAAAATCTATTTTCCACGACACATTAGCGAAGTTTCACTCACCAGAAAAGGGAAGATGTAAGAATTAGACAGTGGCCATGACTTACCTGTTAGAGAAGGAGCTGGCATAGCAACGTCTAGGACAGTAACCATGTTTTGCCAGGCCTGACCTGCCAGCATTTGTATGAGCTCGTTCATATCGACTGCCCCGCATGTGTAGCTCGATTGAGATGTGGGTCCCAGCGATTCCATTCTGAAAGGGATGCTCGTGGAATGCATGGCAGATGCGTACAGTGCACTTGTGTGGTAGTCTTTCTGATTGTTCATACAGAGATATTTGGATAATTTGCCTGTAGGTAGTTACACAATACAGATAAGAGAAGTTTCAAATAAACTCTGAACGGAATGAGGTAACGTTTTCAGGGAAACGATGACAAAAGTCTCACGGCTTACTTGTACTTGGGGATGGCAAACCGATGGGAACGATCAATTTGCAATAAGATGATACCTTTGAGAATGAAACTGAATCATGGAGTTTAGTAAAGACTGTCGTCTTGCTAATTTTCTCGGGACTGCGAACAGCGTACAGTAGCACAGGAATATTAGAGTAGTCGTCTGTGATATTCTCTAAAATCTCCCCAGCCACGCCAGAAAATCCTCCAGAATCATCGACAATAAATTGAATTCCCTGAAAAATAAGAGAATTTTACGTTATCGGATGAGATAAGATCAAGGAATAGAACTTAATAATGACTTCATCATACTTGTGGATGGTCACATTCTTCAACAAAGAAACGTAGCCTCTCGCAAACCTCTTCGGCATGGTGGCCACTGCAAAAGGCCTCTCTTCCAATACCATAACTGTTAAAATCTTTGATGTCAGTCCACACACCACTTAGTTCGTACAAACTCCGAGGGTGATAATGAACTTTCGAGAAGTCTGTCCAATATTGAACTTCATTTTCCAGAGACTCGACAATGTCCTTATCTTGATGCTGACCACTTTGAGAACTGCTGCTACCGCTTTCATGAGCTATTGAATCCATATTTGTGCTCTCTTCCATGTATAAGCTTTGCAGGAACAAGTTCTTCCCTATCGGTTCAGACTTGTGTGTGGATACGCGACCTGTCCTATACATCGATGTTGAGATAGTAAATTGAAAGGATAAGATATCTTTAGCTTGAAATTTACTACTTATTGATCTTGCTTCAAATTAAGCCATATCGATTCAGGTATTACAAGCAATGAACTAAAGCATCTCAGTATTTGTAAATGTCGAGCACTCACCATGTTAAAGCCTCAACTGATGCATCGGGAATCTCACTGTACAGAGTTCCCTGTCTACTGACTGATCCAAGGGCTCCTACGAGTCATCATTACCATCGTATCAGAATCTTAAGTCAAGAAGGTTGGGTGGCTAATATTTTCTGAAACAGACATGATTTTACCTTGAAAATCAATCGAAACCAAGCGAGGGGTGTAGGTGACAATGCCCTGTACATAGTCAACACAAAACAACCTGATATCTATGCTACGAAAAATACAGGTCTAGGTTAAGGCAGGAAAAAGCTTCAGCAACACAAAACTCACCTGATGTGTTTCACCCGTCCGATATAGAACGTCCATATTAAGGTTGTTAGATTTGAAGATTGGGTCAGCATCAGGGCTCTCACCCAACCCAAGTAGCTCATCCTAAACACAAAAAAAAAAAGAGAACTCTTCAGAAATTACGCATTTCGCAGTCGAAAACACAGAGGTAACAAATAGCGAAGGGAGATACGAAGAATTGCTAATCAACTAGTAACAGCATCAATTTGGCGCTCAACAATCAGAAACAATCGCGAAGTTCGTAGCGAATTAAAAGCATAACAAGGAGCACCTGGAAATTCCAAAAGTGGGAGCCCACAAAGTTTGCGTAGCCTCCGACTTGAATGGTCACAATTTCCTTCATCGCTGGATCAAAATCGATAGACGCGAGGAAGTCGTCGCCTTCCTTCGCAACGCAGAGGGTTTTGTTTTGTTTTGTTTGGGAGGGGTTTTAGTTCAGTCGACTATTATGACCTAGAGACCAGTTTAAAGATATATATAAACTGTAGTCGTCGATGCGAACAGCGACTAAAAACTGTGCAGAAGCAATAACGCATTCCACATTTCATGAAATGCTCGCATGAACCGACGAGGCTGCGGAGGAAGAGACGTCGAGCGCCGCCTTCTCCGCCTCCTCCACGGCGGAGAAAACAGAACCCTTATCCGCCTCCGTGAGATCCACGCTCACCTCCTCCGCCACAACCTCCACCACTCCAACGCGCTCCTCTCACACTTCATCAACGTCCACTCAAAACTCTCCTCAACCTCTCTTCACTACGCCACTCGCGTGTTCCAACAGTCCCCATCTCCCAACATCTTCCTCTTCAACTCCATCATCAATGCCCACTCCCTCTCGCCCGAGGAATCGCTGAACTCCATCTCTGCCTTTTCAGACATGAAGTGGCGCGGCATTTGGCCCGACGAGTACACGTTTGCGCCGCTGCTCAAGGCTTGTTGTGCGAACGCACCTGATCGTTTTAAACTGGGTTTGGCCGTTTACAAGGAAGTCCTCGCTCTAGGATTCCATAGGTTTGAGAAGATTAGGATTAGGTTTGTGGAACTGTGCGTCAGTAGTGTGAGGATGAACGAAGCCCATATGGTGTTCGACGAAATGCCTCACAGGGACGTCGTCGTCTGGAACTTGATGGTTCGTGGGTTTCTCGCCGCTGGCAACGTAGAGAAGGGATTGAGATATTTCATGCTGACGAATGATAAAAACACGGTTTCTTGGAACACGGTAATCTCATCTCTTGTTAAATGCAGAAGAGATCATGATGCTTTTCGGATATTCAGGGAAATGATAGACCAAGGTTTTTGAGCCAGACGAGGCTACGGTGGTAACGGTGTTACCAGTCTGCAGTCGTTTAGGTGAAATCACCACAGCAGAGTGGATTCGCGCTTATGCAGAGACAAATGGGCTCTTCGATAAATTCGTATCAGTAGGGAATGCTCTCGTCGACTTCTACTGCAAGTGCGGCGAGACTGAGATAGCTCTAAGGATCTTCAAATCCATGCCTCTTAAAAACCAAATTTCTTGGAACACAATGATCTCGGGGTTAGCATTCAACGGTAAGGGAGATCTTGGAATAAGACTTTTCGAAGAGATGACGGGCAAAGAGGATCCAAACGATTCGACTTTCGTTGGGGTTCTTTCTTGCTGCGTGCATGGCGGTTTCCTCCAAAAGGGTCGGGATTTGTTTGCTGCGATGGCTGTTGATTATGGCGTACAGCCAAATATAGAGCACTATGGATGCATGGTTGATTTGCTTGGACGCAGAAGTTGCGTAAAAGAGGTTTACGAACTGATACGAACTATGCCTATGAGACCTAATGCTGCTCTGTGGGGTTCTTTGCTAAGTGCATGTCGTAATGTTGGAGATATGGAAACTGCTGTATGTGCTGTGAAGGAGCTTATAGATCTTGAACCTCGTAACTCTGGTAATTATGTGTTGCTGTCCAATATATATGCCGAGAAAAGGAGATTGGAGTGGCGTTGAAGATGTTAGGATGTTGATGAAGGACAAGTTTGTGGATAAAACTGTGGGACAGAGCATAGTTTAACGTATGCAAACATCATTCAAGTTGTTTTTTTCTATAGTAGTTTGATTTCATCATCTTGGTTCAACTCTAAGCTCATTGATATCTCACGAAAGAATCAGTTTAGATAACTATGAAGCAGTTGTTCAAGTTCATCAAACAACATAAAACATAACCATTGATTTCTCACACGATGACGACATGCGTATATTCCAACCAAATCCGATGCTTTTATCCAACGATGATTTCAAACGAACAAGTACCAAGAACAGTAATGCCTGACTTATAGATAGATCCAAGGAAAGGAATCATCCCACTTATTTTTAGCCGTTAATTAATGTATTGAGATACCCATTTGAATCCATCGCCATAGCCCATCTTTCGGACAATGCTGCACATGAAAACCTCAATTGGACGAACATCGGAATCTGACAAGTTCACCTTTCCCTTACCAGTCGTGATGTTCATCAAGCCCAGGTGGTATCGAAGCTCTTCTTCAGAGGCAGCATATGGGATATCGATCTTATTACCCAAAATCAAGAATGGGACTTTGGCCAAGGACTCGTCTGAGAGTAGAGCATCGAGCTCTCTCTTTGACTCGGCGAACCTCTCCTTGTCATAAGCATCCACCAAGTATACAACAGCATCCACCTGTCAGAAATGATAAGAAGTTGCGTTACACAACAGACTCGTGGGAGAAAATTGAAAAATTGTGCTGGGCTGAGTCTTAGCAATCTAGTGGCATTTTGTTCCATGATAAATATGATATTTCTGGTGAAGAACTAATGAAACACCTACGGTAAAGCGTAGGTGCTATCAGCGAATTCCCATTTTAAATGTAGGCCTTCCATGAATCAAATAAACAGATGATTGGTTTATTTGGGATTACGAAGGCACATATTGGCACAAATCTTGTAACAAAGCAGTTGAAAGGAAGCTGATGCAAAAATCAAGAATCAAGTCAATAAAGAACACTACGATTTATGCAAAACGACGATGATTGGAGAAACATCATTCATTCATAACTTACAATGAAAATAGTTAACTTCTACCTTTGCGTAATAATCTTTCCAGACTCTTCGTGCAATCTGGTGTCCCCCCAAGTCAAAAGCCTTAAACTTGATTTTCCCGATACTCAGTTCCTCTGAAGTAGGATGCTGTGTTGGCTGGTGCTGAACCAATCTCTGCTCATTGTAGACAAGCCAACATACTTTTATCCAATTCACAACACAACTCAGAATAAAACTCAGACCTTTGGCTCAACTTAGTTACACACATGTCTGAGAAAACAGATTGAAAATATGCATAGACAATAGGAAAGATGTCACTCAGCAACTAAAGCAATCAAACAATTGCACCAATCACATGTCCGTACTGAATCAGATCTTGAACCAGGTTGAACTAAACTCATCTATCTGAAAAACAACAAATCACGGCTAAGCTAAGGAATGATGTTAGAACACATGTAAAACTTCACTACATAATCTAAAAAAAAAAATAACATGAAGCATCAAATTCACCATTTAACGAAGCCATCAAAGCCTCAAATAATTTGCCAATCGATTACCTCAAAAGGATAACCATTCAGACCATAAAAAAACATTATTAACAGAAAGGAAAACAAATCTCAGACAGAAAAGATGCAACCAATCTTCCTACATCACATCACATCACAACTCAAAATAATGGCAAATTCTTAAATAGAATCAACCTCATCTTTGAGCATATGCAGGAGAGTCGTTTTGCCGGCATTATCAAGCCCGAGAAATAGAATTTTGGCCTCTTTCTGCCAAAGGCCAAGCGACGCAAGAACTCCGTAAAACCAATCCAACAAAAACATTTTCTGATTTGACTGTTCTTTTTTCCTTCAACTAATAAATAGATCGATAGTAAATAAAACTTCAGATCTGAAACGCAAATAGTAAATAAACGAATAAGATCGATCGAGACCGATCTACGAACTCTCGATTTAGCTCAACGGAGCACTGCGGCTTCTGCCTGCCTCTCTCCCTAAATTTCGTGCTCTTCTTTGCCCTTTTATTTTGGTTGATGAAGCCCTAACCCTAGTCTCCGTAATGATTTTTTTTTGTTTTAAAATATTACTATTTTTTATTATTTTTTCTTTACTGTCATCTCAGATCTCAACGACTTGTTGTTGGTCCAATTAGACACCAGCTGTAACATTTTGAATAACGTATTTTTTAGTAATATTTAACTAGCATGACATTTACTATTTTTTTTCGGAAGGAGCATGACATTTATATATTTGTTTCTATATCTTGTTTCTCATTTCTCGTCTTCCAATCACATGGATCCATGAAATATTATTTAGTGGACATGTTTACTTGATTAGTAGAAATAACACAGGGAATAAAAGCTTGAAGCGGGTTCTACGATCCAGCAATGTTTGTGTGTCATAAAAACAAAAGCAATCCGCCAGAAAATATTCAAATGCAGCTATAAACTGCTTCATGAAGAGTTAATTAGTACTCCCAAGTCCAACCAACCTAACAAATTTAAATTATAAAGATACGGAAAAGGAAAATATCCGGCAATTCTTTGCTCCTTCCCTCCCAACCTACAGTTCATCCTGCACAAAAGAGAATTCGAATTAGAATGAAAGATGATATGAGCATGGAGAAGTAAATCTACGTAAATAATTAGTTATTAATCATGAACTTACGTGAACGTCGTCATCAACGGACTCTGTGGGGTCTTCTTTGGAGTCTGATTTGTCATCAGCATCGCCCTCGGCGTCATCAGCATCGTCATCGTTATCCTCAGCCTATGATTGGGAGAAGAGACAAGACGATTTTCAGAAAGAGCTGTGATTTTTTTTTAATATGGAATGCAATGTTGGTAACGAAGTCTAGGGCTTACATCTGAATCGATGTGATCGTCCTTCGATTCCTGGGTGATATAATTAAGCAGATGTGTTATTACAAATTCAAATTTCACTTCCAAAGATTTGACAAAAGCAAACTAGTTGGTGAATATTACCTCCTCCTCTCTCTTCTTCTCAGCTTCTTCAAAAGCAGCCTTCTCCGCCTACATTTTGATTGGATAAGTTATGTGGATATGTTATGAATGAAGGCAAAACCTTTTGATCAATATGAGAAATAAACTTTAAGACAATATCAGAGACGTACATCCTTTTGCTTTCCCCATGTCTCTTCGGCGACCTTCTTGGCATAGTCGGGATCATCGCTTATCAATACATTGTCAAACAAGGTACCAGATTTCACCTGCAAATGAATGGCACGGTTCAGAAGAGATGATAAATGAATACTATCCAGTGTGAGGAATCAACATATTGTTCACAAGAAGTTTCTAACCTGCCACAATTCAATGCCAACATACTTCAAGTTAGGGAAGACATATAGATCTGGGTCATCTTTGAACTCTGCAGTCATAATACAACAAAATTGATTAGGACAATACAGACTCTGACATGAAGTTACTCTCTCATCTTCTCTAATTTTAACGAAGATGATTCATGAATTGCAATGCGTAAGCAAAAGTGTCAAGAGCTGGTGTACCTGGGTTGTCAATCATTGGTGCCTTCCACTTGCCCTTATAGTTGGAGTTCTTGATTTTCTGGCAACAGAACAGAGTTAGTGTGCCACTTGCCAAATGCATCTAAAGCCAAACATGTTGAGGAACGAACACAAACCTTTGGTTTCCATTCACCCTTGTATTCAGGGTTGGGAATAGTTGGGGCAGTCCACTCACCATCCTCTTCCTCATCCCAGTCTTCGGGCTGCATATGAAAAGAAATATATACAGTTCATGAGTTAGTCTTTATATTCTTAACAAAAACATGTCAGCACTCAGTAATCAGTATACCAAAATTATTAGTTCAATACCTTCTTGGCTTCAGGATCCGGAATCTCCTTTGGGATATCGTCGTAACCCTGTCAACACAAGAAATATGTTATTAAAACCCTCGTAGAATTAAGTCATTGCAATGATTTCCATTACAAAAGTAAAGGGAAATTACCTCTGGCTTCTTGTCTTCGGGATCTGGAATATACTCCTTATCATCCCAATCTTCAGGCTATGAGAGGTAGAAAGTATAAGGTAAATGCAATTCATGGAGAAAATATACATGTATCGGAAATCAGAAGTAGTGTACTGGCGTGACAGACCTTTTTGGCCTCTGGGTCCTTGATCTTCTTTGGAGGGAGAATGTCCCAGTCAGAGTACACGCTACCTGTCTGCTTCTCCACATTGTCAACAAGGATGCTGTAGGTAGCATCGGGTCGAAGGATGAAAGTGTAGACATGAGTAAGTTGGTCTGTCTCACATGGGACCTCTTTCTTTATCAAGTGGTTTGTTCCATTATATGTAAGAATAGCGTGAACCTTCTTGGTGCTATAGCCACAAATGTCTGGTCCAAACATGATACTGCAGATGGCATAACGTAGAGAATGAGAAATTGTGTAGGGTATTAAACAGTTGATTGAGAGTCAGTTGAATAAAAATAAGCTAGATACGCTACCTGTATGGAGTGTCACCACCGAATTTTTTCTGGTCGACTTCACCACTGAGTAATTTCATGTATCCACCACCACAATCAAGCTTCTGCTCGTGCTTTACAGAGAACTGGAAAACTAAGGTTTTATCCTTGTTGCTAAACTCTGGATATTCAGCAGAGATAGCATAGAACCTATAGTCTTCGCTAGTCTGGATACCTGCAGAAAGTCAAGGGAAAATTATATTAATGTGAGGAATTAGGTGGCCAGAAGAGCATGAATTTTAAGAAGAAACCGCCATTACCTCTGTCATCAGCATCACCGTTCCATTTGCCGGAAGTGTAATTCCACTCGCCTGCCATGTTTTCATCCTTCTTCCACTCTGATTTTACCCATCGACTCTCCCATCCATCTGAAGTTTTAGAGAAAAAATTAGTACAAACCATCAAAACAGAAAGAAAACAAAGCTGTAATCATTCCTCATACGAACATTCACGAATCTGAAGAACAATTATGCTAGTTATTAACATCCAAGTTTTCACATCAACCATATATCTCCTCTAAACGAACCCGCAGTTGTATATCAATCTAATAGATAACAAATCAAACAGAATCTACTGCAACATTGGCACAATAATGTCATACCACCCAGGAAAATGTATGCCACGGCAAAGTAGCAAAAAAGTCAACGCAACTCCATAAAGTGCCAGCACAATATCACAAGATCCAGATATCTCGACAAGGATTAAATCGCATCAACTCAGAATGCGAAAAAAGCAGGACTCAGGTAAAATTCCCTAAAATAGTCCACTCACTGATCATCCTTTCCACTAAAACATCCAGATCGGGACAAAATCACTCAAAATAAAAGACAAAAACGTACGAAAGCAGCAGCAGTTGTAATGCTAAGTAAACTGAAGAGCACAAAGATGATACCGTCGAACCGCTCCTCGAAGAAGATTTTCGCAGACGAGATCGTGACAAGTAGGGAGAGAGCGACGGCCAGACATAGGAAATCAGAGCTCATGACTTGTAATTTGCTCCGTACGGTAGCCATTTCCTTCTCTTCAGTGTGAGCTAGCGATGGTACCGATGGAGACTGATGGGGTTTATATTCGTGGATTGTCCACGATAAGCTGCGTTTTAGAGTGGTTAGTCTGACGTGGACAGCTACAGAGGCAATAACCACTAAGAGAACACCACGTGTCAAATCGAGTCACGTAAGCTGACGTGGCTAGCTGAGATTGGATACTTACACGAGCTAGGCCCATCATTGTGCCGGCACTTGGAATTGTTTCTACGTTACGGATAGATTAGCGAATGACGATATTACCCTCCAATCTTAAACTGAAAAAGGTAATTATCACTTTAAGTTGGGCCGTGTCCACTAGTCTGGGCCGACATTGGCCCGATTAAGAGAGGAGGAAATAGCCCACAAAAAGTGGGGCCGACATTGGCCCGATTAAGAGAGGAGGAAATAGCCCAACAAAAAGTGGGTGGGCCTGTCTTCTTTTTCTCTTTGAAAACCTTTTTTTCTTGGTTTTTGCATTTACCAGGTTTTTCTCTGACAGACAGAGACTAAAGCAAGACTCTTTTGGGACACTCTGCACAATCACGTGATCCCCCTTTCTCGACACAGAATTTCTCCCTCTTTGATGGTTTAATTTTTGTCCTTTTTTAACTTTCTTTTCTACACCGATATTTATAGCTCTCACGATCCACAGCACTTCACCAAAGTTTCCAAGTTTGAACTTTCTTGGCTCTGAAAATAGTGAATTGGGTTTGGTGTAGTTACTCTTTCCTGGCTCCCCAGATCTGTTTTGCCTGAGGTAGGGTCTTAATTTTAGATGTACTTGAGCTCCACTGTAATCCTTCAATCTTACGCTATGTGTAGCTATGATTGGTCTATTTGTAGCGTGGGTTCTCGTTTTCGACTTCATTCATATATGAAGTGTAGCTAGTGTTTGTTACGGCATTTAATGCTGCTTGCTTTTTGATGTTCCTCATTAAAGTTGCAAAGCTATAACTTATGCTTGGCAAGTTTTATAGACGTATATTCTAAAGAATACGCTTTTGTCTCTCTGTTCAAGGAAGATCGTGGCTTATCGATGTATTGTAGGAATTGTGTTTTGCGTTGTGAATGGTTGAATTACTATACCTGAAAGGTGTGAAGAAATTTGTGTAGGTTCCTAACTATGATTTGTTACGCACTTAACTGGTATATATTCCTGGCATTTTCTTCTGTGTAGGAAAATGGGTGTTATTTCTCGCAAACTGTTCCCAGCATGTGAGAGCATGTGCGTGTGCTGCCCTGCTCTGAGATCGTCGTCTAGGCAACCTGTGAAACGTTACAAGAAGCTGCTTGCTGAAGTTTTCCCTAAAACTCCCGTGAGTTATCTCAGATAGTTTGATTTCTTTCGTATTTTGCTACTATTTGACACTTTAAATTCTCACCATGTTTAAGGATTGTGCTCAAGTGTCCAAAAAGTTTCAATTTTTTAGTGTGTTGTTGCTCGATCCTCTTTTACCAGCTCCAACTTCTGTTTTTGCAGAATGCCCAGTCAAATGAACGAAAAATAATAAAGCTTTATGAATATGCTTCGAGAAACCCTTTTCGAATCCCTAAGGTAAATTGAGTTCCTTTGGAGATGAGATTTTGCTTTGTAAGTGGTATTGTATTTCGTGGGTTCAGACAATTTTTGACTCTTATTTGAAATTTACCTATCCGTAGATTGCAAAGTACCTTGAAGAAAGATGCTACAAAGAACTGCGGAGCAATCACATCAACCTTGTCCGTATTATTGCAGAGACGTTCAAGAAGCTGCTTTCCATCTGTAAGGAGCAAATGTAAGCAAAGCAACTTCCTTGTCCATATTAAACCCCACAAGAAAACATTTTGTTTAGTCATCGATCCAAATATGAATATGTTTAGGGCTGCGAGTTTTTTGTTCCTTATTTCTTTTATTTATCATAGCCTGAGATTTTATGTGCCAAAAAAGAAAAACAACTATCTGCCTTTGTATGCTTGCAGAGCCTACTTTTCTATCAATTTGTTGAATGTAATCATTCAACTACTGGACAATAAGCGAGAGGATGTCCTAATAATTGGATGCGATGCTCTTACAACATTCATCTACTGTCAGGTATTCCATTTCCTACATTGATCATTTCTCAGCTGTCAGAGAGTATTTTTTGGTGCATGGTGTTAATCGACATTTTGTACGCTCATGTTGGAATAGCTGTTATGATAGATGATGCCTTTTAGAAATGGCTTTCGGAATTAATACGTAACTGAGTATCTCGAAATTTCAATATTGTCCCTTTTATATTTATAGGTTGATGGAAGTTATGCACGAAACATTGAAAATATGGTCGGCAGAATCTGCATGCTGTCTCACAAGCCAGAGGATGAGCATTTGAATCGTCCATTAAGGGCATCGAGTTTGCGATGCCTCTCAGCCATGGTAACTTGGCTACAAAGACTAATAATTCTTTGTTCTTTAGTACTTTCTTCATGGTGTATTGTTCTTTTGGGTTCCATCTACCTATAGATCTGGTTCATGGCGGAGTTCTCTCATATGTTTGCAGATTTTGAAAAGGTTGGTTTTCCTGTTTGTTAAATCATAAGGATCCTAATATATATTTAGAACAAAACAATTATGTTTATGTATCGCCTATTGTAGATCGTGCGTGCTAGTCTTGATAACTATGAGAGTGAGGGACAAAATGATGAAGACGAAGGGAGAAGAGACGTTCATCACAATTGGGTGGACGAAGTAACTCGATGCGAGGGAAGAGTTGCTCCTGGTGGTGGCGAAGTCAGCCCCAATCACGTGATCGTTAGACATCACCCAGAAAAGAAAGATCCTCATCTTCTTACAAGGTTTTGTTTTTACTTAACATAATGTCGTATATTAGAAGGAGTGTGAAGAGTTTATACTCGTAGTCGTACATACCCGTGAATAAATGTTCTTATCCCACATTTTTTGTAATTGAAAATCTCTCTTTTTTTCCTTGGTTTAAGAGAGGAGGCCGAGACGCCTGAAGTATGGGCTCAAATATGCATTCAGAGGATGGTTGATTTGGCAAAGGAGAGTACAACAATGAGGCAGGTTTTGGATCCAATGTTTGTTTACTTTGACACTGGAAACCACTGGGTCCCGCTCCATGGTTTGGCTCCAATTGTCCTTTCTGATATGATATTCTTCGTTGAAATGCCTGGTAAGTTTGCTTTTCTGTCTTTGCCCGTAATTATGATAGTGTTATTGCAAAATCATTGTTAAGATTGAAAACATTACACACTTCTGTTTATAGGAAATCAGCAGCTAATATTGGGTAGTGTTGTTCGGCATTTGGACCACAAGAACGTTGCAAATGATCCCCGTATCAAGTGTCAAATAATCCAAACTGCTAGCTCTTTGGCCTGGCAAATTAGGTCTGAAACTGTTATCTCTGATATGGGGTTTGTTAGTGACCTCTTCAGACATTTGCGCAAAAGCTTTCAAGCAACAGCTCAGTCGGTTGGTGATGAAGACTTGAGCATGAATGCTGCTTTGCAAAATTCCATTGAGACATGCTTGCTAGAAACCGTGAGAGGGGTAAGTGGGCAGGCGCACAAGTGCATTTGCTTTGTCGCTCTCTTTAGTATGTGAGTGATTGTTAACATTTTTCAGATTGCTGATGTACGACCACTGTTTGATATGATGGCAATTACTTTGGAGAAACTTTCTCTCATTAGAGATGTGGCACGTGCAGCTCTTGCATCGCTTGTAATTCTTGCCCACGTGATTTCCTTAGCATCTACATCCTTCCACTCTCAACAGGTAAGAAAAAGTTCCTGGAGAAAGTGTCTAGAGTTAGGTGAAACTATTTTCTTTCCAAATAGTTTCTAATTCCAATTGTTTTCTTGTCTCCCAGATGTTTCCAGAGACCCTTTTCATTCAGCTCTTGAAAGTAATGCTCCATTCTGATGCTGAAATACGCATTGGAGCACACCAAATATTTTGTGTTCTTGTGATTCCAAGTTCAGCTCATGCCAGAAACGATGTTCTAGGCTATCCAAAAAGAGGGAATTCCAAAAACGCATCGACGTTTTCCTCCATCACAGCTTTGCTCGAGAAACTTCGCCTTGAAATATATGGAACCAAAGCAATTGAAGGAAGTCACAGCAATGATGGTCATCTGGCTGACAAAGTTGATGAAGAGTACAATTCTTTGAAGTCTCATAAGAGTTCTCCTAACATGCATATTTTAAGCTCCATCAGGACCAATGGACCAACAACTATATTGACTGAGAATGTGACAGTCTCTATCTCTCTCAGATTTGCCATTTCACTTTATGATTTTATCTGACCCTTCGGTATGTTGTCTTGACCAATGCAGGATAAATATTTTTTGGCATGTAATGAGGAGCAAATAGCCCAGTTGCTGTCTGGTTTGTGGATACAAGTCAATCTTTCCAATAACCTACCTTCTAATGTGGAAGCTATAGCTCATTCCTTCTGTTTAGCCCTTATTTTGTTCCAACACAAGGTTACTCTTGAATCTTATCTTCCATTTTTTGACATATTTTGTTCATTATTGCTTCAGATATTACCAGAATAGAGTTATATTATATCATGTTCAGAAGCATTACAAAATCAGAGTAGCAAGCTCTCTGTCTCTTGTCCATAGACTATGGATTTTTTTTAACCTACGATAATATGATGTGTTAATGCTAGTCTAAATTTCAAGGTTTCGATCGTCAGTCTCTAACAACTTCTCATTTTGAATTTGTTGCAGAACTGTAGTGACAGTTTGGTGCTTAGATTTTTTCAGCTTCCCCTTTCTATAAGAAAGATGTCTTTGGACTCCAATTCGGGTATTACAATTTTCAATTTAGTATTTGCGGTATGTTCTATATACTGATCTGTCAAAATGCTCTATACTGACATGTTGATGTGTCATTGCAGGGCCTTTATCTCCAGCATATCAAAGATTGCTGTTGGTACTATCAAATGCCATGTTGATGTTTGCTGCAAAGATGTATCATATTGCTGACTCACATGATCTGCGGAAGCTGTTGCACATTTACGATGTGGGTATTTATAACATTTTACTTGACGATTGAATTGGAATATAAGTATTTGGACCAAACTATAACTTTGATTTAATGGAAGGATCTATTAAACTACTTGCACGCGTTCTCTAATCCAGGTGGAGGACCCTTGTGTTGGCATCAGTGATGACTTTCAAGTTTATGTAAAGCCTCAGTCTGAAGGGAAAGAGTATGGCTCTGCTTCTGACAATGAAGAGGCTTTGTCAACTCTTGCTCAGTTACGTGACAAGGTGCACGAGTCAGATAAAACTATCGCATATATATTATCTGAAAGGTTGTCTGAAATCACAAAGGTACCCCATCTTCGATACTCAAATCAATTCCCTGTGTTTGTTTACTTTCAAACTTCAATCAATACTTATGTTAGTTTCTATTTTTGTTGCTCGTTGAAGTTTGAGAAAGAAGAAGTTGCCAGGGAGCTATCAGAAAGATATGAGCCCGACGAAGCTTTCATTTTCGGCCCACAATCAATGCTTGACATGGAGCACATTCGTAGAGCCGCACACTCCAAAGGATCACAATCATTCGATGGGGTATTTTTCACATGTTTGATTCCGCACCAAAGAAGTCATTGCAACAACACACGCTAATCGCTCTGTTTCTTGCAGGAGTTTTCTGCTAGTACACTTGTTGAAAACGACGACATGAGTGTATCTTCAGTCGCTGATATATCCCGCTTCATCCCTAAGGTGCAAGCATCATCAGCATCTCCTTCAATGTCTCATATTGTCAGCATTGGCCAGCTACTAGAATCGGTATATTTTCCCATCTACCGTGTACAAAAATAGCCCTTTATCATCGCAGTGTTACTTTTCAGTTTCCATTAGAGCTATCTCCAAACTCTTTCCTTTAAAACAAAAAAACAGGCCTTAGAGGTTGCGGGTCAAGTCGCCGGGTCATCCATTTCCACCTCTCCACTTCCATACAGCGCAATGACAAACCAGTGTGAATCTCTCGGGACAGACACAAGAAAGAAACTTGCGAATTGGTTAAGTTACGAAGACAAGAACGATTATTACAGCACAAAGGCCACTCAAAGCTCTTCTGTTCGTGCTAGTGGGCTATCCGTAATTGACAAGGTATTTCGTCTAAGCTGATGAACAAAGGCATCATCTTTTTGTATTCTGCTATGCTATGTAATAGTAATTTTGTTCGAATCGATGATTTGCAGATACGTATCACTGATGATAGTGCGGGAACTGAACAATCATCTGCTTCGAATGCTTGGTTGGCTCTGAGGTTACCACCTGCGAGTCCATTTGATAACTTCCTTAGAGCAGCTCATGCGTAATTTAGTTGAGTTAGTTATGATGAGTAGAAGAATCTATGAGTGCTTTGCTTTGTGAAAATGCAAGTAAATTCTTATTAAGCCTATGTATTGTACGTGTTGGTTTGCTTTCGTGTACACTTATATTATGCTTGTGATGAACTCTCGTAGGTGTTGTAATGTGATCTAAAAATAGGATTTGATTTTCGATTGTGGGATATTCATAAGATTTGATGAGCTTGAGTACTTCGTATCCAAGTCATATAGAGTGAGGTTAAATACGCAACCGAGAACATAAAAAGAGATGGTAACTAGCTGAGCAACAGTGAACTACAAACAACACCTAATAAAATAGGATACAGAGATGGTAACTAGCTGAGTAACAGTGTATATGTAAAAACCGTATGATCGCAGAGATGATGTACATACCCACCGTTTCAGAAGATCACGAAAGGTTTGGCTCGTACGAAAACATAGTTCTCTGCGCTTTGGTTGGGTTCTTCAACCATCTGCAGTATAAGAATGCTGCGCCAACTACTGACGAGAGAGATAGAATCGCCAGAAATCCAAAATGAGAAACGTCGTTTGCTATTATTGCAACTCCTAGCATGACTGATTCTGCCAAGCTGGCAACAGAAACCTCAGTTGCCCCGATTAGATTTGCCTTAGACTCGGGGATCCCTGTTTGTAGTATCTGCGCCCCAACAACATTGTACGACATATGACCCAGTCTTGATAATACCTGTCATTGAGAGTACAAAACGATAGCTTAGATGCTTGAGCCAAGGAATATATGGAAATGGACCAGTGAGGAAAGAAGCAACTCACAATTAAAGACAAGAAGAATACAAGAGGAAACCGTTGAGAAAGAGAACTACAACAGTACACGGCAACTGCGACGGTAAGAAGTAAAGCCTGGAAGATAAGGCCAGCTGCTCCAGCCTGGTAAAGTTTCATCAGCATGAGTAGCAGAACAAAAAACGGAGAACTCTAAGGGAGAAAATTGATGAGCATGAAGAAAACCTGAAGTATGCCTAGTTGTTTAACCAATTTTGCAGAAACGAATGTTGCTGCAACACCCATGAAAGCACACAGTCCACTGAAGCCTCCTATGATTGATGGATTTAGGCCTGAAGTCATGTAAAAAGATGGGATTATCATCGTATTTCAGATTTTGGGATCAAAACAAACTCTAATCTGCCGATATGATGTGCTAAGCATAAAGAGATACTTGCTATGCCAACCAAAACGTCAGTTGTCTCAGTTTAAAGCTTCGAGAAATTACCACGCTGGGTCAAGAAAGCGGTCATTAATCCACCAGGAGCAAGAACGGTGTTGAAATAGAGCAGAACATAAGCAAGGCTTGCTGGCAGAACAGGCTGCTGCATGTACTCAAACCACCCATGCTTTATGGTTTCCACACTATTGGACACTGCAGATGGATGATAAGCGCATTATTAGTGGCTGGGAAAAAGCACAGAAATAAAAAAGGAAAGTAAGTGATACTTACATATATTTTCGGTGACTGGTGATACTGCGCAAGAATTCCCGAAATCAGTTTGAGGACATTTGGGACGGTCCAAAACTCCGGCAGAAAGGTGGTTGGTCAACCATGTCAGAGTAACCTAGATGAAGCAGTGATTCAAAGAATTAATGTTTTACTTTTAAATAATGATTCTTAAAACAACATTGGGTTAGATAATACCACGACAGGCAGCGACCATATCATCAAACCGCCAGCTAACTTTAAGCATGTCACTGGGTCATACTTCGATAAAAATATGCCAAAGAGAGATGCACCTGCTATCTGCGGTTGGGCATTGCTAGTGAGCACCGAGATCAATTAAAGATTGTATTTATTGATTTCACCATCTGCAATCATGATCTTCAGAAATGCATGAATGAATGCTTAATGCTGACCATTACCTCACAGAGGAGATCAATCCGATTCAGAACTGCATTTGCTTGAGCAAGGGCAACTGGTCTATTTATTCCTGCCAACTGAATTTGAAGCAGCATAAACCTTTTGCCAAGAGCATCAAATGAAGAATCTTCAATAATGAAGGAGAAACAAGGCAATACCAGAACAACCCAATCACGCTCCGTTGCAACCCCTAGAGCTAAACCAGACAGTCTTTCAACAGCCAATGCTAGCACAAGTACCGCAAACCAAGGTTGGATAAGTACGGAAGATGTAGAATAGAGATGAACCTCGTGAGCGTGAATTGTCATTGCGACAGACAACAACTGAGCTGCTACCTGGGATAAAGATGTTTGTAGCAAAGTTTTCGGATAAAGACTTCAACCAGATTAGAGTACAAGTACAATGCACACCTGGACAGCAGTCAGACAATTATAAGCAGGTACTCTTGGAAAATGGTCCATGAGCTTCCCAACCAAAGGTCCCCCAAGAATGATTGCAAGCTGGTGAATCACAGATGGTTCAATTCAGTACTAACCCAATTGCCTTATTTCGCGGAAACTTCTACATTTAAGTCATCAATTACCTTTGCAAAGAATCCCGTGACAGCAACAGGAAGAAGACTTGGATGAACCAATGTAATAGCAGCAGGCCAAGCAAAATTCCAGAGCTGTTCAACCAGATTCCCAGCCAAGCAGCTGGCGTATAACGCTGATTTATATTTAACATTAGTTAACTAGGTAACAGCAAAGGAATGCCACAACATCAATAGTAAGACACAAAATTGCTTCTAGGAGATGAAGCTAAATAGAGGCCACAGTAATGGACTTACCATAAAGGCCAGCTGGGTGAGCAGGAGTTGCAGCAATTGCATTCTGTTCCTCTTCTGACAGAACCTATGAAATCCCAGGTGCAGAATACGACTTCATATCAGGATGTTTGAAATTCGGAGTGTTTAAAGATGAAACGATATGAAGGAATGGGAAATGTGGAATCTAACCGGCAATGTTGTCAAAATAGTGTCTGCATAATTGCCCCTAACAAGTATATTAAGTGCTTCTGTGCTCAGCGTATCAGATTGAAGATGAACAACTGGAACTGAATAATTGGAATCGAGAGACTCGGGATCCTCGATGACTTCATCGGTTATGACCGAGTTGCAGATATCAGTGTTAGTCAACGAACATCTTAAAGGAAAAAGGTCCGTCCTGCAAAAATAATATTGTGATTAGTGATAAACAATTAACGCAGTCGTCCGTTATCATCAATGGCACCAATTATAAAGATATTATCTTGCTCAATAACAAGAACCGCAAGAAAAGGGAAAAAAAGAGCCATTTTTTAATGTTCACATCAAAATACCATGTCCCCATAGTTCCATAAGCTTCGAGGATTGGAGCAGGTGAATTCGTCCGAAATTCACCCAAATAACTCAACTATCAACAAATTCGAAACAATTACCTGGGATGGACAGAACCGGGACTAATCAGCCATCGTCGAGGATGCCGTAACCTAACACAAGACGCTGAAGACCACGACACCGTATTTCTCGGAAGGCAAAAGAGATTCGAAGAAGTCTGAGCAACGACAACAGCACACATCCTTCACCTTCTCTACGCCGACAGCTGCCAATTATCTTCTCCAACTTCAAGTTCAGATTTTTCAAGTGACTACTCATGCAGCCGATCGATCGATATCGATTTCATACAATAATTTCAATGGCATGAAAGCTCTCAACAATCCGACAACACAAAAATATTCAGCAGTCAAATGATAAAATCAGCTCCACCTCGTTATTTTCGTTTGCTATCGCCAATTTTGGTTCGAAAATCGTGTGGGCATTATTTGCCTTTGGTGGCAAGTGTACCTTCGTATGAATGGCTATTTTTTGTTCAATTGGAGTTTCTCTATTGTTTATCGTAAAGATTTCTGGGCGATGATATCATATCCAGGAATTGAGATGAGACGGAAAAATCCATGACCACGTCACAGATTGAGGGTACTTTGGTCATTTCATAACTCGCTGACGTGTAATATTTTTGATCTTTCGATAGTATATATACATTCAAGATTCCTGAACTAAAAAAAAAGGCAATTCATGAGTCAGTTTTTTAGCTGCTTGTAGGATTTTCACATCAACGAAGAAATAGAAGAAAGAAACTGCAAAATCTTGTTAGATTTGGAACCATAGAACAATGGAATGGATTAATAAGATTAACAATAATAACAACAACGAAAATAATAAAACAACGAAAGAACAATAAAGAACTCGTAAAAAATTTTCATTTCCCCATCAAACCTAAACCCAATTTTCCGGCGACGATCTGCTTTCTTTCCCTTAGCTAACAACGGTTTAGGAGAGCGGTAATAAAAGTCAACGCTTTGACCTGCATCTCCAAGGCGGCGATGTAGTCACTCGTTTCTTCGATAAGGTTAGGCAACGACGACAGGTTACGGCAGCCAGGAACCAGCCGGCGGAGGACTCGAACTTTCCGGCGAATGGCCGGAATTTTCCGGCGAACCGCCGCCGGTTTTCTGATCGCTCTACCGCCGGCGGCTGTAATTTTCTTGTGAAGGTACTTGTTGCTGACCCGTCTTTTCACGAGCATGGCTCGGCTCCACCGAGTGCTTCCCCTGGCCGAGACGGCGAGGGCTCGGTCGGCGGCTTGGAGGATGGAGGTGGTGGAGCCTCGGCGGCGAAGGGCGTCGATTAGCTTGGCCGAGTAGATGTGCTGCTGGGCTTCGGTCCGCCATCTATGAGCCGTGGTCTTGGCCGGCCGGCCGGCGAGAGTTCGAACCTTGTCGGCCGTGATTCTCGCGCTTGTTGAAGAAGAAGAAGAAGGCTCCGTCATATTCATCTGCAACGAAGTATACATTCTCTATTAATAAGATATATCGAAGAATAAAAAGAAAACAAGGAACAATAAAGCTTATTACTGCTTCATTGACCATAGCTAAAACAGTAAAATCTTTCACGCAAAACGCACCTCAGGCTCAGACATGTATACCAACTCGCTTCTCCTCTTTTAATGTAATGACAAGATGGATTGTATCCAAGCAAGTTAGCTCCTTTATATTCTTTTTCTTCTACAGTGATGGACGATTTACCAGAGAGAGAGAGATGTATTATGTAGTCGAGAACGGTGTGGTAACTATTGGTATGGATGAATGTAAATGTAGAGAAGGAGTGGAAGGAAACGACAAGCCACGTTTTGCTTCTTTTGTTTTATTATTGCTGCTGCACAACCTTCAATTCGATCTACCTTTATTATTGCATGTGAACAAAGTACGATTCACCCACGTCGTTCGTGGTGACGACGAGGCGAAATGAAGAATGGACTAATATCTCCTTTACCACTAAGTTTTGTGAGATAAGTTAATTCATTCATCAGCTACTTGAGTTTTGATTTCTTCCTTCACTATAAGTCGGTGGAGGAAAGAAATCCCACAAGGGTTTGTTTATATTCCTCTTTCACAGCCAATGGTGGTCGAGCTTATAAGTTAAAACTAATTTAGATTGAGGATCCTCATTAAGAATTATTGTCCGGGCATATGACATGCCAGAATATCCTGCCTGCTGTAGTCGAGACATGTCGCAATGTCACCAACCTAATTATCTATTTGTATCTATTTATTTTTATCTGTCTAAAGCTAGCTAGCTAGCTCGCATTCCATTGCATGATTTGACATATAGGCCTTTCTTTCCTGCCATTATTTATTTACATCCACCAAAAGTGTTAAACACAGCTAGCAATCACATGGAAAACTGAGTTCGCTTCCAACACTGTTGATCCATGCCGTTTACTCTAGCCTGTTTAAATCATTACCACCCCTTTGTCCTGATTTTCTTTTTCCCTTTATATTCCTCTCCGTACTTCGTCAATAGTCATGGGCCAAACCCAAAAACCAGTCTCAAGCCCAGTCCATACATGAATGTACATATAAGTGGCCCAACTCATACAAGCGAGTTCAAAGTTCAAACGTTTAATCTGACTAAATACAGAATTAACTGAAACTTCTCCTGGAAAACGTAAGCGTCGATGTTGAACCACTAACTACATTGATGGCGTGCATGCAGTTGCACTTCAACGGTCGGCCGCTTGAGGTTTTTCACTTTCCAATGCGAAGACATTCATTTCCTTTAGTTACAAAGCACACGATATAAATACTGCGGGCACAAACAAACCACTTTTATCATCGCAACCTCAATTAGTCATTAAGAAAAATGCAGACCGAAAGTAGCAGCAATAATCATACATCAATACTAAAGTGCAACTTTAACACAGCCTTTGGCCCCATGAGCGAAGTCACAGTCACAGTCACAAGAGACTTCAAAACCATAACCACATGGATCGAAGAAAACGTATATGCCTTAGGCTCAAAACAGCTTGTCGGCCTCGAAGTAGAATGGCGGCCCGAGATTCGTGCTTCTGTCACAAGAATGCACGCCAACAAAGCAGCAACGCTCCAACTATGCGTTGATTACAAGTGCATAGTCATCCAACTTTTGTACTTGGGACAAATCCCAGTGTCCCTAAGGGAGTTGCTTGTAGACCCTAATGTTACCTTTGTGGGGCGAAATTGGTGATCGTCTTGAGAAGCTCAAGACTGACCATGGATTGTGCCATTCTACTAATTTCGTCGATCTTTGAGCTGCTGCCAAAGAGCTTTGGCCGGAGAATAATTTCGTACGCCCTGGTTTGAAGCACATGGCCCGTAGTATTTGTTTGATTGAAATGACGAAGCATAGGCATGTTACTATGAGTCGTTGGGAGAATCCGATTCTAACCGGGGATCAGATTGAATATGCTTGCCTCGATGCATTTGCTTCTTACAGGATTGGGTGCAAACTTTACAGCATTAATGCGAAGAAACTTGTCAATTTCATCAAGATCTTTTTTGAGCTTTGTTATGATTTACTAACGCAAGAAACTTGTCAAAATTGATGTACTTTATCGACGGACGGAGAGGGCATGCATTATAAATTCATAATACTAACAAAACATAGAACATAAAACATAAGATTTTGTACAGTCAACAGAAAACCTTCAAGCTTATGGAGGAAAAGGGGTCTACTAAACGGTTACAAAGGACTTTGCGATACAACAACGACAGACCAAAAACGAAACAAAGTATAGCAGCAACATGCAATTCTATTCTTCATAATTTAAACACGCAACAACAATAAATATGATAGACCCGAGCTTGGAGACAAGCAAAAAAGACCAGACAAAACCAAGCTAAAACTCGAAATTCAGAACAGACCTGAAAAGAAAGCATTTTGCACGTAGATGTATCTTTCTTCAGCCGAAGCTGAATCCACCAGGTGGCATCTGGGACTGATTGTTGCCAAAGTTGAAACCTTGCGGATTCTCATCCGCGATGTTTTGATCTTCATCTTCCTCAGCCCAGTATTTTTCTAATACCTTCACAGCCTTCTCGTAAATCTCATTGTTATCGTGGCTCTGGAGATTCTCGATTTTGTCCAACCCTTCGCAATCATCGATCATTTGTGCATATATATTGATCCCGCCATTCAAACCATTTTCTTTATCTGTTTCGCCGATTTTTAAGATGTTTTCAAGCCCTTCAAGGCACACGGTGATTATCCTCGGGTCGGGACAGATAAGGAGATCACATAGGGGCTTAATGCATCCTTGGCTTACCAGGAACCTGCAAGAGCAAGATAGTTCGAAATTAGAACCAAACTGTCTCTGCTTGATAGGGGAAGATGAGTTAATTGCGAGAAATTGGTTCAAATTGTACTCTGCTTTTGCTGGAATAATAAAAAGTAGTTAGTTACAAATGAAGGGTATGTATCTATTATTTCATTTCCAAGTATGACATTCTTGAATCGATAAATGGTATACCTAATCTGCTCTTGAGATCCACCAGAAGTAGCATTGGAGATAGCCCATGCAGCTTCTTTTTTAATTTCAAACTCTGCATGTTGGAGAAGTTGCACCAGAGGAGCAATTATATTTGCGTCAATCACAGCCTGTTCAAGTGCCACAAAACAGTAAATCAATAGGCTTAAAAGTGGATCCTACATAATAGTCGACTAATTTCGAAACCATAATCGTACACCCAGTAAGTATATATGATTGGAATTCCACATTTTTTATACGATACTGTTAAGGGTGTAATGTATTCATTGGATGTTCTCATTTCCCCCAGATAAAACCCTAGGTACATAAATTAGAAGATTACCTGAATCTGTGCTTTGTTTCCAGCAGTGATATTAGATATCGTCCAACACGCTTCTTTTTTTATAGTTTTCTTATAATTTTGAGTAAGGAGTTGATGAAGACATGGGAGAACTTGGTTGTCGATCACAAACTGAAACAAATAAACACATACCACAATTACCAACATTGATTACCAACGCACAGATGACAGATCATTTATCATTGAGTACTGAGTACTGAATAATAGCAGCAAACAAAAAGTCAAGGAAACAATGTCAGACGATTTGCTTCCAAATACCTGAGTCTGAGCATCATCGCCAGTGACAATATTTCCCACAGTGCGAAGGGCAGGAACAAGAACAGTAGGTGAAGGATGGCTTCAAGATAAGCAAGTTTCTCTTAGCGAAGGACCAGGAAATTTAAGAAACCACAGAATATGAGCAAAACAGTTATACTGAAAGTTCGAACGTACAGTAGAAGCTCCACAAGTCGTTGGCATACACCCGCCTCAATCACTGCTTGGATCTTATCATTGGTGCCATCAGACAGATACGAAAGTGCCCAGCATGCATCAGTTAGAACCTCTTCATCCGTCAGATGGATAAGTTGTTGAAGAACAGGCAGCGCAGGCCTCACCTTAAATGTCGAACGGAAGACAAAAAGAAACATTTCTATCATACTAACTCTAAATCCAAGAATCACGTCTACACGAAAATTTGTTTGGTCAAGAACATCATACCTGCTCAAAAGGGGTGGGTGGCTTCCCACGGCAAAAGTTGGACAATGTCCACGTAGCATTTCTCAGCATGGAAAGTTTTGATCTATCATTTAGCTGAGCTAGCAAAGGCACAAGGGCTCCATGTCCGAGAACTAGATTCCGACAATCTGGGGAATCACCAGCAACATTACCAAGTGCCCACACTGCCTGCGCAGAAAATAAACATATGTGGAAGAAATTTCTTAAACCAAAAACTCAGTAAAAGAAAAAAAACTAAATAAATGGAATGGAACTGCCATGCTTAAGTTGACAACATGACTACCTGCTCCCGGACATCATCACTTGCAGAGCTCAGAAGCTGAATAAACTTAGGGACGGCACCATGTTCAATCACGACTCGTGTATGCTCAGATGTTCCGGAAGCAACATTGGTCAAAGCCCATGCAGCTTCAAACTGCAATGAAGACAATTATTTTTAAATGATCATAGATATACAAGAAAGAAACACAAAATGTCTTTAGGAAGAACTTACTTGCAGCTGTGGAAGGTCATGTCGATCGAGAAACTGAACAAACCGAGGGATTACCCCAGCTTTGATCACCTCATCAATTGGAGGAGCTCTTTCTGGAAAAAACAAATGTAAGTTGCATACCATAAGCTTTGCAGGGATCAAGATATCAAGTCCAAAAATCTTCAATAATACATACCGATCGACAGGATCTTCCTGAATTGGGTAGTGGCCTCCACTTGTGCATTAGGATCATCAGACCAGACGCCTTGTACCATAGAAGGTATACTTTCTAACTGTTCAACAAAAGCAAGTAGACGTTAAGCATCAGATTGAAAATTCGTACAAACTGAGTAGTGGCAAGATCTCATGTATATGGTTCAAAGATGATATAACCTTCTAACTGAATGGAACAAGCAGATCAGACATAGAATCTTTACACCAATTAGACAATCGTACCGCATATCCAGTGCTCAGAACTCAATAACACGCTATAATTCACAAAAACAGTTTCAAACCCCTCTAAATTGCTCAAAATTCAATCCAATCCAAAACTAAACCGAACCCCAGAAACCAGATACACCTCGCCAAACCCAGATCAAATTAACCGACGCGAATATGTCCCCTAAAATCTTAGCCATCACAATCAATCACCAATCGACAGTCAGAATCGATGTTTTAGCAAGATTAAACCAAAAAAACAAGTTAAAGAGCGCTTTCACTACCTTTTTATCGACCATCGCCTGCGACCGAGACTGATCGAAGGGGAAAACATTATTCGCCACCTGACCATTCAACATAACCTCGCGCCGCTTCTTCAGCAAACTGTCTTCGCGCTTGTTCTTCCTGATCTCAACCAGATTGTCCTCCCTCCGACGGCGTGCCTCGTCGGCATCGACGCCCGTTTTGTAACCCTTCTTGCGCACCTCAGCTCTGTTGTTCGGACGCAGAGACATGTTGTTAGTTTGGCGTGGATTGGCGGTCGTTCAAAGTCTTCCGATGATGAAAAGGTGTTTGATGAAATGTCCGAGCGAGAGAAAATTGTAGAAAAGGAGTTGTGACCAGCTGGGGATTCTCAGTCTTGAAGAGAGAGGTGCGAAAAAGACACCTATCGCAAAAACGCGCAACTGGTGGGTGCTTCGTGTGGGCCCACCAAAATGCTCACGTAATTATTTTCTGAAAATGAGGATTAACATGATAATTTCTTAGGGATTTTACATAAAAATACCCATTAATATGAATAATTAGCAAATCAGTACTATGTCAGTATTTATTTATATGCAGGTACGTGTCAGAATATATTTTTTACACATTGGTACCCCCGCTGCAAGGTCCATCATTCAAACATTTAGGTACCATAGAGAAACGTATTGTGGTACGTAATACAGTTAGAAAATGGTACCACCATATAGCTTGTCGAAGGTACCGTATGGAACATATATAAATATCATATATGGGTATCATATAGATGCGTAACGGGTACGCAATACACATATAAAAATGAACGTCAAGACTGGAAAAATGGTACGCATAGTTCAATGGATACTTATCTCAACAATTTTTGACATGGATATTGACTCGCAATTTTTTTATACAAGTCTGTATTTTTTATAGATTTACGTAATTTCGTTACTTTGGGAAAAGATATCTACTATGATTTGTACGTCTTATCATTGGAAAAGCGCTGGCGCTAGCAGCGCGCTTTCTTAATCACCCAAGAAATGGCGGAAAGTGAAATGATAAATGTCCGAATTGCCCTCTAGGGCTTGAGTTGATCACCGATTCGTCATCATTGAGCTGAGCTGAGCTTCGGCACTCGAGCAAGAACATTTCTCCCAAATCATCAATGGCGGAAACTGAAATCAATCTTCAAACGGACAAGTACATTCAAACTAAAGTGGAGTACGGCGTGCTATTACATTAAAACTCCGCCGAAAGCCACACTGAAAGACAGTTCGATTTTCTACAAGTCAAACTGTACTACTCCTTCATTGCTCGGCGGCCTTCGTCTCTCAACTACGGCATTAAAGTCACCGTATTGCTTCTTGCCTTTCCTTCTATGTCATTATCAGAGCGAGGGGCACAAGGGTCATAATACTGAAAGATGGAAAGATAACATGAATTCTTGCGGTTGGGAAGGAAACGTCGAAAGCCAAGTTGTGGTTATAATGCAGCCATTGTCTTATCTCAATAGCAAGAATGGCCGGCCACATTTAAGCGGCAAAGCTATGGCCACTATCGAAAGTTCCACAAATTACGTATATATTTACTTTTTATCTAAAAGAAAAGTATTGCTATCATGGCAAGTACTACCATGGTGATCCACCACAAACAGCCCTCTTCCACCATTTTTCTCTCTTCCTCACTCACTGACTTCAATGGTGCCAAGCTTGCTGCTTCAGTGCAGGTTTCTCTCTTTCTCGCTCTATCTCTACACATTGTATACGTGGGTGCATGTAGGTGTCTGTTAAGGTTGTGTTTTTTATATGTATTGCCTACTGCCGTGCAGTATAAGAGGAAAGCATGGCAGTCGAGAAAGGCAGCAGCTTTAAGCGTAAGCGCATCAAGTGAGAAGAAGATTCTTATAATGGGTGGGACTCGATTTATCGGCGTGTTTCTGTCCAGAATGCTCGTGAAAGAAGGGCATCAGGTTCATATTTTTTCTTCCAAGATTGAATGTTTAATGGCTTTAAAACTGCTTTAATTGTATGTGCGTGTTTTTTGTGTGTGAGTGCAGGTTACTCTGTTCACAAGAGGAAAAGCACCCATTGCTCAGCAATTGCCCGGTGAATCTGATGCAGATTTTGCTGATTTTTCCTCAAAGGTGTTAGGTTTACTTATATGATCTTGTCTCGGGATACATTGTAATCTCTTGTGCAGTGCACGTCGAAGCAAACAAAAACGACTTCCTTTTTGTAGATTTTGCACCTGAAGGGAGACAGAAAAGACTCGGAATTTGTAAAGAGCAGTCTTACAGCAGAAGGATTCGATGTCGTCTACGACATCAACGGTGTGTTTCCTCTTGCGGGTTTCAGCTCCTAATTCCTATCTCTCGCTCGCTCTCATAAATCGACATTCTTCTTCAATGTTTGATTCTATCTATCTTCAGGCCGCGAAGCAGTTGAAGTCGAACCCATCTTGGAAGCTTTACCAAAGCTCGAACAGTAAGTTATCTTGGCAACGTTTTTCTTCTGTTGCGTTGAACTACATAAGTTCAATTGATCCCAAAATATCTTAGGTACATATACTGTTCTTCAGCTGGAGTTTACTTGAAATCAGACTACCTACCACACTTTGAGGTGATCATATTATCCTCACAATCTGACAAACCAACCCATTTGCTCATTACATCATTGTTCAGACTGATGCAGTTGATCCCAAGAGCAGACACAAGGGTAAGCTCGAAACAGAGAGCTTATTACAGAAAAGTGGTGTGAATTGGACATCTCTCAGACCCGTCTACATATATGGACCGTTGAACTATAATCCCGTCGAGGAATGGTTCTTCCACCGCTTAAAAGCTGGTCGGCCCATTCCTATACCAAATTCAGGAATGCAAGTGACACAGCTTGGTCATGTAAAGGTGATTACAATCATGAAACACCCCATAAATAAGGATCAATTTTCTGCCATAAAGTTTCTGTCCAAGGACTAAAAATGCCATCTTTTTAGGATCTGGCCACGGCTTTCTTGAAAGTTCTTGGTAACGAGAAGGCGAGCAGAGAAGTGTTCAACATCTCGGGAGAGAAGTACGTCACTTTCGATGGATTGGCGAAGGCTTGTGCTAAGGTAATTTAAGCTCTCTCTCTTTACGCATGCTGTATTTATCGAACTGTTTCTCAATGTGTGCTTATTTAGGCTGGTGGATTCCCTGAACCTGAGCTCATTCATTACAATCCAAAGGAGTTCGATTTTGGTAAAAAGAAAGCTTTCCCCTTCCGTGATCAGGTGAACACTTGATTTTTCACTTCTTCTCCGTAGTATTGAGTTTCAGATAAGATAGCATAGCTCATTGATGTTTACGTTATAAATGCAGCATTTCTTCACTTCGGTTGAGAAGGCGAAGAGTTTGCTCGGGTTGGTACCTGAGTTCGACTTGGTTGAGGGACTCACGGATTCTTACAACCTTGACTTTGGTAGGGGAACTTTCAGGAAAGCAGCAGATTTTGAGACAGATGACATTATTCTTAGCAAGAAACTTGTTCTTCAGAACTGAAAATTTAGGCTAAGCTAAGTCATTCATTATTATGTTCATCGTTTGTATATTATTGGGCCTATGTCTTGGTCTAAAGAAACTATGTTTTAGGCCTTGCAAAGAGGGGCTGTTGTCATATTTATCATTTATGCCGACTTAACTTGGTTTCTGGGCTCGGATACAGTAGTATAATATTTTTTAAATTTTAGATTAAATCTAAGAAAGTGGTTGCTTGTAGAGTCAGAAAGTAGTGCATTAATTGTTGGACGGTGCTATAGAATAGATTTGTGGATGATTCTTTATTGAAAGATCAAGACTTTTGTTTTTAAATAAATAATAATTCAAGGAGACGCTGGCATGGCACTTGACAGTTGGAAATTGGGGCAACTGTCGCCGACCAAACTAACACGACCGTTACTCTGATAGGTGTTACAACGTTGAATTGAAAGCTTGTGGTAGAATAGAACGCGTTTCGACTTTATAGCTAAACAAGTGAATCGATCGCATAGCTACGCGTGTACAATAGAAATCCTTTGTCTTAAAACATGTAAATTATTAATTGTCTAAAAAGTTATTAATGGTATAGGATCACTAAGCCTAACATGAGGAGATGTTCTATTTATCTAATAGATACAGATGGCTGTTTATCACGTTCATCATTTTTACTTGAAAGCTACTTCTGATGACGCCACATGTCTCAAGTTTTCAATCGCACATTCGAACTTTTGTTTGACAAATGAGTTTACCCAACAGCTGATTTTTAGGATGAGAAATAGTACTATGATCCATTTTGATAGCATACCCTTAATTAATTCTAGTGTTTTGCCTTGAATATTATATTCCCTCGATTTAGAATTGGATACCATTCCCTTAATTATTATTCAAGCCAAGTTTTAATCATTGCATGTTTGCATCAAAATTCCAAGGTTAACTATATATAAGTACAATTTACTTATATTAGGGTATTTCCAAAACATATTCACAAAGGTATAATTTATTTAACAACCTTAAAATCCGAAACAAACCATAAAATTTACAAAGCACTTTTTCTGGTGATTAATGAGCTTTCTCTCCTAATACATCAGAAGCCCATAGAGTAATTACACTGACCAAGCACTCTTACGACACAAAGCCGAAAAAGAAAAAAAGATGTTTATACATATAATATGCGTCATCACATCTCCTCGAAGATACCAACATCGTCATCATCAAAACCTCAAGCAGCAGATGGGGCGGCGGCGAAGTGAACCACGCCGGCCTCCGTGACCGCCGCCGTGATCCCAACTCCGTCAACGGCTGCGCCGCCGTAATCCAACGTCACGTCGTCGTAAATATCCCACCATTTCTTGACCAACTCCTTGATATCTTCTCTCTGCATATTCTCTTCCTCGCCGGTGTACCTCCACGGCTTGGAACCCGCCGCACAGTAGTGCACCACCTTCACCTCCTCGAGCTTCACGTTTTCACGGTGGCGCCATAGCATCGCCAAAACCAAGTTGTAGTTGTTGGGTATTGGCCTGTAAATGTCCTTGAAGAACATATTCAAGAAATCCTGAAACAAAGAAAGAAAAAAATCGTAACTTTATGGGGGCGCGACCAACCCATTATCCAATATATCATGTAATAAGAATAACTCCGTAGATTTGAATTTATTACCTGCTCGGCAAATGGAGTGGGAGGGGTGATCTTGAGGGTGTGTAAGAGATCGTGGTAAGTAGGCAAACTCGGTTCGTACACGAACATGCCGGCGTTGAAGTAGAGCGGTGGTTTCGGGCCCAACTCTTCGGGCCAACGGACATTATTCGGGCTTTGCTGACAGTAACCGATCTTATACTGCGGCGTATGGCTCCACGTCTTCTCACAGAAGCAATCCATGACGGCGTAAAAATGACCGTTTGGAAGATCGAACAAGTGATCTATGTTGTCGTAGACTTGTATGTCTCCGTCCAAGTATATCATCTTACTGTACTCCACGAACTGCACCGCCCAGAAAAAGAAGAATCTTTCAGTAAATCGAACAACGAGTGAATTCTTGCGAAGATCGTGTCCATTTATATTATTTACCTCCCAGATTCGAAGCTTGGAGTAGTTGATGACGTAATACGCCATGGCGAACTGGGTCTGGTTTTCCGGCGGGTAGACGGGCTCGATCTCACGGACGATGCAGCCCTGCGCCACCAGCATGCGGCGGTGATCGGCGGGGACGTCGGGGAGAACGGCCACGACCAGTGGGTAGATGGTGTTGGATTTCCTCAGACCTTTGGCTAGGCCGATCACTCCCTTTACGTAGTCTCCGGCGCCGGCTAAGAAGGTGACGTAGGCACGGCTGGGCAGGCTGCCCGCTTTCGCTAGCTGCCCGGCGCCGTTGAGGTTGGTGGATTTCATGATCTCAGGTGCCATTTTTCTTAAAAAGATTCGTTTTTTAAGCTTGATTATTGTTTTGTGAAAGCTCTGTTTTGAGAATTTGGAGAATGGGAATCGCTTGTGTGGTTTATATAGAATTTGGGGAAGGAGAAATACGAAGATTAAATCGTATAAAAATAATGTGAATTAAGAGATATGTTGCATCGAAAGTGACATAGTTTTACTGTGTGTGAGAGAGAGAGAGGGGGTTTGGCTTTGTGACTGAAATTAGGTAGTAGTAAGTCCGAAAACGACGTCGTATCAAGGTTGACGTGTCTGATCTCATGTGGGGTTTTAATGACTCCGTCAAGAAAGATGAAGTAATTTGGTGAATTTACTTTTTTTTAGAATGAATATAAGCCATACGATCACGATCGGACGGTGCATCGCAGCTGTTGGGAAACTTCGTGAAGATAAGATTGCGGTTGATATTGATACGAATTATCTATAAGAACCTTTTCTTGAATAAATTAAAGTCAGTATTACTAGTTTGACGGTGAAAAAATTCTAATTTTATTAAGGATTTTAAGAGAAAATCTTATAGTTCTCCGTATCAAAACGTTATCCGAAGGTTAATTTAATAATTAAGACGAGAAATACGTGTGATTGCATAACAAGTGTAGTCTTCCTACTTTGCTATTTAATGCCTCGGCTCGTGGGTCCCACATCATCCCATAATATATGGAGACGCCACATGTCATCTGTTGAATGAGCCAACGCAATATTTTCCTTTAGTCGGCGGCAAAAATTGACCGTAAAAAAAAAATATTATTAAATTTGAATCAGAAGAGAGATTACTGCAAATAAATGGAGTCATCAGTAGATCGGTGGCCACCCTTCATTAAATCCCACATGTTTATGGGTATTTTCCATTAGATGCTATGCTATCCCATACCTTTTTTTCTTCTTCTACTTTATTATCCAAAAGAGATCAAATCAATAAACAACAATTTATGGTGTGAACTTGGAATCCTTCAATTGATGAGTCACGGCGTGAGATTAGATATTGAGTTGACAGCTTATCCATGAAATATGGAAAGAAAAGTTAGTTGGATTCGATCTTGGGATAAGCCCAAAAACTCACATCGGATAAAATTTGAATATATTGATAATTTATAAACTGGGTTGTTACAAAACCCATTAGGCCACAAAGAATTGGGCTTGAACTAAAACCCTATGATACACAAGTGTGTTTCTTTCATTAAAAAGTATAGGTAGATGGAATTATTTCTTTTACATGGGAAGAATTAACCAAAGCTGCTGGTGTTTCTGGTCAAAGAAGGAAAAACCAAGCTGCCAAACTTCCCAAGTCTTTTAATTAAGCCTATTGCCTATTGGTGAAAAGCAAGATAAATTTCAAGTTACCGAAGAGAAACATAAAAATGGTTCTTTGTTTATACTATCGTCGAAGAGAAAGAAAAACACAAGAATTATAAGCTACGGTTATAAAATTTGGATATTTGCATTCCTATCTTTTAGTACAAGTGGCAATTGTGATGGATTAGGTGAGATTAAAATAAAAACTTAATTGGTGATCTTGTGGCAAGTTAGAAGCAAATTGGCCCCATATTCGTGACGTCAACATGTTCTAATCTTTTCGATGGGTGGGCGTGGTGTCAAGAAGATCAAGTGACAGAGACACTTCATAACAGCTTCCTTTAGTTTCGATAATATCAATGACTCTTCCACTAATTTCTGTTGTCGACTTGGGTTAGTTGATTTTATAATACAAGTACAAAAGAATAAAACACAATTTGTTTGTTTGCATTTACTTCGTTGATTCTGTTCTTATCCTTCTTCTTCTTCCCCCTATTCTATTCTTTATGTATATTACTGCGATGATTGTTCATACAGAGATCTAACATAGGACATTCGCATAATCCCTTACGCTTCATCTGCATATTACATATTGCTACACAAAACTTATAAAGATATATTGTTTTTCATCTTCAAACTCACATATAATAAACATAACTAATAAACTCCAACCAACTTGACACAGCTAACTTCTTCTTACCACTTCAAATTATTCACGCCCGAGAGTCAACGTCGAGCCTAGCACTAGGAACCGCGACCAATTGAACCGCCCGAGGAGCCGTGAGCCCAAACGAGTCGCCCATATCGAGCCCGCTCGGCTCGATCCCATCTGGCAATTCCCACCTAAAACTATGACAAAGGTGAGCCACGGCGAGCTCCAACGCATAGAGCCCTAACCCCATTCCAGGGCACGACCTACGGCCCGACCCAAACGGAATGTACTCGAAATCCATCCCCTTGAAATCGGGCGCACCGCGAGCCATGAACCTAGACGGGTCGAACCGTTCGGGCTCGGGCCAAGTAGACGGGTCCCGCCCGATGGCCCACGCGTTAACCATGACCCTAGACTTAGCCGGGATTCTGTAGCCCTTGACCAGTGTCTCGGCGGAGGTTTCGTGGAGGAGGAGAGGGATGGGCGGGTGGAGCCTTAGGGTTTCTTTGACGATGCATTTGAGGTATGTGAGCTTGTCGAGGTCCGATTCGTGGACCGTTCGGTCGAGCCCGACGACTCGGACGAGCTCGTCTTGGAGCTCGGTTAGGTGTTCGTGGCTCTTGAGGAGCTCGGCCATGGCCCACTCGATGGCCGAGGCTACGGTCTCGGTCCCGCCGAACATAACATCCTTGTATACATCATTAAAAGAAAATAATATCAGATAAAAAGTAAACTTATTCATGAAGAAAGGCGTAATTATTTTATTGTCTTGTAATAAACGACGGTGGCATTATAGGGACAACAAATTCAAAGTGTGACATGTACTAGAAATAACTTTTAAAATGAAGCAATTTAAGGACACTATACGCTGGAGCCTGGAATTTTGACCCGAAATAGCCAATAGGGTTCCGACGCATAATCCAGAGTTCAGCGATTTTTGGAGTAGCATTACACGTAATAATAAATTTCAAAATTAAGCAATTTTGGCACAATGTCTAATATTTCGGCGTCTAATATCCCTAAATTGTTTCGAAAATTACTCTTGGTATAATATCAACTCCTAAATTTTCAGTCAATCATAATACCCCGTAAGTTAGATATGATTGAAAAAATAATGAATCATAAAGAAAAAAATTTCAAATTAAGCAATTTTGGGACAATGTCTAATATTTCGGCGTCTAATATCCCTAAATTGTTTCGAAAATTACTCTTGATATAATATCACCTCCTAAATTTTCGGACAATCATAATACCCGGTTAGTTAGATATGATTGAAAAAATAATGAATCATAAAGAAAGAAGTATGAATCTTTCTTACCATGATGAGGGCCTTAATGTTGTCTTTAGTGAAACAAATAGAATCACTCTTCGTCTTCGCCGCATCATTTTCACCACCGTAAAACTCCATAAGCCCATCAACCATATCATCGTCATCCTCAGCATCACCACCCTTCATATGATTATTATTCAATCTCTTCTCAATATGATCGTCGATGATCCTATCGATAAACCCGTCGAGGGACCCACGGGCTTTCTCGAGCTTCTTCTGAAATTCATTACCGTGAATCCAACCCAGCCAAGGTACGAAATCTGCAACGTTAAAAGCGCCAAACAGCTTGGAAAACTCTTGCATGATCTTGACGAACTCTCCTTGTCCCTCTTGAGACATGGATCCAAACGCAGCCCTGTAAGTAATGTTCTTCGTCAATCCAAGGGCCATTTCGCCAACGTTGATTGGCTGGCCCACCATAGAGTTGATTTCTTTGATCAGAGAATCGATCTCTTGGCGAACTGAAGCCCAAGATCCTGCCCTTCTTCGGCTGAAGATTTTAGTCACGCAAATCTTTCTCATCTGACGCCAAAAGGGTCCGTAATGGGCGAAGGCCATATCTGCTCTATCGTAGGTTAGATAGGCCGTGGCTAGGTTTGCTGGGCGGTTAGAGAATACGTTGTCTTGGGCTTGGAGGACTTCCCTAGCCATCTCTGAAGTGGACACGGATATCATGTGTACTTGTCCGATTTTGAGGTGGAAAAGTCCGCCGTACACCTTGGCTAGCTTGGCTAAGCCACGGTGGTTGAGTTGGCTCATGAGGTCCATGTTTCCGATCAAGGGAAGGCCCTTTGGCCCAGGCGGGAAATAGGGTTTTCTGCGAAGTTTGGTTAGGGAGATTGTGATGATGAGGAAGAGAAGGGTGGCTATGGCGGCGGAGGCTAATGAGAATAAGGGCGTGTTTGGTTGGGTGGATAGGAGTGTGTGAAGGGCGCTGGTCATCGTCTCTTCCATGGTTGTTTGACTTGTGATTATTGTGTTGAAGGAATTGAGATTTGGTTTTGTTTTATACGCAGTGGAGAATATGTGTTTGAGGTTTTTGGGGATTGCTGTAATGATATTTAAGCGAGTCAACCTTCTTGGTAGGATGAAGATTTTCAATTAAAGGGGAAAAAATATCAATGGCTTTTAATGTCTAGTAAACACCATATGATTGTGTAGAGTTAATTAAAGGCAAATAGATTATTCAGAGGATAATCTATAATTATGCTTATATTTATGATGCGTTTGTCAATATACATAAAGAACTGCAATCTGGTTGTATGAATGTGCTAAATAATACTGTAAAAATTTCGTATGTGCTAAAAATCCGTTTTGGTAGGATCAAGATTTTGATTTAGAAGGGAAAACAAATCATTGACTTTTAACTAGTAAATATCATAATATTATTATCTTGATGAAAAATGTTCAAATATTGTTTCTTCACGATAGTCCAACTAATCACATAATTACTTATGTTACATATATATGAATATGTTAAAATTTTCACCTGTAATGTCATGGGAGTCTACGGCTAACGAAGAAAACGGTTAAGATATATATTAAGCCAGTGATATTATCTAATTATCTAGCACTACTGTTGAGATCTCAGACATTATGTACGTCTGCAATTGCGAAGATACTTCGTCCAAGATATGATGAGTTAAAGCTCGCAACATGGTCAATGCAAAAACCAGCGAGTTTTCAGGTTGAAAAAAAAGTACTATGTCGAACTTTAATGAAGTGATATATGTCATAAACCAGCGAGTTAAATATATGTATGTTATTAACAAGCAAGAGAAACTATTAATTTATATATAGATGAAGTGACTATCCTCTAATGTTTTGCTTCAGATGAGTTTAATACAGATATGAAGCCAACGTTCTTAATTTGTTGAGACTATTTGTTCACTGGGATATTAATTTCACTCCATTCAGTATATAAATAAAAGGTCTCTTAGCATGAAATATGGCTGAGCTTTAATTAATGGTCTAATAGAATTATTATATGATGATACTATCCTATCATTTTTCATCACTATTGTTTTGACCTGTGTCTGTGAGATGGTGTTTATGAACTCCATACACAGTTGTCATTTAATTCGCCTTTTTGAATTTGTATTTACGTCTGATTGCTTTCGTAGCGTAAAATGTTGGAAATCTTGCAGACATACTGATGTACTTGTACGGACACGATCCCCTTTCCCCTAAAGATAATTACAAATTAACATTATATCTCAAGGTGCTCAACAAAGAAAAAATAAACAAATAAAAAACCCACAAAACCCAACAAAAGCAGTACAGTAACACCAATCACTTGAGCCATGAGCCCATTGATATGAATGAGCTCGTGACCAGTCACCAAGAAGAAGAAAGCAAAAAAGCAATAGTTCCCAAAAAAAAAAAACTGTTTATACCCTCAAAACCTTCCAAAGATTCATCTGGAAAATAAACAATAATTAGATCTTCATCTAAAGAAACCCTACTTCTCAATCTTATGAATAAAACCCCATTTTCAAAAGTGAGATACTAGATTTAAATATTTGTTAGTTATAGGTAGCCCATTTGCTTTGTTTTTTCTTTTTCGTTTTTTCTATCTTCCCATGTTTTTGTTGACGAATGATGAGAAGAGAGGAAATAGGTTGGATAAGTAGCAGCACCACTACTTCCTCACCAACAAGTAGGTGCCAAGACTGTGGTAATCAAGCAAAGAAAGATTGCCAACATTTGAGGTGTAGAACTTGCTGTAAGAATCGAGGGTTTCAGTGTCAAACACATGTCAAGAGTACTTGGATTCCAGTTTCAAGAAGAAAACCTAGGCACCACATGATGATGATGCACAACAACGAGGTTTTAGCAACAGCAACTGTTCAACGTGGACCAAACCCTAAGAGATGCAGAGAAAGTACGGCTGCTCTAGGTATACTGTGTGTAAGTGTGTGCGTCTTTTTCAGTCATGTTTTCGCAAGATTTTCGTAGATCCACTCAATAGTTCTCTAGATGTGTAATAATTGATTTTTTTTTTCTTTTTAGTCTGATTACATCCCTTCTATCTTGATTGCTAATTGATATATGCATACATGTGTGTTTTAAACTGAAAAGCTAGTTACTAACCCTAATGAAAACCCTGTGATTAGTGTGGTAAATGAGCATTTGCCAGTTCTCTTAGGCAAAAAAATGTCATCATTAAATAATTATTACAGCGTATTATTATGACAAAAAATATCTTCAAGCTTGAATTACTGAAAACCCTTTACTTGTAAAAATTTCCTTAACACTGCTTGTTGCTTGTTATTAATTTTCCCTTACTTTAAAAAAATAAAAGTATAAACTTGTTCTTCAACAAAACCCCAAACATCTTACACATGTAATTTATTCATGTATTCATTTTGAATATACATATATATTAGGGTTCCAAGGTACGGGGGACGATTTTCCCAGTGAAGTGAGCTTCCCTGCAGTATTTCGATGTGTTCAAATGAGCTCAATGGACAGTGCGGTGGATCAGTATGCTTACCAAACATCGGTGAGCATTGGAGGGCATATGTTCGCCGGAATTTTGTACGATCAAGGCCCACATCATGAATTGGAAGGAACTGCAGATTTTCTCACAAGAGAGAACCATTCATCAGCTGCTGGGAATCTCGGCTTATCTCATCATCAGTATCATAGTAATAACTTCATTACAAGTAATACTACAGCATCATCCTCTTCATATCTTAACCCTCACTGCACCGCTACAACTTCGCATTTCCAGCTTCATGTTCCCAAGCCTTGAATAAGAACTATTACAACTATTGTATTTAATTAACTAGGAAATAATTGTCAAAATGTTAAGTTCCCTATTGGTAATAATCGTATCTATTAACACTGATGAAAGTGTTTCCTTGTTAAATAGCTGATTGAACATGGTAGCCATGTGATATAAAGATGTAATCTCTCTCTCTTTATCTATTTTATTTTATCTCATAGGTGTGATGACATGGTGATGGGAATACGTACCCTAATAAAGTATAGTTGTTCTAGTTCTCATAGATTATTGGGTGATCTCTTAGGCAATTAATTTAATTATTATTGTGTGATGCTCTTGTCCGGTTGGCCTTTCATTTTTTATTTTTTCGTTTGTCTTGTAACATTTGGTTCCATGATGTTTCTAGACTGTTTAATGATAAATAATATAGGCTACCTTATGAACTTCGAAGTCGAACCCCACCTCTTTTTCTTCAAGTCTATCCGTTTGGCTCTTGTACTTTATTAAATACGAGTACGGCGTAATGCATTTATTTACTTTGATAATTGAACACAAAGAGCAACACAAAATAGTACTTATATAACTTAAGCTAAATCAATATAAGAAGCTCGGGATTTAGTGAATCATTTAAATGATTCGTGTTAGTAAAAAAGAAACTATAGGTAGGTAGAATATATGCTCAGCACTCGGAATAGTCTTGATATATTAATTGTATTGGGGCATCAATTATCAGACAGGGAATGTTTAAATATGTATCATTATTCTAAAGAAGAGAATAAGATTGATGCGGAATTCTTTAAATAGAAATTCTTAAGGGAGGGAGTGGAGGAGTGTCTTCGCACTCAGTCTTCAGTTACATTATATTAAGTAACCAGGAAACCCTTTTTACGGAAAGAGATTGGTAAAAATATGATTAGTAACTAAAATAGCTTTATCTTTATAAGTGGTCTTTAGTTATATTTACGGAAGAACATGTTGCTTTATGAGTTTTAAGTGTTAAGCAACTCAAAGGGACCATTTTATTCTTCACAAAGAGTGTCACGAATGTTAGTCTCGAGCTTATTTTTGTGTAATAAAACCCTCATTAAGCATAATCGTTCTTAATCTAAAACCAATTCATAATAAGATGAAGAATAGGAATGGACTCGTAATTTAATTACCATGGGATTTCCAGAGAAAGGCCCTACCCTAAACCTGTCAAATAATAAGGCCTTTTCCTACTCCAGTATAATAATTATTTTAAAAATTAATATTGGATTCAAATTAATAATGGGCTATGAAAGTTTGAAGTAGGGTCCTGAAGATATAAATGTGCCTAAGAGGGGGGGGGGTGAATTAGGCCTATAGAAATTTTTGCTTCTTTTCACAAATACTAAGTGTGGTGACTTAGATATGCCTACTGATGTTTGTGACGAGTGCCTGATATATCCTAGTAACGTCGTATGTGCGTCGGGTCTGTCTCACAGCGATAAAGAAATAACTGAAAAGTAAATGCGAGACAGGATTTTTATAGAGGTTATATCCCCAACTGGGGTTTACTCCTCTCCTTGGGATTTTCTTCCCAAGAGTTTAACCAATCACTATAATGCACCGTAGCTGGATACAAAACTGATTGGTTAGCCCAATACACAACCGAAACAAGTCGAAACACTAGTCACTACTAGGTTACCACACGCCGAGTTTCGTTCCTCGGAATCTCCTTGATCCCGACAGACACAGCTCGCTACCGAAGGGCCCCCGGACTTGTCCTTCCCTTCACGTGTGCGTAAACGTCGACCTTGCCTCCTTGGTATTGCTCACGTCCGAAGACAGAATATATGGCAGGGGATGATGGAATATCTGATGAATCACTCGCTCAGTGATGGATAGGCAAGTTAAAGTTCGGGTAGGCAGAAAGCTATCGCAAGTGACTGGCTCAGGAATATCTTAGTATCTCTCTGCTCAAAAATCTCTCGTAGACTTAAATACGCAAGTTCTCTGTTCTGTGTTTCTGTACTCCGAAAATCTTAAGTGCAGCTCATATAAATTCTTTTCTAATAGCACTTCACATGGAAAGTCATATCAAACAATAATCACCAAATCAAGCATAGTTTCCATGTAGCTTTCGAGTCAATCATACCATATAAATCATGCTTCTAATAAATCGTCACAACGGTCATATAGCACATTAAAGCATGATTATATTCCATATAGAGCTCAATTTTCGTACTCAAGCAATTTCAATCATTTCGCATATATTTTCCATATCGAAATTGTCCATAAGTGATTCCCTGCTATCAGTTCCTAGTAACGAGTTTTTTAGATTTACTTTCCAAGTATGGCATGCAAGATAGCAATTCATCAACACGTTTTCCATGTACAGCTCATATCATTTAATCGATATATTTACCATGTTTAGCACATAAATCAGATCAGAGCTTACATAAAACGATTTATCACATCATGGCACGACTTTCCTTATTTCAGAGATCACATCCGTTTATAGCACATATCATATAAGATCACTTTATCCATAATCAAATCAAATCTTTCCTAAATATAATAATCCAATCAGCACAAGGAAAGATATCAATTTAATATTTAGCATTTAATTCAGTGCAAGACAAGCAAGGATCATACATATGATTTTCGTCCAGGAATAAACTGGTATCAACGGATATATCACTTTCCATATATAAACAGCATATTTTCCATATATAGCTCAGTAGGATATCTCATGCATTATTTCCATATATAGCACAGAACGATATATCCTATCTCATGGACTGTCTATAACATGCGATCACATAGTTCCATCGAATCATCACAAAATCACACGCAATTCAAATATTCAACACTTTAACAATTTTCATCTCATTTGCAATGCATGGTTGAACATTCTCATGAATTTAGACATTTTATTTTCCCAAATTGAATTGCTTTATTTTATAGACCTAATGTCATCACAATTACATCGTTCATCAAAACTTTCTAACATATATGGACCAAAAAGGTCAACATTCTCCCCCTTTTTGATGATGACATGTAATTGATGCAGCACGGAAGCAAGTAAGCATATTCGATTATGCAAGTCCTAGCGCATATGTCTAAGTGTTCCATAATCACAAAGCAGAGCATACGATATTTCCTAATCACATGTGATACATATTTGCTCCCCCTGCCTACGTGCAGTTATCTCTATGACATGCTATGATATATCATGGACTAATTTTGCTCCCCCTGTCAAAGTGCGGATATATCCTATCTTTTCTATGTTATATCCTTAGTATTAAAAATTTAGAGATTACCCGTGAGTGTGCTCCCCCTGCCTAAGTGCGCATTTTCCAAGCATGGTTCAAGCAATCATGTAATCATCTCAGCAGGCACTTAGCATTTAGTAAGAAATTTTATGCAAGTTAAGTAGCACAGTTACGCATCAGAGTGTGAGATCAACAAACGATATATCCTAAGATCAGAGCAAAAGATGTTAAGCACAGGAGATATATCATAATAGCAGCAAAATATTATATTAGGGTTCAACGAGCCTCCCTATACATACTTACCACTAACAAACTTAGACGCTAAACGTCTAAACTTACCTTACTACTACTCCCCCTTCATCATCAAAAAGGCGGGAGGATCAACTAAAAACTGAACAGAACTGGAATATCCTAGTGGCAACTAGGAGCAGAAAGGAACTAGAAGGGCAGCCTACTGGCTTGAAGAGGTTTCAGAATCGGCGGGCTTATTAAGGGACTTCTTGACGAGCTTTGAGAGCTTGGATAGTTTCATCGATAACTCAGTATACTGCTCTTTGAGCTTGCGGAAGCGCTTCTGATTATCAGCCTTGATATCGGAGATATCGCGGCGCAACACCGAGATTCCAGCCTTCCCGACACTGAGCTCATCTTCATAGTCCTCGTCGTCGTCGCTCTTGACCTTTGCTTTTCCTTTCGCAGCCGACCGTTTCTGGGCGCTATCCACTGACCTACTCTCCTTAGCCTTGAACCAACCTTGGCCCTTTGTGTAGTGAATACCCATCCGCTTCAAGGTCACAAGGTCCACAATGTGGACGGCCTTATCTTCCCAGCCAGGTGGCATAATAATGCCCTCGCACTCAAACATATGAGTGAGCAGCATTCCATAGGGCAGCGCCTTGTCCTTGCTCTCAACGGCCTGAATCATGTGCTTCATGACGGTATATCCGAGGTTAAACTTGCGATTCTGAGATATCATGTACACGGCAAAAGTGCTCATGAAATTCATAGTGGTAGAGTGGCCGCCACTTCCGATTTTGGCACTCCACAAGGTCATGTTCAGCAGCTTATGAAGGAAGAAGAAATCTATGGGAAGTTGATTGAGAGCTTCTCCATCTGAAAAGCGGGGCTTGGTGCGGGTATTCCAGAGTTTCTGAAGGACATCACTGGGGTCGAAACCATCAGCATGGCACCAGTCGTTCATGTCGTAGTGGCAGAAGGGTTCATCAGGAACTGCAAGCATAGCATTCATCTTCTTAGTGGTCCACTCGATCTTGTGTCCGAGAACATAGGAACGGATGGTGATATGTTCTTCAAACTCGTCGTAGTCGAAGTTTGCATAGAACAGTTTGACGACCTCAGGATAGAATGGCGTGTTGAGACTAAGGAATTGCTCCCATCCGTAGTCTTTCAGCCAGGTTATAACAGTTCCAGCAGGCAGATTGTCAAAGGCAACAGCGCGACCACGGGCGATATCTCTTTTGAGGAGGCTTTTGTAGGTGGTGCGGTTACTTTCTTCCAGAAAAAGGTGTTCAGCAGGGATCTCACTCGTTTTGGACAGATCAAGAGGCGGAATGGTAAAGGACTTTGAACATGATGGCGGAAGTGGAGAGGTTTTTTCAAGTGGTGATGGCTGTTTTTCAGGAGACTTTGGCGGAGGTGATTTCTGGGTTTCAACTGAAGTTGGGGATCGCGGCGGCGATTCCTGGGTAACCTTGGGAACTTCTTCAGGAATTTCAGAGCTTGAGGCAGACTTTTCTGGTTCGGGCGTCTTGGATTTCTTGGTTTTCTTCTTCTTCTTTGTAGTTTTGGAAGGGGATGAGATCTTGTCAGAGGATTTGGGAGATTTGGCTTTGGAACGGGTTTTGCGAACAGAAGGCGAGGCTTGTTTTGGTGATTTGGAAGGTGATCCGAGTGGGGCTTCTTCAGTGTCGGAACTGGGCTCCTTGCGTTTACGGCTTGATGATTCAGGGTTGACAACTTTGGAAGTTTTGGCCATTGATGAAGGTTTGAAGATCGAGAGAGTGTTTGGAGAAGATGATTGAATGATGAAGGTTAAGGAACGGTTCTGAATTTTTAAAGAATAGGATCGGTTTATTTTGGGAAGAGATAAGGATGAATTTCGAAATTTGAAATTTGAAATCAAAAAGATAATGGAAAACTGTCAGGGATATCAGACTGATTTGACGGGATCTCATAATTAAGGAAGGGATGTGACTGGACTGGATAGGAATATATTATAAAGGAAAATGAGTTTCCTAGAATAACTGGATGGCTGAAATAATATCCACGCGTTCCTACCTTAAATAACCTAATCACATTTAAGAACGAATCTAGAAGATCGGATATTCCTAAAATAAACTAGATGGCTGAAGAAATATCTTGGAAGGGATAACTACGAATTTCTTCCTAAAATACGAGAATTTTACTTAAGGAAAAGATCTATAGGATCCACAGAAGTATTCTAAGGGCTGAATATCTTAAGATGGGATAACTATGAATTTCTATCTAAAATAGAATAACCTAGAGTAAATGATAGAATTAGGCAGATTTACTAACCTTATTAAGCTCGAGGATTCCCAATCGATCACGGATGTCGCAGAATCTTGCCTCTATTAGGGGTTTAGTGAAGATATCAGCGAGCTGATCATTTGTTCCTACGAATTCCACACTGATATTCCCTTTCTGAACATGGTCTCGTATGAAATGATGTTTAACCTCAATATGCTTAGTACGAGAATGATGCACGGGATTCTTAGTAATACTAATAGCGCTAGTGCTATCACACATAATGGGAATTTTGTCATAGCCTAACCCAAAGTCACTAAGGGTTTGTTTCATCCATAGAACTTGTTGACAACAATTTCCTAAGGCCATATATTCAGCTTCGGTTGTGGAGAGGGCGACAGCATTTTGCTTTCTACTAGACCAAGTTACCAGGGAATTTCCAAGTAATTGGCAAGTTCCACTAGTACTTTTCCTATCTTCCCTACAGCCGGCATAGTCGGCATCGGAATATCCCATTAATGGGAAGTCATCCGTATAGGAGTACCATAGACCAAAATTGACAGTACCCTTGATATATCTAAGTATCCGCTTGACTGCGGTCAAGTGAGATTCCCTAGGGTCAGACTGATATCTCGAACACATACCAACAGCAAACATGATATCAGGGCGACTAGCAGTTAAGTAAAGAAGGCTTCCGATCATACCTCGATATTGTGTTTGATCAACCGGTGTACCTGATTCATCAATGTCTATTTTGGTGGTCTGATGCATAGGGGTGGAAATCGCTTTGGAATCACTCATCCCGAATTTAGTCAGTAATTCCCTGCTGTATTTCGTCTGGGATACGAAGGTTCCATTGTCAAGCTGCTTTATTTGCAACCCGAGGAAGTAGTTCAGCTCACCCATTAAGCTCATCTCAAATTCCTTCTGCATAGACTTAGAAAATTCCTCGCAGAGAAGGATATTAGTACTTCCAAATATGATATCATCAACGTAAATTTGGACTAGTATCATGTGATCACCTTCATACTTAATAAACAGCGTGTTATCAATAGTTCCAGTTGAAAATCCTATGTCAATTAGAAACTTACTTAGCCTTTCATACCATGCCCTAGGAGCCTGCTTTAAACCATATAGTGCTTTATTTAATTTAAAGACATGATTTGGAAAATCTTCCCTAGCAAAGCCCGGTGGTTGTTCTACATAAACCTCCTCATTTATAAAACCATTTAAAAATGCACTTTTTACGTCCATTTGAAAAAGTTTAAAACGTTTAAAGCATGCATATGCAAGTAAGACACGTATAGATTCTAATCTAGCTACCGGTGCAAAGGTTTCATCGAAATCAATACCTTCCTCCTGGGAATAACCTTTTGCAACTAACCTCGCTTTGTTTCTTGTGACATTACCGTGTTCGTCGAGTTTGTTTCGGAAGACCCATTTGGTTCCTATGATGGATTTATCGTCTGGTCTTTTTACGAGTGTCCACACTTCGCTCTTTTCGAACTGAGATAACTCATCTTCCATGGCTGAGACCCAAGATATATCATCTAGAGCTTCATGGACTGTCTTTGGTTCCATCATTGAAAGCAGTACATCATGAGATTCCTCCGTATCTTGATTTCGTACAGTTGCTCGAGTTTTGATTCCAGATCTGATATTTCCTATCACTTGATCTGTTGGATGACTGGATGCATGTTTCCATTTTCTAGGTTGCAGCTCTCCAGCTTCTGGTTCCACTGCTTCAGTATTTTCGTCTTCAGGAATATCTTCCTCACTGTCTTTAATATCCTGCAATTCTGCACAGGGCAAATCTATACCTTCCTCATCAGTAGCATCTGTGTTAGGCATCTCATCAAAAGTAACATGTATGGATTCCTGAACAGTCAGCTTTCTTTTATTATAAACACGATATGCCTTAGACGTAAGACTGTAACCAAGGAATATCCCTTCATCAACCTTAGAGTCAAATTTTCCTCTCTTATCTCTATCGTTCAAGATAAAACATTTACATCCGAACACATGAAAGTAACCTATATTTGGAGTTCTACCATGCCAGATTTCATAAGGAGTCCTTTTTAATATCGGCCTAAGGAAGACACGGTTAGACACGTAACAGGCTGTACTAACAGCTTCCGCCCAAAACTGTTTAGGAATATCATACTCATGTAACATAGATCTGGCCATTTCCTGTAATACCCTATTTTTACGTTCAACTACGCCATTCTGTTGAGGAGTTATAGGGGCAGAGAAGTTATGACTATATCCGTACTGATCACAGAATGATGCAAATGCCTTACTATCAAATTCCAGTCCGTTATCACTTCGTATCCTACATAAGTTTGTTTCTTTTTCATTTTCAAGTCTCTTAACTAGCGATGCAAAATTATCTAGTGCCTCATTCTTATGTGCAAGGAATATCACCCAAGTGTACCTGGAGTAATCATCAACGATGACAAAGGCATATCTTTTACCTCGCAGAGACATCGTCTGAACCGGACCAAAAAGGTCGAGATGCAGCAGTTCCAAAGGTCTGGATGTAGATATCACATTCTTTGCTTTGAAAGTTGTCTTAGTCTGCTTGCCCATCTGGCATGTCTTGCATGTTTTGTCCTTGACAAACTTTATGTCAGGAACACCTCGTATCAGTGCATTGCTTGTGATGTGAGATAGCAATTCCATGTTGGCATGTCCTAGGCGTCTGTGCCATAACCAGGTGTCATCCTGTGTAACTGCTAAACACTTGACATTCTGGTCAGTGATATCATCAAGAGTTATACAATATATATTTCTATCCCTAGATGCACTGAATAGTACCTTATCATTATTTCTAACTACACACTTATCATTTTCAAACGTAACCGTATGACCTTTATCGCATAATTGACTGATGCTAATGAGATTATGTTCTAGATTCTTAACCAACCATACGTCATCTATAGTAGTATGTAACGTGTTACCGACAGTTCCCACTCCTATAACCTTAGCTTTTGTATTGTCGGCGTAGGAGACATATCCTCCATCATGTGCTTTCACCGACACAAACTTACTGATATCACCTGTCATATGGTGGGAACACCCACTGTCGAGGTACCACTTGTTCTTCCTACTGGATTTTCTTCTTTGTACCTGCATGAATCAGTTCTTTTCTGAGGTGCCCAATTTTGATTGGGTCCTAAATGGTTAGCAGCAAAGTAATTCCTGTTAACACGTGGCATATCATGTATCACAGGCTGTGATCTCTCAGTCACAGGCTGACCAGAATTAGAAACTTCAGGAACTTTCTTAGGTCTCCAGACATATCTGGATTTATCAGCTTTCTTCAAGAAACAGTGGTTAGCATAATGACCAAGACGACCACATGAAAAACATTTAGGTTTCCTAACGTTTTGTGGAGGTGCAGCATGTTCATGTGTTGTGGAATATCCTAATCCTGTTTTCCCGATTTGTGCAGGAACACTAAGTAACATATCAAGATTTTGTTGTCCCTCAAGAAATCTAACATTAGTACGAGAATTTTTTTCTAAGAAATCCTTAAGAGCGGACATGTCCCTAGATATATTCTTTTGCTTCCTAAGTTTCTCGCAATTACACAAGGTCTTTTCTTTCTTAAGAATCTCTAGCTCGGCTTTCAGGCGCTCATTTTCTAGATCCGTTTGATGCTTCTCTCTAGCTACTTCATCTCGTTGCCTAATTAGACCCTTCACTTGTGAGTTGAGTGACTTAATCCTTCTTTCTGCATTTTGAATTATCTCAAACATCTCTTCTTTTTCATCTACTTCAAAGGCTGAGGAAGCGTTATCATGAGATTCATCTTGCCTAGCATATAGTTCATTCAGAAATAATATTTTCTTAATAGTAGATGAGTCCGATACCTGATCATCATCCGCGGCCATGTAGGCGAGATCTTCCTCTTCTTCGCTCCCGGCCTCTTCCCAGTTTGTGACCATGGCCTTCTGTTTCTTTATCTTTTTGTCACCGTTTTCCATCGGGCAGTTTGATGCAAAGTGGCCTGGCTTGTTGCACTTGAAGCATTTCTGTACATTGTTTCCGGATGACGATATTCCCTTGTTCCTAGGTTGGAACTTTGAATTTCCCTTGAACTTTCTTCTCATCCGAAATTTGTCAAACTTTCTGGTCAGCATGGCGATCTGCTCCATTAGGTCCTCCTCAGATTCTTCTTCGCCTTCAGAGTCGTGTTCTTGTTCGGTATTAAAGGCAATGTTTGGTTGATTTCGGACTGGTGGTTTTTCTTTGATGGAGATCTGAGTCATCTCGTAGGTGGTCAGAGATCCGATCAGTTCTGACACTGAAAGTTCATCCAAGTCCTTTGCTTCATAGATGGCGGTCACTTTGGGATTCCATTCTCTAGGAAGAGATCTCAGGATTTTTCGCACTTTCTCACCATCTTCTATTTTCTTTCCCAACGAGAACATTTGATTAATGATGTTCATGAATCTGGCATACATGTGGCTTATGGTCTCGTTGTCCTCCATCTTGAACAGCTCGTATTGGTGGGTCAAGAGGGCTATCCTTTCTTGCACAACTCGAGTGGTTCCTTCATGTGTGACTTGAAGCATGTCCCACATATTTTTGGCAGATTCACATGAGCTCACACGATTGTACTCTTCTCTTGTGAGTGCGCAAGCTATCATGTTCTTAGCTTTGGCATTTAGGGAGATTCCCCGCTTGTCTGTTACATTGTAATCAGGGCCTTTCTTTGGAGTTCCATCTTCGTTTTTGGGAATGTAAGGTCCTGTTGCGATGATATCCCACAGGTCATAGTCTGTAGCGATCAGGAATTCCTTCATGCGATTTTTCCATATGGCGTAGTTTGTTCCGTCGAAGAGTGGTGGCCTGGAATGGGATTGTCCCTCTGCAAAAACATCAAAACTCGAAGAAGCCATTAGATCTTTAACTCAGGCTTGTTAGGCCCGTCGTTTGAGTAACCCGCTCTGATACCAAATGAAGATATAAATGTGCCTAAGAGGGGGGGGGGGTGAATTAGGCCTATAAAAATTTTTGCTTCTTTTCACAAATACTAAGTGTGGTGACTTAGATATGCCTACTGATGTTTGTGACGAGTGCCTGATATATCCTAGTAACGTCGGATGTGCGTCGGGTCTGTCTCACAGCGATAAAGAAATAACTGAAAAGTAAATGCGAGACAGGATTTTTATAGAGGTTATATCCCCAACTGGGGTTTACTCCTCTCCTTGGGATTTTCTTCCCAAGAGTTTAACCAATCACTATAATGCACCGTAGCTGGATACAAAACTGATTGGTTAGCCCAATACACAACCGAAACAAGTCGAAACACTAGTCACTACTAGGTTACCACACGCCGAGTTTCGTTCCTCGGAATCTCCTTGATCCCGACAGACACAGCTCGCTACCGAAGGGCCCCCGGACTTGTCCTTCCCTTCACGTGTGCGTAAACGTCGACCTTGCCTCCTTGGTATTGCTCACGTCCGAAGACAGAATATATGGCAGGGGATGATGGAATATCTGATGAATCACTCGCTCAGTGATGGATAGGCAAGTTAAAGTTCGGGTAGGCAGAAAGCTATCGCAAGTGACTGGCTCAGGAATATCTTAGTATCTCTCTGCTCAAAAATCTCTCGTAGACTTAAATACGCAAGTTCTCTGTTCTGTGTTTCTGTACTCCGAAAAGCTTAAGTGCAGCTCATATAAATTCTTTTCTAATAGCACTTCACATGGAAAGTCATATCAAACAATAATCACCAAATCAAGCATAGTTTCCATGTAGCTTTCGAGTCAATCATACCATATAAATCATGCTTCTAATAAATCGTCACAACGGTCATATAGCACATTAAAGCATGATTATATTCCATATAGAGCTCAATTTTCGTACTCAAGCAATTTCAATCATTTCGCATATATTTTCCATATCGAAATTGTCCATAAGTGATTCCCTGCTATCAGTTCCTAGTAACGAGTTTTTTTGGATTTACTTTCCAAGTATGGCATGCAAGATAGCAATTCATCAACACGTTTTCCATGTACAGCTCATATCATTTAATCGATATATTTACCATGTTTAGCACATAAATCAGATCAGAGCTTACATAAAACGATTTATCACATCATGGCACGACTTTCCTTATTTCAGAGATCACATCCGTTTATAGCACATATCATATAAGATCACTTTATCCATAATCAAATCAAATCTTTCCTAAATATAATAATCCAATCAGCACAAGGAAAGATATCAATTTAATATTTAGCATTTAATTCAGTGCAAGACAAGCAAGGATCATACATATGATTTTCGTCCAGGAATAAACTGGTATCAACGGATATATCACTTTCCATATATAAACAGCATATTTTCCATATATAGCTCAGTAGGATATCTCATGCATTATTTCCATATATAGCACAGAACGATATATCCTATCTCATGGACTGTCTATAACATGCGATCACATAGTTCCATCGAATCATCACAAAATCACACGCAATTCAAATATTCAACACTTTAACAATTTTCATCTCATTTGCAATGCATGGTTGAACATTCTCATGAATTTAGACATTTTATTTTTCCCAAATTGAATTGCTTTATTTTATAGACCTAATGTCATCACAATTACATCGTTCATCAAAACTTTCTAACATATATGGACCAAAAAGGTCAACAGGTCCAATATTCAAGGGGCCCAAAATCAATATTACTTGCAATTTGCAAAGTTCAAGCCCAAGATCCAATAAAGACAAAATTGCCCTTGGTTCCGTATCGTATTTTCACATTGTGTTGTTTGTAGCTTCGTAATGCACTCCTTAACCGTAATCACGTTTAGGGTTTATCATTCTCGCTGATTTTGCCACCAAAACCTAGCGGTCGAGTTCTCTATCGCGGTTGATCAGGTATCACGTCGGCTCCTACTTATCTTGTTAATTGATTGAATCTCTTGGTCGCTTAGATCATCCGCAATGCGCGTCGCATGATTTAGATATACGTATAGGGGTTTTAAATTTGTAAAATGGGCTATTACAATACACGATCTTCTTCTGTTCGCTTCTACTGCAATCTTGGATGAGTTCTTCGTGCGGTGGATAGTTTATTTTCGCTTGTTCTTGGAAAAGGATTTAACTTGCATTTTGTTGGAGATTTGATTTCATACTGAGAAAATCTTTTCGGAGTAAGATTATTATATGGATATTGATGTAAGCCATTATCCATTTTTAGCGTGTATAAATGACCCGCCTTTCCTAATGATTGTTCTGATGTTCTGTTTCACTGCATATGCCATCTTTATATGGGATTTCACTAATTAGTTTAACATCTTAAATGGATTCATAGGATTTAGCTAAGATGGATGGGATTAGAGGTGAGGGTAACTCAACGGCAGCTGAAGAACTTAGCCAACGCACACATGAAGCATCTAAACTCTTCCAGTATTATTTGGATAAATCAACGCCACACACGCTTTACCGATGGATTGGGACTTTTTCTTTAGCGTCTATATATGCTCTTCGTGTTTATTACGTTCAAGGGTTTTATGTTGTCACCTATGGATTGGGGATTTATGTCCTGAATCTGATGATCGGGTTTCTGTCACCTCTTGTTGACCCTGAGCTGGAACCTTCTGATGGTCCAATGCTTCCCACAAAGGGTTCCGATGAATTCAAGCCTTTTATCCGTCGCCTCCCTGAGTTCAAATTCTGGTACTTGTTCAGAGTTATTAGTTTCCATCGATGTCTTTGCCGATCGCTAAATTGTGTATGTTCATATAATTCTGCGGTAGTGAGATGGTATGACGATACAGTGCTTATTCCTCTGAAATTTATTTGTAGTGTTAAAATAATGCATTCAAATTTCGTGAAAGCGATCTCTGAAATTCACAAGAAAAGTGCTGACTTTGGTGTGATCTCTTGTTTCCGTTGCAGGTATTCCATCACAAAGTCCTTCTGCATAGCGTTTATGATGACTTTCTTTTCCATGTTCGACGTACCTGTCTTTTGGCCTGTACTGTTGTGCTACTGGCTCGTTCTCTTCACACTGACAATGAAGCGTCAAATATCCCATATGGTCAAGTACAAATATCTTCCATTCAACATTGGAAAGCAGGTATGGAACAGACAAGTAGACCATTATCTTTACTGTGATCTTCAATACATGTTTGTATGTGCATGGGCATGTTTTCTGAATTGATTATTCTTCTTCGCAAAAAAAAAACAGCGATACAAAGGAAAGAAGCCAGCAGTTGGTAGCCCTCGTGGGGATTGAACTGCTGCCCCTTCATTTTATCCCAACCAGCTCAAGGAGGATCAGTGTATATAAGGAAATGCTTCGATAGATATGGGATTATTGAAATATGTTAGTAGCACTCGAACAGAAAATCCATATTTCATTTGTTAGAAAAAAATACAGTGCTGTTATTTTCTGATTTATGGTATAAGAAAAAGCAGCTGACAGAGATAGTAAAAGAATGTTATCAAGTGGATTCATAGCAAAGAGTTTCATTTCATGTGGACAGCCAGCCAGCCGTTGAGAATTTATTACTCACTTTTTGTTTTCATTTCATCAGAGAAATAAACTCCAAAACCCTGATCCCAATGATCTGATCAGCCCTAAATTGGATGCAACAGACATTTTTTTAGAATATTCCTTGTATCATATGACAAAAAAGAAATGTCTGGCTTTAGTTGTGTAGGACACGTATTCTCACAAGACACACTGTTTTATGACAAGTTCAAAAAATATTTCATAAGTCATAGCTAGCCCTTTTTCGTCTGCATCTCTGCAGTTATTACAAAACCCATGCAAATCTGGTAATAGGATTATTATTTAATGGAAGACGTATATTTACATTGTTAAATTACCACATCTTGGCCAGAAATAGTTACTGTAGTCCAGACAATACTTGTTTTTCTATATATACATGGCCTCTCCCTTATCTCATCGATCAATCGTTACAATACATCTCTCTAGTCTAGCTATCTACTATAACTTTAAAAAACAAGTATAAACTCATTGACTTATGTCATCATCAGATTCAATGAGCTCGTCGAGGAAAACAGTGGGTTGTTGTTCGATTTGGACGGCTCAAGAGAACAAACTGTTTGAGAAGGCCTTAGCACGGTTCGACAAAGACACGCCTGACCGATGGCTCAACGTGGCTCGAGCCATTGGTAGCGGAAAATCAGCCCAAGAAGTTAAAATGCATTACGATGTTCTGATAGAAGATCTCGAGAGGATTGAATCTGGTGATGTCCCAACTCCAAATTACAAGAAGAAGAGTGATGATGATGATGATGCATCTAAATAGAATAATGATAGCATGTAAATGATCACACATATATATATATATGTTTTCAATGTATATGTTCATATCATGGAGGACATGATGAGTTAATCCCCGTTTTACATAGCTTTTTTGAATCAGCTAGGGTTAGTTTGGAACGTGGAAGAGAAAAAATAACTGTCGATGTCTAAAGAAAGATGGCTGCTTTTAGCTAGGGTTTTCTTACCAGTTTCGGATCAGATAAATATGTAGCTGCATATGCACTTTACTTTGAAGGCGTTGCTTATATTAATTGTTTGATTTAGATCTCAATCTCATGATCTGTTTAATGTTACCCATCATTTTATCATTTTCTTCAGACAGACATCTCAAAGATTTGAGAGACAGCGCTGGGAATCGAAATGACCAATCACCTAATACCTGGAATTGATATTAGAATACGAAATGAGATGTAATAAATAGCGTATAATATTAGAGCATCATCGAAATAAAATGAACAAAAAAATCTTTGTATTGATATATCTAGGTGGGATATTTATACGCTATTTACACTATACAATATATTCACCACCACTTCGGGCCCACTTAAGTAGTCCAACAGGCCTTCACTGGCCCAAATAAATACGGTTGTTCGACAATGTCCGATCAACTGTAAGGCTTTTATACTGTGACTGAAAATATATACTTTCCCAAACTACTTTTTACATTTACTAAATCGGTCATCCCACATCTTTTGTGGATTTCTTTATTTAGCAAAAAAACTATCACAAACAATCAAGATAATAATATTAAATATTCTTAAAAGACGTGTCAAAATATACATTTTTTACCTTTTAATTGTACTATATTATTAAAATATTCAGTTTTTTAATTCTCGTGCCAACTCTCAAATGTCTATAAACATTTGGGACAGAGGGAGTATTATAAATTTTTAAATAGCACAATCATATTAATATAGTAACTCAAACACAATATTATTTATTATCATTCATCATAGCAAACAGGAGATTATGACGACCGTACACATCATAGCATCACATTAACAAAGACTCACAATCTTTAATATTTAATGACAGATAAACGATAAACATCGATTCTCTTGCAAGAGATCATTCATATCGAAGACAGCATCGGCCAATCAACTCTTCCAATGTTTGAACGACGATGAATCCCTGTGAACCTTCACATTTTTCATCCTGGGAGAATAGATATCATATATTAAAATAGTATATAGTCGTTACCGTTTAATACGAAAAATGATTTTCGTTAATTTAGCGACTTTAGAAAATATCTCGCACGTGAGCAAGTGCATGCGACAGCAAGTACAAAGGCCCCCCAAAATCGAATGGTACTTGATTCACATAGGCCCCCTCTCAACAACGGTCTTATTTGTAATTTATTTATTTAAATGAGAGCTGATGCGTGTCTATATTTGGGAATATCATATAAGGGTGGCATGCAATCATTAATATTTTTATTCACATTTATATACATGCATCCCATAAATGTATGTAAAGCATCGGACAAATATTACACTGTGCAATGCAATTCAAAGTACACAGCGGGGACGAGTTAGTTCCTCCTACTTGCTCATGCTTTGTAATGTACCATATTGCCCCTGGGAATCTACACCTTGTTATTTTACTTCACCCCATGCACATACTTCAACACGTACCACGTATTTTTAATTAGGCCGAATTATTAAAATAGGTCGCTAACTATGCCTCTCGTGTTTTTTAGGTCACTAAGTTTCGTAATTGCAAACTTAGGTCACTAAGTATCGTTATCGATTTTTTTTAGGTCACTAAGTTTCGCAATTGCAAACTTAGGTCACTAAGTATCGTTATTGATTTTTTTTAGGTCACTAAGTTTCGTAATTTCAAATTTATTTTATTAAGTTTAGGCCAAAAAAAATCGATAACGATACTTAGTGACCTAAATTTGCAATTACGAAACTTAGTGACCTAAAAAAATCGATAACGATACTTAGTGACCTAAGTTTGCAATTGCGAAACTTAATGACCTAAAAAAAATCGATAACGATACTTAGTGACCTAAGTTTGCAATTACGAAACTTAGTGACCTAAAAAACACGAGAGGCATAGTTAGCGACCTATTTTAATAATTTGGCCTTTTAATTAAGACTATATTGAGGCAGTGAGATAATTCTAATATCGTGTAACTTAATTTCGAGGTGGATAACGATCTTTGTTGTAATTAAGGGATTTGGTAGAAGAAATTGAGATTCTCTCTAGGGGATGAAGAAGATTATTCCGTACATATAATGATAATCTTATTAATCTTTAGATGCCTGTAATAAATCTATAATAATGGCGCATTATGGGGAAAAAAAGGTTGAGAGAGTTGGCAAGTGTAACATGGATCTAGCTATATATTTTAATTAGGAAATATTTCATTAAAAATAAAGCAAGAATCATTAGTATGAAGCTGGAAAATGACCAAGACCCTAGCTAGCTGGCTATTGCTGATAATAACCCTATTATATATGTGCTGTTATATCCCACTCAATGGCCATTAATGGAATAATGTTAGCACAAAATAACACAAACACAAAAGAAGACCAACATATATATGTCTACAAGATAAGTACCTTTTTTTCTCATCGGTGGTTCTATAGTTGGGAAAAGGCACACGACCACTCTCGATGTATTCGATGTCTTGGACGAGTATTTCGTAGTGCCTTTTGACTTCCTCGGGCGTTCTTCCACTGCCTATGGCCCTCGCGACGTTGGCCCAACGATCGGGCTTGTCCTCGTCGTACACTGCAAGAGCCATTTCGAATGCCTTGTTCTCCTTTGCGCTCCACCCACTTCCCCCCGAACCACCGCGACCAGTCATGGACGATGAGTAGTTCGACGAAGAAGACATAGTTTTTCCTTTTCCTTGTTATGAAAAATGTGGAAAATATTTAACAATAAGAGGTATGGTGTGCGAAGAAACACGTGAAAGAACAATAAACTAGGTTTCCATAGTGCACTGAAAACCCTTGTTTTATAAGGGCAAAGGATATGATGTATGGTAGTCAGTTGAGGTGGGGTATGCACTAAAAGTGTGTATTGTGGTTATTTTAATACAATTTGTATTGTAATTATTGAAGTACTAAGTAAGAGACGATTCTTCTGTGTTGTTAGTACTGTACAGTAATCCAGGATGCATGATCTCATTTGGATCACAATATATATAAAACACAGAGTCAACTCTACTCATATAATACAATTACAAGATCTTTTGAAGTACGTACGTGGACATATGATTAATGTTCTGCTGTATATTGACCTCGTATGTAGTTATTTCAGATAGTTGAAGCAATCGCGTCATAGAAATTATATAATAAACATAATCAATAATCAATATATAGACAGCTGCAAATCCAAATAAATTCGGAATATTAAGATATTATAGTTATAATTTCGCACGATTTTTTTTTTTCTTTTTAATAAGAATATTTAAATTCGTGGAGAGGAAGAGGAGTTGTTGTTCGCGGGGCCGTGCTCGCTGCTGCTTGTAAATTCTTCGCTGGACAATAATGCCCCTGGATTTCTCATCCTCTTTGCCTCAAACTCCTCACTTCCGCCGCCACTGCTCGAACCAAACATGCCCGTGTGACCTGGCTTAACCCCTTCGTTAAGATCGTCTAGTGACACGTCACCTTCTAGCGCTCTTACCACCTTATAATATATACATTTGCAAAATTATAATTGATTTATTACGTACTTCGTTTAAAATAAATCTTCATAAATATATACGTATATAGTACCTGGCTCATCTTAGGGCGTCTCCTAGCCGAGTGCCTTATGCAAGCAGCAGCGCAAGCCACCATGCGATGCATCTCTTGAGGTTCGTAGTCGTCGTTCCCTAGCCGTGGGTCCACCAGCTCTTCGAAGCTACCTCCTTCTATCACTTTCACCAAATGAGGACGAGCCTACAATATATATATATATATATGTTCAATAATTATTCCAAAATATAAATCACATTTTTGTTTCTTTCTCAATTGAAGAGCTATGAATAAAATTAGCTAGGTACCCAATCGACTAGAGTGTCATCGTCGTCGTCTCTGCTGATATCGACGGGACGCCGTCCGCTTATAAGCTCTAGAAGCATGATTCCGTATGAGTATACGTCGGATTTTTCCGTGAGCTTTCCGCTCGATGCGTACTCGGGCGCCAAGTATCTATTTTTTTCCAATTATATTAGTGCAAATTATTAGTATCATTTTATGATGTTCTTTTTTGGGAAAAAAAGAGGACATATTGCATATATATTGCAAATATTCTTGTATGATTATTACCCAAATGTCCCCATGATTCGGGTGGAAACATGAGTGTTGGTGTCCGATGAAAGCTTGGCCAGCCCAAAGTCAGCAACCTACGAACGTCGTCATAATAATGCGTATTACGTTCATGTAAAATCGTAACAAGAATATACTATCGCCATGCAATACGTAAAGTTTGTATTATAAATAGTCAAATTAATCGATGACGTTACCTTAGCTTCGAAATTTTCATCAAGCAATATATTTGCGGCTTTAATGTCTCGGTGGATAATGCGAGGGTGACCTGCGAATACAGAATAATTATAAACAATACCTATTATATTACTAAAGTCATAAACGAAACAAACTTACAATCTTCATGAAGGTACGCAAAGCCTTTAGCCGATCCCAAGGCAATCCTAAGCCTCGACGGCCAATCCATACTTGGTCGACCAACTCCTGTTATATTACACACCAATCAATCACACTCACCATTTTATAAAAATTAGAAATAAAAATAAAACGATCTTTCAATATATTAATATAAGTTTTTATTACCATGAAGGTGGTACTCAAGAGTGCCATTAGCGACGAACTCATAGACCAACAACCTCTGAGAACCCGAAATGCAATAACCCACCAAAGACACCAAATGCCTATGGTGTACTCTGCTAATGATGTCAACCTCCGCCTGAAACTCGCGCTCGCCTTGGCCGCTGTTCGCCTTAAGGCTCTTCACGGCTATCTCCTTTCCATTGGGAAGCACCCCTTTGTGCACGTAGCCGAACCCTCCCTGGCCGAGCAAGTTCGCCTGGGCGAACCCGCCGGTCGCGGCGGCCAAGTCTCCGTAGGTGAAGCTGCTCTGATTGAAACCTAGGGCCATGGCTGGGTGCGGCGGAGGAAGCGGCGGCCCGCCGGAGAATCCGGCCGAGCTCATCTCGCTGCTGCTCATCATCGCCGGAGGTGGAGGCGGAGGCTGAGCTAGCCAGCCGTGTTCGGCGCTCGCCAGGTGGTTGTTGTTGGGCTGCCACGGTTGGTGCTGGCCGCTGTTGTAGTAGCCGCCGCCGTTGCCGCCTGTGTTTAATGTATCGCTAGTTGGTAGTTGAGCAATAATAATTATGAATAATAAATGATGGATTAAATGTGGAGCAGCGCTTAGCAATAATTATGATGAATAATAAATGAAAGAGTAAACGGGGAGCAGCGTAATATATATAATATATGTGTCTGTGTGTAAATATTATTACCCATATTGGAACGTCGAGATTCTTGGGGGTAGTAACCTTGGCCGTGAGGCTTTCGCTTCTTTCTCTTGCAGCATGAGACGAAGACGACGATCATGAGGAGAAGGAGGATGCCGGCGCCGGCAGCTGCGCCGGCGATGATGGCTTTCTCTTTGTCGAGCGATGAGCTGCTTGAAGATGGTGGTGGCAAGCTCAACGATGATATTGCTGGGGGAGGAGGCGTTGATCGCGAAGACGATCCTGAATGAGACGACGGCGGCGGTGGTGGTGGAGAAGGCGGGGATGACGACGACGACGACGAGCCATCTGAAGATTTCGGCGGTGGTGGTGGTGATGGAGAATCGTCGTTATTGTTGTTGCCGGAACCGTCGTTTTCAGAGGGCGGTGGTGGTGGGCTCTGTTGTTTTTGCGGCGGCGGCGGGGACTGAGAGGGGGAGTCGTCGGACGGTGGTGGTGGGGATTGTGAAGAAGATGACGGTGGTGGTGGAGAAGAATCGTCGGATGATGATGGCGGTGGTGGGGACGAGTCGTCGGAAGGTGGGGATGTGGATCCGCCGGACGATGGTGGTGATTGAGAATCGGACGGTGGAGATGGAGAGTTGGACGACGGAGGAGATTCCTCCGGCGAGGTGGACGACATTTTTATCTTTTCAATCAATGACGGGAAATCCAATGATTACCCTGCCTCTCTCCACGAACAAGCCTGGTGATCATCAATAATATTCGTGTGAAAATTTATGAACACATATTAATTCAATTAAATACGACGTATATTGAAAAGAAAAACACTAAATAATGAGAAGTGAGAATGAAAAGAAAATGGTACCTTTAGGAGAAGGCAGGGACGATTCTCACGAGTGAAGAAATCAAATGGAACTTTTAACGACGAACGGAGATGATGTTTTGGCTTCCCATTTTTCCTACAAAGATGGAAACTTTTTTTGCCGTGCTTCTTTCTTTTTCTTTTTTCTATTTTAGTGTCTCTCTATTTTCTTTTTAAATGGACATAAGGTTAATTACTAGCCCACCAACTATTACTTTATTTCCGCATTTAGCGTTCTTATTAAACAAACCTCTTTGATTCAACTCTACCCTAATGTTATTTGTCGTTGCTCGATACTATGCTTTTTATCAAACATTTTCGAATTACTTACGTTTTTTAAGAAGTCGCTGGCAGACAGACGGCGATTCTGTTCTTAAATATGCCGCAAACCTGCCAAACCATCACTCATTTCGTCGACTCTTAAATAGAACAAAAAAGAAAATCTAATTTGATGCCCAGAAGTTTTGCAGCTTATCAAATTCCAGCTAATTTTTGGAGTTCTTCCCTGCATTTCTAGCGGATGGATATTTTTTGTCAACTTATGTTTGTGTAAAACACATATATTTAAGTTGACTACGTTATATTATAAGTGCTGTCAGTCAATGTTCCGATTTCGGCAAAATTATAAAATTAGGTCATTAAGTATACAAGTTTTCGTTTTTGGGTCACTATGTTTGATGATTGCAAAAGTAGGTCACTAATTTTTCATGTGAAAAATAATTTTGGGTCATGTTTCCAATTTTAGGTCACTAAGTTTACATTTTTTTCAATTTTGGGTCATTATGTTTATAACGTTAGTACCAAGTGACCCAAAATTGAAAAAAATGTAAACTTAGTAACCAAAAATCGAAAAAATATATTCTTAGTGACCTAAAATTGAAAACATGACCCAAAATTATTTCACATGAAAAGTTAGCGACCTACTTTTGCAATTACCAAACATAGTGACCCAAAAACGAAAACATGTATACTTAGTGACCTAACTTTATAATTTCCTCTTCCGATTTCCGAACGTTACAAAGAAGTACAATAAATTTTAGCTGACCGATAAGGAAAAAATTCGAAAATGAATGGCCATTTTATTAAAGTGAAGGAAAACTACAGTAAATTTATATATTTATTTCTTATGTATATTTTGTGAAACTATCACAACGGTTGTTTCTTCTTTGTGGGCTATTTCTCCCTCGTCCTTACAAATATATATCTGGTCAAAAGTCAAAGCTGCACAAATATCGTCACAAATAGAAAGCCACGAACTTCCCCTAAAACAAAGGGGCACAGAGAGAAAAATGTGGAATCAAAGACTACGCTCTATAATTCAGGAGAATACAACGATTCTCCTACGCCCCAATCTCAGCATAAAGACTCCGATGAATGCACATCATCACTCTTACAATGCAATACAAATATTGTTTTGTTTTGTAACCTTCAAGCTCGCTCCCTTTCTCAGGAAAAATCGAAATCGAAAAAGGGTTACTTTAATATATCGTTTCTTCTCTGGTTTATACCATGGCGCAGATGATTGCTAAAGACGTCGACAGGGAAAATAAGGCCGGCGAAAATGGGTCGTTCAAGTTCAACGTTTCGGCGCCGGAATTCGTCCCCACTTTGTCCCAGCTGCAGCAGTCGCCGCCGCCGTCGTCCCAATTCGATCGGACTCAGATTCCTCTGACGGGTTACTTTTGCCCTTGCGTTCAGTACTTCGACGGTAATAATGGGACATGGATTTACGTCGCTTCCGACCAAGACGTCGGCGCGGCGGCGATACCCAGTTTGGTCCAACAACAGCCTAATAATAGTAAGCTCGAGGCGAAAGGTGCGGTCAAGGAACAATTGCAACAAGCGAATCGCAAGGACGATCAAGAATCTAAGGTCGACGTTCCCTTGTCCAATGAGGTCAAGCAGAAGATCATCAAGCAGGTCTTTTGTTAATGAATGAATGCTTCTGTAATTCTTGATGATTGATTGCGTTCATTTAGTCACTCGTTCGTATGAGGTTGAATTATTTGATTCTTGTTTGTAGGCGGAATACATGTTGAGCGATTTGAGTTTGCTGTCCAATGAATCTGTTGCTAAACATGCGAGCAAAGATCCCGAAGGCTATGGTACGAATCTTCTTTAATTTTACAGTAGCTTTCGAATCTTTACCGTGTTTTTAATTCTCGACAGTTCCTATGAGTTTCGTGACGAGTTTGAAGAAACTAAAGTCCCTCAACCTTACCAATCAAAAGGTGGCACAAGGCCTCAAATCCTCTACCAAGCTGGTTAGTATATATTGATTGCACTTTATATTCATGCAGATGGTAATAATAATATATGATTATCATCATGGTTCTTGCAATAACAGTGTCGTTTGCTTCTGTGTTTAAGATCGTAAGCAGCGATGGTAAGAAGGTGAAGCGCAAACACCCTTTCACAGAGAAAGAAAAAGAGGAGTTGCAGGTCTGTCTATACACCACACATACATAATCTTATGGCATTTCTTCGAAATAGTATTACAAAACGTTTGTGGTCTTATGTTTCTGCAGCTACGCACTGTTATTGCCGAAAATTTGCCCGACGATCACTCCCATCAGAAAATCGAGAAGATGTTCAACGTTGCTGGGACGTAAGTATAAATAATGCGCATGGCATTATACTAAAAAAACACACGTTCATTGCTCGTCGATTGATTTACAATTCTTCGTATGCGTATTATATACTTTTGTCAGGATTAGATCAATCCGTATATGCCAACCTCAGGAGCCTAACCGCTCTGCTAAAAGCGATGTAGTTGTCAGCAATAAGGTATAATATCGATCGGTTTTCTCTTCTCCTTTTTCTTTCCTCGGTCTGATATTATCTTAACGCTGCGTTCTTTCCTTGTCCTGAAGTTACACGCGCTGATCGAGTTTGAGAACCACGAATCAGCCGAGAAAGCGGTAAGTTCTCACCATTTCGTATTAGATTCTTTTTTTTTTGTGTGTGTTTCTTTTGATTCAACTATCCCTACACAGGCTGAGATGCTAACTGATGAAGGAAACTGGAGAAAAGGCATGAGAGTCAGAGTTATGCTCAAGCGTTCGGTATGTGTATGAAAAAGCTCGAATCGAAACCAACCCTTTTACGGTTTTTAATTCGAAACATACTAACGTTTTCTCTTACGATTTAAAATCCAGCCCAAGTCAGTGCTCAACAAGGCTCGAAAGTCTGATTTCGACGCATGCTTGGACGAAGAAGCGCACGAAGATGGCAGCTCTAGGCTCAGCACATCAGAGACAGAGGTTAGCAAAAATCAATCGAAAAATGGCAACTCATATGCAAAAAAAAAAAAGAAAAGAAGATCAATCGTGATGATAATCTTATAGGCTGATGAGAATTCTTCATCGAAGAAGAACTGGTCGAGGAATAATCGAGGGGTGATGAATAATAAGATTAATAAGGCTCGCCCTCAACAGCTTCAGACAGCAAGGAGCTTGCCTACTACGCCTTCTTGCATGGTGTCTTGCCCGGGCGGAGACACGTCAGCAAAGCACAGAGGAGGGCCGAGGATGCCAGATGGGACGAGGGGCTTCACTATGGGAAGAGGAAAACCCATTAGTGTCCCTGTCTAATTAAGATATACATATGATAATATATGAAGGCTTGAAGAAGAAAAGAAGAAGAAAGCATAATAAGTAAGTACCTTGAGTGTTATAGTGGTGAGACAGACTTTTGTGGTATCATTTAGACATCAGTGTTGTTAAGGAGATGTTTAAGGGTCAAATATTAGATCATCGGCAAAGGAAGATATATTGTTTTTCTTTCGTTGTTGCTCGTATATGTAATATGTATCTATGTATCTATGTTTGAGGTATTAGTATATAAGATTGTATGATTTTTTTTGTTAACGAAACGGAGTTTCTGTAAATTTCAGTTTCTTCCTACAGCTACATTGATACATAATAGACATTGATATATAATCTCGACAAATTTGGTCGGCCAACGCCAAGGTAACAATTACATTGATACATATCAGACATTGATATATAATCGACAAATCATGTAGGTTGAAGGGTCTATTAGCACAGTTGGTTAGAGCGTGCTAATTATTGCACGTTCGAGACTTGCAATGGGCCAATTTGAATATTTTTATCCAAGGAATAATAATTGCACATTCTTTTAAATAACTGAGACATGCTCAACGATAAAATATAGGCCGAATAACTAGTCCTGCTATATGGTCGTTGTTCCAACTTTCAAATTCCAATTGATGATTAGGTATTTTTATTTTTTTTTCTTTTTTTTTTCTCGAAACGATCGCTTTGTATAAGATGTCAAAAGAGTATGTACATGTGGCTGAATAGCCAAAGGGACCCAACTGTTTACAATGGATACAGTGGGTTTGGGAGACAACAATCAATGAAGAGGCAAAAAGAACATCAAAATCAACAAAGAAATGAAATGACTCATGACTTCATATGCTCCAAAACAATGGGGAAGGACAAAAGAGAGAGGTGCCACCTCTATTGCACAATCAGCATCGAGATCCAATCTCCAATCTTGGGAAGGCTAAGACAAAAGAAGTCCCCATCGAGCTCCTAAATCACGCACTGGTAAAAGTTTACCCTACTAGATTGAGGAATGAAGTGACAGATCAACGTGGCCAAACAAATCAAAACTGCAAAGACTCTTTCCATTCATCACATGCAAGATCCACAGTAACTATTTCATCTCTCCATTCATTCTTGAACACCCACAGATTCCTTGTTTTCCATAGCATCCACAACAGATACACTGAGAGTTGTATCCCATGAGCATAAATTTCAGATTTTGGACACGAACTGATATAACCCCACCAGTCTTGAAAAGAACCTAACGCCGACTGAGAATGATTCCAAGAAAGTGGGGCCAACTTCCAGGTGCGTATGGCTTTGGGCAACGAAGAAACAAGTGTTCAGTAGTTTCTTCACCCTCGCCACACATCTGACAGATCGGATCGACATCAATTCCCTTTTTCCTCAAATTAGTCTTGGTTGGAAGATGATTATGGATGCAGCGCCACATGAAGTGTTTAAGCTTGTGTTTGACTTTCAGCTTCCAGATTGATTGCCAAAAGAGCTTCTTATTATGGCCATGGTCACTACATTCGGGCCGACCTGACTTTGAGTTAGTGGACTCCATCAGCATTAGATAGGCTGATTTAACTGTGAAAATACCTTTTTTGTCCATCGCCCAAGAGAGCCTACCGGTGGGTCCACTACAGGGGAGTTCTTTGCAACCTTGGGATAAGACATGTCTGGAGCGACTCCAGCATTTCCAGAGCCAAGAAGCTGTAGAAGGTACATGGGCAGTAAGAGGACTCCCTACTGGAAAGTATTTAGCTTTAAGAACTTTGGCCATTAATGAATTTGGATTTGTAATGATTCTCCAAAGTTGTTTAGCCAATAATGCGTCGTTGAAAATTTGGATGTGCTGGAATCCCAAGCCACCTGTATCCTTGCTGTCCGTAAGGGCTAGCCACGATTTCCAATGAATCTTTTGTCTGCCGTGCTTATTTTCACCCCACCAGAAATTCATAGTTGTCCGAGTGATCTCCTTACAGATATGAATTGGAAGCTTGAAACAACTCATAATATAGACGTTAAGAGAGTTAATTACCGATCTGATCAGAACATCTTTCCCAGCGCAAGAAAGTAGGAGAGATTTCCAGTTAGCCACTTTGTGTTTGACAGCCTCCACTGCATATTGGAATGTCTCCTTCTTTGATCTGCCAATCACTAATGGTAGTCCAAGATGATTAGGTATTTTTAGATTCTATTTAAATTTAATCTGATTATATGAATTTCTTTGCATAAATAGACGGAATATAGTGAGATATCTAAAAAATGTTATCTTGAAAAGAATAACAAATATTCAATTCTTACTAAAAGAGAGCCTTACGAGGAGGGTTGGGACTTTGGTATAAAAGGCGGGAGTGTTGCTTAGCTTAGGGTTTATCAATTTTCCTGCCCTGTCCTTTGGTATAAGAAGGACAAACGCCGATCATTTCCTTGTTAGAAAGAACCATCGAACAATCAATCCATGGCTGCAACGAGACAGAGATGTTTTCTGGACGTTAGCATTGGTGACGAACTTGAAGGTCGTATCATAGTCGAACTCTTCACCGATGTCGTGCCCAAAACTGCCGAGAACTTTAGGGCTCTTTGCACCGGAGAGAAAGGGATTGGACCCAACACTGGCGTTCCTCTTCATTTCAAGGTCTGATGATTAATCTTTTATCGAGTATTAACTTATGCTGCTTGATTAGATGTTTGACTTGATTAATGAGGTAAGTCGGCTGGCTGGTGGTTGTTAGAGGTTTGAATTGGGGGAAGGTTCGTAGGTGAATGATCTTTATTCGATCTTCGATTGTTTGGAAAAGTTCGGCGTAGAAATGTAGTTGAGGAAGGTCACCTGTTTTAGTAACTTCTATTGGATATAATGAATGCAGATTCTTAAATTTCTTTTTTTTTTATGTCAATTGATTTGATTCTAGGGAGCTTGATCTTTCTATGATCCTTATTTTCTGCCTTGTATTCAACGAAGTCGAAAAAAATGCTTCCCTTCCCACAGTTTTCTCATGTTAATTTCACGTTGATTCCAGGGATCTCGATTTCATCGGGTCATTAAAAGCTTCATGATACAAGGCGGTGATATCTCCGCTGGTGATGGAACTGGTGGCCAATCTATATATGGGCTCAAATTTGAGGACGAAAACTTTGAGTTAAAACATGAAAGAAAGGGTATGCTGTCGATGGCAAATGCTGGACCTAATACTAACGGTTCGCAGTTTTTCATTACCACAACTCGAACTTCTCATTTGGATGGAAAGCATGTTGTGTTTGGAAAAGTTATCAAAGGAATGGGAGTTGTCCGTTCCATCGAGCACGTCACTACGGGCGAGAACGATCGTCCTACAGTTGATGTGGTCATAGCTGATTGTGGAGAAATTCCTGACGGGGCTGATTATGGGATAATTAACTTCTTCAAGGATGATGATTTGTATCCCGATTGGCCAGCAGATCTAGATGAGAATTCTTCTGAGCTCTCTTGGTGGATTGGATCTGTGGAATCGATAAAGGGTTTTGGAAATGAACACTTTAAGGTAATTTTCTTGTTTCGGATCATCGAGCTGTTGGTTTTTTCTCGATAATGCTTCCAAAACTGGGGTGACTTTAAACTGTATTATTTGCAGAAGCAAGATTATAAAATGGCTCTCAGGAAGTATCGAAAAGCTTTGCGCTACTTGGATGTTTGCTGGGAAAAGGAAGGGATTGATGAAGGTGTTCTCGCATACTCATAATTTGACACAAAATGTTGAAGTTTAGCTTCTGAATAAGTCGATATATGTGTTTGAAGCAGATAAGAGCATGTACTTGAGGAAAATGAAAGCTCAGATATTTACCAACAGCTCTGTAAGTACTTGGTATCATCGTCATTGAATGATACTGTACAGAATTATAAGCAGTGTATACTTTTGCCTTGTGAAAGAGATCACATAATCACATCAATCTTTGCAGGCTTGTAAACTGAAGCTAGGAGATCTGAAGGGGGCACTTCTTGATACAGACTTTGCTTTGCGTGATAACGAAAATAATGCAAAGGCATTGTTCCGCCAGGGCCAGGTTAGTTAGTTTATGGTAGCAAGTCTGCTTACAGCCTTATCCAGTACTAACACTCAAAACCTTTTTCTATGATTTAGGCGCATGTGGCTCTTAATGATATTGACGCTGCAGTAGCGAGTTTTAAGAAAGCATTGGACCTGGAGCCAAACGATGGTTAGTCATAGGGATTTCTCATCTCTCTTTCCTTCTAACTGTGCAATTTCTGTGACGCTTGGGATAAATTTCCTCATTTTTGTCCCGAATAGCTAACCCTTCGTCTTTTCTGCTTCGTAGGTGCCATAAAAAAAGAGTATCTTTCCGCAAAAAAGAAGGTATCAACACACCTTTTTTTTCACTTGCCATCTGTAAGTCTTGCCCGTACTAATCATATAAGCTGACCCTCTCTCCACATGCCTGTGTTTTTGTCCGTGTTTTATTGTGGATTGTAAAATAGATTGCCGAAAGACAAGCCCAGATGAGGAATGCCTTTTCAAAGATGTTCAAATAGCTAGTCATCTGAGGTTAGATTAGAACCGTTTTCCTCATTTTTCTTTTCAAAGATGTACAAATAGCCAAGTCTTGCTCTTGCCCATACATATGATATGTCCTATTGTTGATTTAGGTTGTGGATTCAAGCATTTTTGTTTTGCTGCAAAAGAACAGATAGAAGTCGAAGGTGTCGTTGAGCATGATATGAACAATCCCTATACTTCAATACAAGGAATTAGCAGTTTCAACCACTCGAGCGCTTATCTTGCAATTCTTTTGCTGATTGTAAAACTCTAAAATGGCAGACTCATTTCTTGTTAAATAACACGAAACATTTTGCGCCTTGGAGCTCTTCTCTGTTCCGTGCCAACAATGAATTTTTTTTACCTCGAGTTTCCTTTCGCTCAGGAATCATATAACTATTAGTACATGAATTTTGGCCTTTTAAGATTCTCTTCGAGCAAGCATATGAAATAAACTGTACTTGGAAATTGTTTTACGCCTGCTATTGTTCTGCTGAGTTTCACTAACCAATTCTTGTGCGATCGATGCTCGTGATTGAATATTGTAGTGTCATTGCTTACGTAAACATAAGATCACACTCCCATCATTACAAGCCGTAATGCTTACATGGCTAACTTCTCTTTGAGTCCAGCATTTCTGGTAACATCCCACTTCTGATTTTCCGCCATAACTTTGTTTTAATGCGATGTAACTGCAAATGGTAGACTTCTCATGGGAGTTGATTCTTTTGACCTCTTCCTAAGTACTAATTTATGAATTTTTAATTAATAATTCTCCTTCTTACTTGGACTTTATTAAGACTGCGTTTCGAAACAGTAAACACAACCGCCCGTAATGTAATGATTTTGACTTCAGTGGATGACTTTTGGGGCAACCTTATTTTGCTCGTAACAATCCCATAATCAATCTACAGTATTCTTTTTCTTCGTAAACCCATCTCAGATCCTGCTATAAAAACCCATCACCATCTTCATCTTCTTCACCACCACAATCAAGCAACTCGTCAGCTTCTGTTCATCTATAAAACATGGCCATGATGAGAGGGGAAGCATTACTAGCCTTTGCTCTACTGATAGCATCTTCTAATGCATTTTCTGCTGCATCAATGCCACCCAACAAAAACACGACCAACGAAGCGCCGAAATGGAACCACACCACAGCTAACTTTTTCTGGGGATTTCCCAGCAGGCCCAACAAAAACGAAACCAAGAATCCTAAAACGTTCATCGTTGGAGGGTCGGATCAAACATGGCATTTCGGATTCAACTACACCGACTGGGCAATCAAGAACGGACCCTTTTACCTAAACGACAAGCTAGGTAAACAAACAAAACACAGATGAATCTATTATGCAGATTCTGTACTAAAACTGTGTTGGTTATGTATGTTATGTGTTCCTTTTTCTTTGGCTACAGTTTTCAAGTACGATCCGCCGAGCAACACCACGTTTCCCCACAGCGTTTACCTACTCCCAGATTTCTGGAGCTTTCTGAACTGCGATCTGAGAATGGCGAAGAAGGTCGGAGATGTGAACCAAGGCGGCGGCGAGGGCTTTGAGTTCGCCTTGAGAAGGTGGCAGCCTTATTACTTTGCATGTGGTGAACGTGGTGGAATCCATTGCAGAGATGGGATGATGAAGTTTGCCGTTTGGCCTCTTATACGTTGGTATTAAAAAATTAATTACTACTAGTTTATATTTTCAGACATAATTCCGAATGATTTGCCATTATATTTACGTATGAGTGTCGTGTCTTTGCTACTTTGTTGAGTATACTATGAAATGTTATTTTGGATGGATGTAATAATTAAGGATTTAAAGAAATTGCGACTATTTATACATTTTCAACTTCGAACAGAGCAGCCATGGATGGATCTGAACCCTTGGATTATCGTATCTATTCTTGGCCGTCAGATTCATTCTGAGATTATTACACACGTGTACAATCATCATTGTTGGGTTTGCCTCGAAACTTATATTACTTTGAAACTAATCTAACATTATTTAGATTAGCGTAACGCCAAAAAATATAAAAGTTAATTCCATTCGACGGTGGTGGTCCATGGTTCAAGAATGGCCTCTGTACAATACATATATATAAATATATTATCTGTTACTATATTACACTATATTCAGCAAAGCATCACATGATCAAGTACCAAAAAAAAATCGCGGCTTTTGTTTGTTATGTTATCCGTTTCGTATTTAATTCAGATCCAACCAAACATATCATCCACTCAATAATTCGTCGCTTTTTCTCACCATACCTCTTTTAATCATAGAACCCTAAAAACCCCCCTTTCCCATTGCTCTTTCTCCTCTGCAACAACAATGCTTCCATGGAAGCTCCATTTCCTCATCATCGTCTTCTCATCTTTAATAATCTTCATACCTAAATCATCGTCACAACAACAACAGCAGAAACAAGACGACGCCGTTCTGTACGACATATACCCCTTCGTAAGAGTCTACAAAAACGGCACCGTACAGAGATTCATCGGCACTGGCTACGCGCCTCCGTCGCTCCACGACCCAAAAACCGGCGTACGATCCAAAGACGTCGTCGTTTCGCCGGAGCTGAACCTCAAGGCGAGGCTCTACCTTCCTCAGGGGACCAAGCCCGGCCAAAAGCTGCCCCTTCTGATCTACTACCACGGCGGCGGGTTCTTCACCGAGTCTGCCTTTTCGCCGACCTACCACGACCACCTCAACAGGCTCGTCGCCGAAGCTAAGGTCCTCGCCATGTCGGTAAATTACAGATTAGCCCCCGAACACCCTCTCCCCGCCGCCTACCAAGATTCATGGCTCGCGCTAACCTGGGCTATGTCTCACCATCACTCAAGGGGAAACGGAAGCGAGCCGTGGCTCAGTGCATTCGCCGACTTCGACCGCGTCTACCTCGGTGGGGACAGCGCCGGGGCTAACATCGCACACCACGTGTCGATCAAGATCGGGTCGGGTATGCCAAATTCGTTTACTTGGTTAAGAGGGATGTTTCTGAACTGTCCTTACTTCTTGGGAAGAAAGAGCTTAGGGAGCGAAGACGACCCAAGGTACGCCGACGCCGAAACGCAGATGAAGAGGCTGTGGCAGTACGCCTACCCGAGAAGCTCGGGCGGGTTGGACGACCCGCTGGTGAACCCGGGTATGGATCGGGGCGTGAATAGGGTCGGGTGCAAGAGGATCTTGGTTTACGTGGCTGGCAACGACGTTTTGAGGTTTAGGGGTTGGTACTACAAGAGCGTTATGGAGAAGAGTGGATGGAATGGTGTTGTTAGAGTGGTGGAAGTGAAGGGAGAGAATCATGATTTTCAGCTGTTGAAGCCTTCTGATAGCTTCGATGTTGTGGCTATGATGAAAAGTTTAAGTGCTTTTCTCAATAATTACTCTTAATTAAAAAGTCTCTGTTTTACTTGGGGAAGGAAGAAAAGATCCTTACCTTTCTGTGCTTGCCAGCTTACTTCCTTGTCTTTAGGCTTTCCTCTGCTTTGTGTTGGGGAGAGGATTGATATAATCATGGGCTTGTTTTATTTTTTACTTAATATTGTAATACGTGTGGATTTAGTCGATATACGAGTTAATAATATTTCGATTTTGTAGTAAATCCTAATCAAATATGTAATTTCGGCTTAAGGTAATCCCATACTCGGTGGGCCCACACAACGAACGGATATTTATATTATTTTTTAATATATCTTGCTATTTAACAAATGGTGGGGATGGGGACCTGTTGAAATCCTTTGTCCCATAATCTCTGTCCAATTTTCCGTCTCACTCTATTAAAATTGATTTTATAATTATCGGAAAATATATGATATGAATATCAAATCGATCGTCACAAAACAAGGAATAAATTAAATGTGTTTATTTATTTTTACCATATAAATCCCATGAAATATCGACAATTTTATGGTTTGGTGGAATATAGGATTAAAAGAATTAATAAATAAAAAAGAAAATTTGTGAACCGTCAGATTTAAATTTTAACGGATCTGATTATTTGGGACATAGAGGGGGACACAATTTGTGAGACTGATGATTTCACGCCGGGTGGGGACCAGCGAAATGCAAACGGCGCATGATAGCGGTGGGTACATCTTAAAATGCGCGCCGTGCCACGTGGCACTTAAATCCAACACCACGGCGACGCACAGCCAAGAGCTCAATTTTGTCTTCTCCTAGTTATTGCTTCCCAAATTTCATGTGCGAACATACAGAGAAAAATATTTTGAAGAAGAAGAATCGGAGCTTCGAAGATGACTCGCATCAGCTATGGAAGGCTATATTGGGCTCCAAATCGAGTGCGTGACTCGAAGAAGAAGAAGGGTTTAATCGTCATTTTCGTGTGGGTTTCGGTCAACGAAGCTCAATTGGAGGATTTGATTGGTCTTTACTCTTCCAAGTCTTAAGGGGCCCATGTATTTACTATGTTTGTGTTTATGTAGGTTACTTTTATATTTGTTTATTGTCTATGTTAAATGAAAATATACAATTATCGGTAGTTTAAAGATAAATGTAATCTACGGATGATAATAATGTGGTCGCATTGACCTTACTGTTCTCTAGGTATGGGGTGTGATTACATTTGACTTATGACTTATACCTTATAAGGTCCAAACATTCCTTAAGTTTTTGGAGGAAATATAGTAAGATAATTAACTATCCTAATATCAGTAATACCATAGTGCCATAGTGCAGATTACAATTGTGGATTTAGAGCAACAAATAGTTTTCTTACCGCTAGAAGCATTGATCCGAAGATGAATTAAACTTGGAGGAAAATTGAACATTGGTAGATGAAAAAACCATTGTTTGATTACGAGTTGAAATGTGTACTGGAAATGACAAGGAGAAAGCATAATGGATACGTCAGTGAAAAGGGATATTCTAATTGCATCCATTTGTTAATTTTTTTCCCTTTTCATTTTGAATATATTTTTATGGAAATTGTTAGATTCCTGGATATTCTTATGTCGTATTAATTTATTTCTTCACTTCTCTTTTTCGAATTTAATCCTCGATTGTGTGCATTTTGTGAGAAATAGTTCGTCTTTAGATTTGCACATCTTATAATAAATATTTCAATAAAACATAAACATTTTGTCTGAACAACCTTGGAACAATTTGTTAAACTTTTTAACAGACTTGTTTAAACAATACTATGATATTATGATTTTAACATCAATAAATAACTAAAATTATTATCTATAATCGGTTTGATAGAAGTTTCAATTAGTACCGCGGAATCCGCCATCGTGCACCAGATTTTATCCCTTTGGGATATGGTGGTTACATACACGACACAACCGACATTGAAAGTAGTAGTTCGAGCTGTCGATCGAGCAGCACCTTCGAGATCTTAATTCAATGTAGTTTCGATGTATGCTAAGTGTTGTAACTGATTTGAGCTATCGCAAGCTCAATCAGATCGAAAACAGCAACACTAACACACACACACGAAAACAGAGATTTAACGTGGTTCGGTTATGTTCTAGCCTACTCCACGGATCAACCGAGCTCCATCTTGTATTACTCTGAACACGAAACTTACAGACCTCACAGCCTACTACACTTTTCGTGTTTTGACCCCTCAGAGATTCTCACTCTACAAGTTTCTACGAGCTCACAAAAATAAGCCATCGAACTGGTTTTACAAAATATATATAGCTGCTATGTTAAAGGATCGATCAATAGTGGCCGTCGATTTAATCTTGATCGGACGCCTCAGATTCTGCCACGTCTCTCGTGCTTTGCGCGTGACTTCACCAAGAACGCATGACAACTCCTTAAGTGAAATGCCGCGTCTAATATCCACTGTCGGATCTTGATCCGACGATCGTTAATAGCCATCCGCTTAATCGGCTGATATCTCATCTCAGCCATTCATCTCATACGCGCGTCATCCGATGCTCCATGTTCAAATCGCCCGTCTTGAATCCAAGCCTTCAGATCACGCGCGCAAGCCGATCCAACGGCTACTGTACGTCGACCTTCATCATCAGCTCTTTACCATTCTGCTACGACTGGTCGCCTTCTCCGTCGGTCTCCGACAGCTCCGGCGAGGTCCAGGCTCGTATTCCCCAACACGAGCAATATTCATTTCCTTGTAACTGTTTCATTGAATCACCCCTTCGATGCATGTGTTTCAATTAGAGCAGTTGCACAATACGTAGGAATTAAATGCAAACAATATAGTACAAGTTGAAATGTAATGGAAAATTACAAGAAGAAAGCATAATGGCTTTGGCTTTACACTAACAAATTCACACACCTTGACTTGACAACTTCAATTGCTGAAATTACCACTCTTAGGACTGCAATATCTTGGTTCTATAGCTGGTGTTTTCGGATCTACAATGTCGTTATTAGCTGAGAGAGTACTTCATTGAAAATGGATATTTCTAATTGCATCCATTTGTCAATTTTTTCCTTTTTCATTTTGTATATAACTTGAAAATTGTTAGATTACTGGATATCTTATGTCGTAATAATTTATTTCTTCAATTCTCTTTTTCGAGTTTAATCCAGGATTGTGTGTATTTTGTGACAAATAGTTTGACTTTATATTTTGCATATTTTACAACAAATAGTTCAATATAACATAAACATTTTGTTTGAACAACCTTGGAACAATTTGTGAAACTTGTTAACATTGCAACTTGTTTAAACAAAATGTAACTACGATATTAAGAATTTAACATTATATTTTGTGTAAAACATTAACTTCATAGTAGCTTCGAAGTTTTCTTTGAATAAATAAAGACAACCCAATGTATATATGTCAAAACACTATTTCTAAGATACTTTACGGAAAAAAATGTAGAAATGATATGTATTGCAGAACAAAAATAGACATCAGATCCTCTGATTTACCTGATGATTCAACTTCATCGGTGTTAGAATCATCCTCTGCATTGTCAGCAGTTTTCCAATCATCTTCTGCATTGGAGTAAAAGTTGTGGACAATCCAATCCAATGTCAAAACACTATTTCCAAGATACTTTACGGAAAAAAAAAGTAGAAATAATATGTATTGCAGAACAAAAATAGACATCAGATCCTCTGATTTTACCTGATGATTCAACTTCATCGGTGTTAGAATCATCCTCTGCATTGTCAGCAGTTTTCCAATCCTCTTCTGCATTGGAGTAAAAGTTGTGGACAATCCAATCCAATGTCAAAACACTATTTCCAAGATACTTTACGGCAAAAAAAAAAAAGTAGAAATGATATGTATTGCAGAACAAAAATAGACATCAGATCCTCTGATTTACCTGATGATTCAACTTCATCGGTGTTAGAATCATCCTCTGCATTGTCAGCAGTTTTCCAATCCTCTTCTGCATTGGAGTAAAAGTTGAGGACAATCCAATCCAATGTCAAAACACTATTTCTAAGATACTTTACGGAAAAAAAAAAGTAGAAATGATATGTATTGCAGAACAAAAATAGACATCAGATCCTCTGATTTACCTGATGATTGAACTTCATCGGTGTTAGAATCATCCTCTGCATTGTCAGCAGTTTTCCAATCATCTTCTGCATTGGAGTAAAAGTTGTGGACAATCCAATCCAATGTCAAAACACTATTTCCAAGATACTTTACGGAAAAAAGTAGAAATGATATGTATTGCAGAACAAAAATAGACATCAGATCCTCTGATTTACCTGATGATTCAACTTCATCGGTGTTAGAATCATCCTCTGCATTGTCAGCAGTTTTCCAATCCTCTTCTGCATTGGAGTAAAAGTTGTGGACAATCCAATCCAATGTCAAAACACTATTTCCAAGATACTTTACGGAAAAAAAAAGTAGAAATGATATGTATTGCAGAACAAAAATAGACATCAGATCCTCTGATTTACCTGATGATTGAACTTCATCGGTGTTAGAATCATCCTCTGCATTGTCAGCAGTTTTCCAATCATCTTCTGCATTGGAGTAAAAGTTGAGGACAATCCAATCCAATGTCAAAACACTATTTCTAAGATACTTTACGGAAAAAAAAAGTAGAAATGATATGTATTGCAGAACAAAAATAGACATCATATCCTCTGATTTACCTGATGATTCAACTTCATCGGTGTTAGAATCATCCTCTGCATTGTTAGCGACCTATTTTAATAATTTCGCCCTTAATATTGTAACACGTGTGGATTTAGTCGATATACGAGTTAATAATATTTCGATTTTGTAGTAAATCCTAATCAAATATGTAATTTCGGCTTAAGGTAATCCCATACTTTCTGGGCCCACACAACGAACGGATATTTATATTATTTTTTTTAATATATCTTGCTATTTAACAAATGGTGGGGGTGGGGACCAGCGAAATGCAAACGGCGCATGATAGCGGTGGGTACATCTTAAAATGCGCGCCGTGCCACGTGGCACTTAAGCTCAATCCAACACCACGGCGACGCACAGCCAAGAGCTCAATTTTGTCTTCTCCTAGTTATTGCTTCCCAAATTTCATGTGCGAACATACAGAGAAAAATATTTTGAAGAATCGGAGCTTCGAAGATGACTCGCATCAGCTATGGAAGGCTATATTGGGCTCCAAATCGAGTGCGAGAGTCGAAGAAGAAGAAGGGTTTAATCGTCATTTTCGTGTGGGTTTCGGTCAACGAAGCTCAATTGGAGGATTTGATTGGTCTTTACTCTTCCCTCGGATGGAATTCTCTTGTTTGCCGATCTGATTATCTCAATATGTATGTCCTTTGCCTTCTTAATTGTTTCTCTAGTTTAGCATCTGGATTTTCCTGTGACTTCATAAAACTAATATGATTGATCGCTTGACTAACTTTATGCAGATTCTTTCCTGAAAGGGCTACATCACTTGCTTTCTCCGTAGTTGAGGAGCTTGCCAAGGTTAGTCTTGTTTCTTTCCGTAATATGCAAGATCAGGTTTATTTAGGTTCAGAGTAGTTGATTATTCTAAGTTTTGGATTTGAAGGAACTTAGGGATGGACTTTGCCCCGTGGTCTTCTCAACCATTGCCGGTGCTTCTAAAGCTTGTATGTACAAAGTTATTCAGGTACCTCCTAATGTGCTTTATTCCTGAGACGATTTTCGCTGGCGTCCATTTATTTCAACTGAGTTTGCTTGCACTTCTATTTCTTTCACACATGATGAAAATATCGTTTTGACTTGACTAATTATCCTTGCAGATCATTGGAGGTTCTTCTGAAGTGGAGATGAATATGGTATGTGGCTTTATATTTTGTCTGACGTTGACTAATGAACTGTCGCAGATACGTAGGCTCTCCTTACCATACATGGCCTTTCGCATGCAGGAAGACTTTAGATTGGTCGCTAGCTGCATTTCGGGACAGATCTACCAATCTGATCCCATAGATATTGCTGCTGACTTGGGCGCGAGATTTGCTCTGAACAACTCCAAAATTCCCGGGGCATCAAAGCTAGTATCATTGTTTGCTAGAGGTGTTAGTTCGAGTCTAGATGCGTTATTTCTCACCAGGTTTGGATCCCAACATGCAGAGTACCGTAAAACCCTTTACTCATCAGTGGTATGTTTTCCGAAGGAGTTTCTAATTTGTGATGATGTGTTTCGTCTTGCTTTTTTAACTCTTTTTGCATTCTCGTGCAGAATCTTGATACCGCCTTCCTCGTTTTACACTCAGAAAATGAAGACGTGGCTTCAAGGTTTGCGCAGCATCTAAACGACGTGGGAGGTAGTGTAAAAGTTGTGACGTGGGATGCGTCTGCACGTGTAGGTTAGTACTTGTCTAACTGTAAATCCACGTTTCGTTACTTGGGGTATTCTCACAAGCATTTCCCTTCATGATGATTGACGTATTCTCACTCTTACAGGCAATTACAAGCATCAAAACGCGCAATATATGGCTGCTATAATGGACTTGCTGGAACAAGCTGTTTTCATTTTCTCCCAAAAGATAAAGAAACTGAGCGAAGGATCTTACATCAGCAACGCGCACAATGAAATCTCCGAATTAATCTGCGACTTGCAGAATGCTGCAGTTGACTCCAACCAGAGCTTCACTAGAGTAGCACTTGGCCCGTATGATCACTTCTTCTTGCCAAGCTCATCCAAACACACCAGCAAACAAGGATTGGGATCGCTTCAGACAGAACAGAAAGATAGATCTCCCAGTCGCTCAAGTCCTTGTCTTAGCCCAAACACTCTTCTTGGAGAGATACTCTTCGACGCATGCGTTCCCAAAAATGTCGAGGGCTGGGATATTAAGTTCTCGGCCTCATTGAATGGGGAACCCATTGCTTCAGTTCGTAGGCGCTCACCCTTTGGTTCTAAGCATCGATCAAGATTATGAGAGCTTCTGGGGTAAGGCTCTATGATTAATAAAGATCTATAACGGAACTCTTAACTCATGGCTTAAGGATGGTTATATGTGTGCAAAGTAGTGCACTTAAAGGTGGTCCTGTAAATTCTTTGCTCTTCTTTCCTACTGACAAGAGGCTGGCAGAGGTTTGTTGCTAATGAGTCTCAGTTGTGTGTGTGAGTGATTGTGTGTATATAGAATATCTTAGGTGTTAAGCGTGCGTAGATTAATATGCAAGAAGATGATGTAAATTACAAGAGCTGTTAGTTCTGGGATTGATCTTTTAGCTGACTCAAGAAGATTAGTATCCTCAAATTGTTGGATTCCACAGCTCATATCCATTCATTCATTAGCAGATGATCAAATATTGATCGTCGCGTAAGAATGATGTCATGGTGATGTGGTGAAATCTTTCACTTAGAAGAAGAAAAGCACTTGTCCAGCACGTATTTTAAAACGCGTTCCCTTCATTAATTTATAAATAATATAACATAAGAATTTAGGCACGTTTTGGGTTGAAACTTGTCCTTTCGCACGATAAAAGCTAAAGAGGAGGAGGCGGCGGCGGCGGATGTAAAACGTGTGTCCGAAAAATTCTTATCCTGTGACTGATTCGCGAATACTATACTATTTAGGGATTTATTTCCCAACGAATATGTTTTCTTTTTACAAGAACATGTTGGATTTATATTTGTGTTATTAATAAAATCCTCATTTCAATTTAATCCTTATAAAAATACACAAAAAAAAAATGTCACTTTTCTGCTACCTCCAGCTGATTGCAAAATCTTCTTTGCATAAAAATTTGACCACTCACAAACAACATTACTACGTTAAGAGGCAGCCCATTTTTCGAACTAAAAATGACTCCAAATGGGCAAACCTTACCACATCAACCAATTAAATCAATGAATTAAATTATTATTATTCCCCGTCGTAAACCCATTACTGTAATCCAAATCCAACATCATCATCCACTCTTGAAACTCTACTTCTCCACCACCACCAATCATCGTTTCCCAGAAATCCTTCCCAATATTTCCATCTTCTTCCTTTTCGTTACCACAACTCGCCGGCCCCACTTCTAACACCGCGCGTTCTTCTTCATCAGTCTTACTTTCCCTCTTCACCTTCTTCGCTCTCTTCCTCGACTGATCAGCTTCGTTCGTCTTGCTATCACAATCGTTATTATTGCTATCCTTGTAATCGGAGAAAGGAAAGTTCAGCTTCGCCCTCGGCCCACGAAACCCTATAGCAGCCCTATCATACGCACGCGCCGCCTCTTCCGCCGTCACGAAGGTGCCCAGCCACACACGCGCAGCCCTGTGTGGGTCCCTTATCTCCGCCGCCCACTTTCCCCACGGCCTCTGCCGAACTCCCCTGTAGTTCTTCTTCTTCCTCTTGTTAGCATGCCTATCGACTATTACAGCATCGTCGCTGTTACTGTTATTATTACACGCATTCTCCTTAGCGTCGTCGCCGAAGAAACTGCATCCCAGACACCCTTTTATTCCACAGAGCTTGCAGGTTTCATCGGGGACTAATTCTGAGAAGAACCCATTATCGTAATAAGCAGGCGACGATGATGCTGAAGTTGTTCCACTGATGACATTCGTAAGCGTGGCGACCATTATTGAGATTTCTTCTTCGCTGCTGATGATGATGCGTTGCGTGGAGGTGGACTGAGAATGAGAAGAACTTATTACACTGCTGTGAGGGTTCATTATGATTGTCTATCTATCTATCTATGTCGTATTGAGTTGGGTTGACTTTGGTTGTCGGATAAAATCTTTCTTGGCTTTCTGACAATATGTGGGTTTGAAGTGTGTTGAAGATGGATAGAGAGTTGGGAATATATAGGTTCGTTTTTTTGTTGTCTGAAAAGGTGACAGCTAGTGGTCCTTCGTACACTAGTTTGACACGGGAAAAACAGCTGTGTTTTTTTATTGCATATTATCTGAAGTATGTTGGACACGTGGGAAACTTGAGAATGGATTAAATGTGATGAGCTGGCGTTTTATTGGGTCCAGCGAGGGGTATGCAGTGTTCACACGGTAACATTGACCAGTCAAGTTCGTAGACCTTATGACGTAGGGAAAGAATTTGTGACGTCATCCCTTACGAGTTTTGTTCTATTTGACTCTTTCACGGTTCTAGAAAGAATTGATATAAAGAAAACGACATTCATCAACATGTAGATTTCAATAGCATTCACTGTAAAGAGCCCAACAACATTTTATAAAATCAAGTCAATGGGAAAGCTTTACGTAAAATTACCTTCAACCATGTTCAGAAGCTCAAGAGTTTTATTTTGATTATTAAATTTTTATGCAGATCGATCGCAAAGTTATATGGGAATTTGGTTTGATAAACAAAAACATCAGTGTGTGATGTATAAAATAAGACTTGGATCAAGTAATAGCTGAGGCAAAACAAGAGCTCTGTTAGTTACTAAACCGTCCAGCAAAAGCTCTGATAAAAAGTTTGACCATATCCTTAGAAGGACAATAAAAATGTACCTTGACGATCTTATATGATCCAAAAAGGGAAGATTATGAGCCTAAGAACGAGCCACGAGAAGGCAAACAAACCAAATTATGTGCTGGCTGCAAGTTCTTCTCCAGAATATTTAAAAATTTTGGCATCGTGAAGTGCAAGAATGACCACTCCTATCCGAAAGAAACTACATCGTAGAACACCCCAAGTAGTGTCCATCAATATAACAAGTTGTGTTTGATCATTTCGTTTAGCAAGTGAAGCAACAAGACTGGACAAGGCAACTATCTGGCTCATTGCATAACCACCGTCTTTATGCAGAGCAGACACATTTACATATCCACATTTCATTATTCATTGAAGGAAAAAAATTTACCTTGTTATGTACGAGTAAGAAATTAGAAGCACTGTCACTATATGATGAGCCATCATGACAAAGAAGTCCCTCCTCCGTGTCTCTTATATAAGGAGTGCTGCTATGCTATATAGATAAAATCCACATTGACATACGTAGACAAGTTTCATGGGAAGCCTGAAACAAAAGGTACAACGCGCAGCTTCAATGCTGAAAGATTAATTGAGAACGACAAAATTTACAAGATGATCCATGATTTCATTGGTAAGAGAAATAATATGATTTGTGAAGCTTAGTTCTTGATCTGGCCAACCTGCAAAATACTCCTTTATATCTTTGAACCATGGCTCATCAAACGTGGTTGCCAAAAGGAAAGCTTCAATACCAGCATAGTAAGAAAAGCTTCCACAGGGACTCAGAGCACTTCATCATTTTAACCCTTGTCTCCTCATTTTAACAATGCAGAGGATGATTCTAACACCGATGAAGTTGAATCATCAGGTAAATCAGAGGATCTGATGTCTATTTTTGTTCTGCAATACATATCATTTCTACTTTTTTTTTCCGTAAAGTATCTTGGAAATAGTGTTTTGACATTGGATTGGATTGTCCACAACTTTTACTCCAATGCAGAAGAGGATTGGAAAACTGCTGACAATGCAGAGGATGATTCTAACACCGATGAAGTTGAATCATCAGGTAAATCAGAGGATCTGATGTCTATTTTTGTTCTGCAATACATATCATTTCTACTTTTTTTTCCGTAAAGTATCTTGGAAATAGTGTTTTGATGGATTGGATTGTCCACAACTTTTACTCCAATGCAGAAGATGATTGGAAAACTGCTGACAATGCAGAGGATGATTCTAACACCGATGAAGTTCAATCATCAGGTAAATCAGAGGATCTGATGTCTATTTTTGTTCTGCAATACATATCATTTCTACTTTTTTTTCCGTAAAGTATCTTAGAAATAGTGTTTTGACATTGGATTGGATTGTCCTCAACTTTTACTCCAATGCAGAAGAGGATTGGAAAACTGCTGACAATGCAGAGGATGATTCTAACACCGATGAAGTTGAATCATCAGGTAAATCAGAGGATCTGATGTCTATTTTTGTTCTGCAATACATATCATTTCTACTTTTTTTTTCCGTAAAGTATCTTGGAAATAGTGTTTTGACATTGGATTGGATTGTCCACAACTTTTACTCCAATGCAGAAGAGGATTGGAAAACTGCTGACAATGCAGAGGATGATTCTAACACCGATGAAGTTGAATCATCAGGTAAATCAGAGGATCTGATGTCTATTTTTGTTCTGCAATACATATTATTTCTACTTTTTTTTCCGTAAAGTATCTTGGAAATAGTGTTTTGACATTGGATTGGATTGTCCACAACTTTTACTCCAATGCAGAAGATGATTGGAAAACTGCTGACAATGCAGAGGATGATTCTAACACCGATGAAGTTGAATCATCAGGTAAATCAGAGGATTTGATGTCTATTTTTGTTCTGCAATACATATCATTTCTACATTTTTTTTCCGTAAAGTATCTTAGAAATAGTGTTTTGACATTGGATTGGATGGTCTTCAACTTTTACTCCAATGCAGAAGATGATGATGCGGAGGAAGGCGCGCTGCAATGGATATACAGCATCCCATTTCTTATGTGCCTCCTATGTTTTGTTACCATCACAGCTGCTGCACTCGTTTTAGTCGAGGGGAAATCAACTAAGCGCCACAAATCGCTAAGGTTCACGGTCGCTGCACTGTGTATAATCAGGTAACTTATGAATTTCTCTTATCATATACCTTTTATTTATATCTATATATATATTTTTTGTTTGTAGGTCTACAACAGTAGCATTAATCGAATTTAGAGCTACCGCCGGGTTGGCGCCAATTGTGATAACCAAAAGGGTACTTAGCAAAGTAACAGTTTCCGTAGCAGCAGCTGCATTTGTGGTAGTGACCAGCTTTACTAACAAGCATGACATTTGGTGCACTGTAGCTGATTCTGCGATTCTAATTGAATCATCGATTATATTAATAATAGGTAATTATTTATTAAATTTCAATTTAACAGTTTAATTAATTAACTAATTAATTAATTAATTGTCTTTGTATTTTTTGTAGATGTGGTTATAAATATACTGGAACCTCAACCTCAACCTCCTCATCAGCCAGATGGGGGAGACGTTTAGCATTGCTTTGATTCTTTCTAAAACGGAAACAGTAGTCTATTTTTGTATATGGAATTACCTATTCGCTTTAGAATAAATAATTCGAACACTTACTCTCGCATTGCTTATATGAATAAATAATTCGAATTCAGCCTTTTTTTTTTTCGAAACTGGACCCAATTTTTTTTTTTTGAGTTCTCCTGCGCTAACTCCCTCCATGGAGAAGGACGCTCATGGAGGGAGGAACGGGCCCACGAGTCTATCCGAGGGCCGCGGGCCCATTTATTTTCACGCTGCGAAGGATTTCTCAGATGAAAGGGCAGGATTTGGACGTTGATGGGCAACATCGAGAATCTCCAAAGGCAGCAGCTTTTGGTTTTCGCGTTTTAATTCAGAGTAAGTAGAGAAGGCCATCTCTAGTTGGTTTTCAAAAGCAATTTCTTGTATGCTAATCGGCAAGCCGTGGTTGACAAATTTCCAAGATGAAAATCGGATTTTGATGTTTCTCGACTGTCGAACGAACTTGTTTCGTCGTTCTCCATCGTTTTCTCTCTTCTACCTGCAATAAACTGGGACAGATTGTCCCTTCAATAGGCGTGCGGTCGGTATTTCTTTCTAACATCGTTTTTCCTTTTTCATTATTGTTTTGATATCCTACGATTTACCAATTTGCTTCGCTAGCGGCACACCTAAAACATGCAAAACGACGACAACTAGTAAAGTCCCCTATTTGCTCTTAATTGTCAGTAGAGAGAGAGAGAGAGAGCTAGAGCTGAGAAAAGATCGAAAATGAGTGGAATTCGATTGGATCGGTTTTTATTGTTGGTGTGCTCCGTGTCGCGTCCGATCTCGTGATCTCTAAGCTCGATCGACGGGTAACCATCTTGTGTTTTCTTTCCAAATTGCGACATATTTTTATTGCAATCGCGTCTGCTCCATACCTACGGTGACTTTGGCAAGATAACTGGCGATTCAGTATGCGACTGCAAAAGTTTGACTCGTTCGAATTTCTGGTTTTGTTGGACTGAGCTGAAATTTTAAGTTTCTTGGATGTTAGGGTTAATACTTTGATGATATTAGCGATATGCGTAAGTAGGGGGAGGAGATGCTAAACTAAGACTATTTTGGGATGTGTTTTAACTAGCTCGAGTTGGATTCAACTTCAGATTCAGGGTTTGGGACTTTATCCCTGGGGCGATATTTGAGCCAGGGATTAAGGATTTGTGTCTCTTTATTTGTTTTCCTCTAGTGTTTTCATTTGATTGCTCATTGCCATTGATTTGCTGCTGCTAACATTAAGGCAATTTTGTGCTGCAGATTAATCTAACTGATTATTTTGTGCTTTCCTTGAATCTAGGTTGTTTAGCCACTTCGTCACATATTATTAATTGGTGCTGTAACAATTATATGATGGTAATATCAGATATCACTATCGAACACTTATGCATCATTTTCCTTGAAACACACAATACATGATTTACGTTGTACATTATGCTTGAATTTGTGATATTCGCGTACATGCTATCTCTAGATATGATGGTAGCTATGATCATTTGGCTTTGATATCTAAAATTTGTTATCCATCTATTGTAGGATGGCTTCCGAACGTGGATTTCGGCATGGCCAAATAGTTGATTTGCGCTACGATATTGAGAAATGTCATTGTCACTATGCAACGGACGCATCCGTGGAGATCGTTGGTTCGAGTAAGTCTACTGTAGGTAAGTTGTATTCTGTGTGTAGAATCGTAAGTGTGATTATTGGAAATGGTTACATCCGAGAACCGTAACCTACCTCAATGACGGTAACCAAACATCTCATACTATACGAAGCAACGACGACACCGAACATCAATATGACGAAGCTAGCCTTGTAGTACAGTCGGTATACGAGGAATTGACGATGTTGAACCACGATGTGCTTGAGAATGGGAGGGTATTAAAGGAGATAAGCATAGAAATTGAGGTGATAAAGTCGACCATCATGGCCGACCAAATCGATTCGAACAAGGAGCGTGCAACCATTATGGGCATGAAGAAATGGATTGTAGTTATTGTTGTACTCCTTCTTTATAATGTCTTTTTCAAGTAAGCAGACGGGCCTATTTTGTGTATATTTATGTGTCCGAAACTTATGTCACTTGTTTTTCGACTCAATCCATGTAATGTGTTTTGAACAGCTCTGTATAATATCATATATGCGTTTATTACTTATCCATTTAATATTATTATAATGTAATCTATATATAGTTTGGACAATATCAAAATAATTGGTACATGATCGTGTGCGTGTACGTTTTAAATAAATGTTCGTGCAAGTACGTCAAGTAATAATTAAAACGAATATGCTATAACTATCACCACGCGCAATAGGCAGTGTACCTATCGTTTGTAAAATAGCTATAGCGAGTATTCGAGTATGTTTCCTCGAACGTCGCTATCACGCGTTCAAGAATATCGTTCACGATTCGTCCACAACCTACGACAAGGAGTGGAACTTTGTCGACGCACCGTCGGCGAAATGGAAATAATGGATAGATGCATTGCACTTGTATTCAATGCACAAGGTTATACTTATTTGCCTATTGAAATTGTACTTCGACTTATCTATTTCTTTTTAGGACGACCCTCTCGTACAAGCCTACGTGTTTAGCGGGGAGAAGCATTGGGACAACATTGCAAAGATATTAACTACAACGGGAGCTGAAGTTATTGTGATTAGCAGCGATGACGATGCCGTAAGCGAAGAGGCCTCGTCTCCATATCCGCCTAGCGGCCCATACGAGCCTCCAAAGAAGAAGATGAAGGTCGATATCGGCGACCGTTCGAGTGCAAACTTCTAAGTTGGATGTTCCGCTCCCCCACTTTTTTCAACAAATGGCTAGTCTATGTGATTTCTAATCTGCGTTGCGTAAGTTTTTTGCGGCCTGGTCTTCATATGTACTTGGTAGTTTGTATATTTGTCAGCAAGGCAGCTAACGTAATATGATGTAGTTTGTATATCTGTCAGCATGGCAGCTAACGTAATATGATGCTATGTAAAATTCATTATTATGTAAAATAGATGTTGTCTGGGCATTGAATTTACTCACAATCGCATAACACAGAGAAATGACATGCATTCATACATCACAAATTAAACAAGGTTTAAGACCAACATACATTTACAGCAAAAGGCACTTAATACATCATAAGTTATACAAGGTTTTCTACCAACATACATTTATAGCAAAAGGCACTTAAATACATCATTAGTTGAACAAGTCTTTCCACCAACAAAAACTAACAGCAAAAGTGCACCGTAGACATACTAATATCCTTCATATTGGAACGTTATAGTACGGGAAAAACCAGCAAAAGGCCAACACCAACAAGCTAAGTAACAATAAACATCACATAAGCCCAGCAAGAGTGTTAATAACGTAGCGATGCTTCATATCATTTGGTAGACTGTCAAATAACCTCAGCTCGTCTGAGTGATTCACTAGGAATTTCGAAATGAGTAGTTTCTGATCCGGGGTAAGACCATCAATCGCATTGATTTGTTCGAAGACTTGGTACTTTTTCGGGATGACATCGTTCTCGACTTCGACCATTGAAATGAAGCGTTGAAGGGCAGCACTTGTTTCAGCGCAATACTTGCCGATAATCTTCGTTAGTTCTTGGTTAGTTTCCCTCAATTTCCTTTTTCGCCCCCGTCCTCGTTGTTCGCTATTTCCTCCTACATTTGACCCACTTGCTGCTTCGTCATGTGCTGAGTGTTGCACGAAGTCGTTGTTCGATGAATTGTTCTCATGTTCGGAAGGAATAGATGATATATCAGCGCCAGTTAAGCAGTTGCTATTCCGTATTACGTCTTCGATGTCCTCGGCGTACTCGCCTGTCGCACGGTCCTTTCCGAATATGTCGACCCAATCATTGTAGTACGGCCATGATTTGTTCCGTATTTACTTAGCAAATGGATCTTTCTGAATAAGAAAACAAGAGCAGATTTAAAATTCCACATTGATACATAAACATAAATTGAATAGATTAGTTTGAACAAGACACCTTAACGTAGTCATCCCAACATTGGTCTTCGAACACATCAATCATCTTCGTAGAATCATTCCATCCAATTCCGGTCAAACTCAACATGCCGGAAAGACTATGATAACATTTCTTCCAACTTTGCAATCGAGATGTGATGTGCGGTGTAGTACGTATGTCGATTCTAGGAAAGCTGCGTAACATTCGTGCTTCTAATATTTTCAGATATCGGCACTTGAAGCCGTTTTCCTGTCTCCAGCCACTTGCTATGATCTCTTTCATTGCATTAAGTAGGACCACTTCTTCTTGTTGTTTCCACCCACGCCGAACACTTCTTTCTTTAACTGGCACGTTAGTGCAATCTCTCGTATCCTCTGTTGTATCCATCCTGTCCTGACATACAACTTACATATGAAAATATTAGACGTATCGACAACAACAATAGTAAAACAAAAATGTAACAAGCAAGACAATTCAGGAATAAAATAACTCACCAAGGAATGTAAAGAAAACAATGTACTAGGATCCCAAAATAGAATATAAGGAATATACTCCAAATAAAGTCAATACCGTTGCAAACAATACACAAGATCAATTAAAAACACCACCCATTTTATAAACAAATACATAGATATGACAACTAAGTAGCTCAAGGTACAATGTTATTCTTCCACTCATTAAAAGCAGAATTAGCTAACATATCTCGCCAACTGCCCCATTCTACTGATGCATCTACGGTGCTTATGTTATCCCCATCGTCCATCTCTTCGTTGATAATTTCAATATCTTCTCCTATACTGACTCCATCTTCTTCTTCAAAAGGGTCTCCTGGCATCTCCTTGAGAATAAAACTGTGCAGTATGCAACATGCCATTACAATCCGATTTTGGGTTACAATTGGGAAGTAGGAAGGTGACCGTAGGATCGCCCAACGTTTTTTCAATAACCCGAAGCATCGTTCGATCACATTTCTAGCTCTACTATGAATCATGTTGAAATACTCCTTCGGATTATGTGGTGCGTTTCTATCTTGCCCGAAATCATTTAAATGATATCGCACTCCCATATACGGTGCCAAAAAACCCTCTGCGTTCATAAACCCGCTATCGACCAAAGTAGTAGTTCCCTGTAAAAAGGAAAATAAATCGTATGATTAATCTCATGAAACTGATAGTATAATAATTAGTGACCATAACAATGTACCCTTTGGTATCTTTAGACCATATCTCCTAGAGATTGCATCTCGTACAACTCTAGCGTCTGCTGCAGATCTTTCCCAACCACATAAAACGTAAGTGAACATCATGTTCGGGTCGCATGCACCAAGTACGTTGATCGTAACATCGCCCTTTCGATTGCGATATTTAGGTTTTTCTGATTCGGGCACAGTGACCTTAACATGGGTACCATCTAATGCTCCAAGACAACCCTATATGTAGTTTTATGATGAATGAATTAATGTAGCAATGGTAGAATTCAATACAAATTCACCTAATGAAATACGCCAGTACGTACCTTAAAATGCTTCCATCGAACGTCTGTGTTGTCTTCGGATATAGGTTACGGTGGCACGATCAGCAGACGATGCAGTTTCAAAACAACATTCAAAACCTCGTGAAAATACTTAGAAAATGGTCGCCCCCGATTTTCTAAAGCTTTTTTGCACGACCCGGTTTTTGGTATTGTGGGAAATTATAATCAAAAACATGGAGACTTTGTCCCTCACAGTCGTATATCTAGAATCCTTAAGACCACTTAGATTCTGTAAAAGAACCACAAGTGTTTCAAAGGTTTTTCGGTTCATTCGCAAATGATTATGGCACGTGATGTCGGACACGGAGACTAGTTCCTGCAGGTTCTCTACCTGTTTGGGTATCTTCTCCATCAAACTATATTTTGTGGGCGTCCTTTTCCTCTTCCGTACATTTCTATTCTCTAGACGTCTTACATAGATGGAAAGTAAAAGCAATAACAGCGAATATTGCTGCATAAATGTTTGTAAAATGACAAACATTTTCACTTTGCTTCCGAAGTTAGTATCCATGCGACGCTCTATATTGTAGAAGTACCAACTACACACACGAGCACAAAATCAAACATGTTTGAATGAGAAAAACTGAAAGAAAACAGACGCAGCTTGAGAAATACCAAACATGTGCATATACCAAGTACACAGAGGACGCAAGCTACAAATACACAGAAATTGCGCAATACTAAACCAACAAATTAGAGGTTGAAAGAAAAACCCTAAACTTCACAGCAACGACTGCCGTACAAGAAATTAGGTTGAAGAAAAAACCAACCTTGATCTTCCCTGTTCGAAAGTCCTTCAAGATGAACACTTACGGCCGCGCTACGCCAGGTCGGAACTCCTTGTTGGAAGAGAGCCGTCACACATCCAAGAGAAAAGCAATTGGGCTGTCGAACATGAAGAGAAAAGAAGCTGCGATGGTGGATTTGACATTCATGGGTATTTTAGTCATTGAATCTTTTTTATCTTGGGTAGGATAAAATATCTTGAGGTGGCCCATCGGTTAACTTATCTTGGATTCATTGGGTTATTACAGCGGGCCTACTTTTAACTGCAGGCTTTCATTTAATTCTGCTTTACCAGTGAACTAGTTAAGTATAGATATTGGACCACTTATCATGGGGTATCTGGTGTAGTAAACGGGGCCTAAAAGCGAGAAACAGCGATCACTAAATATTTCTTCTACCAAAATAATCCTGTGACAATTGCAATAAATATTTCTTCTACAAATATAGTAATGAAAACGATTTCGTTACCCACAGGTGACAGTTGACACACAAGAGAATAAATACATTTCATCTAACTTTGAAGTTTGAAACATGAATGTGACATCACAAAGGTACTAACTTAAAAGCGGTGAAAGGTAGGAAAATTGAAAGCTATTGATATCATCTAGTACAAAATTAGGCCTTGAAAGAAGTTTAATTATAGGCCCTACAAATTTTGAAAATATAAGCCCATAATTAATTGGACTCCTACGGAATAATTAATATTTTTAAATGCCCAAGAAATTTCATACAAGTCGTGCCCACCTTGGATAAATTCAATCAATAGAAATTGCACCAAGATTCTAAACCAATGAAAACCTAACAAGGCAGGCCATCTATACCTACCGCAGAGTTACCTATATAAAAATATTCTCCATGCTTCGATCGACACATTGTCCTAAATCTCTCCTACTTTTAGTCAATCATTCTATACATATTAAAAACATGAATATCAAAACAAATTAGTTGGTCCAAAGCAAGGTTATGAAACCGGATTTTCGAACCGGACCGAAAATTTTAGTGTTTAAGGTTTAGTGGTTTAACCAGTATAAAACCGGAGTAAAATCAGTATCTTTAAATACAATAAATATATATCTTATGAATGAATGAATCTTACAACATAGAAAATATAGATGTTTATTTATAAACTTTTCCATACTAGAATTTTATAAAATTAGGGGGTCAAAATTAAAATAAAAGTAAACTGTTTGTGGTTAAGAATTAGTTATACCATGGGATGTTAAAAAGTAAATAGATAAATTTGGGGACAAAAATTAAATAACAAAATATTGAGATCAAAAGGTTAATTATCAAATAAAAAGAAAAACAACTCATAGAGAGAATTGAACCCAACTCTATTGAACAGTCCCAAGACTTTTACCACTACACCATAGACGATAAATCTACTCAGTTTTAATCTCTTATACGTTTTTATGTTTTTTCTTTTTTTTTTAATTAAAGCATGAGCCGGACCGGGATCGGACCGGAATTTCGACATGTTCATCGGTTTCCGGTCGGAACCGGCCGGTCCGGTCCGGTCATTAAAACCTTGGTCCAAAGTCCAAAACATACTCATCTAACTATTATGAAATTGGCTTAATTATTTTTTGGTCTCGTAACTTAGGAATGTGGCATTATAAGGACCGCTAATTTAGGGTGTATCATTATAGGTCCAGTCCAAGAGACAATAGGAAATGCTATTTGCTTCGTAAGAATAAGAATTCACTTCTATGAAATCAAAGAGTTTCACGGGAGTAAGTTTTAAAATCGTGCAACTACCTTATTTTCCCCAAAAATACATCACGTGCCACGCACTTGATCGATTTTTATACTTGATTTTTCTCCAAAATACATCACGTGCTGCGCACATCACCGATTTTTATACGGAAGGTCCGATGTGGCACGGGCGATGACATGGCTATTTTACGTAGATTTTTTGTTTTTTAGATGAATTTCTGACATTGCGCCAAGTTGGATTATTTTAATGACGTGGCGCTTCTGTAAAACGGGCATGTCATAGGTCCGCCCAAAACTTAGCAAACACGGGTCGGTCCGGCGCCACGTCAGTTTTCAGTATAAAAATCGATCACGTGCGTGGCACGTGATGTATTTTGAGGAAAAATTCGGTATAACGTGTATAAATTGCAGACTTTAAAACTTACTGTCCCTATAATTTGACACTATAGTAGCGGTTCCTATAATGCCACATCCATTAAGAGCATCTCCAACGGGTACTTCATTTTTGTGTAAAACACAAAAATAGAGTACGATTCTACTCCAACGGTACTCTATATTTAACACAAATATTGTGTTGATCAACAGAGAAACTCTACATCTAGAGTACGCACAATTTTTAACACAAAAATAGAGTTTTAATTTCTATTTATATTTATTTAGTAATACATATTTTGTTATATTTAAATATTTGATACACTATTATAATACAAATAAAATTAAAAATAATATAATTTTTATTTATATAATAAAATTAAATTTAAATAATATGCTAATTTTATCATTCATGTAATTTTAAATATTAATAATTAAAATACATTGAATTTTTAATTTTATATAATAAAGTATAGTAAGTCAATTATGATAGTAAAATATAGGAATTTGATTTTTAGTGTAAAAATAGAGTTCATGGGTTGGAGAGAAAACTAGTGTAGAAAATAGAGTTTATGGATTGGAGTAAAAGCACTGTATCAACTGTATTATTGTGTAATATTACCTGTATTTTTATGCATTGCATTGGAGATGCTCTAAGTTATGGAACCAAAAATATAATTAAACCTATAAAATTTGGTGAGATAGGTGTGATGTAATGGGCCAGCACTCAACAACTCTGTGTGTGGGCTCCACCACTAAATAACACCACTTTTTTTCTTCGGTTGATTCACCAACCCCCGACCGGGTTCACGCCGGTTTACAAACGAAAACCGGGTTTACCATCTCTCTATATATAAGCTAAAGCCTCTTCGGAAGTGTAAGAGAATCCCAAAGGCAATTAAAAGAAGATGGCAAATAATGGTGAATCGAAAGATACTCAAGAAGCAGCAAGGCATCAAGAGGCTGGCCATAAGAGCCTTCTGCAGAGTGATGCCCTTTATCAGGTAGCTATAAAAAAAATGACGTAATTTGAGACACACATATATATATGGTTTATTTGATTTATATTTATTTTTGTTTTTATCGCAGTACATACTCGAAACAAGTGTGTATCCAAGAGAGCCCGAATCCATGAAAGAGCTCAGAGAAATTACAGCCAAGCATCCATGGTATGCTATTGCTAGTAGTAGCAGTTTCCAATTTCCACCATGGTTTTGTGCGTGTATATATATATAAAGAAATTGTTTTTAAATATGGATCTGTAATAACAGGAATCTGATGACGACGTCAGCCGATGAAGGGCAATTCTTGAACATGCTTTTGAAGCTCATAAACGCAAAGAACACAATGGAGATCGGCGTCTACACAGGCTACTCTCTATTGGCCACCGCCTTGGCAATTCCTGACGACGGAAAGGTATTGTTATTACATCATAATTATTCATGGGATATTCTAATCATAGTAAAGAAAGATATGGATAGGCGTTGGAAAACTAATTTCCTATTCAGATACTTGCAATGGACATAAACAAAGAGAACTACGAACTGGGCTTGCCCGTAATAAAAAAGGCGGGCGTCGAACACAAGATCGCGTTCAGAGAAGGCCCAGCCTTGCCTGTTCTTGATCAAATGATTGCTGACGTAAGCCCCACCCACATTGACGTCATCGTGACGAAAACAAAGCTCATAATATGCTTTTTGGTTTGCTAAGTTTATTCTATTTTTAGGGCGATAAGAAGTATCATGGGTCGTTCGATTTCGTGTTCGTGGACGCCGACAAGGACAACTACATAAACTATCACAAGAGGCTCATCGACTTGGTGAGAGTCGGCGGCGTAATCGCCTACGACAACACACTTTGGAACGGGTCGGTGGTTGCGCCGGCGGATGCTCCGATGAGGAAGTACGTTAGGTATTATAGGGATTTCGTGTTGGAGCTCAACAAGGCACTCGCCGCCGATCCGAGGATCGAGATTTGCCAGCTGCCGGTCGGCGATGGTGTTACCCTGTGCCGCCGCATCAGCTGATTTGTACTTATTATTTTATATAAGAATGGAAATATCAATCTATCGTCTTGGATGGATTTCTTATTATCGTCCAACGAAACCATTTTCTGAAGAAATAAATAAACCGATGTTTGCTTCTTTTTTTTTTTTTTGGTTTTTTGTCTTTTTTTTTTTGGTCAAAAACCAAACCAGTTCACATTTCCCAAAGGTGAAGCCCATCGGGCCACATGATGTGGGTGGGTTAAATTCATGTGATTACAAGAAAACAAAGAAAGGGTTACATACTACTTACTTACTAGTGGACATTTTTTAAGTCAACTAATATGTGTTGATCAATTGTGATACAATGTTTCAAGTCAAAGTAGAAAATTAAAGGGGCGATTTGATGTCAAGTCCCAACATAAGTTTCATTTAGGTTTCAGATTCCTTTCAGAAAATTTTTAGTTTTAAGGACCCGATACACTTAAGTGTTTTTCACCTGTAGTACACTCATGAACCTGCAGTACCACTTCATGTTCATCATTCTGCAGTATCACTTCAGCGTTCTGCAGTACCACTTCATTGTTCTGTAATAACTCGAACGATAGCCCGATACCAGTTCATAAATAATGTATACACTTGCGTAAATTTTAGGTCCTCTAAATTCGGGTCCTTAACCCTAAAATTTTTCTGACAGGGACCTGAAACCTAACTTAAAACATCTTTTGCGTCTAAACTTAATTAGCACAATATTAAATTCATTGACTTTTTAAGCAGCATCACATAAATATCTTAAAATTATTGATCTTGTGGCTTATGTCATCTACAGAAGTCCAAGTTGACAGGCTGCCACATACGCCCAAGATTAGGATCAATGGATATTTTGTATGAGTAAATATAATTTAACAATAAATAATGTTGACGAAGTATTCACCTTACACAAAATATCACCATTTTTTTAAACTATGACTACGGTAGCGAAAAAAAATTGTCATTTTCCAATTAAATTTGGACGATATAAAAATTAAATTCTTGGTTAAATATCAACAAACACGTGTATGTATACTTTATACATATATACAAATTGAAGTGGTCCATCTCCATCCACATTATTCGACTTCTATAAACGTCAACTAAAAGTAATATTGCCAAAGAAAAAATATTAAAAACAAAAAACAGAGTAACAAGTATTATTATCTTCTACAACGGTCCAAATAAAATGGTAATGGAAAACGACGACGAGCCACTGACGCCGGCGGGCCGTCTCTTCGTACAACCTCTGATGGACCAAATCATCCACGGCGTGTTTATGCTCGAAAACCCCATCGACGTCGGCGCCATTAAAAAGGCCATCACAGATTCCGTCATGCTCCAGCACCCTCGCTTCAGCAGCCTCATGGTGGAGGCGGACGGCGGCGAGTGCTGGCGTAGGACCCAAGTCGACTTCGACGACCACGTCGTCGTTCGGACCGAGCCCGTTTCCGACGACGAGGGGAAGACCGACGCCGACAAGGTCAACGATTACGTGGCGGATTTGACCGTTTCGTCGCCGCTCTCCCGAGATAAGCCTCTGTGGGAAGTTCACCTCCTCACCGCCCACAACGCGCTTCTGTTTCGCGTGCACCACGCGCTCGGAGATGGGATTTCCCTCATGTCGATGTTTTTATCTGGCTGCAGGTGAATGAATGACTGGATAAACTAATCGAATGAATGAATGGATAGTTTCCCTTTTACTTCTTTCGCTCGTTTTGAAGGCTGAGAGCTGACCCGACGAGGCCGCCGAGCATCGGCGGCGGTGCGAGCTCGACCGACGGCAAGAAGACGGCGAACGATTGGAAGAGGTTGCTGTGGAGGTGGATTAAGGTGGTATGGTTTACGGTGATATATTTGATAGATTTCGTGACGAGGATGCTTTGGGTTAGAGATCGGAGTACGGTGGTTAGCGGCGGCGCAGGGGTGGAGCTGTGGCCGAGGAGGCTCGCCACGGCCAGGTTTCGGCTTGAGGATATGAAGGCCGTGAAGAGAGCTATTCCTGGCGCGGTAAGTTCTAAATTGATTTGATTTGATGTCTCTCAGTAGCGTAATAAACTCATCTTCTTCGACTTTACCAAATTGAATAATGTCCGTTTAGGAGGTTCCTTGTGATTCGTTATGTAGGAAATATTAAGTCTCAATAATAATAATAATAAATGCGATGGGACCATGAGATTGAGAACTATATTATAACAGTACACCTTTAAACGTTTCCAAATTCATTATTGTCGATATATATATACATATACAGTATTGTAAATGATAATCTATGGTTGTATTGTACTCAGTCCTTTTTGCTTCATTGATGACTTCTATCTTTCCAACCACCGAAAAAAACGTGCAGACAATTAACGACGTTCTTTTCGGTATAATCTCATCTGGGCTCTCAAGATACTTGGACATCAGATCATCAGAAAGTAATAAACATCTTATTCATAGTTAATAACATTTATGTTTTCCACTAAATGCTAGTATTTTGGCTGTAATAAAAATATGCTTTTGTTGTCATCTATAGCTTTGGCAGATGGGCTTAGAATCACAGGCCTTTCAATGGTGAACTTAAGACCTCAAGGGGGATTACAGGTTTCAGTCTAAAACCCTTTTTTCACTTTATCTCTTATTTGTCTAAAGAAGTTTCATTTCATCCCAGCATGCTATATATCTATTTTCAGGATATGTCCAAGCTGATGAAGAGCGACGAGACAAAATCCCGATGGGGCAACAAGTTCGGGATGATTCTATTACCAGTTTATTATCATCGCAGAGGCGAATCTGATGATCCCTTACAGTTCGTCAGAAGAGCTAAAGAGATGATCGACAAGAAGAAACTCTCCCTCGAAGCCTTCTTTTCTTACAAGGTTGGATACATTATCATGTCTCTACTTGGAGCCAAGGCTGCTAGCATTTTGAATTATAGGATCATTTGCAACACGACGTTCACTGTTTCGAACGTGATGGGCCCGCAAGAAGAGATCATGGTAGGAGATAACCCTGTCAAGAACATAACTGTGACTGTGACCAGCTTGCCTCATGTATGTAACAGTAATTCTTCCCTTTATTTTTTTGAAATTTTAGTTGCATATCTTGATATAGATCATCTAGTGTTTTTTTATTTATGTTTAAATGCAGGCAATTACAATGCATATGATGAGCTACGTTGGTTTTGCTGAGTTGCAAGTTCTCGTGGCTAAGGATATAATCCCAGAACCTAAAGTTCTGGCCAATTGTTTCGAAGATGCTTTGCTAGAGATGAAAAATCATATCAGCTGATAGAAAAAAAAAAAAAAAGAACATCTTTTGTTATGTCTTATTACTACAAATATTCTGTATCACACACTTCACAAATTACAATTGACGATTCTATGGAAGACGAAAGAACAACAGTGAATACATCCCTGCAGGAATTATTCGCCATTCTTGGCTTTATTGTTTATTCTTTATGTGAAGGTAAATAGCTTATAAGCACCATTAATGGGGGGTAAACATTTGTTACTCTTCTTTTTCTGCGACTTGTTTCATCTCAAGCAGCGCATCTTCGAAGCACTTGGCGAGGACTTTAGGCTCGGGAATTATGTCCTTAGCAACCAGAATCTGCATATCTGCGAAGCCATCGTAGCTCAACATGTGCATCGTAATCGCCTGCGAAAAATAGCAAGAAAAGGAGAGAAGAAAATACATCATCGAATCGATGCTCGAAAAAAGAAGAGCAAAAAACGGAAGTAAAAATAGTACGAACGTGTGGTAGGCTGGAAACGGTCACTCGCATGTACTTGATGGGATTATCTGCTAACACGATTGCTTCTTGAGGACCCATAATGTTCGATATGGTAAACGTAGTGTTGCAAATGATTCTGTAATTGAGAATAGACGCACACTACAAAGAAAAGGAGAATACCATGTAAAAGAAATGAGAAAAGGGGTTCTACTTTCGAACGAATTATCGTAATAATACGCACACCTTTGCTCCTAGGAGAGACATGATCATGTCCCCTATTTTGTAAGAGAAAAGAGCTTCGAGGGAGAGCTTTTTCTTGTCGAGGATGGCTTTGGATCTTTTCACAAACTGTAATGGATTGGATACGCCTTTGCTGTAATAATAGACTGGCAATAGAATCATCCCAAACTTATTACCCCATCGAGTTTTTGACTTGCCATTCATCAGCTTGGACGTATCCTGGGAAAACACATCATAGCTGAGAAGATGAGCTTTTTCGAGTATATAAAGAGAAGATTTAGGGTCCGTTTGGTATGCGGAATTCAACGCGGAAAAGAAAAGAAAAATGAAATGATACGCATCGGATCGTTATACATTACGCCTCACGTGCCGTACCATAATACGTTTTCTTTTCCTTTCTGCACCGAATTACGCATACCAAACTCACCAAGTGAAAACATAGTATTACTACCTGTAACCCTGCTTGTGGTCTCAAGTTCACCATAGCTAGACCAGTTAAACGAAGCCCATCTGGTATGTCTACGGGGAAGAAAACAGTTCGTCATCAAGATATTATACGCATAATATTATAACATCGTAACGTAAGTGAATTTATTACCGTTCGGCGAACGGGTGTCTAAGTATTTCGAGAACCCGCTTGAGATTATCCCGAAAAGAACGTCGTTAATGGTCTGCATGTATTTATGCATGGAAGGCACATAAGCATAGTCAAGGAGGAGTGCTTTTTTTCATTTATTTAGGGATATTAGTTTAAGAAAATATGGGGTCTTTACACATAAATACTATTTGGATAAAAACTTGTACTTTAGTACTCTGTTAGGATTTTTTATATGTAGGTACCTAATAGATTAAATTTTTTGCACATAGGTAATCCGATCCGCCATATTAGCACATTTGAGTATCCTATAACACGTATTGTGATACGTAATACGTTGAGAAAATGGTACGCCGTGTTAGCACATTTAGGTACCTGTAGCAACCGTACAAAGGCGTGACATAGTACGCTAAGCACAATAGAAAAATACGATCTTTACGTATAAACTGATACAAATAGTAAATCGGGTACCTATCCGTAAATTTTTTTTATTCAAGTAGGTATTTATCTATATATTACACTAGGAAAATAAATAAATATTTATAAATAAACATAAAGAAAACGACAACGAAGAAAGATTTGGCACGTGGCGGACACGTCCTTTCATGGGAGTTACGAGGAGAAGTCAAGCATTCATTAAGACAAAGGCAGCTCATTGAAGGTTATTAATTAGTGGATCTAAGTCTCTATCCAATGACAACTGCGCACGTGGCAATCCCCGACCAAATCCCGTCAAACAACATGTTCAAGATAGATCAACGGTTAATCAGTCAATCAAACGGTCCACAGACGAAGAGTACCAAACCAACAAAAGAACTCACCGAGCCATTAACCGCTCTCTTTACGGCCTTCATGTCCTCCAGCCGAAACCTGGCCGTGGCGAGCCTCCTCGGCCAGAGCTCCACCCCATCGCCGCCGGTCAAAGCCGTTTTCCGATCACTCAGACACAACGCCCTAAGAAAGAGTTCCAGCATGTATACCAACGTGTACCACACCATCTTAACCAATCTCCACAAGAACATAGTTCTATTACTACTGTCACTGTTCCTCACATGGCTCGAAGTCGAGCTCACGCCGCCGAGTCCCGGCGCTCTCGCCGGATCATCCCTTAGCCTGTTTATGTAATTAAGACACGAAAGCGCTGAAGGTCTTTAGCGCTTTTTCTTTATTTCTTTCTAAACTTAGAGTGAAGTTAATGAACGACTTCATTAACCTGCAAGTTGAGAGTAACAAGGACATGAGAGAGACGCCGTCGCCGAGCGCGTGGTGGAGACGGAACACGACCGTGTTGTGGGCCATGAGCAGGTGAAGCTCCCACAGAGGCTTGTCGGTGGAGAGAGGCGAAGACACGGTCAGCTCAGCCACGTAATCGTTGACTTCGTCGACGTCGCTCTGACGACCGCCGCCGCCGTCATCCGTCGACGGCTCGAGCCGTACGATGACGTGGCTGTCGAGGTCAACTTGGGTCCGCCGCCAGTGCTCCAGCCCAGACTCGTCGTGGACCAATAGGCTGGAAAAACGAGGGTGTTGGAGCATGACGGAGCTCTCGATCTGGCGCTTCACGGCGTCTACGTCGATGGGATTCTCGGCGGCGATTATGCAGTTGATGATTTGGTCCATCTTCGGCTGTAAGAAGAGGCGACCTGCCGGCGTTAGTGGCTCGCCGCCGTCGTCTGCTTCCATTTGACTTTTACTCGTTTCTTCTGTTCTGTGGTAATGTAATAGTCTTACTTGCCTGTGGGGGGAGGAACGTTTTGGGGAGTATCAAATCAAATTAAATGTAAGTAGTTTATAATCTATTACTATTATAAAAGCAAGAATATGGCCAGTTTCTAGAGTAGATTGCCGGTCATCTGTTGCCTTTAAATATTTGTGTATGAAACCTGCATTTTCCAGTTGCCAATATTATTTTCATTTTTCTTTTATAATAATAATAATGCACATAGCTATACACGTTCAAGGATTCAGTTGTCTGTTTTGTTTCTTTTTCTTTTTCTTTTGTGATAATGCAATGCACATCACATATATATCATAATTAAGTGAAAAATATATATTGTCTTCTTGTCCCTTTTCTTTTTGCTGTATTGCATTTTTATAGTAACGTGATACATGTAAATCATATTTTTTCTTTTTATTTGTTGTTATATGATACCATACCACACACACACACACATATATATATATATATGTCAATTTTTAAGAAAAAATTTAACACAAAATTACAAAATCACCCGCTATTTTTTAATTACACTATTTTTAGTTAGTTTTTTTACCTTTACTTTATAATTTCATAAATACACAATTAAAATAATTAAAATTTCAATTAGCTATTTTAATTCAAAATTAATTTAATATTACATATCTATAAATATGCACACGCATTTGAGTGTGCAAGTGTACTAGACATGTTTAACGTTAAAAGAAGTTTGTACTTTCGTGTAACATAAAATATAAGTAAAATATAATTATGATTTATAAATTGGAGGTTCAATAAAATAAAAGCAAGATGTCTAGAACAATGAATTGCAAAAATGAGGGTCAAATTTGAAATTTATAAATCTGGGGATCAAAAAGCTAATCATAGAATATGATTTAAATGAAATTTGTAGGAATCGAACCAAGCCAATATAAGAAATACTTTAAAATAAATGGAGGTTCAATAAAATAAAAACAAAATATCTAGAGATATACACAATTAATTGCAAAAATGAGTGTCAAATTTGAAATTTATAAATTTGGGGATCAAAAAGCTAATCATAAAATATGATTTAAATGAAATTTGTAGGAATAGAACGAAGCCAATACAATAAATAATTTAAATAAATGTTATCCTTGGACGAATACTATGTTTTGTTACATTTAATTATTTGTTTTAAATCTTTTTTGGTCTTTAATTTAAATATGAATTGACCAGTCTGGTCGGAACCAGCATGAACCGGCCGGTCCGGCCCGGTTCCGAAAACCATGACACACACACACACACATATATATATCATATTAACTACAAAACATAAATATATAAATCACATATAAATGTATCATATTTAATAAGTACACAATCAAATGGTGTCACAGTTTTTAGCATCAGTTCAAAATTATTGTCAGTAATGAATATTTGGCATGCATAAGGAATAAACTTCTTGGGTATGTAGTTATAGGTGGCTACCTAACACCACTTATTAAGATTTTGATGACTAGCAAATCTTGCTATCAATCATGTCAATGTACTCTATTCTTGCAAACAAATGGTGATTTAAAAGGTTAATTTTTCTTACTAATATATATCTTAATTGAATTATGCGTAACAGTATAAAACTAACATTACTTTTATGTATATCTGACACAACATCGTTCCACTTTGTGTATATATTTATTAACTGTTTTAATAATTTGGTTACAAGGTACGGTTACGTAGATGCCGCACAAAGTGCGGCCACGTCATCTAGTAATATATGGTTGACAGGTTGAAACTCGAATATATCATTAAACATTTTTAGCGACGATGGATGACTTTGGCCCAATCAAATAACATTGAAGAATAACAACACAACACATAAATGAGTCTACATATTTGATTGTTCAAACATAAATCACAAAAGCGTTGCATACTACTGTCCAAGTAACTTTATCACATATCGGGCACGCAAATTAAGTGACATTATTATAATAATTTAGTACCATTGGATTAGATATAAAAAACTTCCTTAAATTTATAACCTTTTCCTAATTATTCTCACCTCCTACTTTTCACTCCAATTACATTTAAATTGGTGTTTAATTTTTTACCCAAAAAGGAAATGTGACAAAATTAGTAGGACACACTGAATGGAAAAATGCGATAAAATTAGCGGGACGGAGGGAGTATAATATAGCACAACAACATTCCACAACTGAATATTATAGAGTGTGCAAAAAATGCTAGTGTTTGTAGTTGTTCCCTCCTTTTGGGGAAAGAATTTTTACATCTTGAGAAAGTCCCAACTTTTCTGCATGTGCGGGGGCAAAGGAGCGTCCAACTTAATAATACTATCCAATCCGTCGATATCCCAACGTTCAGAAATAGTGCGGCCCTTCGCCAATTGCAAGGAGATGTCGGGCAAAATCATCTCCTTGCAATGAAGATGAAGGCATAATTGTTTGTCTGATAAACTTCCCAACTCTGACTTGCCATTTTCGTTTGGTCTGAAATTGAGAGCAGACGTGAAGAAGGGATGTGCTGTATTCTTGTGAGCTTGCCGGCCGTACTTGTAGTCTCCAACTATAGGTGTTCCCAGTACTTCAGCGCAATGAACACGGAGCTGTTGAATTTAGAAAAGAAGAGAGAATTACAATATCGAACTATGTAATAGCTAAGCTGTAAATAAGCTGAATACCAATGATTGACAACTTAGTATAAAAGGCACAGTATGTTGTCAAAACCTGATGCTTTCTTCCAGTAAGTGGGGACAGCTCTAACCATGTATAGCCTAAGAAACAAAGAAGGAACAATAACTATTGAGCTTGAAATTTCTGAAACATGTGATAGAGTTGTGAAATAAGAACCATGGCCAGGCACAAACCATGAGATGAAGATTGGATGGCCCGATATTCTGTAACTGCATGCTGCGTTGCCAAAGAGTGGACATTATCGGCTACGGTTATTCTGTCAGATTTTCCATTATCTACCACCACCTAATAATACGTCGAAAGGACCATTGAAGTTGGTTAGATATAAACTATGAAGTTAGCGTTAAACAAACCAGTGCATAACGCTATCTACTGTTAGTACACGTTCTTCTAAGTGGTGGAACATTACACTCCACAAAGCAATGTTCCCAAGAAATGGAAAACCAACCTTCACCAGAGGAACGGAAATTAATCCATCCCGACGTCTGGGAGATCCAATGACTAGAGCCCAATATCTCTTCTGCAAGATTCTTTTACTTTGATGAACCTATGTTGTGGAAATAAATTACAGATGCAACTGACAGTTGGCATATGAATTGAGTAGATGAGAATCTTGTAAAAACTAGAGCTGATACCAAGATAATGAGTATGAGTGTTAGAGTTTACATCTTCAGATGCTCCAAGTGTTTTCTCGCGAAAGATAGAATGCAAAATGGTAGCACTCAGCTGTGTCCTTCCCATCACTAATATGCCACTGCTGTCCCGATCAAGTCTATGAACCTAAGAGAAGATGGATAACAACATTTACGCACAGAAAATGAGGACTAACGACTAAAAATACTGTAAATGAAACATTGTATCCACGTAGCTTCGGAATGATAAAACATTATTCGGAACTAACAATTATTACATATGATGCCCTGAAGCACGGTAAGACCACAAGTTCGGCGGAGTGAAAGAAAAAAACTGGTATGCAAAAACAGCCTCCCAAACTCACCAGGCGAGGAGGCTCATCATAGTCGTATCTCAAATACTTTGCAGCCAAATCATCTAAACTTCTCTTTATCCCCAGGCCTCCCTGACAAAGTTCTAATGTAAGTGATAGCCAACACATGTAGTGTAACCATAATTGGGGAAAGAGCGATTCATCTACTTACCTGTACAGGCATACCGCATGGTTTATTGACCACAATTATGGCTGGATCCTGCAAAATGTGTATAAAGGAAATTAAGTACACCTGTAATTCTGTAAAACAAAAGACACGGACGACCTGATAATATAAGATAGCAACTAAATTACCTTGTACAACTCAAGACTGCGGACGAACTCTGATTCTTTTACAGAGAAAAATTGCTGATTGTTGGTTTTCTTCGCCTCAGATTTACAATCGACGGATTTGGGAAGTAATATTCTGTCGCCTACACCTATCAACTCTTTAGCTCCAACCTTTTCAATGTACCATAAAATCGGTAGTCACAGGAACAGGCATAAATAATAATCCATCCAATTAAACGTAACGTAAAAGGTCGCCATCTAACCCTCCTTGGCCGTTGCTCTTCAATACAAGCATCAGTGTATCCTTTTCGAACCTGAAAAAAGAAATAACAGAAGGAAAATGCGCTTCAAAGTTCAATATGAAACAGCAATGTACAAGATACCTGTCTAAATGGATATAAACCAGCTTAGAATGCGAATTTTTTTTTTCGAACTTGGAAAGGCATAAAGGTCCAATATTCGATTTCTATTAGCTTACAACTGTTGCCAAAATCAAGTTTGAGCTAACGGACCTGTCTCAATCGGAATAGTTTCTGAACAAGATTCCTCGGCAGGCTAGGGCAGCACTTAACTATCCACTTGAACGCCGTCGTCTTTGACATAGATGCGTCGCGAGTGAACGGAGGCAATTGAAACCAGTTATCATCTTTCTTCTCTTCTTTAGCACCGTTCTCCTTGTTGGATGCGGACGCAGCGGCGGCGCAACAGTAGCATCGTTGATTGAGATGGCTTGAGCTGGTCAGCGGTCCGTCGACCAACGTCCCCCGCCGTACAATTTCTCGTGAGAGAAGCCACCGCGCCATACTCCCAATTATTACTTATTTTTTGAACTACGGTGATACTACAGTCATTTGTAAGCTTTTACTTTAACAAAATAATTAATTTCCCATTATTGCATAGACATTTTCTCTAAAGCTTTAACTAATAATAAGATGATTAATTTCCATTATTATTTATCAACCAGCTCCTTACATATCGCGTTCTAAATTAACCAAACGAATCCTCGACTAAACAAACATAAGCTGGTGATGGTGGAGGCTTCACCAGGTGAAACAAAACTACTTTAAATAAAAAAAAAAAAGGACAAACAAGACACATTTATTACACAAACATAATCATTCCGTTAATAGACTTATGACTCTTCTTCAGTTGGCCTGCAATCTCCTTCCAACGTTCTCTTCCTCAACCACTGTAATATACAGACACCATCAGCACAAGCACATGCACACGTGTGTATGCATACATACATACGCACATAAGGCTATGAAAGTACAGTGATGAATCATTATATTTTACCTTCGTGTGCATTGGTTGACGTTGGAACATGCCTAGAAACGTTTGCACTGGACCCATACACCGCACTCAAAGGATAAGCATTCCTAGAAGCATTGCGGTTCTGCAGAGAATAAGGAGCCGACGAGCTCCAAGAAACAGTATTATCAGAAGACGAATTTACGGAATTAGCCCCCGAATCAGTGGGCTCGTCGTGCCTAAAGATAGACGTAACAGCCTCTTTCACTTTCTCCACCACCCCACCTTCTCCGCTATCATTACTGCTCCTCTTTGGACTCATTGCCTCGGTTAAGGCTTGTGCGATGGCTTTTTCATCCTCCTCGGGCTCAAGCTTGTTCGTGGAATACCCTTCCGCTGGAAAACCTTCGCGGCTAATCTCATTCGTCGATGATCTCTTTTTCATACCACTATTATCGAGGTTTTCGGGAGCTGTAGTGACGCCGAGGCCTGTGAACTTAGAGGCGATGTTGTGGGTAGCATCGGAAACTGCTGCGTATGCTGGTGCTAGTTTTTCAGAGACAGATTCGGTTAGGGTTTTCTTAGGGCTAACGCATTTGTCAGACATCATTTCGGTAGTGGTAGGATTCATTCTCGGGCACATGTGCTTCTCAGACACCACAGGGTCGGCCCTCGGGTGCTGCCTCGCAGTTTCCTTGAGATTCTCTGGAGCTGCCTCCGACTCGTACACTGAAATTTTGTGTTATAGATATTGCAGAAAAGCAATCATAAATACTTCAAATTTCAGTATATGTAGGCTTAAATATGAATGACGACGGGGGAGTACTAACTTGGAGCACCGAGATATTCGGGATCAACCTCAGCCTCGTCGTGTTCGTATTCTTCATCATTGTCGTGTAAGTTGGTATCCCATGAATGGGGGCTATTGTAGTTTGGATCATTAGGATCATCGTATCTTTTCCTACCACTCAAGGAGTTCTTTAGCTTCTTGGCCCTCTCTTTCACTTTTGTGAGAACAGTTTTCTTGCTATTAGGGCTATCAACCATCTCTTCGACTCGAGAGGAGATGGGCGACGTGTTTGCTGGCCTATGATCCTCGTCGACTATTCGAAATGAGCGTTCACCTAATAGAATCACAATTCACATAAATAGAGCTATATCGTAAGTATATATTAAGCGTATCCATCGTTGGTTTTGAAAGAACAAATTACCTATCATGGTTTGCTCAATGGTTGGTGCTGCAGCATGAGCTTTGAGAGTCTCGGGACTCTCTGAGGATCCTTGAATGATTCTTTGAAGTTGAGCCATATTCTACGAAATGCTTTATTATCACTTTTTTTTTCACTGGGTCAAGAATATTGCAGATATTAGATAAACTGTGGAAAAGCGAGTAAGATATATAGATGGATTCAGCGTATAATCAGGCATTGAATTAGGTTTCTTTTAATGGATCATGTTACGATGACCATTCATTCTTTCAGCAAATAGCTTTCCCGGGAGCAAATTAGTGACATACAGACACTTGGCCTTGATTAGACACAGATCTTAGTAAACTATTTTTATGCATGCTTCCTATTTACATGGAAATATAAAATATCATACCCTTTTTTTTGGCAAAAATAGATGCTTTATCTGTCTTCTCCACTTTACATGCTCGGCTCTGGCGTACACATATCTTTCTATGGGAGAGCATGAAAGAGATAGCAACGTAGAGACATCTGATTCTAAGGAGTAAGTCAACATTATCATGGAGAATGTAAAGCAGCTTGAGCAGTAGCATCGGAGTGTAGACAATAGTCAATGGGGCTTCCCATTTTTCACAAATTAATAATTCAGGGGTGAAATATTAAGAGTTCCACCATAGTTTTCACCCATCGATGCCTGCATGGTCGGTCAATTCAAACAAACACAAAAATTTACAATCATTTAGTATAAAACACAGGAAAACATGAAGAAACACCACAACAACCAAATCACACCGTATTCCTTTTCTTAATCAAAGGGAATGTGGTTTTTAAACACAATGTGGAAATACTGGATGATTCAAGGTGTTTACTAACGGTACCTGCAAATAAGGAAGTACACCATTGTAGACATGAAGGAAAAGCTCAGACCTCTTTGATGACCTGATAAAGAAGAACAAATGTAATGATTTTAAAAATCATATGCTTACCATCCTCACAAGCATAGCTACGTAGCAGTCAGAACGTGCTTACCTTCGTAATAGGGAAAAACACAGATAGATTTCCTCAATATCAGCTTCAATTTTGATATCTATGTATTGCTTGAAAAGCTCACAGAGCCGAGTAACAGCATAATCAGAACCATCAGTTTCGATATCTCCAGGAATATTAATGTTAGAAACTATATGTTGCAGAATAGCTGACATGGAACCACCGGGTCGGGATTCGTAGGCCTTGGCAAAACTATTCAACAAGAGATATTTACTCTGTCTGAACTCATTGACCCACTTTGGAGGATTTCCAGTCCAAAGATTATTTGACATAGAAGCCACACAGTGTTCATCATTCACATTACCAGGAGAACCTTTGAATATTTCTGGTTCTCTGTGCAAAGGAAGATGTTCCATTATGTCCTTTCTCATATCATCCGGAAGTTGTTGCAACACTGAACGATCCACTTGACTCAGAGATGAAGGCATTAAGTTCGTGGGTGAAAATGAAGTAGACTCAAAAGATATATGCTTTGCCTCCTCATCTTTGACATTTATAGGAGATACAGCACGCATCCCACCAAAATCGGCCTTGCCTTTATTTTCTGAGATGAAACTTAATAATCTGCCACCATACATATCATCAATTTCTGAGACAACCTCAGGTGGAAGAGACCCTATAACAGCCACATCAAGATCTTGCAATGGAGGGAGAATCGCAGTGTGAGGATTACCAATTTCAGAACTGGACAAGCTAGCACCTGATCTGAAAGAAGTTCCAGGCTCAGTTACCCTGTCACTCAGTCTTGAAGTATCTATACATAGACCGACAACAATAAGTCAGAATGGAAATAATGATCAGTCTGTTCGGCATGATAATATTTACCCTGCAACAAAATACAGAAGTACCACAGTATACACACATACCCCACCAATTTTAACAATCATTGATGTTAAAAATTAAATCCATATATACATGACATTTGAAGTTACTTTGGTCCTGGTGTGAAGTGGGTGTTTTCCCATGAACTGTTAGGGAAAAGTCTGATAATATGAGTACATTTCTTGGCTACAAGATTTACTAGTGATTTTCTCTAACTATCCCAATTCAAATTTCTAGCTAGGACACAATCTGACAGTTATTTGAGACCACCTGAATTATAATATTTGGAGGGACCAGATGCAGATGTCGTGGAGCGAAGCCAGGAGAGGATTGAATTTCTTTTTGGAACTTGAAGACCAATAATTGTCGAGTTAGTGAGTAAAAATGCAATTGTTCCATAATTGTATCACAGAGCTTCAGTTGACCTGGTCATACCTGGTATGTTATCATCCGACTCTTGAAGTTTTGTAACTTGCAAGCCCACACCTCTGATATCTTTAACATCTGGCAGGGTCATTGTCAAGTTTATTGTAAGAAATATAAGCAGCTCAATTAACCACAATAGCCTATATGTCCAATTGCCTTATCAGTTTGAAAACTTAAAATAATAGGCGGAAAAACCAATGCATTCCTAGTGGCTAGTGCCTCTACAAAGAAATAAATTTAGTAATTGTCTGAGGACAATCCAATTCAAATGTCTAAGCAAATATGATGAGATCATTCTAATGCAGTAAATAAGTGAACTGAATTGCCTACCTATATTGAAGTGCCCAAAGAGTTGAATCGCTACCCTCTGCAACACATCCACATCATCCGTAGATGTTGGGATCTGTGATGGGTGCGTTATGGGAAAGTGCATAACTTAAATTTATATGAAATCAATATAAAGTAAAAGGGATTGGAATTTGGGAGTAAAAGTCACCGTCATTGTGTGGCTATAATTTTCGCAATCTCCACAACCCATAAACTTGATTGGCTCACCGGCATCAGTTTTCCGTTTTTTGATCTAGGATAACGATCAAAGGTTAAGCATATGTTATTTACACCTCTTGCAAATAGTTACTTATGAAAACCCCCTTCAGAATTTAAAGCAGTTGCGCTTATTTAGACGAAATCAAACCTTGAGGGTGAACGACCGCCCTTGTACTGCACATCCCTGCAACCGCGTTGCAACTTCTTTGCAAAGATTCCTCAGAAAACGAAGAGCCTGAAACCAAAACAAAACTCAGTATAAAACAAACTTATTATTTAAGGAAAAATCTACGATGAGATGCTAACATCTTCTCGGTCTCTGAACCTGACGCCCCAGTTTACCTCAGCACCAATGGATTTGCTATCCTGGAAAACAAATCAGAAATAACACATACATAAATACTACAAAGCTTAAATGTTGGTGGATGTTTGAAGAGATGATGAGAGAAGTATGAAAAATAACGAATATCTGAGCAAACTAGTCTGCTGAAACTACTTACAACATGCATACATGAAAGCGGACCAAGACAATTAGCTTTAACAAAAATAGAAAATATGTGTGCTGATTGAAAACATAAGCCAAATTGCAGAATATACTCGAATCATTCCGACGGATCGAGTATCTATCCCCCTACTGTAGTTCCATAGCATCTCTCCAGTTTTTGTTCCAAAATCCTTCTGAAGAGACTCCTGATAAAACAACAAAAAGCTCACTAAAAAAATCAAGTATGTTGTTTTCTGGAAAAGAAATATACAAAAAAAATATAAGTGACAGCTTACTTTGGAATATAAGCGCAGCTGCCCGCAAGTAGTTATTTTCCTTTGCTTCAATTTCTCCCCCAAAACATGACCAATTCCTGGAAGTGCCTTTACAGGGAGCTCATGTAGATAATGATCAACCTGAAACATGTATGAAGGTAGTTTGCACAGACAATTCTTGAACAGAACATAGATAGGGAACCAGCATAATCTTCCCAGCTTTAAATTACATAATTTTGGAGATACCTCATACCATATAGTGCATGTACGAACTTTACGAAGAGATTGATTAAGATAGTGTATAGATAATCACAAATTGGTTGCTGAACACACAATATGCATAGAAAACGTGTACCTCTTCAGGAGGGATACAGCACTGGCCATTTGGTTTAGAAATTCTTGTAGCCAGGCGAGCCACTAGAATATTAGCAGCAATACCTGCACTAGCAGTACATCCAGTGGTCTCTGCAATTTCTTTTCTAATTATTGAGGCTAAAAGCTCCGGGTCTCCCACTTCAGATTCAGATATATCTAGAAAAGCTTCATCACAACTTACAGCCTGCATTACAAACGATCACTAGGCTAACCAAGAAAATTTTAAACAAGCAGCTATTGTGTATTCAAGATCAGACCTGAACTTTATTGCAGTGCTTATGCAAGATATCATAAAACTGATCTGCTACCTGAGACGACAAAAAATTTTTTGTCAGAAGAACGCAAGTCAACAAAAGAATACGACCTTCGCATGCCTAAACTATCAAAAATTTCAATTTCAGAAAAAAATCCGCACCTTCTCGTAGGCTTCAAAATCATATGGAACTATTACAAGCTGAGGGCATCGAGCCTTGGCTTCTTTAACAAACATACCTGCTTTCACTCCTGGAAGCAGCGAGGTGTCAAATATATTGTACAGCATAGACTCTGGATAATAATGAAAACAAAAAACAGGGCTGACCATAATCTCGAGCAGGGTAGTTGGCAGATGAAATCTCAGCCGTGCCACGGGGATTATCTGAGTGACAAACAGCAACAGGTTTGTCCAGTAATTCAGCATGGTTCCTGATGACCACAGAAACAAAGAAACAGTCCTGGAAACATTTGTTATTACATACTGTCAATTTATGAAAGATACCAAAAGTATACACAGGACGTGAAAAGCAGAACTTCCAGAAGATCAAGATAAGAAAGCCCAGATGAAATGAACACGCCATTATCTCCAATTCAAAGAGTCAACAACGAATGGGAGCTACTAAACCAATTCATGAGGGGTGAGAGAACAATCTAAATAACTGAAAGCATAGCATTAGTTACCATGTCCACATGTAATATGTTAGTCCGCTGCCCCACTCCCTTGACATTTATATCAGTGATGCGTTTATTTCCATCCAACATGCTGCGGAAACGCTTACGGTATCGGCTCCTCCAAGTGCCGATAAAATGCAGTCTAGAATTCTGAAATTATAAATATATATACAGTTAACTATGACTGCACTGTTAAAACGGTATCGCCTTATTACTTGGATGCAAGAAACAAATAATTGTTGACATTGAATTGCGCAAACTGATACAGTTGGATTAAGTATGTCGTCAACAAAGGTATGGAGAAACAATTACGGGCATTTTTGCTTTAAGCCAGAAAAATGACACACATTATACATAGAGGCAAGCAAGTACTGATAAATCTAAAAGAATTAAGCTGAAGAATGTAGACTTATCTGGGTGGCCGGAATGGAAAACAAGCTGAACAGAAGGATTGTAATATATAATATCTGCAACTAAACTAAGATCTTGACAGATAATTCTTTATTGTACCTTTTCATAACCCCAGGAGGGAACAATGAAAAGAACACTTAGTAGATTTTCTTCATTGAATTTCTTACCTTGAAATAGTTCTCAACAAAATTTGGATCGATCCACAAGTGTTGAATGATGCTGATTAGAAGGAAGTGGTATCCTTGAGGTAGAGTCTGTACTGGAAGTTTTATCCAAGCAACGACCAAAATGTGAAACAGATGTCTGGCAAGTTGTAGGCATTTGCTTAAAACTTGAATCACAATCATCAGACTGTAAGGCGCTACTTAATTCCAAACCATCTGGCCTGTACGAACTCCTTGCACTGTCTGCTGACCCTTCAGATATCTCTCTATTCATATTTGCTTTCGAGACATCATCATGAGTTGGAGTATCGACTTGACCAACGGATGCATACTCCTCCCCAAAACTTATATTTGTTTTAATTAACTGTTGCTCCTCATTGTCACTTGTTACACGGTCGTCAACAAGAGGATTTGAAACCTCAGATATTCCACTGTCTTTTGGAATAAAGAATGTAGATAGTTTTGATTGGTTGCTATTCTCGGTTGCAATCTGATCAAGCTGATAAGGCATCCCTGACAAAATTGCATTAATATGGCACATAATTGCCATAAGTTTAATAGTGGTCATATCAATGACAGTCGGGACCTCAAAGACTAGTGTAGGGTTCAAATGTGAAAAAAAAAATAATCTGGGAATAAATCATCGGTTGCTGAAACCTTCTTTTCATTTAGACTGCAAAATGAAGAGCAACGAGACATCCTACAACTTACAGCTCATAAGTTTATTGGCGACAACAGAATCAAGCACCCAAGAAGGTTTAACTACTGGAAGTCCACCACTGAACCCCCTATCATCGATTAAACTATTTCACATTAGGCCAAACCATAAAGGAAATTAAATATCAAGTAGATACGAATATCTACAAAGGATAAAGACCTCAAATTTTTTATTTTACTGTCGGGGAGGTTACTACAGATTATATGCGTTACTCGGTGCCTCGAGAAATAATTTTCAAATCGACCTCCATACTTCAGCATGTAACCTCGAAGCTCCTAGAAAAAACCATGATGATTAGAATACTCCACAAAAAATAAAATACAAATTTAGTTTTCTGAACAAGAAAGTTAACAAATTATAAGAACTTAAAAGAAAAAGGACGCAGAAACAACTTCACATATCATGTGTTGAGCATCCTCATCCAAAGAAAAGAACAAACTCCACGTAAAACATGTTGACCAGCAAAGTATATAGGGATTATAGAATCGAAGGCTGAAATGCAACATAGTTAATTAGTAAACCTGACTGGATGGAACAGTATATCCATCAACGAAGATCGAAACCCCGGAAAACAGTGATCCCTCAGACCTCGAACCACTAGCAGAAGAACTTGAAGCAGCAGAATCAAACTGTTCAATCAATTTCTGATTCTTCACGGCCATGTAACTACAAAATCCAAAAAGTTGTACAATTACATAGTTGAGAGTCGAGACAGGCACCATCGTGATAGGTAGAGAATATGATCAAAACAATAAAAATTGGAGACCACATCATTGACGAGTGACGCCTACTCGCCTAGACAGAATTGAATGCCTAATCAAAGTAACACGCAAATGTAAATCATGTTATCCATACATATATAAATGAAATGTTCTCGATTCCCTTCCTAAAATGCGGCTACCGTTCTATGTATACAATCTCCAATCACAATCTTCAAGAAATAGGAGAAAAATGTAAAACAAATACAAACATAGACCACGGACAATAATTTAACTTCTACAAACGTCAATACGGAAACTCAAGAGAAGATAAACCTCCCGAAATCAGAAAAAGGTGATCGGAGATTGGAAAGCAACGATGATCGCGAGTTAGCACCCCAGGCCATTCCTAGGGTTTTCTGACCAGTCATCCTCTTCTTCTTGCTATCACGATCGTTTCCACTCCCGGTCGAAGAACGCTTCGATGAAGTTGAATTTACACTCCTCTTAGATTTTGCAGCAGAATTAGAACTCATAGTTGTAGGTCGGTGCTGAATAGATTGTTAGAATTCAAAAATTGCACGACAAGTTTTCTGGGCGAAGAAAGGATTTAAACGAAGCGGCAGCATTTAAAAGGAGTGTTTATATAGATCACTAGTGCATAACCACAATTAACAAACCTAATCTCCATCAAGTCAAAGGTCAAAGTCAAAGTCAAAGAAAACCCTTACATAGGATTTGGTTGGAATTTCATCATAGAGGATTACACGCGCAAAGCTGGGTTTTGTCCGTACAATCAGTGGTTACTATCAAGATTAAGGATCAATGGACCAAATAAAATAGAAAACAACCATTGACTATGGAAATACAACGATGTTCCCTGTAATAACTAGGATACGAGCACAGCAAATACATACAAACAAGACATAATTCTGTGTTTACCTCACAAGCCCTCTTCTTCTCTCCCAATCTAGCAAATAAAAAAAGACAGAAATACAACAATGCCAACAAGAAGTTGAGTGTAATATCTCTCTCTTTCACTGAGTTAATAACTTAGAGTCGCAAGCCACGATCTTGAGAGCATCTACAGTTTCCTGACCTTCCTCGCTTTTGAGCTGAGCGTTCTGTACGATGAACGTCCACACATTGTCGCAGAACCTGTAGGTGTGAAGGTGTCCCTGTCGAGAAAACAAAAGAGGCGAATGAGAAAACTGAACAAAAGAAATTGGATTAGATAAGCTTTAACCCTTGACGAGTATATTACCATAATATGATGGCATACAGATTAAACAGCAATGCGTTACACCAAGATTAACTAATTCCAATTCATAAGGAAATATTTGCAAGGCAGAGGCACAAAGACGTACAAATATCGTATAAGATTCGACTGTTTACCTTTATTGAAACTTTGCTCTTCACCTCAGTTTCTAGAGCTTCGGTCATTGACTGCAACGAGAAAAACGAAAAGAGAAGTATATATATGTCAAGGGCATGCAGACGTAAATTAACACGTGACAGTAGGAAGATAAGCATATCTTTTTATCAAAGCTTACGACTTACCATAATATATAGTGTACTGATTTTGCTTGATATATATCTTACATCTTAGCCAAATACAAAGACTAAACTGTTCAAGATATAGGATGAAATATGTAAAACCGATCGGCTTATCTTTGGTCAAGAATCCAACAGACAGACATCGCATAAGGTTGTGAGGCACACATACACGAAGCATTTGCAGCCGCAGTGCCCAAGTTGCGATGACAATATGTTTTAACTTTTTTCAACGAAACCAAGTGAAAATTCTTTTCACATGCCCCGTTTCCATGAATAACTAATCACAAGACAAGGGAATAACCACTGCAGTGCTCATCTTCACCATTAAAGTCAACGTCAAGAACAAGTATATAAGTAAAACTGACCGCACCAGCACAAACCCGATTTGAGCTAAAACTCTTCAGAGGATACTAACTCTTTGCTCACAAAAACAAAATTACAACTATAAGACCACCACTTCTCAAAAATCCAGCTCAAAACCAGATCCCAACAATTTCACAGCACCATAACCATCGCACAAAAACCACATCCTACATGGACAAGAAAAAAAAGGAAAGAAAGTAAAAGACAACCTTGTCGAATTGTATCAGAACTTGAATCGCAAGCTCAGGGCTCAGAGTCCCACTCGACACCATCTGATCAAGCGTCTCGGTCAAGCACATCCCAATCGTCGATCTCCGATAGAGCTCGAAAGTCGCCATTTCTTCTACACAGGTAACAAAACGATGCAATCAACCACAAACACATGCTAAAAATTTTACTCAGTAAGACGGATACAGATAGATCATCAAGGAGACGAAAGATTCCCCACCAGCTGTTCTTCGGTAGGAGAATATCCGTGAGCAGTTACCGATTGTTGAGATTTGAGAGGGAGTTCGATTGGGGCTATATATACCCTAGATTTTATAGATGTGGGATTATATAGACGAGTGCCTCCTTCGCTCGCTCGAACCGAGTAAAAAGACGTTAATGGGCCTTTATGGGCTACGCTACTCAACAAGGCTAAAATTGGACTAATTAGTTTTGGGCCTAGATAAAAAAATAATTTAAAATTTAAAAACTACCGCCACATTATCCTAAACATATATATACATACCCTCACTCTACCACCAACCTTTTCACTTATTCGCTTTCATTCCCAATCATCAAAATATCAAACAAAACACTCCAAAGAATACGATCAAAATGGCAAGAATAAGAGGAGCAAAGCCTCGGAGCCCTCAATTGCAGATTGTGCAAAAGCACCTTGAAGATTTGCCCGAGGTTGGTAATAATAACGAAGCTCACAGTACAAACAGCGTGTCTTCCTCGTCGCCTGGTCCCAACCCTACTCGCCCTTTGAAGAGGAATAGGAAAGGAGAGCTTTTGCCATCGTTGGATGGATTATGCTTATGCAGTAGGGCTGAGAATGTCAATAATGGTGTTCGAGTCGCAAAGAGAAAGGCTGGCCCGTGTTTTTATGATGGTGATGAAGATGATGATGATGGTGAAGAAGAGGTTACCAGTGCTCCTAATAAGACGAATATTAGGCTCAAGATTTCGCGGAAGCTGGGGAGGATTGTTCGTATTTGATTGAATTTGATTGATTTGCAGTGTGTATATGAAGATTAGCTAACTAACTAGCTATAGGGTTTTGTATAATGTCATCGGCTTAGTAGTAGATGATCATGTTGAATATTGTCTTTCTCTTTTTTTTTCAAGAATTTACCTTTGAGCGGCAAAAGTTCGCTATTTCTTGCCGTTGGGATTTGAGTACGAGAATTTCTCGGTTGTATCTTGGACTGAATCAGTCAATAACGAAAAAATGTTACGTACTTTTAGTCTTTAATCTGTTTATTGTTATAAAATATTTATATAATAATATGAATCAATGTTGGATTTCAAAGAGAATTGTATTATTTTTCACTTCAACTCACAAATGAATCCAATGCCTATTTATAGGCAAAATTGGATCTAACAAAATAATGTGGTATGGGCATTAACAAGTGTTGGTATGGGCATCCATACTAGTGATTTATAACACTCCCCCTTGGATGCCCATTGAAATAATAAATATTAGTTGCCTCGTTAAAAACCTTATTAGGAAAAACCCAGTGGGATAAAAATCTAATGAAGGGAAAAAGAGTGCAACATATATTGTCTCCCCCTGATGTAAACATTACTCAAGATCTTTGAGCCTTCGGAGTCCAATTAGATCTACAAGTTTTCCGAACAATCTTGGAGGTAGCGCTTTGGTGAATAGATCTGCGAGGTTGTCACTTGATCGAACTTGTTGTACGTCAATTTCGTCGGTCTTCTGAAGGTCGTGCGTATAGAAGAATTTAGGCGATATATGTTTGGTTCTATCGCCTTTGATGTAACCTTCCTTTAACTGAGCAATACATGCAGCATTGTCTTCATATAAGATCGTCGGAGGTAATTTTTCCGATAATAACCCACAAGTTTGTCGTATATGCTGGATTATCGATCGCAACCACACACATTCTCTGCTAGCTTCGTGAATCGCTAAAATTTCCGCATGATTAGACGAAGTGGCGGTTAAACTTTGTTTAACTGACCGCCAAGAAATAGCAGTTCCACCATATGTAAATAGATAACCCGTTTGCGATCGAGCATTATGTGGGTCGGATAGAAAACCAGCATCTGCATATCCGATTAAATCTGATCTGGATTCATTTGAATAGAATAGTCCCAAATCAGTTGTTCCTTTTAGGTATCGAAAAATTCGTTTAACACCGTTCCAATGTCTACGAGTTGGTGACGAACTATATCTCGCCAATAAGTTTACAGCGAACGCTATATCAGGTCGCGTATGACTCGTAAGATACATTAGTGCTCCTATGGCACTAAGATATGGTACTTCAGGACCAAGCAATTCGTCATCATTTTCTCGAGGTCTGAACGGATCTTTATTCACATCTAGAGATCGAACAATCATCGGAGTATCCAACGTTTGAGCTTTATCCATATAAAATCTTTTCAATATCTTTTTCGTATATGTTTCTTGACATACAAATATTCCATCTTCAAGTATTCAATCTGCAAGCCAAGGCAAAATTTCGTCTTTCCAAGATTTTCATTTCGAACTCCTTTTTCAAACAATTAACGGCCTTTGACAACTCTTCAGGAGTTCCAATTATATTGATATCATCAACATATACCGGTATGATAACAAAATCATTTCTACATCTTCTCATAAATATACAAGGGCAAATTTGATCATTTTTGTAACCTTCTTTTAATAAATACTCACTTAGGCGATTATACCACATACGTCCAGATTGCTTTAATCCATAAAGCGATTTGTTCAGTTTAATTGAGTACTCATCACGGGGCCCTGAATTTTTAGGCAATTGAAATCCCTCAGGAAGTTTCATATAAATGTCACTATCAAGTGAGCCATATAAATAGGCAGTGACAACATCCATTAGACGCATATCGAGTTTTTCACGTATTGCCAGACTTATTATATAACGAAAAGTTGTTGCATCCATCACCGGAGAATATGTCTCATCATAATCAATACCAGGTCTTTGCGAAAAACCTTGTGCAACAAGCCGGGCTTTGTATCTCATAATTTCGCCTTTTTTATTTCTCTTTCTGATAAAAACCCACTTATATCCAACCGGCTTTATATTCTCTGGTATACGGACTACAGGTCCAAAAACTTTTCGTCTCTCAAGTGATTTTAATTCAGCATCGATTGCATCTTTCCATTTTGGCCAATCATTTCTTTGGCTGCATTCTTTTACAGACCTTGGTTCATGATCCTCATTCTCATTAATCTCATTCATTTCTTGTAGCGCTACGTTAAATGAGAATTTGTCGTCAACGTTGACTTTATCTCGGTTCCATCTTATTCCATTCTGGGCGTAATTGATAGAGATCTCTTCATTATCATTATTTTCGATTTGTTCAGGTACCTGACTTTCATTCTTATAATCATTTATGCCCATCGACTCTTCTCTAGTTGATAAATCCTCGATTGGACCATTCTTATTATTTGCTCCTTTTCTTTTCCGAGGATTTTTATCTTTGGAACCAGAGGGCCTACCACGCTTTAGTTGTGGTTTAAGCTCAATCGTATTATCTGTTTGTTCTGCAGGAACATCAATTTTAGCAGGAGCATTAACAGCTGGAATATGTGACTTTGTCACCCTTTTTGGGTCAGCAAAACTGTCTGGCAATTGGTTCGCTAGGCTTTGTAAATGAATTATCTTTTGAACTTCTAGTTCACATTCTTTTGTTCGAGGATCATAATGATTTAGTGATAATTCATTCCAACTAATATTTCTTTCCAACTGTTTCTTTTCTCCCCCTAATGTCGAAAAATTTGTTTCATCAAAGTGACAGTCGGCAAATCTAGCCGTGAATCGATCTCCAGTTAAGGGTTCTAAATATTTTATAATTGATGGAGATTCAAATCCGACATATATTCCCAACCTTCTTTGAGGTCCCATCTTTGTGCGTTGTGGTGGTGCAATTGGAACATATACTGCACATCCAAAAATTCTTAGATGAGAAATATCTGGTTCCTGACCATAAACCATTTGTAACGGGGAGATACCATGATAACTTGTTGGCCTGATGCGGATTAGTGCTGCTGCATGTAATATAGCATGTCCCCAACAAGACGATGGAAGTTTCGACTTCATCAACAATGGCCTTGCAATTAATTGCAGGCGTTTAATCAACGATTCTGCAAGACCGTTTTGTGTATGGACATGTGGCACAGGATGCTCGACATCGATACCGATAGACATGCAATAATTATTAAATGCCTTGGAAGTAAATTCACCAGCATTATCAAGGCGTATTTTCTTTATCGGATAATCTGGGAAATGTGCTCTTAATCTAATTAGCTGAGCAAGTAATCTCGCAAATGCCACGTTTCTCGTAGATAATAAACATACATGGGACCATTTACTTGATGCATCAATTAATACCATGAAATATTTAAATGGTCCACATGATGGATATATCGGTCCACAAATATCGCCATGTATACGCTCCAAAAATGCAATAGATTCAGTCTTTACTTTCATTTGGGATGGTCGAATAATTAACTTCCCTTTAGAGCAAGCAATACATGCTAATTCTTTAGACTGGAGAATCTTCGGGTTCCTCAACAAATGTCCGCGTAAATTTTCAATTATTTTTCGCATCATAATTGTACCGGGATGGCCCAACCGGTCATGCCAAACATTAAATGTATTGTCATTGCTAAACTTTTGGATAGCATATGATTCAATCGTTCTAAGATATGTGTAGTATAGCCCAGAGTCAAAAGACGGTAATATTTCTATGATTCTCTTTTCCTTCGAAATCACTTCTGTAATGTGCAGATATTCAATATCTCCCTTTTGTGCAGTCTCAACATGATATCCGTTATTTCGAATTGCTTTAAAGCTTAATAAATTTCTTTGAGACTTAGGGGAATATAAAGCATTTTCAATAATCAGCCTTGTTCCTCTGGGCAATAATAAATTAGCTCTTCCGAGCCTTCAATTATATTTGTGCTACCCGATATAGTAATTACACTGGTTTCTTTCATATCAAGATGCTCGAAATATTTCTTATTTTTCAGAATTGTATTAGTCGTTGCACAGTCTGCAAGACATAATTCTCCATTGCACATGCTCGTGTCCATCATATAATATCCTTTATAAACAAACATAGAATTATCATTAATACATATAATTGAAAACAAACAATACATAGCAAACATAGGAATAACATCCAAATAACAATCATAGCAAACATAGCGATATTATTGAAAATAAACGATACATAGGAAACACATGAATATCATCTGAATCATAGCAAACATAACGATAACTTTCAAACGATACACACCAAAACACATAATAATAAAGCATTTAATTTATAAAGTGATAGCATATTAAGTTTCTTCATTGATGAGCAGGAAATCGTCGGCGTCGAAATTAACACCTTCTTCATTAACACCAGAAGTTGAAGCAATTGTCCCCTGAACAAAATTCGTTTCAGTTTTCTTTCCTTTGCCCATTGATTCTTGATACAGCTCAACAAAGTATTGGGGCGTACGACAAGTGCGGGACCAATGGCCCGGACGACCGCATCGATAACATTTTTCGTCATTCCCTTTTTGTTCAGTTTGCTTCTTTTCATTTTTACCGTCATAAACTTTCTTCTTCTGGGAAAGATTTTGATGACCACCACGATAATTATGATAACCACCACGGAAATATTGATAACCACCACCATGATAACTCCGGCCACGACCACGACCTTGACCACGGCCACGTCCACGGCCGCGATATCCCCCACGACCACGTCCACGACCATTACCTCGACTATTATCATTATTAACATTGACTGCATTCGCTTCAGGGAGTGCAGTAGCACCAGTCAGTCGGGACTCATGATTTTTCATCAGCAACTCATTATTTTGCTCAGCTAACAGTAAGCAAGAAATAAGATCTGAGTACTTTTCAAAGTTTCTTTCTCGATATTGCTGTTGTAGAATAACATTTGATGGATGAAACGTGGTGAACGTTTTCTCCAACATAATTGCATCGGTAATAGTTTCTCCACATAATTTCAGTGTAGAAGTAATTCTATAAACAGCAGAATTATATTCGCTTACGATTTAAAATCTTGCAAGCGTAAATTCACCCATTCATACCTTGCAGTTGGGAGAATAACAGTTTTTAAGTGGTTATATCTGTCTTCCAAGTTTTTCCACAAATCTTTCGGGTCTTTCACTGTTAAGTACTCAATTTTGAGACTTTCATGAATGTGGTGGCGAATAAAAATCATTGCCTTCGCCTTGTCCTGCTCGGATGTCGCATTGGCCGATTTGATGGTATCACCTAGACCTTTTGCTTTCAAATGAATTTCGGCATCTAGTGCCCAAGATAGATAATTTCGGCCAGTGATATCGAGTGCAACAAACTCAAGGCTCGCCAAATTCGTCATATTACTATAAAATACAAAAAGCATTTCAAAAATGATAACATAACAAAATATTACATGCATAACTAATCTTAATAAAAATAATATTCGAAAAATATAGTCGGTATAGCCAATTATTTCGAATATATAATTAGACGTAGTTATTGGCGGGAGTTACAAACCGGCGCATAATAGGCGGTATAAACCGGCACATATCAGGTGGTACAAACCATCACATGATAGGCGGTATAAATCGAACCAAGCTAGTCGGACAAACCGAACCAAGCTAGTCGGACAAACCGAACCAAGCTAGTCGGACAAACCGAACCGAGCTAGTCGGACAAACCGAACCAAGCTAGTCGGATAGAGAAAAAAAAAGTTAATATGCCACCGCTGGGATTCGAAATCTGGACCTCCCATCAATTAGATTTTGACGGTATTCCGCGAAACCAGTCGGACTATGGCATTTTGTTGTATATTGTATATATATGTTAAATTTGTATAATTTGGTGAAATAAAATTATTATACCTTAATTATGCCCGTAAATCTTCGACAGAAATGAGCGTCGGTGGCGGAGATCGGCGTTGTCGGTAGAGCCTCGTGCTGATAACGTGTTATAAAATATTTATATAATAATATGAATCAATGTTGGATTTCAAAGAGAATTGTATTATTTTTCACTTCAACTCACAAAGGAATCCAATGCCTATTTATAGGCAAAATTGGATCTAACAAAATAATGTGGTATGAGCATTAACAAGTGTTGGTATGGGCATCCATACTAGTGATTTATAACATTTATTATTTTTATATGGTGTTTTCGTCTCCGAATTTTTTGTGTTGACGGTGTCGGGTCGGGTCGGTATGCGCATTTCATCCGTTAAGTAATTTCCCCCGAGCGTATATGGGCTACGTAAAGCCCAATGGGTAATCTATGTGGATAATATTGTAATTCGCCTCTTTGGCCCATAATGGGCCCACCAAAGAGTGATATCCTGAAGAAAACTCAGCCTCAGCCTTTTTTTGTAGTTATAAGAAAATAAGACTTTTTTCCGACGATTTTTAGCTCTGCATCAATCATTTTACAAGAAGACTCCACTCCAATGGCTTCTTCGTGCTCTTCTTCAACTCTATCTCTATGGCCTCTCCCTTCGGCGGCCGCCACGGAGGCCCGCGATCTGAGCTCTTTGATTCGCAGTTCGAAGCTTTTGTTCCCACCTAAGCCTCGGAAAAGCGTTTTGCGGAGATGTGGATTTAAGTCGCCAATTGCTCGAAAATCTCTCGACCATATTCCCAAACAGTTCAGAGAAGAGAATCTAAAAGATGGGTGTAAGTTTCTGTTTTTCTTTTGGTTTTAATTTATTCTATGTAATCGACGGTTGGATGAGATTGCTGGTTGAGCATGGTGTGTTTAGTTTTGTCATTTATCTATGGATGTACGGTCTTTGGCGACTCGAAAGTCGAAATCGTGGATTTTGATCAAAGCTTGGATCTAGATGGATTTCTTAGCTGCGAATTATCAGTAAATTGTAGTTTCATCTATCCTGTGTTAGATTCGATGTTTCTGTGTCTATCCTAAAACTAATTTATTATTAGTTGGGATTATTTGAATTCGTTGGACAATAGTTTCCTCATGCCATCGTTCATCGTGTTCACTGCTCTTTTTTTAACTCTATCTATACAAGTTATAGTATGGTATTTATCCTATGCATTAAACATCTCTAGTAATGATTCATATATGGAATTATATGTCTCTTGTGCAGTGATGGAAAATTACAAGAACACTCCGCAATATCTTTATGGCCTTACACCTTCACAGATGGATATGTTCATGACAGAGGATAACCCTGTCCGCCGACAAGCTGAGAAAGTCACAGAGGTATATGCAAGAATATCTTGATCATGGCCTTACACCTTTCACTGGTCGCTTGTGTTTGTATATAATAAACAAAAATGATGAATCTCTTTCTGTTTCAGGAAAGCATTTCATCAGCGTGTAATTACTTGAGTAATGGTGGGATGTGGAGTATGCGTGGTATGGCTGATAGAGGCCCTTCAAAGTATAGCATGAGTGTTAGTATGTACCGTGGAGGTGCTAGAGGCTCTGGGCGGCCAAGGACTGCTCCGCCCGATTTGCCATCTCTTCTGTTAGATGCTCGTATCGTATATCTTGGGATGCATGTATGCATATTTTCTCTTTCACGCCTTGACAACAAGTCTTTTTTTTCTTCCAATCTTAAACAGCTAGAGTTTTTTTAATCATCATTTTGTTGCCTTGGTTTGGTACAGATTGTACCAGCTGTGACTGAGCTTCTTGTTGCTCAGTTTATGTGGTTGGATTACGACAGCTCCACAAAGCCGATTTATCTCTACATAAATTCATCTGGCACACAAGTAACCATATATCATTGATGAATTTTGTCCTAATTATGTTTGTTTCTTGGCATTTTACTTACTCATGTGGCAATCACTGGTCTCTTTTTGGTCTTTTTTGGTTATCTAGAATGAGAAGATGGAAACTGTTGGCTCTGAAACTGAGGCATATGCTATTGCCGATACTATGGCTGTAAGCTACCGATTACACTACATTCATAGGCTCGTGCTTTGAACTTTATTCTGTTGAAAGAAAACAAGGTGTAATTATGACTGGAAAATGTTATCGTGATATATTTGACCATCTGAGGAATACGAGTGGAAAAGGGACATGAGGCTGAAACGCTATTCTTTGTTTTGTGTTGTCCCGATATGTAATCTGACTAGTGTCTACCATCTTGTCTTCATTTACTTTTTATAGTACTGCAAAGCAGATGTGTACACCGTGAATTGTGGAATGGCTTATGGTCAAGCTGCTATGCTTCTATCTCTTGGTAAAAAGGGTTATCGTGCCCTGCAGCCTAACTGCTCAAGTAAGATCTCTCTTCCGTATGTTTTGGGTAGCACATATTATATGTTGAAAACTCATTCATTTTATGCCAGACACTACATTTTGTTTCTGTCTTAAGTTAGTCGGTATACCTCTTCAGCTCTTGTTGGCCTTGTAATCCGTAGCTCGTCATTGCTTGCCATATTATGTATTTAATTTCGTTTGTCTGCTGCAGCGAAACTTTATCTTCCAAAAGTAAACAAGTCAAGCGGAGCTGTCATTGATATGTGGATCAAGGTCCTCTCTCTCTCTCTCTCTCTCTCTCTCTCTCTCTCTCTCTCTCTCTCTCTCTCGTTCTCTCTCTCTCACACCCACACACATGTTAGCTCATTGAACTCGTTTGAGTATTGTCCTTATTCTGGCCACTATAGGCAAAAGAACTCGATGCAAACACTGAGTATTACCTTGAGCTCCTAGCCAAAGGAACAGGCAAGCCAAAAGAAGAGCTCGAAAAAGAAATCCAACGTCCAAAGTACTTCCAAGCACAAGAAGCCATCGACTATGGCCTAGCTGACAAGATCATCGATTCTGAAGACGCTGCCTTTGAGAAACGGGTAATTATTTTTTATTTCTTTTTTTTTTTCTGTAACAGATTGTTTATAATGCCGTTTACGCATACTAAAGAACACGGCTTGATTCTCTAGAACTACGAGGAGTTACTTGCACAATCGCGAGCAATGAGGCAAGCTGCTAGCCCTCAAGCCTCTCCAGGTCTCAGATGAAGAAGCCCAAATTAGTATTATCAATGATAGATAATGTTTAAGATGCTATAGGTGTGATTATTACACTATCCTTTTGTGTTGGATGTGGTGTTATGGCTTCATATCTGTTGTTTGGGAAACAGAAAAAACAGAGGAACGTAGTTAATTAATCATTACACTATCCTCTATGTATTCGGGTGATAGTATAATAAGCAAAATTTGAACGTCAAAATCCAATAATACCGGAGATAGTTAAAATATGCACAGTACAAGAGCTTCATCCAATAAATTCTGTTCATATGTTTGAAAAGAAAGAGAGAAACATCATGATAAATTTTCTTTGAAGGGCCGACCTACATATATATCAGCAAATCCATATGTAATGCTACCGAAAGCACTGGAACATATAAATATGGTGACTTCTTACAGAGCGCCCTTAAATATGGCCTTTCAGAAATGACCACAATAAACCGAGAATAATCGTCTCACCAATACAGCTCAAGCGTGCTCATCGTTCGTGTGATTTGGAACCTCGTTCTGACTGTCCAAAGGCATGTATTGCGCCATTATAGCCCTTATCTCCGAGTCCATATACGACTGAAAAGAAGATTCAAACGGTAATCTTAGTTAATTAATGGGATGGAGAGAGTTCTTTTTACATCAATAAACTTTCCAAAAGTTTACAGATGAAGAAGCAAAGCCAACAAATTCTTGAAAGGAGACTCGCAATCTGTGGGATGATATTAACGCATGGAGAAAAACTTACCCTTATCCTATGTCTGTAGATTAGGTAGGCCCCACCACCAGCCACGGCCAATCCAAGGAGAATGACCCAAACCGCCGTCCAAGCAGACTTCACCTCGGCAGCAGTCTTACCTGCGCAGAAATAGCAGTAGAAACGACAAACAGAAGACGTAAAAAAAAAACGAGCTGTGCAAAGATTACGTTACGGTGAAGTTTAAAACGGACAAACTGCAAGTGGAACTCACTTATGCAAGTATCGTGATCCCTGATGTATAATAGGCCGTTGCTACAAGTACATTCGTAACTACCCCACGTGTCTTTGCAGTTACATTCTGGGCATTGGCATGCTTTCTTGTCCTTACATTCATCAATATCTGTATGAAAGAATGACGGTTAAGAGTCGAAAAAACTTTTAGATAGATATATAGGAGGAACCCCTTTGTTAGTTCGTACCTGCACAATTTTTTATACCATCTCCTTCAAATCCTGGCGGACATGTGCATTTTCCATCTTGATCATCCTGTCAAAGAATCAGTCATTTAACTTCTATCTGATTCAGTTTGGTGCACGCAAAAATATTTCAAGTGAATTGTCAAACTACCGACCACACAAGCAGAGAAAGTGATTCCATTTCTGTTTTCGTTCCAACATCCTCCATGGTTGATCTTGCATCTCCCCGGCCCACTTGCTGCATTTGAGAGATGGGCGAGAAAATAAATGATAAACTTCAATTATATTTAATTTAATAACACTGGCTTTGTGTCATCAGTAGGCATAACATTAAGTGAATTACAAGATTTTTAATGATATTTAAACTTGAAGCATTGACGGGTACCTTCACAAGAAGTATAACCATCTCCCTTAAACTTCACACCGTTAACGACTGGACATTCACAAACTCTTCCTCGAAACGTATCCTACATGGTGTAAACACAGATATCAGGAATTTTCAACTATGTATTAAAAAAGGTCCTCGTATATAGTAACTCACCTTGCAAGCCGTAACATTAGTTGTCTTGTCTTGCCAGCAGCCACCGTTATTATTCAAACACTCGTTCGTTTCAATGTCTGCATCAATACTCAAACTTACTCAACCATGGAAATTTTTCATTGAGCGATTTGACATAACAAAGTATTACGGGACAAATTACCATCACTCAGACAAACAGACGGCTCCGTTGTTTCCTCAAAACCAGAACATATTGCCTTCAAAACGGCACCTTTTTCCAACTTCCCTAATAGTAGACAAATAATAAGTTCATGATCGGATTGTTGAGGATTGTAACTATAAATTAAGATTACCAAACAGAATCAAATAAATAAAGTAAGAAAACCTCGATATTGACGATTATTCACTACGAGGGTAGGCAATATGGTCACATCACCACGAGATCCCTTTCCAATCTACGAAGTATATGTTTATCAACTAATCATTAATCCTATTAAATTGTAATACACAAAATCAGCTTTCGAACAATCTACTGATACTTACTTGAGCATCTTGCTCTTCCTTCAGAACTGGATTTTCTGAATCAGCCTCGGGGTCGCCCATGCATTTTTCAATTTTCTTCAGATCAAGCCCTGGTATGCAAGTTATAAACGACAAACAAATTAACAAATGAGAATAATTGTTATGCAATGTGGTATTTAACTAGTTTCCAAAGTAAAAGAAAATATGCCGAGGTATAGTAATGTTCACCTAAAGACTTAATAACAGCATCAGCACAATCTTTATTATACTTCTTCTCCTTCATGGGGCATCTTATTTGAAAATCTGTGACATAGTCCCACCAAACCCATGGCTTGTTGGTTTCATTGGCGACCTTAAAAACGCAAAGCTGTCTCAGATTCTCGACAACCACATCTTTTCCTTCGTAACCAGCGCTGAAATCTTGCTCGGGGTCAGGCGCACAGTATCTTCCATGGTTTATGCACTGAGACTTGCACTGTTTGCTTACAGTGAATGCCTGAGGACAGTACCAAGTAATGTAATGAGGCGTAAACTGAGTGTAACTGCCTTTTTCAAGAATTTGGGCAGCCCCCTTAAAATCTTTCACAAATTTCATCAACATTTCGCACTTAACGCCACACTCGTCGTTGCTATTGGTCCACAATTCGTATTCGACGCGATCATCGGGGTGTGGTACAGATTCCCTCCAGTCAAGATTCACATTCACCATATCACCTGAACTGATTGATTTCTTCAACTTCTCCCCGAAACTTCTATCAATCAAAGCAGATGGTATTGTTATGTTGACGATGTAATCTGCAGATGCACCGTCTTCTTCAGGTGAATCCATGGTGATTAGGGGTTCATCGTGGTCATCAGCCACGAGGACAGCAGCCGCACCAGCCTTTTGGGCATTCCAAACCTTTAAAGCGAAGAAACAATCTGCAAAAAAGTAGAGTCCGTAAGTCCCATGGTGTAGATGAAAACACAAACCTAAACATACAAAACCGAAACCCAGGACATCGAAGTCAAAGAAGCAAAGCAAATAGTCCAAAAGGAGAAGCCTTTAGAGAAAGTACATTGTACAATCGCAGGAAATGAAATCTTTATTCTCCAGATCATATCATCAAGGGCAAATATGAAATGGAGCACAAGAGAAGTAGCAGATTTAACAAACCACGCACAAGCGACCAACCAAATATCAATAAGCTGAACTCGGCAAAAATAAATTTCACCAAAATGAACCACATGCAATGAAACACCAAACTTAAGCAGCATAAACTAAACGAAATCACCTTGAAGAAAATCTCAATTAAACAAAATAACACCAAACCTCCGCGGTCGAGAACAACAAAATTAGGCATAGCACCAGCTTGAGACTTGAAAGAAACCCCAAAATCATCGAAACCTTTGCACCCTTTTCTGTTATCTTTAGGGTACACAACAGTCCCAGCCATGCTCCCACCATACTGCGGAATGCCAAAATTGCCAATCGCACTGTCATAGGTTCCCTTTATGCCATCGGGCGAAGTCACTCTTAAGTTGTTCTTCTCCACCACGAACCGACCCGACACATAATCTCCGATGATCAGCAGACAAAGGCTGAGCAAGACTGCAACTTTGGGTGTTCTGAGAGAATCCATGCTGGATTTTCCACAATGAGCAATAGATCTCGAGATTTTGGCTAAGTAGTAATTTTCTTTCTTAGATCCTTCTTACTTGGGGATATTTTTTGGGGGTTTCTCACGGCGCGGTTGATGGGGATACTACCGACCGTTGACTTGAAATACTAGTGATTAGTGTGTATTGTGTCGTGGCCCGTGGGACCACCGCGACTATGGTCCTTTACTACGTACGCAGTCAGTAGTGCTCAAGTAGACTTGAATACTATTTGATTTTTCATATCATAAGACGAATTATCTCTGACCAAACTCGAAACAAATTTCAATGTTTCAAATGGGTTCCTAGAAAAAAGTACTAGTTCAACCAACAAATGATTTAACAGCCATGCTACTTAAAGTCTTCGTAAACAGCATCTCCAACTATCGATCGTCTCAAGCTTGAGATTCTTTCCCTGTTTTTATATGCAAACCAGGAAAATGGAAACATAAAAAAAACTTGTTATTGAAAGGTCTGATGAAGTGAAGTTGATCAATAGCATTGATGTCATATTACAAGAAAGGTGATGAAAAACACACCTTTAAGGTCGCGCTGCTTGTTCAGTAACAGAGTCCTCCCCTTGTCCACGGCAGGATTTCTCGGTAAGAAGGGCTTTGAAATGAAAATCAATGGTTTTCGAGTTTATATGTAAGGTATCGTTGAGATCATGAAAAATGAACAAACTCTTTGAATCTGAAAATCATACCTCAGAGCCGCTGCCTTCATAATCTGTGTTTGGGCGTTTGACATAAACTTGTACAACCACCTGATTGAAAAAGACAATCTGGTCATTTTCTCTTATATGAGCTAAAAAATAATCACACAAGTAATTAAAAAGTATGGAGTGCGAAATAACACCTCTTCTCTTTCAACATTGTCGACTGCATCACGTAGTGTTTTCTTCAAGGGTGTGAAGTTGAAGACATCTCGTAGAAAATCATTTAGCTGAAAAAAGGGAGGCATCGCTAAGATGAAAGTGTAACAAAATTTTCACAAGTAACAAAAGGCAGAAGATACAAACCACCATGTGTGGTACGAAACCACGTCCAAGAAAACGCTTCATGTAGTCGATCTGTTCAAGAACAAACAAAAGCTTGAGAACCATGTGATGTGTACCACCAGATATTATGAATCATTTCTCGATTAAAAAAATGAATAATTACCTGTAATAATTGGGACATCGTACGTAACTTCAACTCATGTCTTCCAATCTTCAACACAGATTCATGGAAACAGCCATCAACCTGAAGATGAGACCCAACCTCTTAGAACCTTATATGATAAGATTAGTCCTTGACTTACACAACAATGACATATACCTCTAAAATTTCCAAGATACTCTGGGAAAAATTGTCCCATTGATTACAAGCTCTCATTGCTTCACTTTGACATGCAGTTTTTATCAGAAGTTGTTCTGCACGGCTTGAGACAGTTCCCCGCAATTCTTGAACTGAAAGACCTTCGTAGTTTATATTATCTCCATCGATTTCGCAGATTAAGGCTAAAGCTTGAGAAGCTGCCATAGACACAGATTCATCTTCGCTCTCTAGTAGATCAAGATGGTAAGAAAGTGCACTGTTCAAGGACACAAATGTTAATATTACATTGAATATGTACCATGAGCATTCAGAATTGAGTATCGATAATGGTCTCAAATGGAGGCTGGAATTATACTACCAATAGAAGGCTGCAGAACCACAATCAAGTTAACACATTCTCTAACTAGAGTAAGAGGAAGCACAATTTGAAGCAAAACCTAGCGCGCATAAATCCCAGATCAGTATACTTTCACGAAACCTAAGGAACTTCCAAGACGTCAATGTCAAATTCTTTACCTTTTCCGAAACTTGTAATAGATGCCCCATCCATCGAAAGATGTGAGAAGAAGCGACCAAGTACTTATAGCAGTAAACAACACAGATGCCGAGTGTTTGTTCCCTACAGCCTAATAGAACAAAATCAACGAAGAAGCTGAAAATCATGTTGCAGCTTCATTAATATTAATGAGAACAATCAAATAAAATATCATTTGTAATGTAACAAACATCACCAATGTATTATAATCACATACATTTTCACATTGGTTTGGATTGACAAAGTTCCATAGTATTTCCATAGATGCTTCTGTCTGATCGAACCCATTTGCACCAACAAAAGTGATAATACCTAAACAATCTATCACCTAAGGAAATAATGATATGCTGTCAGAACCACAAAAAACAATAACTACGAAACACATAAGGTGGAATGGGATTTGATAATTTCAAAAAGTCAAACATACAGATTGTAACACAGATTCGTTTTTAGACATTAGAGCTTTCGTGATGTGGGGAAGTGCCTCCTTGTAAAGTTCCTGAGAATTATCCCCACATCCTGTTGTGACTGCCAATAGACCTGCACAAAAGATTACCATGTTGAGCAGAATTCAATGCCAGAAGTGTGAATATTTTTTATAGACATGCAAAAAGAAACTGACCAAGGACACGAGCAGCTAAAGCAATCTCTTTGGAAGATTTCTTTCGAAAGGATGACAGGCATAGGTGAAGTAAAATCGCAAAACTGAAAAATTTGTAGCAGCATCACATATAAAGTTACATTAAGGGGTCGAAAACATTTTTCACATATTTCTGTAATAAGAATAACGTGATCGTAAGTGGTAAATCCCGTTAATGCACAAACTTTTTCTCGACAAAATCTGATCGATAGTTGCAAGTGAGGTCATTGATGATCGACGATAATGCATGTTCCCTTTCCGAGCCTCTAATCATAAAAAAGAAAATTAGAATATACTAAGTCAGTACAGTATGTTGATTAAACTATACAATGCACAAGGACTCAAGTAGAGAATCAGTCAAAAATACAAGAAGCACCTGCTAGAGAACAATTTGTTCATAAAACCATCCATGTTTTGTTTTCACGGTTGAAGTCACAAAGAATGAAATGGCTAACAAAACCTCAGTTGCAGATAAGTCTGCAACGGCTTGGGGATAACCTGCAAACAGATTTAGTAACGCAAACACCATAATCCATGAAATAGCGATAACGCAATCGTGAATCTCTACATCTTGGGGGAAGATAAAAATGGAAAGCCAGCACGTCACTATCAAAAGAAGGATACAATTGAGCTGTGAATCGTTATAAAAAACTCAAATCTAGACCCGCAAATACTGAATGCCTACCACAAACTCAAGAAAAAAACTCAGGTAAACGTTTTCAGCTACTTGAATCGTGAATAATGACTTATTAAACATACAAAGACAAACGAGTTATGGAAAAGCACCGCATCTACAACTCGGGAATCAAGAAACCGTACGCTACCAGTGCATAAAATCGGAAAAGCTCACGAACGTTCGTAAAATCCTGTGAAAAATCTTACGGTTCCACAATACTTCACCTCGAAATCATCGCGCACACAAACACATAAAATGAACCTACTCGTGATTGAAGAAGGCACGGAACTCTTCGATCGCAGAAATATAGAACGCAATAGTTGCAAAAAAAACTTCATCCGAAGTAAAGAAACAGCTCAACGGAGACTTACTTGCTCACTAAAGACTCCACCACCAGCAAGGGCAACAAGTAACTTGTAACTGACTACAACAAATGAGGAAACGAACGTATATATATAGACACACACCACACGCACGCCCAATTTGCGCGTGTTGTTATTATATTTTGTTTTATAGTTTATCGCTTTTAGTTGGGCGTCTGCGGCTAATCTCATCAAGATTTTCATTTAAACTGCATTCTTTTTGTAATTTTTGAAGGATAAACTAAGGGAAGTTAATTAAAATTTTATGAATCTCAATCACCACATATAATCAAATCACAGTCTACTGTTTGATTCTATCTATAATTTAGGCTTGAATCTTGAACACCACTTGACCATAAGGTCTTCAACATTAGCATCCATTCTTGTCCCAACGCCTCCCCATACAAGCATGTGCGCCATGTCTCCAAGCGATGAGCCCGTCACCTCGTACACGGTCTTGAAACCTATTCTCTTGTAAAACCTCACAAGCTGCAATAATCAAATCCCATACATTCGATCAAAATCACATACAAACAAAAACGGATAGCAGTAGCAGAGGAGCATGAGTGTACATGCATATACCTTAGAATGGTAAAGATCAGTGTCGTTTATAGCGAGAAGCTCAGCTTTGGTGCAACCACACTCATAGCCGTACCTAACAGCTACGGCGCCTAAGAACAAGCCGACGCCGAATATGGACCTCTCGGCTACGCTGAGGGTTTCTCTGGTAAGCCTCATTGAATCCAAGTGAAGAATCTTGCCTCCCAACCAGTACCTTATGAAGCCCTCGGCTCTTCCGAGTTCTTTCTGCGTGTCTAAAGTTTTCGCGGTGATTCTGAAGAAGGGTCCGAGTTTCTTGAGCTGTATGTCGAGGTTCTGTGATCTTGATGACTCTACTATGTCGAGCATTGTGGGGAAATTGTTGGATTGCTTGAGCGATGCGTTCTTTATGGGGATTGCTGCAACCTTTGAGTTTTGGGGTGGAGCAGCTATTGGTTTTTTAGTAGGGGGGTTGATGGCGAGGGGCTTTGGAAGCTCCATGGAAATGAGCTGCTGCTTAGAGATCGAAGATCGATGACAAGATTTTGATATATCCATTTGTGTGGGTGCGTTCGTGGCAGAATGTGAACCGATATCGATAATCATATTAACCTATATTAAATATTTTATGTGATATTCTTCCATTGAAGCGTTTGTAGTCCAACGGTTAGGATAATTGCCTTCCAAGCAATAGACCCGGGTTCGACTCCCGGCAAACGCAACTGTTAACTTTTTTTTTTTTTTTTTTTTTATTTTACCAAATTTATTTTATATTTTTATCCACATTCTCACGGTTCCTCCACTAAACATTCCCTTGTCTCGGTGAGTGAGTAGTCCCCAAATAGTTTGGCTCATCGTCTTTTGTTCTGTTCTCTCCCGCCCAGCAATGCAGAGTAGGAGATGAAATTCGCAGGAGAAGGTAAAAAAAAAACTTCAGATGCTAATACTTCTGTTTAATATGTGAAGCTATTATTTGAAATAGTAATGAAATAGGGCAAGCAGTCGTAGTTTAATCAATTTACAATTGGCTTTCTCTGGATCGCTCATTTATATCATATCAATCAATACGAGCTGCTGTTCTTCGGTTGTCGTCCCCAATGTTTATATTGGGATATTCATTGTTGGAGTACGTTGTGTTTGGTGATATAAGGAAAAGAAATGAAAAAATTGGGACCATTGGTAATATTTAGGGTAGGTTTTCTCAATTGAAGGAATTAGGTGTAGATAGTTAAGGGATCAATTAATGGAAAGTTCAAAACTTTAGGGGCATTCCGAGAATCGAACTCGGGACCTCTCGCACCCAAAGCGAGAATCATACCACTAGACCAAATGCCCACTTGTCTTTTATCTTTGAATTGAGATCTGATAATTTCTATGTTGTGTTTTGGAGATCAACCCTTCATTTGCCTCATATTGGTGGCGTAGATGCGCACTTCATTGAAATTGAGGCATTGAGATGGTCAAGTTCAGCAGTGTAATTGGGATATTGGAGGATGATGGTTCTTTGAATTTGTGTCAAATTTATTTCTTGATTCATTACCTTAATTGTTTTGTTTCAATGATAATATTGTACTGTATGTGAACTGATCTGTCTGGCTTGTATTGTTGTAAAGCTTTTTGTTTTCAGTTCTTCTCATGTGTCCTCTCGCTAGCTGTGAAGTTGCTTAAAGTTCGGACAAGATGATCCAATCCAGACATGGCCAACAACCTCACAGTGATGATTACATTACAGCCAACAATTACTCATCCAATTTAATGTATCACCCCAACTTTTAAGGTACCCCATTAACCTTCTTCTTTAGTTCTAAAAATAGAAGAACAACTAATATAAAGATAGTTTGCAAAGAAAAAAAGAAAGAAAAAGGGGAAGAGAATAAGAGAAGTGTATGTGTGTTGTAACACAACAATTCTGTTGTTCTCTTCCTGAAAATTGAAGAAGAAAAATGGCGTTCCAAGGTACAAACCAGAAATGCGCAGCTTGTGAGCAGACCGTATATTTGGTCGATAGGATCGCCATTAATAACAGGTTTTTCCACAAGGCCTGTTTTCGATGCCACCATTGCAATGGCACTCTAAAGGTACGTACTTTTCGCCATATATTGCACAACATTGATCCTTTTGGTTCTTTTTCTTTCTAGATTGAGAAAGTTCATGAGATTGATTTTTATCTTTGATTTTAGCTCGGCAACTTCAATTCGTTCGACGGTGTTCTATATTGTAGACCCCATTTTGATCAACTCTTCAAGAGAACGGGCAGTCTAGATAAAAGCTTCGAAGGTACCAAGTAAAGAATCAGTTTATTTAATCTGATTTCTTTTCTTGTCTTTGGCATCGACATTATCGTTCAGATTGCTAAAACTTTGTAAAATGTTGTGTTTCCAGGCACACCGAAAATTGTAAAAGCAGAAAAGGCTGTTGAAAACGAGGTACTCACATATCATTTCTTAAACATAAAGAATAAATGCTAAACTGCATAGAACTTTGTAATTACGTATATATGTTTAACAGAATGCTGCCAAGGTTTCAAGTCTCTTTGGGGGTACTAGGGACAAATGCGTTGGTTGCAACAAGACAGTTTATCCTACTGAGAAGGTAACAATAACTATAATATTTGTTCTGCAATCACAGCTTTGAAACAGAGAAAGTAAAGAAAAAGATTCCCTGATATTTTTTGTTTTAATTATCAATTCTTCTGTGTCCAAAGGTCACCGTGGACAAATCTCCCTACCACAAAAGCTGCTTCAGGTGCAGCCATGGAGGTTGTACCATCAGCCCATCAAACTACATAGCGCATGAAAGTGTTCTCTATTGCAAACATCATTACACACAACTCATCAAGTCCAAAGGCAATTACAGCCAACTCGAAGTTGACTCGTCGGCAGATCAAAAGGGAGCACAACAACCTACCCAAGATGCCGATAGAGTTGCTGCTGCTTCCTAGAAATCATTACTTCTCTTCCAAATTCATAGTACGAAAAAACATATGCAAGAATTTAGTTTGTGTTTCGTTGTTTGCTAATTTTTTCCAGTTGTACATGCGTGCTGTGCTTTGCTTGTTGGGATTTTGTTTGAGGCGTTTGTTGTGGTGTGTTGCCATTGTAAGAGCAGTTGCAATTACAGAGATAAGTTTCTTGGACATGTTTGGGTGGAAACAAGTTGAGTTCTACCTACGAATATGTTAAAATTATAATAATAAATAAAAAAAAAAAACCATTAGCCGTCTGGTGAACTTTCGACGAAATCAAGTCATGTTTCACCTCTGTGGTGTCAAAACTCAACAATGAATTGTGACAATGTAATTACAAATATAGGGAATATATTCATTATAAAGCAGTACATGCCGCCATTGAATTCGACAAAATCAGCAAAGGTCGAAGATTGACAGCTTATACACATGGTGATACTTGCAATAACAAGACAACTCATAGCGTTGAGAACAAGGCATATACTGTGCAACGTTCACTTCACGTTTTTAGACGAGAAAAACCAAGGATAACAATTCAAAGATAATGTTTTTTACTTAAATGACAAATAAAAATTAGGACTTCAATCTTCTCAGCCAGCCGCCATAGTTCATTCTTGTATTAGAAGCAAGCTTCAAGAAGGCAACAGCAGCAAAGAGCAGCCAAACTGCACAATTTCAGGGAAAGAACAAAAGGGAATTAATCTAAAATAATCATTCGAGAATTACTTGTCTGAAAAAATATAGAATTGGAGAAGGGTGACAAAAGGCTAGTACTGCCATAATATAAAAGAGCCATCTTTGACGATTCAAGAACAAAAGAGGGAATAATAGGTCAACTAAATATACAGAACACGTGATATTATTTAAAATCTTGAAATTGATGTTCTCAACTCTTCAACAAGGGACAAGAGGAAGGCGAATCCAGTGTAATTATCATCCATAAATCATAATAGGTCAACTAAATATACAGTAAACATATGATACTACTAAACATCTTGCTTCAAGGAGGGACAAGAGGAAGGTGAAATCCAGTGTAATTATCATCCATAATTCACTACATTACAGGGGCATTTTCGGCACCTCATAAAGAAAAACATTGAGAAAGTGGGGCCCACCCACCACCATGTTTCTCATGCTCAACTCATAAAAACCGCGTTTCGTGGCCCCACCTTCCGAGTCACAGAAAAAGGCACACCCACCCACCCCACCACCTCAGATCTAAATCCCACCAATCAAAATCAACACATGAAATAACAAAATCGGAAAAAAAAAATTACCATCCTTCCATGAAACCGCCGCTGTTGTTCTGCTGCTGCGGCGGCGGCTGACCGTACGGCGCGTACTGCGGCGGGTAGCCTTGAGGAGGGTAGCCTTGGGGTGGGTACCCCTGCGGCGGGTAAGCGTCCTTGGGGTAACCTTCCGGCGGATAACCTACGAAACATCGAAGTCGCCACGCAATTCTCATAAAAAAAAATGGAGAAATCGAAGAAAAAAAAGGCAGATTTGATGGATAGTGATCTTACCTTGGGGCGGCGGCACGCCGACTGGAGGTTGCTGCTGATTGTAGTAGCTCATGATTCAATGATTTGCTTTGCTTCCTTCTTTAACAAGGAGAATCGATGATTTCTGTGTGGTTTGTGTTTTTTAGCGACAGTCAAAACATGGCATCTCCCTTCTCCCTCTATATAAAGGCGTGGAAGGAGGCGAACTACTCTTTTTGTTTTTTGTTTTTTTTTTTGTTTTTTTTATTGGGAAATTTTTATTGGTTAAAAATTCGGGCTTTTGGTAAAATATCTTAATACTGTTTGCACACTCTACAATAATATATGTGTTAAAACTTATTTTTATGTAGAAAATGTGTTACTATATTTAAAATTCATTAAAAATTAGTTTTAAATTTAAATACATTTTTTATTATTATATTACTAATAGATAGTGGGTGGTTATACTTTAAATAGTGGGTTATTAACTTAAATGTTTTTCAATAATTATGGAGTAATTGATACGATTGACTAATTGATACATGCAGTTTTTAAAAGGACCGACGAATTAATACAAAAGTATACATAATAACACGCGTTTTGGATGACTTCAACAAGGAAATTAATGTCATATGTCAGACTCGCCTACATAGGTAATAAGATCCTAAACCAATAGTTACTAAAATATTCACAAAAAGTCGATATAAATTATTATAGGTACGTTGTATTTAATTAAACAACACAATAATGTCAACTTCATCAATAAATTATGTTTTTTAAGTAAAAGTTGAAGCCAATATGGGTTTTTATTTCTTTATTGAGATAACTTGTAAACAACGATAAATGGGAGTTATGTATGGATTATTTTGGAAATATTGGGCTTTTATGTAATTTAAAACCCAAAATGTACATTTTGCAGGCACAGAACACTTTTCCTAATGTTCGTTTATGGATGTTAAATTAATTTTACAATTGCAGGCTGCATTATTTTTCTACCACAAACAGTCCATTAAATTGTATTCGTGGATTAGGACAAACCATTAATTGGAAAATTAAACGAAGATTGACTCAAAATAGTAGCATGACATGGATATTAACTGCCACTTATGCTATTTCCTTTTTTTTTTTATCATTCCTTTTAATTTTGTGTCCTTTTAATCAGGGCCGGCTTTTGGGTAAAGCAAGTGAAGCAAGGGCTTTAGGCCTCGAAATTTTGAGGGCCCCCGATTTAGATATATTATGTAAATAAAATATAACTGGTTAAAAAAGTTCAAAATTTAACATTAATACCCAAGTTTCACATGTTTTTCACTGCTTCAAGTGATTGTTATGACAAAATAAGTAGTAATGAAAATTCAACGATATATTTTATTAGAAAGGAATAAGTAAACGGTGCCACTCACTATTAGTGCTCAAAATTTTAAGTGTGTTGTTTTGTTCTTAAACTTTGCCCAATATTTTCATTTTTTGTTATTTTTCAAGTTTTCTTTGGGGTCAAAAGAATTAAAGAACCGTGTTGCAAAGTTCGAAAAGCAAAAGGCCGCAAATGAAATTTTGAGCGCCAATACTTAGAGGTAATAGTGATAGGTTGGCGTGGAAAAGTTTGTCAATATACATTATTTAATTGCATAAAAGGGCCTCATAATTGAAATTGCTTTAGGCCCCATATTAGGATGAGCCGGCCCCTGCTGTTAATATCCAACAATCGTACCCAAGAATGCTTCTATTCCATATTAACCAAAATAAAAGAGTTCCATCATATAGTACTACTTCAAATACATCATACGACAGAGTTTCATCCTTACACTTTGTTAGAATATTATTATCAACATTACATAATATTAGAACCGCAATCCCGGAAGCACACACACAAACATATATATACATATATATATATATATATTATATATATGTATTCATATAGGATCAAATATATATTTATGTAATGTATAATTTTTGTTTCAAGGCTTCTTGTGATTCTGTGTGTAGATATAGTCAATATGAGCCTCCAACGTTCTTCTCATCATGCACTCATCTTCACTCAATCCATCGCATGGCTCATTTCTTACACCGCCTATATTCTTCACCATGCCCTAAATTCACAACCGATAATAGTTTCGAGCATATGAGATCAATGAAATAATCACACACATTTCACATACTTATATAGCTAGAATATTTAAAACTAGCTTCTTTTTTTTTTAATTACGAACCTGGCGATAGTTATCACCTCTCAATGGATGGACGCCATGAAATATAGGGTTAGTGCGTGCAATGACATTAGATATTATTGTAAGGAACAAGACAATTAGGGTTATCACCATCATGGTAACCTTGGCCATAATTTTTTTGAAGTAATATATTATGAATGTCTTCCTCTTATAAAGCTGTTGGCTATTGTTGAAACTACGAAATGAATCAATTTATAGAACCAGAAGAGGGGCAAATCTGTCTTTTAGAGTAACGGTCAAACTTACGACAATTTGTTAATTATAGGGATACAAAAGGTAAGATTCTTTCGACGACCTATGTAGATTATCATGCGGCGGTAGGAATTTATGATTTATAATTTTCATATTTGTGACCGATCGTCGATTGAACATACTTTAGTCTTTATATATATACACATACAATTGATTCCTTGCATTATTTATTCTTTTCATATGTATTAATTGCTCCCATTTAATGTTTCTTTTTATAAAAGCGTTTGCTATCTATCTAGAAGAGTTGACATGAAAAAGCCTACTTTAAAACGCATGCGATGCCATGATTAATCTTTGCCATGCCATGCCGTGCCTCATCAAATATAAACATTAGACTTTGAACCATTGTAATGATAATTGACAATCTTAGGGCACTCTTCAACCGAATTATTAAGTTAATGATAGATTGAAAACTATCATGAAGAAAATACTGGAATGTTGAATAGCTATTATAAGCGTTACACCTTACCAATAATGAACACAAAGTAATAAAATAGTGTCATTTTATGTGAACCTCGTTATGTTTTTCAAAGAGCACTCATGCTTGCCAGATTGAAAAAACAACTTGGTCACGCTTACTATTTTGATGGGTAGGGACTGAAATACGAAAGAGACATACACTAATACTAAGTCTTTCGAATTAAATCGCATTTTTATTGGATAGCATTGAAATTATTAGTGACAGTTGATATTCACCCGAGTGACTTCAGGTTGTTTTTAATTACCTAAATAGTTAATGTTAGGAATCGTGAATTTAAATAATTCAGATTAACATTTTTTGTGATTGGACTTAACTTAATTAAATATATCGGTTAGACACAGGTGAAACTGGATACTGGAAAACTGTTCGCCAAATGCCACCATCAACCGGATCAAAGATGCAATCAGAAGGTCAGTAAAGACCGGAAAGCAGATACCGAAAGTGCCACGGTGAACTAAGATTCAAATTTGTTTGAAGAGCGACGAGTTGAAGGCTTCTAACGAGAAATTAATTCAAGGTTGACAGCAAGAGCCAAGTTGAAGTCAAACTAAGCCAAATAAGGAATAAAGCAAAAGACACATGGGTTGAAGAAGGGGAGACGTAGGAGATTTTTACTCCGAACTTTCAGAAACAAATTCGTGCCTTTTGCAAACTCACACACACAAATCACATCTTCCATCCGGTCTTGGTTCAAAACCGACCGGTCAGCTTCCGCACAAGTCACACACTCGAATATCAAGCACCGGTATCTAACCATAACAAGTTGAGAACCGAAAAAGAGACAATTGTTTATTCCCCTCTCTAAACACATAGCCGATCCTAACAGTTAATTCCAATAATTATTACACCATACCCCACAAATGTGTGACTAGCATTGGAGAGAGACCATTAGCATCACACGTAACATTATATTATACTCATCAAATTGTTAAGTTTAGTTAGGGATGGCGAAACAACTAAGATGTCAACGACGTAACAGTTATAGAATGTGATAATTAGTACTCCCTCCGTCCCAAATCATTTTATATATTTTACTATATCGGGCGTCCCATTCCCTTTACATTTTTTTATAGTAAAAAATTATCACAAACAATCAATATAATAATATTAAATATTCTTAAAAGACGTTTCAAAATATACACATTTTTATCTTTTAATTGTACTATATTATTAAAATATTAGTTTCTTAAAAACCGTGTCATATCCCACATGTACAAAACCATTTGGGACTGAGGGAGTATTTACGACCTCGATGATTTTGTTTTCGAGTACATGGAAAATCAATTTTTAAAATATATATTAATTACTTTCAAGTTTGAACACGTTGAACAAACCCTACATTTCAAATCGGAGTTTCCTAATAATAAATTGACTGGATATTGTATTTATATGTGTATATAATTATGTCTCAATGATCTGGCTTCAGTTATACAGGATGCCATTGTCGAAAGTATGTAATTGTGTAGATCTTAAAAGTCTTGCTTTTTTTTTCTTTTTCAATTTTCTGTTGGCTACTAAAGGATCCGTTTATATTGGAGATTTCATTATAAATGAGATATATGCATAGTAAATGACATGAGTATGACACCAATCAAAAGGCATTCCTCCTATAATTAATACGAAATCTGGTCGGTGCTTTTTTATCCCATCTTTTTCATTGTACTTTCCTAGGGTGCAACTGCAACACTCAATCCAAAATCTCTAAATAATAAATAATCAAATATTTCACTTTCCTAAAGTTATTTCAGAAATATGAAAAGACCACAGTTATCCCATCGTTTAAGTAAGGCTTTCACGAAGAGTAACCGCACTCTTCCTTCTGCTGTGCTGTTCTACTAGTGAACCACGTAACATAACATAAGCCCCCGTCATTTTCTCTTGATCATCATTGTTTATTTTTATTTCCACTTATATCGTGTTGTTTATTTCGTGGAATACAAAAAACATAAATAAATCAAGGAAAAATGATGACGGAAACAAGCTTCGAAGTGAGTGATTTGTCCAAGTTTGACGATGATGGCCGTGTTAAACGGACTGGTAATCTATACATATGTAAAGATTACTTCGTTTTTTTTTTTGAATTTATTTCTACTTATTACACACACTTCTGTATATTACAGGCACGGTGTTGACGGCAAGTGCTCACATAATAACCGCCGTAATTGGGTCGGGCGTCTTATCCCTCGCATGGGCCTTGGCCCAACTTGGATGGGTCGCAGGGCCCATTGCCCTCGCCGCGTTTTCAGTCATCACTTGGTTTACTTCCATCTTATTAGCCGACTGCTACAGATCCGCCGACGGCAAGAGAAACTACACTTACAAGGATGTCGTGAAATCCCACCTCGGTAATAGCTGCTATATAACGTAATGTTTTTTTCTCTTCATTTATTTAATATATGTCCTTTATCGTCATCATCATCGTCATCATTAGGAGGAGCTAAAGTTCAGTTATGCGGACTCGCTCAGTACTGCACTCTCATCGGTATAACCATTGGATACTCAATCACTACCTCCATTAGCATGGTGTAAGTTATATTTTAATCAAGACTTTCAAGAATCACACTGTTTCTCATGTTGAACTAACTACGTGTATGTAATAATATATATGTTAATATGTAAAGGGCCATAAAAAGATCGTACTGCTTCCACAAGCAGGGACACAAAGAAGGCTGCCACGTGTCGAACAACCCTTACATCATGAGCTTTGGGATCATACAACTGATCCTAAGTCAGATACCAAACTTCCACAAGCTCTCTATTCTGTCCATAATCGCCGCCGTCATGTCGTTTGCTTACTCTTCCATCGGCCTTGGCCTCTCCATAGCCAAGATCGCAGGTTAAATTAGCTTAGCCACTTTTGCTTCTTTTTTCTTTTTTCGTCCTTAATTAATCTCCGCCGTCGATTTCTTACTACGATGTGCATTCTATATATTTTTCTTCAGAAGGTAAGCATGTCGAGACAAGCCTCACTGGGATACCCATCGGCAAGAACATGTCGGCCATGGACAAGATGTGGAATACCTATTCTGCCCTCGGAAACATCGCATTTGCTTATGCATTCTCTACGGTCCTCATAGAGATACAGGTGATCTGTCTCCGTCTCTATATGTATGCGTTTCTTCCATTTTTCGACTCTCGAGTATATTTATATATATAGTGTGAGAAAAATATTATGATATTCACCTTATCTGAGAACTTACGTGGACATTTTTTATGTGGCGTTGATCTGTGTCACATCAACGTGATATATATATTATACATTAACTTTTTATTACGCCTACTTATGTCGACAAGGATACGATAAAAGCTGGAGCGTCCGAGATCAAAGTGATGAAATCGGCCACCGCAGTCGGGATTTCGGTCTCTACGGTTTTTTACATGTTGTGCGGCGGTTTGGGGTACGCTGCGTTTGGCAACGACGCGCCCGGGAATTTTCTTACGGGGTTCGGATTCTACGAGCCCTATTGGCTCGTCGCCTTGGCTAACATGTGCATCGTTGTTCATCTCATCGGTGCTTACCAGGTATACATACACACATCTGAGGAAGTGTGTTTATCCAAACACACGTTGAATGCTTTCAGAATTGTGATGTATAAATACGTGTTTTACATAATAAAACACGTTAACCAAACGACCAAACTATCATATAAAAACACACTAACTTTTTTTATTGTGAAGGTATTTTGCCAACCGATATTTGGGTTCGTGGAGGGCTCGATGAAGAAGAGATACCCAGAAAGCGCGGTAATAAACGGCGAGTGGCGAGTGTGCGGAGGGTTGATCAAGCTCAACCTTTTCAGGCTCGTTTGGAGGACCGCTTACGTGGCGCTGGCTACTGTGCTGGCCATGCTGTTCCCCTTCTTCAACGACTTTGTGGGGCTTTTGGGAGCGGCTTGTTTCTGGCCTTTGACGGTTTATTTCCCGATCGAAATGTACGTTTCGAGGACGAAGATTCGAAGGTTTTCCTTCACCTGGATTTGGGTGAAGATACTCAGCGGCGTTTGCTTGCTCATATCGATCCTTGCCGCCGTTGGGTCCATACGAGGGCTCGTCAAGGCGCTGCAAACCTTCAAGCCCTTTCACTCAGTTTCTTGAAAAGAAATAGAAAAACAATAGCTTATATCTTCATGTAGCATTGATAATCTAATGGAAGCAGTACTAGTGATCAATAAATACTATGTGAGAGAATTATCTATGAATTATTACAACGCATAAGGACGGGAAACTGACTTGTTACAAAACAGGGGTCATATGATACATTTTGTAATATGGAAAACTCATTTCCGTTGTCCGACAGCTTCATATATATAAAATAAAAAGAAGATACAACACATTTAAATTAATTAATATTTAATTAAGAGGAGGAGCTCTGTAGTTGGCCGGAACAGTCGCCGGAAAGAACATTTGCCTCACTCCCTCTGCTTTTATTATCGGAAATATAATCCCGGCCGCGCCCTGTAATAAAAATCGCGCACAAATCAGAATTACGACGAAAAAACACCATAGAACTCCAATAATCATAACAACAACAATAATAATAACAATAATAATAATAATAATAAAGGCGAGACTGACTAACCGAAAGCAACCTAGCGCCCAACCATATGTTACTGGGCGAAGGAAAAGGGAATATCAGTCGACCAACTCCATAAACTGCCACGCCGAAGAAATGAAGAAAAAGGCTCAAAGGCCTCGGATTAAGCCCCGAGAGCAAGCTCACGGGCCCTTGAGAACAAATCCCGCCGAGGCTAAGATAATCAAAGCAAGCTTGCCTCATCTCCTTCCTCGCCGGGTCGGGCGAAGCGCAGAACACCTTGTAAAGCGCTCCCGCCAGAGTGTTTATCGTCGACGCCACGGGCTAAAAAAATAGAAACATAACTAACTAATCTTTGAACTTTGAAGCCATATATATCTATAATATATTGTACCTTTCTGAGAGTATAGAACGACTCGAGATAGTTGCTGAGAGCGGCGGCGGAATTCAAGTCTTGGATAGGCCTTAGAAGGTCGCGCAATACGACGATGTCCGACAAGGCGACGGTCATTCCTCCGCCGGTCAGCGGATGGCGCATGTTGAATGCGTCGCCCATTAGGAGAGCGCCAGGTGTCGGCTGGGGATTGGCCGGCATGCTCCTGTTCGGCATCGTCCTTATGTTTCCCTTTTCCACTGCCGCGACGAACGGATTGTAGAGCTGAGGAGGAATCTGAAAATAAATTGGAGAAAAGTATTACGATGTCGTACCGTCGGCGAGAAGAAAATGTTGCGAATGAAATAAGAAATTTTTATCACAACCTGCGGAGCTACGACGGTTTTGAGATAATGCGACATGTCGCCGTTTGCTATCGAGGGAACTCTCTGTCCCGGGACGTCGACCAAGCACCGTATTTCCGTGCTGCTTATCGGATAGAATAGAATCGGCGAAGGGTCTGCGAGGATTACGTGCCCGTGATTTTTGTAAGGGAGGTCGCAGTTTTCCAGGACTAAACCGACGAAATGGGATGGATTTTCCACCTATCATAACAAAAAAAGAAACGCTTTCAAACGCCCAGCTTTTCAGCAAGTCATGTAAGGTTCCACTCTAAAGCAAATTGACAATAGATGGAGTAGCAGGACTTTGATACCCATACAGGTTTCAATTAGATTGTGTGAAATGGGTGCGACTTATTTTTTCAGAAAAAAAAAAGCGCGTTATGATTTGACCTCTGGAGTGCAGAGCGATCGCCTCAAGTTAGAGAAGCATCCATCGCAAACGACGGTGAGAGGAGCGTAAGCCGTTAGTTCCTCGCCGTCCTTCGTCTTGTATCGAACGCCTTTGATGGCTCCCTTCTCTTCGAGCAACGACGTCACGGTTCCTTGCTCGAGCCTTACGCTGCAACGCCAACTTTAATGACATAACTCACAATCAAGAAAAATCGCCTTTAAAGCCTCTACTAATATACCTCGAAAGGGTCGAAGCCTTTTCTCTCATTCTCTGAATAAATCGGCCGTTGTGGAAGCTTCTTCCCGACACGTCAGAGTCGAAACCCTCGAGGGGATAAGACAACTTAGTATCTTTCCCGTCCTTGTAAAGCGCATAACCGAAGACTTGCTGAGCGTCGATGCCTCTCAAACAATCTGCCGTACCGAAGATTTTATCGTCAACTAACTAACCTTTAATCGGAGACTTGAACTCAAGTTAGTTGGTGACTCTAACTAACTAACTAACTAACTAACCTTGGAGGCCTAACTCGATTAGTTTAAGGTAACCGCCGGGCTGCAATAGTTCCCCGACTATGCGGTCTGGCTCGGTCAAGTCCCTTTCGATCACATGGACACGTCTTCCGTCCTATATTAATTTTTATTCGTTTGATTGAAACATGCAACTGAAATTTTGATGAACAGAAGCAATTTTATACGTAAATTTAATTTCTCATAATCAATGCAATCAGTTGGTTAGGCACGAGTATAGACTAATAAGTTAGCTGCACGGAAGAGTTAAGATCAATAAGTTCCAGGACTTTGAAATCTTCACTTTTCCAGGCTGTTCGAAAATTTGCAAAAAGGAAAACGATTATTGAATAAAAAGGTTTCAAACTAGCGCTTTCAGATGACGAATGAGTGAGAAGGAAAGAACAAGCTAGATGGATACCCATGTAATATTTTACTGACTGGATTTCTTTATAATATACTACCTCCGTCCCATTTAAATGTTCCCCAAGATTAGTGGGCACGGAGATTAAGAAATCACATTATTTTAATATTATAGTACATCTTTTGAGGTATGGAGAGAGAAAAGTTATTAGTAGATACGCAAATCGAGAAGACTTTTTTAATATTAATGGTGTAATTAGTTTAATTAGTGGGATAATTTTTTACAAAAAATGGAAATGGGAAGAATTATGTGGGACGCCCGAAATAGAAAGATTGGAAGAAATAAGTGGGACGCTGGAAGTATTAAAATTAAATTAATGGAGAAAAATCGAGTGACTTGTAAACCTGGGTACTACCATACCAACTACCTTTCTTACACACCGATCAATTAACCTTGGCCCCTACAGACAGATATAGGCCCACCGTTGTTCATATTTGCAGTAAATATCAATCTATCATTCTGTTAATATAGTGATTATCATGCAGCTCATGATTTTTAAATGAAAAAAAAAAGAGCTTCCATCAAGATCTAAAAGCCTCAAAGAGAGCAGAGTTTGAAAAAAGAAAATACTAAAAAGATGGGAAATAAGTCATACATAATACATATGAAAAAGAAAATCCAGAAACACTAAGTCATAATAAAAACCAATTAATTTCACCTTGCCAAGAGTATAAGCAAGAGCAGCTCCGGCGACTCCAGCACCGACGATGATGACGTCAGAATCTCCTCCGTTACTCCTTCGATCACCGCCGTCCACGGTGGTTGTGGTAGCAACAGCGCATTCATCTCGACTGAAATTCTTGGACGAGGCCGGCGACGAAGACGACGATCCCTTCGTTCTCTTGACGACGTTCCCTCGAAGTCTGTAAAGAAGAACAAACCCAAGAAGAGAAGCGATGAATCCACCAAGAATATACTGATCAATCACCACCACCATTTTCGCGTGAGCTTAAAGATGATGAATTATTTATGGGTCCTTTGCTGGCCTTTACTAAAGCTGTTAATTCTTTTTTTAATGGGCGTGTTTAAGAATGAATTAATGAATGAATGAATGAATGGCTTCGGAGTTCGACAACAAGGTGCAGAATGCTTAGCTGGGTTCTATTTCTACGTCTATATATACTGCCAATAGGCAAAATCACATGCATATTCCTTTCTATTTATTTTATTTTTTTTTCCTTTCCTAGTGGAGTACATCCGAGAAAATCTCTTTTCACTAAAATGACGAAACGACCCCTGTAGTCTTTCCTATAAACGAATCAACTCTGGATATTTTGATAAATTAAACATGTGCTCTCTGTCTGCATCTCACTTAAACTCTATGCGTAGTTGAACTACTTTTTTGCCTTGCATTTTATTTTTCAAGTAGCGCTATATATGTGATATTTTGATTAACACTATTCGATGTGGGCACTTTAGTAAAATCATCTACAGTTGGCCTTATTTATTGGCATATTTAAAAATAGATATAGATCACTATCCCTTAATGCTGTGAGCATAAGCTAGGCTACGTGTTATATCATTTAATATCATTTGTTTTTATTTTTCAGTTAGTAGGTAAGGGGTTTGCAATTATTGTGCACTCTTCTTATAAATAGATATATGATGCATCTTAGATATGCATCCACAAGCTTTTTTCTTTTTTTTTTCTCAAAAGAAATTATTTCATGTTTTATTGCAAACTAATAATCCTCCCAGCACTCACACTCACCGTGTGTCTAGTTCATACCGATGAACGTGTAAAACCACATCCTATGAAGTTCCTTGACTTTGATTTCAGTGGTCAACGAACTAAACTTTCAAGAGTTAGCAGTTAGCCCACAAATACGATTAGTCAACATTAAATGCAATCAAATCCCCACTAATACAACGTAGGACTCAACGATGAGGAAACATACCACAATACCAATACACGCGGAAGTCAATTCAAAGGATATATGTTATTAATGCTATCACAATTAAGATAGAGGTGAATCTATAGAAAAAATACTCAATTGAATAAAAAAAATCAGTACCTATGTCATAAATTTTTACACATAAGTACCCGTTTTACTATTTGTATCATGTTTCTCAGTCTTGGCGTACATTTTTATGTGTGTATTGTGTACCACGTCACGCGTTTATACGGTACCCTATACGTTTTCTATATGGTACCTTAATGTGTTATATGACGTACCTTGTTTAACTGTATTACGTACCACAATATGTTGCGTATGGTACCTAAATGTGTTCTATGGCGTACCATATGCGGCGGATCGGGTACATATGTACAAAGAATATATTCTAATAGATACACCAATTTATAAATTAATTAAAACCTTTATATTAGTGGAGTGGGGGTTGATAACCCCCGTCCTTTGACTTATTAGGTTAGAATTTTTCCCGTGCAAAGCCGTGTAGAAAATACTCGCAAGTCAATATTATGCTGCTGTGAACATTTAACGAATATGTGTAATATGCGTATGGACCCATCTTTTTAATTTTGACCTTTGTTGTCGATAGTTACCAGATTTTGAAATGTAGGAAGGACATGCAAATATACATATACATACACACACACATAGAAACCTATTACTTAAACTTGAGTTAGTTAGAATAGGGTTTGGTAAGAACCTAATACATACCTAATCAAATCTTTGGTGATCATGTCGTGGCATATGCTTTGCGAATCGCGGCTTTGCATGCAAGCGAAGGCAGTCTACAAGGAGAAGAATATTTAATTAAACATATAGACAAAGTCAAAATTTGTCGATGTATATTCTCATCCTATCAATCTTTCATTCGTAACGTCATATAAGAAAGTGATCTTGTCTGCCTGCTAAGGTAATGAATACAATTTTCTTTCTTGTCAATAAATTGAACTAAGCTTTCAACGAAATTCCACACCATTTTATTTTTGTTCATGTATAGACTTGAAAAAAAGAGCCCCGAAAGTTACATTTTAGTGCGAAAGTCAATTTAATAAACAAGTTTACGTCAATTAATAGTCTTTTGAACGAATTAATGAATAACTATAGGTAAATTACCCAACTCATGATGTTATGTAATTTTAACTTTGAAAAAAGGTTCCCTTATGTTGACTCAAATACCAAAAGATGAAAACCACCCTTCGACCAGCACCCAATGTTTTGAAGATTTCATACCCATCTATAGTTTTCATATTAGTTCCATACGAAACAAAAGTTGCAAGCTCTGAATAAATATCATATAAATTACGACTTAGTCATCGAAAAAGATGAGGCATTGTCATCTTTTATTTTCAATGAGTTGAAATATTGAAATATCTAATCTTTTATTTCACACTATATCTCGTCGACGATGAGAAGTACTCGTATGAGAGTTGTCTATCATGGCTTCAAAATGAAACATACTCAAAGGGCATATAAGTAATATTTGCTACGAAACGAACAAGATCTAATCTCATGTCAAACAATATTCTATGGTATCGAAATCGCAATATATGTACTTGCTCTTTGCTAACTATACGACTTCTTAGTAATAATATTTTCGTGTTCAATGCCGAAAAGCAAGAGATTAAACAAAGATCATGTGATTGATAGTTTGTTCTCAGTCGTACGAAAAGAAACCACGATGATCTCGTGTTGGTAGGTAACGCCTAAACTATCATCTTAAATAAAACCGTAAGATCGGTCTACCAAAACGAGCTGTTCTTTTTTAGTCATTATTATCATTACCCGTGAAACACGAGATACCTTGAAAGAATACGAAATTGATCTGAAAAAGGAAAAATATATCAATAATTCAAATAGTTTTGCTGGTAATCATCAAAATTTCGAGTGCAACTTTAGCATAGACCATTTGAATTGAATACTCCTTTCGGAGGAAAATTTTTGAAATGTTACTTTATTGGGCTTTAGAAATCCTACGGAAATAAATGTTGGGCTTCCTTCATTTTAAATGCCTATAACTTAATCCATATGAAATAATAGAACAAATGATGCAACGCGTAAAGATAAAGATTGAAACTTCAGCAATTCGTAGGACAAATAAATAGCTATAGGCTATTAAAACTTTATCACATACAAAGTTCTCGGTCGCACCAAGATCAACCTCAAAAAATCACATATTAAGGAAAGAAAAAAGAAAGGATGAAAACTAGCTATACAAATATTCTCTCATTCTGATTTCTGACCAACATACATATACATTATTACACAACCTCAACTTCACAAGTCAAACTGACCCTGAGGCTGATGAACTATAGGAACCTTAGACATGGTCACATTCCCTGTAAGCACATTGTGAGCCACAGTGTCCTCACCAATCGCAGGCTCGACTTGGACCACCCTTTCGGGCACAACCTTATCCCCGTCGACCTTAGCCAAAACCTCAAAGTGCATCCTTACGACCTGAGGCTTCGTTCTCCACTCGGGAAAATCGCCCCCCTTGAAAAAGGCATCGCCCTCTTTGATCTTCTTCTCAATCCCAAACCCTATCTTCACAAAGGTCTGAGCAGAGACATCTGCCTTCAAAAGCTTGAAAGAACCCTTTTTGCTGGCCTTCGAGCCCAACACATTGTACAGCAAGCTCTCGAATCCAAGAAGGTTTCGATTCGAACCGTCTATGGATGCGATGGGCCACATGGTGGTGAAACGGTCTGGGGCTAAAAGGGCAGTGGCTTCTCCTTGGAGTTCGATGGCTGATGTAGTAGTGGTCAGCGCCCTTTTCTTCGAAGCAGAGGATAGCTCGACTAGGCCAGGCGCTAGGCGCTTGAGCTTGAGCTTGTTGCCTGGGGAAGGTGATGACGAGGAAGGGGAAGTGAGGGAAGTGGGGCCCACGATACGAAGGGAGAGGATTGGACCGTCCTTTGATCGAGCAGCTTGCCTGAGGCGTTCTGCTAGTGTTAGAAGGCCCGAAGCAAAGTTAGTGTTGGTTCGATTCAGGGGAAGTGGTAGCTCGATTGGGTGGCGTAAGCTGACCGATCTTGCACCCTTTACTGTGACAACTGCGCCGTCGGCTAGGATTACCTTCTTCAGTACACCAGCGTCCACGTCATTCTGCATTTGGACATGATATCAATTACAATCCCCGTTCGAACTAATTTTAGACAGAAAAGAAGGGTATGGTAATAAACCCATAAGAGAGATATCAAGTAATAAATGCGAATGCAGCACAATAAGGCTATAGCGATCACCATGAGCAACTGTAAACTTGTCAACAAAAACTATAACGAGGAACTCACAGGTAATGAGATTCTCATCCCATCAGCATCTTGAATCCAAATCTCCATTGGACCGGCCAGCTGAAATGGGGCTAGAACGGGCATTTGATCGTCGAAACCCTTCTTGTCGACCAAACCATATTCATCGCCGCGTCCTTCGGTTCTGAAGATGGGCAGGTCCACGTATTCCCAACGGTTGATATCCTCCAGGAGCTTAAGAGGCAAAACTTTATTGCCAATCTCCACATCAAACTCATAAGCTACTGATCTCCCAACGAGGGCATCCCTCAAATCAAACCCTGTTATCTTGAAATCGTCGTCTTGAAACCCTAACCCCTTCACGATTGCCTCTCTTAGATCCTATCGCGAAAATTCAGTCAAAATCTCAGCTACAAAACAAGAATAATAACAACATAGTGCCTTGTGGAGAGGATAAACAAAGATATTTTACCTTGATTGCTTTTGGGTAGGGAGGATTAGAATCTTCCGCGACGGCAAAAGCTGTTGACATTGAAACCTGAATCGCAATTAACAGGAAACAAAAGCACCCCACGCAGTTTAGAGATCGCAACCTCGAACCCATCGAGAAACGAACAACTCTGGTTTTCTGGGTGGGTTAAAGAATCCTTCGATTTCCTATCACCGTGTTTGACGATTCGATGAACAGATGAAAAATAAAGAAATACCAGAGAACTCTAGAACTTTATTTTGGGGAGGAAGAAATGACGTGGCATCGGCGGACCAATAGGAATTGAGTAAGTGATGCATTCTGTTACTTTTAGCCTATGAATGACGTGGCGCCTTAATCGCGGGCCCCAAAAATTACGCGAAAATTGTAAAAAAATAAAATATTTACATAATTGGCGTCGCCCGGACTCGAACCGGAGACCTTTGTGTTAGACTGACGTGATAACCAACTACACCACGACACCGTTTTACTAAACGTTGATATTTGTCACTATATAAAAGTTGTTTAACAACAAATTTCCACCACCCAAGATTGTTTCATATGAACGTCTTGATGGTTCTTTACAAGACCCACAAAACACAGGAACCTAAACTTTCCTTACATTAAATGTAACACAGTCTTGAACAAAGAAAATAGACAAGTTCTTCAGCAAACGAGCTCCTAAACAAGGCCAGCCTTTGTACTATCCACCATATCATGATTCTTGCTTGATCCTCCACCTAAGACGCTCAAGTCACGACAAGACGTCGTCGTTTGCTGGCGCTTCTCCTCTTGCTTCGGCTTCGACTCTCCGAGGAACATAGTGCTGCAAAGTCTAACCAGTTTAGACAGCGAACCTTTATTACTGCTGCTCGGCCGAATGGCCTGTAAAGATGTCGGATTAGATGCAGGCGGCGGCGCCGGCTTGTGGTGGTGTCCCAACATGATCATAGCTGCTGTTGGTGCCATTAATTAACCTTCAAGAAATTGACTGAACAAACGCTTCAAGATTTTCTCCTTGTGTACTGTAATGAGGGGGGTGGATGGAATGGATCTCAGTTTAATTTATGGATTAATTAATTATACGGTAGCATCAAGAAACCTTAAATCTGTGGGCGGGCGCTGTACTTTTTTCCATGGTTATAGTGAGTGGTTTCTTGAAGTTTGTCGGATTTGGATCGTACAAGGTTTTCACTTGCTTATGGTTTTAAAAGATAACGAATTAAATCCTCCTAAAAAAAATCAACAGCAACGTAAGTTTATCAGCTTCTCATACGAACCAACCACAATCCATTACAACACATTCAACAACTGATAATATACTAATCTGTAACACAAATGACGAACTCCATGAGTACAAGACACTCCCTGTCTCAATGCACTGACATTTTATTTATTTAAATACGTAAGCACTGAAAAGCTCAGCTTATTACATATTAAATATCTCTGTAAAGAAGACACAAGCTCAGTTCCCTGGAGTGAACTTAAGGGAGACACTGTTGACGCAGTGGCGTTCATCAGTCGGCGTTTTGAAGCCTTCGCCTTTGAAGACATGGCCGAGGTGTCCTCCACAGGCAGCGCACGTAATCTCTATTCTTCTTCCATCAGCGTCGGCCTATCAAAAAAAGCACACACATCATTCACAGCATTGAGTAAGCAAAACTTCGACAACTGAAAATAAAGTAAAGAAGAAAAAGGTTACAGTTCGATTTATAGCCCCGGGAAGACCCTCGAAAAAAGCTGGCCAACCACAGCCCGAATTAAACTTGGTTGTCGATTTGTAAAGAGGCGTTCCACAGCCAGCGCATTGATATGTTCCTTCCTCGTAGAACTTGTCGTATTGCCCTGTTCCTGGATACCTGAAAAGTTCGTGTAATAATAACAATAATAATAAGCTTGGCTTGCTCTGTCATGTATTGTATACTACAAACAAATCATTGAGGATGCATGTAAACCTTATGGCATGTATTATATACATCAAATGTTAAAAAACTGATGAAAGTATCACCTCAATCATTCTAATGCTCCATCGATATGTAGAGGTGTACATGAGATTAACACACAAGCAAGCTCGGGGAAAGAATCCCAATTAGCTTTCATCAACACACAGGTCAGCAAGGTCGAAAAGATCAGATTTTTAATCTTGTATTACACGTTTTATAGAGACCCACAAGCTCAATTGGAATTACTAGGCTCTTCATGTATGATGCATAAAAAAAAACCCCCAATTAACAAACAACAAGTTAACGAAAGACGATTACAAGAAGAGGAGAAATTACAACTTACTCGGTGCCCTTCTGCCTGAGAATGCGAAATTGCTCAGGGGAAAGAATCGCACGCCACTCTTCCTCGGACTTTTGGGACGATCCACCCGAAGCAGACATCTTCACGATCCCAGTTCTAAAGCCCTTGATTCTCTGATTTTTCACGGCCAACCCACGAAACCCAGTAAAGAAATCGCTTTGATATCTATGGGATTTGGCAATTGAGCTGACTTCAGGCGCCTTGGAGCATAGATTGCAATAATTAATTGGGGATGTCACTAATATTCGAGAAACTGCAAGCGCTGAAGATATTTTAAGCATTTTCTTTTTCTGGACGATATCATTTTGAAGTTTATTCAACGATGATTAAATAAGTTTGGTAGTCAACCGACAATGCAATATATTTTGTTATCGGACACATAGAAAACGGGCCATGAGCAAATGTATGACTTCGGATCTATGAGCCCATATTCGAATCTCTGCTCTGCTGCTTCTTCTTCTCTAGATTGACCTGTGATGTTCACATGGCAGCTAAATATATCAATTCATATTGCCATGATGTAATAACTAGTTCAAGATGATTGGAAACAACATTTTGATTCTACTTCTAGTCTATTGTTAAGGTCAACGCCCATTCAACGTACAGCAAAACTAAAGCTTGTAAAGATCGAATGATTGTCAGAAAGTACGAGGATCGTTACAGACACGATTTTATTGGTTACCAACATCTCAAAGCATGTAATAAATTCGAAAAAAGGAGACCTTCTTACAGTAATTACAAACAATATTTCTTCTCAGACATCATAGCCTGGGTTCACTTTCTGCTGAACATCTCCATAGCTCTCCAACTCATCAATATCATCTGTGCTCCCAAGAAACAGGGGCAACCTTTGATGGATCTTCACAGGTTGAAGAGACAGAATCCTATGTTTACCGTCTGAACCTTTGCCTCCAGCTTGTTCCGCCAAGAAACTAAGAGGGTTAGCTTCGTAAACTAGACGAAGGTGATCCCTCGGATTCATAGCAACGCCCCCGTAAAGAAGCGTACGGTGGAAATCAGCAACAAGGGAACATATATATCTAGCCGAGTACTTCTTTGGATATCTGCCTTTCCCTTGCCTAACGGTATCAATGTACTTCCTCAAACCTTCAGGCCAATCGAAATACCTAGCATCGTTGACTGAATATATCTGCCCTGATACAGCATAGCAGATAAAGATCTGAGTAGCTCTTCAACTATGACTTCACACAAAAAATTAGTACCTCGAGGAGGAATTTTGAGGTGTGGATGGGTCAAAATGAAGTCGCCCGTCGAATGATCTAAGGTGAGCAAATGCGTGCCCGAACCAAAGCTTGTGCAGAGAATCGTGGCAGAAGAATAAAGGACATAGCCTGAGGCAATGAGCTTCGACCCGCTTTGGAGTGAATTGAGCATTGCCTTCTCCTCAATCTGAAGATGGTCAACTTCGACGAGTCGTCTGTAGATACCAAAGATCGTCCCAGTTGGGATCGATGCGTCGATGTTTCTAGAACCATCCAAAGGGTCGAGGACGACTACGAAAGGGCCATCGTCGTTTAGCCAGACTGGGGCATCGTCTTCTTCTGAAGCCATTACAGCAACCTTCCCAGATTTTCTCAAGGATGATAGTATGATCTCATTCTGAGAAAGAAATTCAAGAAACTAACAACATCGTACAAATCCCTTTCAAAAGGAAAAAACCAAGAACAGAAACACAAGTGAAGGAAAAAAAAAAAAAAAAAGCTTACAGCTACGATATCAAGGGCCTTGGGCTTATCTCTCTCGTCACTCTGAGCCGTAGAGCTGTTGAAGTCTTTACCGAGGACGGAGTTATAAGGTGAAGCCACTAGGACGGCGATCTTCTTGCAAGCATACTCAAGGTGACTGTAAAGAATCACCAAGTCATCGCCCACGTTTCCACCTCCCTTTCCCATGAATTCACTCAGTGTCTGAAATCCATCATCGCCAGAAGCGACAACTGCTGCATCAGCAGTAGTCGCGCTTGATTTTAACCTCGACCCAGTAAGAAAAGACATTTCTTTTGTTGTCTGAGAGTGAAAAAAATCGACCCTTCGTTGGAAAAGATGAAGCTTTGGATTGAAATTGTTGAGTGGAAGAGGATAAATTGAGATGGGATTGAAGGGCACCGTAGCTGCTGAGTGCATAGCTCTGGCTAGCGAGTGAAGATTAAACGATGAATCATTTACAAATCCGATCAGTGGACTGAGTTCTGATTTGGGGTTGAGTTTGATTGGTCTTATTTTCCATCAGCTCTAACTTATCCCCTTCAATAGCAAGCGGCCAATATTAATATATTGATAGTCTCAACAACAGAACAGTGCTATAATTAATGCATACACCCCAACACTAAAAATGGCAAGAACAATCTGGTAATTAAAGCCTCTCTCCGTGGAATGATCTTGACAGTTAACATTCCAGCCATAGGTTGGGTGGCTTCAGATTCTATCTTCTGTAGCTAATTTAAGGCAACAAAGAAGATACTAATCAAAGTAACTGCAAAAAGATGACAAGTTTGCGCTGTGAAGAAGAGCTTTCATTGTTCAGGGCCAGCACTTGCTGCACTCAGATCCACAGACAAATCAAGAACCTGAAGAACACCCAAATAAATGTTAGAAAACTGCAATAAAAAGCTGTTAAAAGATCGCTTTTTTTTCTTTTCTTTCAGACAATAACTTTACCTTCCCAGTTATCTTGGTGTACATAGCCAGGACATCCTTAACAGTAGACTCAAAGTGAGTCGTAGCATCGTAGCTCTGCGAAAACACCACAACAATTGTGGGGCAGTAAGCTCAACATTCGTAGGATATGGTAACTATTAACAAAGCCAACCAAAAAACATCAGCAGCAACCCACCGTAGAGATGTAGCAATGATCATTTTCTCCGTCGTTTTTCGGCGTAAATCTGTCGTAAGTGTCGTAAAATATCTCGTCGACGGGCCCGAGAAGTTCCACGCCGGGCTTGAGCTCAGCCTCGGGCTCGTCTGTCTCCGCCTCTGTAAGGACAAAAGCTATGTACTTCCCTTTCGGCGCCACGTTGTGAGCATACGAGCAGCAAAAGAGATACCTAAACGTTTAAGTTAGAAGACATATAAGCCCATCTGTGTTTTGCTTGGCTGGAAAACGAAGCGAAAAAAGAAAAAGATCGAATTTTTTTATTACATATCGGATTTACGACCGAGCTGCTTCTGTGGAAGAATAACTTGGGCCGAGTGGGAGTCGTTGGTGTCGGGAATTGGGTGGCTCATTATGCATATCGCACGAGCAACTTTTCCAACCTTCTCAACCTGCAAAATTTCTGTGAGCACTCGTTTTTTACGCTTAAAGATTGATTCTTTTTTACGACCTTGTCGGGCAAATACGATGGATCGCAGACGACTTTCTTGCACTTTGCAGTTTCTCCTTCGGAAGATACGCCGATGGCTTTCCCACTTTCGTCAAACTCCACCTGCAAATAATCATGTAAACTCAGACAACGTTGTAAAGGGAAGAAGAACATGGATATAGTTGGAAAGATTATTACCTTACAGTCTGGCCTGTTGAGCATGTAAGTTCCTCCATAAACTGCACTCAGGCGTGCGAACGCCTGAAAAGATACGAAAACACCTTCGTTAAATCTGATGTTATTACATAAAGAAGTTTCTTTCGACGAGTGATTTGAAATTGAGACAAGAACCTGAGGCAATTCTCCGAGTCCATACAATGGATATATGTACGGCGAACCCGCTTGAAAACGAGCCAAAGACTCCGCATATAGCTAATATTTGATATACGTACCAAGAAAAGAGACGACAGATTAAATCGTGTTAGTTAAAAAAAGGTTGTTATAAGCTTACGACGAAACTTCTTTCTCCACCTTCATTCTCTTCACAAAGTCAGTTGCAGGCAGGTCCAAGTACGAGTCGCAGGTATGTAAGGCAAGTGCATGTCCTATGAAGTCCACAGTGTCTTCTTCGAGCTCGTATTTCCTGAAAAAAAAGAAAACCATTTCAGATCTCATTTCGGAAAAAGAAAAAGGGAAATGAACATAGAAAAGAAAGAAAGAAAAGCTGACGAAATGAGCTCTTTCGCTGTGATCGAATTCAAGTCCATCCCATCGTGGCTCTTGGGATTGCTCTCGTCGAATTCTTGAACGAAGACGAAGAACTTTCTTGCACGGCGCTTTTCGAACAGTCCGAACAACGATGATGTCAGCGCCTCGACATCAGTTGCCGGGACTTTATAGATCTGCAGATTACAAACTTGTGTCAGAAAGGGGACAAAGAATTGTGAGATAGGGAAAAAAACACAGAAGGTCATTTGTTTGTTGGGCTTACTTTTTTCTTATTGTACACAAAGCTGCCGTCGACGGCCTTGAAGTTTAGGTACTTCGTGACGTTCGCGTGTATGAGCACACGCACCAAAGTCCCATTTGCCATCATGAACTAATAAAATAGGAAATATATATCAACGCATATAGATTTCAATTTGTCATCATTAATTCAATATACACCTTGGGAATCATATCGACATTGTACTCTCTGCTTGCGCCTAATTGCTCGGGCGCCTCATCGTTTCCTCTAAAACGCTTCCAAAGCTAAAGAGATGTACAAGTGATTTAGTGTTCGCTCGATCTATACATGCATTATATGTTCATTCACATATTACAGAATATATATTCAGACATCATACGAATTTTTAGACACCTGATTCAGATTGAGCGAGCTAGATTCTCCTCCATAGTAGTCATTCTTGTCCATGTGCAGAACCTTTTTAAATACAATACAAACTCAAAATCATCGAACCTCATCATGGGCTATCTACACTAAATGATCTTCAAATGCAATGAAAATAAGGAATTTTTTTATTTTTACTTTGAGGCCATCGACGGAGAGGACGCCACTGAGAATGCATTCCTTGAGACCAGTGCCAAGAACGATGACATCATACTCTTCATCCATGTTGATTTTGATATGATATAATTTAATATTCTTGAGATGAAAATAATGGAAAAGGTGAAAGAGACAAAGAAATTATCTAGTACATGCAATGCAATGAAGATCAGCGTTATAATTGAAGAAGTGAAGGCATTTTAGGAGTGGAGCGAGTCTTCAGCACCAGTTGGTGGATTGAGGAGAAAGTATAGACGTGTGGCTTTCCAAATTTTTAGAAAAATGGTACATATATATATATATATACGAGTAAATTTATAACTTCTTCGATACAAGTAAATTACGGAGAAAGAATAATACGAGATAAATTGTAACAGTGAGATCATTAAGAAGTTCAAGATTCATTACAAGCCCGAGTCATTATTAATTAATTAATGCGTCTATTATTATTACCTAAGAAGCAGATTACTATATCGTCATCTCATTGTAATGATATATTTCGTACTATATATAATAATATAGCAGTTAGACCTGCTACGACATGATAGTATATATGGGCTTTTATTTCCCATACAATAGTCAACAATAACCAATGTTATTGCAGCTATAGTTGGGCAAAGATCCTACCTTAGGACAATATATTTCTTCTCCGGCGAATGATTGTATTAGAAAAATTTATTATACGCGAGAAATAGTCAAAAATGAAAGCGATACTGTGACAGTTGTGTTTAGGTCGCTGGTGACTCCCACAAGGTTTATTTAATCATAATTTATTTGCTAACTAATTTAATTATTTAATACGAACACCGTCATGACGAGACAAAACAGTGATAGTCTCAACTCAACATGGAATTCCGAATATTCTCTCTCATGCACGTTAAGCTTCACTTAATTTCAGAATTGAATCTTCTTTAATAAGTAGCACAATAACTTTTAATTTATTATCTTCCATATTATTTCAAGCAGAACAGTGTACAAAAATTGAGTTTCAAATGTGCATGCTAGTGCGAGAAAAGAAAAATGTCGAGAAATAACGGGAAAGAAGGGCAAAATGAAATAGCAGTCTAAAAAATGTGGAAAAAAAACGAGGGCATTGTGGTAAATTGAATTTGCTTATTTAATCCAAGCAATCTCTCCATTGGTAGCAGCTGCTTTCAGAAGCTAATCCAATTCCAGCTACTGTTCACTTGTCTTCTCCAAAACACATTTTTTCAGAAAAATCTTTGGTTGCTTAGCATTTGGCTGTGGATTAACTCAGTTTCAGCATTCTTTGGACTCGATCTGTAAGATCTACGCTCCTCCCTTTTCGTCTTTCTGAAGAATATATTTCCTTTCCTTCTCTTTTTCCTTTTCTGAAGAATATGCTTCTTGTCCTCATTTCTTTGCATGAAGTCATAAACAAGTGTAAAGCATATACCCTTATGTTTATACAGAAGTAAGAAGTGAGACATTTATGGGGGTATAGATTCGATCTGGCTTAGCAAAGTTGGACATGAATTTGGGTTCAAGATGTCTAGTTCTCTTTTTTACTTTTATCATAAAAAAACAGAAAACTTTGCTGGGATTCTCATTCATAGAGCACTACGACATTCTCTTTATCTTCTCTTTCTCAGAAGCTTATTTTTCAATCTTGTGCCCAATTGCAGGTGTTTTTACAAACCCTTCAACACGATAAGAGAGCAAGCAAATATGCGGTGGCTGAGTTTTTCGATTGATGTGTTTCGCTCTGTCATCTCCTTGAATCTTTACTGCAGGGTTATCCTTTAAGTTTATGTCCTTCTCTTGACCCAAAACGTTTCTTCAATCTCTTCTCTTCTTTGATCGATCAATTCCATGAAGTTGCTGTTAACCATGGGCTCCAATCATTTACCCTTCTTTGCTTGTTTCTTCTATATCCTATAATTCATCTTCCCAAAGGCCAGCTTTCTACACTACATCAAATCCTTGCAAGCAGTTTACTAATATTTATTTGCTATTTCTTTTTTTTGCCCTTAAAACTGTTTCATTTTCTCCCTTGTGGGTTGTTTCTCCTAAGAACTAGTAGCTATCTTTGATTCTTCGTTAGTTTTATCGTCGATCATTTACCTATTCAACGTCCCAGATTTTCTTTTGAATCCTTTGAGAGAAGAAAAAAAAGATCGAATATTAGTTATGGTGTGCCGAGGAGCAAGCCAGTCGAGATTTCGGGCACTTAAACACGAAAATGGTATTGCGGGTAGAACCACTATTATAGTTAGAGTCATAGCATGCTTTCAAACTTCGCAGAATTGCCAGGTTCGTCTCTTGTTCTATCTTGGTGTTTTGTTTTCCTTAAATTCCATCGATAATTCTTCATTGATATTCTGATATGTTTGTTCAAATTTCCAGGCTGAGTATTTCCGTCATCTCCTGAAACCTGTCACGTAGGCCAGCTCCAAGATTCCATCTTTCTCATCAAGCTAGCAATATATTTTTGTTTTTTTCTCTTCTTACTACTTCGTTTTAGCGTATCCACAACACAAGTTAGAATCTACTTGCAGAACAATATTTCCAGGTACGTCTGCATTTCTTGCAGCTCTTTGGTTCTTTTTTTCGGCCCCAATATCTTTATACATTGAGCATATGTTTGCTAGGTTGCTTTTTATCTGTGGATGGTTATGACCCGAGGTCGAGAGACTCGTAATCATCAGCAGTTCTCTGCTCTAAACACTACCGATTTCGACCCCAAGATGTTTCTTCACCTCGACCAAAACTATGGTTCGTCGTGTTTTCCTCCCAGCTTGCAGCGTCGAGACACAGCCCAGCAAAATCCCTTCGATGGGCTGTTAAAAGATAGCCACCCATGTAAGAATACTTCATTGCCTGAAGAAAATGGATTCTTGAAAGGTTCGCATTGCTCTGCTCCACGCGGGCTCGATGCTAAAAACAACAATTCGATCGATGCTGCTAGTGCTCCAAAGAGAAAGTTTCTCATTTTCGACCGTTCTGACAATAATACGAGGCTGTACTTCAGCCATCAAATTTCTCCTGGGAATGAGGCTATTGCCTCCAATTACTGCGAAAAAGTATCTGCTGGGGTTGATAAATCGCTCGAAGAAAAATGGGATGAAAATCATGTAACTGAAGAAGTAGGCGATATCCACGAAGATACTGAAGAACTCAACGCCCTACTTTACTCGGACAGCGACGAGGAGTACGATGATGACTATGAAGAAGTAACTAGCATGGCTCGTGCCCCATTTGACACTGAGGATATTTCTGAAAAAGTGAGAATAACCGAAGAATTGGCCAGCTGTGGAGGCTCGTCGAAAAGGCAAAGATTGCTCGACGTCAAGTACAAGGAACTAACTTCGACAGCGCAAGAAAGGAAAGTTAAAGTTCACGAGGCATTAAATATCTTAAAGACTATCATCCCAGGATCAAATAGCAAAGATCCAATCTCCTTAATCGACGATGCGATCGTCTACCTAAAGGCAATGAAAAACGAAGCTGAGTCTCTCGGCTTCTTGGAACCTTCCACTTGTTAAGGGTGCTTTGTTGGGGAGAGGGGTGGCCTGAGAAACTGTGAAAGCTCTTACCTTTGGTCGATTATTGAGTGAGATATGAAGAAAGCTCTCACCTTTGCCATCAAAGTCACTCGCTCTCATTGCCAAAGAAAAAGAACAACGCGGGTAATGATTGTTGACTTGGAAAAGATGATTCTTTTACAACTCTTTTTATGTGGTGGGCAGATTTGCTGTGAGTGAGGACTTCCTTTCTTTTTTTTCTGGGATTTGAGGTGAAAAAGGTGCGAAGACTTGTGTGGATTTTGGTGAGCATGCGCGAGCGATTGGTGATTAAGGGTCCCACAATCCATTCGAAAACACCTTTGTGGTGTTGTTGATTTCAATGCTTTTTTTTAGTCCATGGAAATGCCTTTGTATTGAAGCTGTTGAGTTGAGACTAGTGTTTCAAGGGCCCCACTTCACCCCCTATTCGTTTCCCATTTTCTTGATTTTCTTTCGTGTTGTGTGGTATGTGCTTGTAATGAGACTTTCTCGTGTATATCTGCATGTAATAATTTCGTGGTTGTATTGTAATGATTTGGTTTGAACTTACTAAGTATGAATTCGGCATATTATTTACATAGTCTACGATTGGTATTTTTGCATGTGGCAGGGGCATCTGCCTATGTTTATACTGAAAAAAATCTGTATTGTGTTAGGTGATGTGGGCTGATTCAACTACGGTTGTTCAAGAATTTAGTAAAGGTCATTATTCAAAAAGATTGTTAGATGATGCCATGATTAAGATTCTCTAATATTATGTTATTTGAGTGCTATTAGTTATGAGATGACTGAACGTTATAACTAACATATAATAGCATCATATTAACTCGTGGGGACAATACTTAAAAACTAACTCCACGTTTTCCTTGCAATCAAGAAAGAACCAAACCAAAAAAGGGCAAAAAAAAAAGAAAAGAAAGAAAATGTTGTCAGAAGTGGGATTTGAACACACGCCCTCTCTCGAAGACCAGAACTTGAGTCTGACTGAAATCTACACGAAATATTCTTCGTATTTAAATGGTGACAGCATTTAGAAAACATTAAAAAGAGGATTATAACAACGTAGTTCATTAGATTTACAAAATAAGGACGCAAGTCCGTATGTAAGAAGGCCACGTCAGCATATTATTTACCAACGACAAAAACAATTGGAAGGTACTTCTCACTGTAAACCACAACGAAAGCCAAAGAAAAAAGAATCTCAACGTATATATCATCATATCAAAAGCAGCAGGACAAATATGGCCAACTCTCTCTAATTCCTTCTTCGACCAGCCTTTGATCGCCTTCTCGAATTCCCAGGAGATGATGACGACGACTGGTTTGACCCTACGCCCAAAACAGTTCCTCCTCCGATGCCGTTTGGATCTGTCTTGCTTATCATTCTTTGGGCTTTGACGTAAACTTTCATATCCCTTATCTGAAATGATAACTCACTCACACAGTTAACATTCGAAACCAAAACGTCTGCAAAAGTTTAAGTTGAGTGCCTGTGTGTGTGTGCGTGTTGATAGATACCTGTTCTTCTAAGTCAATTATGGTGTTGTCCTTGGACTTGCAAAGTGATCTTTCCCTGATGATGCAACAGAGAGCCAATAAATTCATTGATTAAAAAACACCAGCAAAGCAACTTAAGCTAAGAAGACTGTGAATGATGATTACTACCTTTCTTCAATTTCTTTGTATTTACTCTGTAGGAGTTCTTGCTTCTTCATAAGCTCCTCGTTTTTCTATAAATAAGGAGAGAATTTTTGTATCTGAGTGAGCAGCATTAGGGAGAAATCATAAAGGAACGACGATAAGCAAGCATGGGAAGGTTACAGCAGCAACGGTCTTCTTTTCCTCTGAATATTTTTCCAATTTGTCTTGAAGATCATGTGTCATAGAAAACACAGCCTTTTCGGATGCTTTTTTTATCGATGCGTCTCTATTGCTCCTCGCCTCGGCAAGTAACGATTCATAATGCTGTATGCGACAGAAAACAGAAATCATTACTGACATGGGCTAATACGAACTCAAAGGTTAAGCAACATGGACTTCACTCACTTGTCTCTGAGTGTCCAACTGACTTGCAAGAAGACGGTTGTACTCATCCAGAACCTATTGCACGAAATTAGCAAGAAAAAATTGAAAAGTTCGGCCCAAAAATATGAAGAACTAATCAAAATGAGAAATAAGTCTATTTTCCTGAAACACACATACCCCTTCAATTTTGCTGCTAAAGAGGGCCCCATCCAATCCTTCGTCTTCTTCATATCCACATGTCTCACACTCTTCAGCCGAACTACACCGGGAATCTACAGTGCTTGATTTCCCGTTAGCCTTTGATTGGTTCAAGCGATGGACATATTTGTCACCAACGTAATCCCAAATCTGTTGATTTTCCAGCTCGAGCGAAAAATGATGTTGCTTGTCTTTCCAGTGTCCCCTAGCGTGGCCTTTCTCATACCTAATTGATTAGAACAATGGTTTCAGAATAGATTGCAAGATTGAGTTGTTACATGCCTACAAACGAAAGCTAAGTCTAAAGAGGATGAAGTGACCTATTTAATCGTACCTTCCACATCCCACGAAACCACAAATCAAACATATCCAAAGGTTCTTGTCACTTCCACAAACTGCACAGATGGGTTTTTCATCTCGTTGCTGGCAAAGTCGGCAAACCTATGAAAGAAAGAGGGGACAAGCAGAAAATAATCATACAATTATTGATTTTTTGGGATCTACCAATTCTCAAACAAAGAAATAGGTAGGTTAAGCTTAAAATATTCTCCACAAGTCAACCAAATCCAAAGTGATAAATTACAAGCATAGATACAACAGAGAAGCAAAACACAGATTGACACTTACTGGGCAAGATACGGTCCACTTTGAAATGCACGAACATTGAAACGAATGATCACACAAAGTGCTGCGTATCCCACTGGTATCTGGATCTAGTCTTTCTGATATTCTCATCAAAGGAGAACGGCATAATTACAAGATAGATTTTTTTGCAGTTAAAGTTATTTAAGTTAGCAAGGGAGGGGAACTTACCAAGACAAATAGGACATGAAGGCAGTGCAGTGTAATCAGCGGGAGCTAGACTAGCAATATCCTCAGAATCACTGTACTCAACTGATTGCACAAAATATATATTGCATACCTCAACCTGTAAATGTAATCACTACGCCAAATAAGGACATACAAAAGGATAGCAGCCAATAAAACACAATCCATACCTCTGACCGCCTAAATCTTTTGCCGTTGTAACTGCAGTAGAATCCATCAGCAGCTAATTGATTTTCTAACCTTATCAAAACACTATATCTATCGTCCACGCCATCATTTCTGATAGAGATACAAATGCCCAATAGTCAAAAGAAACTAAAGAAATCAGAAGACATTAATTGCATTAACAAAGTTTCATGCCAAAAATCTAACGTTTCATGTTAATCGAACAAAACTATCAACTCGGTAATCTCCCACTAATGATAACCCCATCATTACAACAACAAGAAACCCATTACGTTACCTCAAGAAAAGAACCTCCACAAAGTGAGGAACATCGCTCCCGCAAAATACCATAAAGTCGTCCTCCGTCATGTAGTTGGGCACAGCGACGACGAACAAGAGGGTAGTCCGAGCGGTGATGTCGGCTACGGTGGCAACGACGGGGGATGCGGCGGACGGTAACTGACGAAAGAGGTGCGCGACGCCCATCAATTGGGACGGCTTCAATTGACCATCATCCTTGTATGTTCTCACGGTGTGTAGGGGTTGAGGGAAATCCACGGTGTGGATTTTCAGACTGAACATTTCTGGGCTCTTTTTTCAACGATTTCTCCACTCCCTTCTCGTATGATTGATCAATCGATCCTGACAATCCTTAACGTTCTTCAATCCGAAGATTTAAGCGTCAAACTATGTAGGGTTCACGCCAATTCTTTTCTTTTCCTCCCCAGTCGAACGGAATCAGATTCTTGAACAAGAAATGTAGTGTCGTGTTAAGGTCGAAGTAAAAGCGTGCTATCAGCTATACAAAAGGAATGCCACAATAGTGATAACGCTGTAATCTAATGCTAAAATAAAAATGGGAATAGTGTATTTTCTTCTAGTTTTAATTCTTCTTCTATAGTGGATAATACATTAATTTCTGATTATAGATTGAGTCGTCTTTATTTTGTTTAATCGAAATTTGTTATGTTTGATTCAAAGTTGGCCTAGTAATTACCTAGCGGATGATTTTGAAATGCAATAATAATATATTATTCTAAAATGTCTATATTCCGACATAATGTAAGCACTGACATTATAGTATACAAATTATCCATCCCTATAAAATCCACCATTCCATTTCTAAACTCCTCAAAATACCCTAAAATATTACATAACAATATAATTGAAGATGGGCACCATTCCACGTCAACCCTATGCTTAAGCTAGCCAAGCTTTCACCACCAAGGTTTTCACGCCACCTTGGTCAACTCAGAGTTCAACCACCGCCGCCCAAATTCCTCGGTCCCTCCGCCGTCGAAGGCCTGCCGGACTTCCGACCGACGCCGCCGACGCTACCCAGGTATGTTTTTATAGTACGCTCATTATCAGAAGCTCATAGACAAAGGCTACACACTACCTTTGAAAGGTAGGTAATAGAATCACAATCTGTCGCCATTTATTCGATTCTTGGTAAAAAAAAAATTGATCTTTACCAGAAATTTGGCAGACATGAGCCAGCCAAATCACACTGATGGTTATTTGACATGGTCATCGATTGGATTCCTGGGATGAAAGACATCAAACTAAGAGGTTCATACGCACAACAGATCCAAAGGACATCATGCTTGATTTCGTAATCCAAGAAACTGAAGCTATAAGGAGAAGGAGCGCCTTAATCCTCAACACTTTCGAAGCCTTAGAGAAGATGATGTAGGCTCATTGTTAGCTAGGCATGTTCCCACGAGTCTACACAGTTGGTCCACTGCAATCGATGGTCCAAGCCCACGTCCACGACCCAAGGCTCGAGGCCATGGGTTGCTTGTGGAAAGAAGACAGTATATGCATCGAATGGCTCGATGCAAATGAGCCCAGCTCAGTCGTCTGCGTTAATTTTGGAGCATCACTGTTATGTCTGCCCATCAGATGAAGGAATTTTCTTGGAGACTCGCTAATAGCAAGAAGCCATTTTTATGGGTTATTCGGCCGGATTTAGTCGCCGGAGAGAAAGCTATGTTGCCGGCGGATTTTGTGGCCGAGACTAAAGATCAGAGCTTGATGGTGTATTGGTGCGACCGAGAACGGGTGCTCAAGTATTCGGCGATTGGAGGGTTTCTGACTCACAGTGGGTGGAATTCGACGCTTGAGAGCATCGTCGGCGGAGTTTCAATCATTTGCTGGCCGTTCTTCGCCGAGCAGTAGACGAATTTTATGTATAGCTGTCAAAGGGGAATTGGGATGGAGATAATTGATAACGATGTGAAGAGAGATGAAGTTGAAGATATAGTAAGAGAATTGATGGATGGCGAAAGGGGTAAGGAAATGAAAGAGAATGCCATGGATTGGAAGAAGGCGGCACAAGAAGCTGCTGAGGTTGGTGGGTCTTCGTTCTTGAATTTGCAGTGAAGATGATCAACGATGTGCTTTTGCAGTAAAAAATACTCCCTCCGTCCCAAACGATTATGGACATTTGGGGTATGGCACGGTTTTTAAGAAATTGAATATTTTAATAATATAGTACAATTAAAAGGTGAAAAAGTGTATATTTTGACACGTCTTTTAAGAATATATAATAGTATTATATTGATTGTTTGTGGTAGTTTTTTGCTATAAAAGGAAATGTCCAAAATGGTTTGGGACGCCCGATATAGTAAAATGTCCAAAACGTTTTGGGACGGAGGTAGTAAATACATATTCCGCTCTTACTTATAGAATTTATTTGTTGTTCTTAAATACCAATAGTTTTACAGTTTTCCAAAATAAAAAAAAAATATTGATTATTACCAATTTTCCTTGTCTTAAATAGAAATTGTTAATTAATTAAGATAATATAATTAATTAAGGGTATAATGGAGATTTTATTTAATAATATGAATGTAATATGCTTAACACAACATAGAGTATAAAATTAGCATTAAAAAAATGGTCAATTCGAAATCACGTCCCATTAAGGGTTTGATTTCGAATTCAGACCCTATTTGAGAATTTTTTAGGTGAAAGAACTCATTTTGTGTTGTGTAAAAAGTGGTATGAAAGATATATGAACTGGTATAGAATGATCGTTTTGTGTTACAAACTTCAACATACTGGTATGTATGAGCAATGAAGTGGTACTGCAGAAAATAAATTGGCATCAGATGATCATAAACTGGTATCGAATTATGGTTTTGTGGTACAAAATTTCAACATACTGGTATGTAAGAACAATGAAGTGGTATTGACAGAAAATGGGTCCTTAAAACTAAATTTTCTGCCAAGAGGGCTTGGATCGTAAATGATAGTTATAAGGAGATTTGAAATAAAAATGGCCCTTAAAAAAAGTGACGTTGCAAATTCATAGACTTTTTGAAAAACTCGAAATTGGCCCAGTAATAAACGAGAAGATGATTGACTTCTCATATGTCGCATTCGTTTTATGTTGAGACGTCGTAATAATTGTTATCTATGCATAATATGGACACTGTTACGAATTAAAATAAGTGACTGTTGCTTGTCAACTATTGTGATATGCTCAAATGACGGAGCGAAAAATGTAAATAAAATATACTTAACTTTTTTTGGATTTTGTCCAAGATAACAGGGACGGTTATAATTATATAATTACATGCTAATATAATTATATTAGCCTTAGCATGCAATGGGTGACGTAGCGTGACTAAACACGGCAAGTCACCCCATTGCATGTTGACACGTAAGCACTGACATAATTTGGACGAATATAATATATTTAGTCGGATTATGACATGTGATATTATAAAGTAAGAAGATTTGGAATCCTTGTTCAGACTATATATTCTAATAATGCCGGCAAGTCACTCACACGTATGTGTGACGGTGACAATCACGTAGACAGATTTGGTGTGATTGCAGAAAAGTTTGAACATCTTAGGAGCAAAATTTGCTTTAGCTTTTGCAAGGGAAATATAATATGAATTCCATGCACAGTGCCCAACCAATCATTTATAGATTCTCTCATTTATCATATACAAGTTAGGTTTTACGTACTCGCAGTATTTATTGAGAGCAGATGCGTAAAGGCAAAGGGTACACATTACATACACGTCTCACAGCAAACATAAATAAATAAATACTAATAATATAGATTTAAATATATTACTCCTTTTTTTAATGTTCCGCCTGTTCAACGTTTATATGTGTGGACTGCTCGCTCAAATCCCAAGAAGGTGGGCGATAAAAACGTACACAATAATAGTTTCAGATTTTTCTTCGTTGAACACAATGCAAGTTGCATCGCGTGCGACAGAAAATTAAATTAAATTATTATTGTTGGAGTCGGCATTTCACTAGTAATATTTTCCTATTGTTTTTCTCCTCCTACCGAACTCCATTTACCCCTATAAATCCCACATCTCATTCTCCACACTCTATCGTCAATAATCTCAACTCCTCAAAGATCATAAACAAACAAAAAATAAGAAAGACGAAGATATACTGAAAAAAAAGAATGGGGATTACACCTGAAAACAACAAGCCACAACACATCGTATGCATACCATACCCAGCGCAAGGCCATGTTAACCCCATGCTTAAGCTCGCCAAGCTTCTTCACAATCAAGGCTTTCACATCACCTTCGTCAACACAGAGTACAATCACCGTCGCCTAGTCAAGTCCCTTGGTCCCTCCGCCGTCGCCGGCCTGCCGGACTTCCGTTTCGCCACCATCCCGGATGGGCTTCCGTCCACCGACGCCGACGCTACCCAGGACGTACCCTCTCTGTGTGCTTCCACCACCACGACTTGCCTCGAGCCGTTCTGCGAGCTCATAGAGAGGCTCAACGACGGAGGCCAAGGCCCGCCGGTGACGGCCATAGTCTCCGACGGCGTGATGAGCTTCACCCTCGCGGCGGCTGAGAGGTTCGGCTTGCCTGAGGTTTTGTTTTGGACGACCAGCGCTTGTGGGCTTCTCGGCTACACACAGTATCAGAAGCTCGTAGAAAAAGGCTACACACCTTTGAAAGGTAAGAAAGGTAAATTACAGCGAACTTATCAATGTTTCTTGAACTTGGAAGATTTATCTTCAATCTTTGTCACAGATACGAGCCAAGTCACGGATGGTTACTTAGACACGGTCATAGATTGGATTCCTGGGATGGAAGACATTAGACTAAGAGACATCCCATCGTTCATACGCACCACAGATCCAAAGGACGTCATGCTCAACTTCGTAATCCAAGAAACTGAAGCCATCCCAAGGGGGAAAGCGTTGATACTCAACACATTCGACGACTTAGAGAAAGACGTCCTAAATTCTTTGTCAGAAATGTTCGCGCGAGTCTACGCCGTCGGCCCTCTTCAGCTGATGGTTCAGAACCACGTCCGCGACCCAAGGCTCGAAGGCATCGCATCAAGCTTGTCGGGAAGAGCGATCCTAAACCTCGCCGGAGTCGCCGGAATCGACCGGAGAAAGAGATCGGATCGAGACGTGCTCTCAGCCAAGGTTCGTCGGCACGCGCATGAGGCGTCACGGCCGTGAACCGGGGCAGTGTTGATATGATGGAGTTGCTGCCCGGTGTCACGGCCGTGACAAGGAAAGCACGTGGCCGTGAACAGTGCAGTCACGGCCGTGACGAGTGCTGCAAGAGGCTGTGACTATCGACTATGAAGAGATTGGAGGCCCGACTTGGTCACGGCCGTGACGGGAGATGCGAGAGCCCGTGACGCTCGGCAGTGTGGAAGGCTCGATGGTGTCACGGCCGTGACAGTTATGTCCGTGGCCGTGACTGATGGCAGTGAACACACATGAGGAAGAGCATGCTTGGTCACGGCCGTGACGAAGGATGTCACAGGCCGTGACCTGTCACGAACTTCTTGCTTGGGTCATGCTTTGCTTGCTAGGTTCATGCACAAAGGCAAGAGGGCACGTGGGGCAATCTAGGACGTCCAAGTGGCTAAAGATTGATGGCTAGGATCAAGCCCAATTCACACAATGGGTGTGAATTGCATCTATAAATAGATCTCAGATTTCTCTGTTTTGGGTGATCACTTTTGAGAGCTTATTTCTTTGTGTAGAGAGAAAATCACTGTGAGGGTAGAACACGGAAGTTGTAGAGGCTTGAGTGCTGTGTAAACTTCGTGTTGGTGACTAAGTGAAAAGAAGCTCGGTTGATCCGTGGACGTAGGTACAAATTGTGCCGAACCACGTAAAAATCCGGTGTTAGAGTTGTGTGTGTTTGGGTTGCTTAACTTGGGTTGATTAAGCTCGTTATAGCTTGAATCAATCCTTAGAACTAGCAAACACGGAAATTACATTGAATAACGAATCCAACGGTGGTCATCCCCCAACAAAGCTTATGGAAGGAAGACAGTAGATGCATCGAATGGCTCGATGGAAAAGAGCCCAAATCAGTCGTCTACGTCAATTTTGGGAGCATCACTGTTATGTCACCCCATCAGATGAAGGAATTTGCTTGGGGACTTGCTAATAGCAAGAAGCCATTTTTATGGGTCATTCGGCCGGATTTAGTCGCCGGGGACAAGGCTATGTTGCCGGCGGATTTTGTGGCCGAGACTAAAGATCGGAGCTTGATGGTCGATTGGTGCGACCAAGAAAGGGTGCTCAAGCATTCGGCGATTGGTGGGTTTCTGACTCACAGTGGGTGGAATTCGACGCTTGAGAGCATCGGCGGCGGAGTTCCAGTTATTTGCTGGCCGTTCTTTGCCGAGCAGCAGACGAATTGCAGGTATAGCTGCGTCGAATGGGGAATTGGGATGGAGATTGATAACGATGTGAAGAGAGATGAAGTTGAAGCGATGGTAAGAGAGTTGATTGACGGCGAAAAGGGTAAGAAAATGAAGGAGAAGGCTGTGTATTGGAAGAAGAAGGCACACGAAGCTGCTGAGATTGGAGGGTCTTCGTTCTTGAATCTGCATAAGATGATCAACGATGTGCTTTTGCAGTAACGACTTCGTTATTGTCATGAGTAAGAATTGATTCTAGGTACTATAATTATTGAGCTTTATCTATTTATATTTTAATTTTGTTTTATTCAGGTTTTAATGCGTGAAAATTGAATCGATGATGTAGTTTGTGAATTTATCAATAGTGCGCTTGATTCGCGTATTTGAACAAAATCGCTTGATTCTAAATTATGAAATTCAAAATCGTAATTTCAAATCTAAATCCATTGTTTGACAAACGTTAGGACTTCGAAATTTGAATTTCAAAAAAGAGCTCGACTCGAGCTCGTGAAGCTCATCGAACTCGTTTCTAACCTTTGCTAAAATAATGTAAAAAACATAAAAACAAAATAAAAATCACGAATAATATAAAAAGTTAGCTTGAGCTCGAGCCGGCTCATTCGCGAACCCATGACGAGCTCGACCTCGACAAGAACTCGCCGAGCTCGAGCCGGCTCATTCGCGAATCCATGACGAGCTCGAATTACTCATCGAGTTGCGAATCGGCTCGACTCAATCCCAAGAAGTCTTTTATTAAGAGAAAGGGCCTTGGTTAAACTGCCTTAATTTATACCTAATTTGGTCTGTATAAATAGTTAATTAAATGGAATTACTTAAAATAACCATCCACTAACCTTAATTAAAGGGAATTACTTAAAATAACCACCCATTAACAATAGTTACAAAGCTCAATTCAACAAAAACATTAAATATATTTTTTGCACACACGTTAGGTTGTGCAGGATATACTAGTGATAATTAAGGACGTACAAAATAATAGTTTCATATTTTTTTTGTTTCGTATTGAAACACAATGCAAGTTGCATCGTGGGCCACAATTCGTGGCCGTGGGGGACAGGAAATTAAATTATATTGTCAATTATTGAAGTTGGCATTATAGTGTACGGTACACATATTTTTCTATTTTTTTCTTCTCCTCCTACCGATCTCCACTTATCGCTATAAATACCACATCTCATTCCAAACTCGTTCGTCAATAATCTCAGCTCCTCAAATCATAGATAAACAAAAAATAAGAAAGACGACGAAAATACTGAACAAAAATGGGGACTATACCTAAAAACAAGAATCCACAACACATAGTATGGACAGGCTGGTCTGGCTAAGAAAGGAGAATACTACTTAATTAAGCACGACTGTGAAAGAATTCAGGGGAATCCATCTACGTCTTTTTTGATTTTCGCGGTATGTTACCTATCTTCCTCTTTATAAATCTCGTTTCTGCATTATAGTTCCATGCTATTTATTAGTCCTTTCTGATAATATATTTCTTTTGCGAGCTCATAGAGAGGCTCAACGACGGCAGCCAAGGCCCGCCGGTGACGGCCATAGTCTCCGACGGCGTGATGAGCTTCACCCTCACGGCGGCTGAGAGGTTCGGCTTGCCTGAGGTTTTGTTTTGGACGACCAGCGCTTGTGGCCTGCTCGGTTTCCATTTTGTTTTCATTTTTCCTTTTCTGATGAAAATTATCATAATTGCCATAGTGTTGTTGGCTACGGTCACGACCTCGGCCAACGATCACGATCACGACCACTTCCACGACCTCGATTATTATACTTGCCACGACCGCGAAATCTATTGCCTCGTTCACTTTGATAAGTGTTCATATTGACTTCATGAATTGGAGCAGAGCCCGTTGGTCGTGATTGATGGTTCTTCAATAATAACTCATTATTTTGTTCAGCAAAGAGGAGACATGAAATTAATTCTGAATATTTCTTGAAATCCTTTTCACGATATTGTTGTTGTAACAACAAATTCGCTGCATGGAACGTGGTGAAGGTTTCTCCATCATACTTGCTTCTGTAACTTCCTGTCCACACAATCTTAATTGAGAAGTAATTCTGAACATAGCAGAATTATAATCACTTACAGATTTATAATCTTGGAACCGCAAGTTTGTCCATTCATATTGGACATTTGGTAGGATCACAATCCTCTGATGGTCATATCTTTCTTTTAGATTAGTCCACAAAATAAGTGGATCTTTCACAGTGAGATATTCCACCTTTAAACTTTCGTGAAGGTGGTGACGGAGAAATATCATGGTCTTGGCCTTGTCTTGGCTCGATGCCTGATAAACGTATTTTTAATACGTTTATTGTTACGTTTATTTGGGTTATAATAAGAAATTATTGGTCATTCCATGCATTTTATGGCTTTATTTACACCCATTTAAATATTGTAGGACCTTCGAACGGTTATCAAGCGAAAAGGAACGAAAACGAGGCGAAAACGACGCAAAAACGGCGAAGTATGAAGCTGCCAGCCATTAGTCACGGCCGTGAATCACCTCACAGGAGGCCGTGAACGTGGGCAGTGAGAGTAAGAAGAAGAAAGCCTCCAGTGTCACGGCCGTGAACCTGATGTAAGTAGCCGTGAATGTGGACAGAAAGTTCAAAGGAAGGCGTCACGGCCGTGAGCTCCTTTGCAAGAGGCCGTGAACGACGGCAGAGAGTTGGAGAAGCTTAATTCACGGCCGTGACTGATCTCGCACGAGGCCGTGAAGCTCGACAGAGAACTCTAAGAAGAAACTACCACACTCTTCACGGCCGTGAGGGCTTATGCAACAAGCCGTGAATCAAGGCAGAGAGTTCAACGAATGGAAATTCAACGCCTTCACGGCCGTGACACCTCATGCAAGAGGCCGTGACCTATACCAGAGAGTCAATATTTAGGGTTTAAGCCGCCGTCACGGCCGTGAAGCGTGTTGCACGAGGCCGTGACTCATGCCAAAAAGTCAAGAAATAGGGTTTTTAGCCGCCGTCACGGCCGTGAAGGCCCGTTAAGAGGCCGTGAACGTGCCAAAATGCAGGGTTTTAGCCCATTTTCGAAGCATAAAAGGGGGACTCTACTCAGAACTAAAAAAGAACTCCATAGGGACGAAACTTAGAGCTAAAAAAGAGGAGGAAGAACACTAGAAGCAATCCGTGATTCGGAGAAGCTCAAGGGACGATCTAACAACGAAGCCACGCTCATACGATCGAGGAACGAGAGCTACACCTCAGAAACGCCATTTTCACTTCTTAGGGAAGTTTTCATGAGTTCTCTATCCTCGTTTACTTTGAATCTCGTTGTTGTTTTGCCTAATATGAGCAGCTAATCCTCTTGTGTGTTTGGGAATAGATGAACGTTGGGATATGTTGTAGTTAAGGCGTAGGATAATCGTGAACACGTGTATTCGACTATTTATCGATCTATGATATTGTTTCTTCGTATCAATATGTCTATGTGTTGATGTGCATGTGTGGTATATCGTTTAGGGCGACAGCTAAATAACGATTAGGCCGTTCGTAGACGTTAGGAATCGAGTATAGGGCGACAGCAAATACTCGATCCTCGCCGTCTAGTAATCGCTAAACTTAGATCCCCACGAACGTTTAGGGCGACAGCAAATCCGTGAGTGGGTAGAAAATTACTGCGATTTAGTCGATAATCATGTATGAGCGATATTCCGTAAGCCTTAGCCAACAAAACTCAGCGGGATTCGAATCCCGGACACATATTTATCACCTTAAGTCACTCTTACTATTTCTAGTTGTGCCTCCTTGTCTTCCAATCCTTTAAGTTGCGTTGTTAAATTAGTTCATAATACAAACAAATCCTGCTATTTTATTTAGGTTAAATATCGAATCGATAGGTCAATACTAGTAATCAATTTATTCCTCGTGATCGATACTCGGATATTCACTATAGCTATATTACAAACGATAGGTACACTGCCTATCGCGCGTGATTTTAGTTATAATATATTCGTTTTAATTATTACTTGACGTACTCACACAAACATTTATTTAAAATACACGCACGCGATCAAGTTTTTGGCGCCGTTGCCGGGGAATAGATTGATATTAGGAACACCCTAGTTCGGTAATTTAGCCATTTTATTTTACATTTTCTCAATCGTTCGTTAATTGCATTATTTGTTTCCTACATCATTATTAGTCCGTTACCTTTCCAACGTATTTATCTAGATCTTCGCTAATTTTCAGTTTCGCTAATTGAAGGTACTGTTTGACGGTGGATGACCCGAAGCCACCCATCAGGTCCAATTGTTGAAGGAGATCCAGATTTCGAGCGGAAATTGCGAAGGCAGCTCAGATACAATTCAGAAGGCACGGCTAGTAACTATCAAGAAGCGTTAGTAAGCTACTCAGAGGACAACTCTCAGGAGTCGGCAGAGAATTCTCGAACAGAGGCATCTGTAGACGGTCGAGAGACAGAAGTCGAGATGGCTGAACGCAGAGTACCGGTCCACCAGGACCAAGAAGAGGAACAATCTCTACAAGACCTACTCAAGAGTGCCTCCCTCGGCGGAACTGAATCGGCAATCGTTATTCCGCCGATCGAGAACAACAATTTCGAACTGAAGCACGCCTGGCTTCAGATGATCTTTCAGACGGCCCAGTTTGAAGGAAATCCCGATGATGATCCGTACTCCCACCTGAAGGCTTTTCTTACAGTAACAGACACCATTAAGATTAATGGGGTCCCGAGTGATGCGATTAAACTAATGTTGTTTCCATTCTCACTCAAGTACAGGGCGAAGGATTGGTTGGAGATGTTACCGCCCAGATCGATCACTACGTGGGAAGAACTACGAGCAGCATTCATCGGCCATTACTTCCCACTGCAAAAGGTATTACGGTTGAAGACGGAGATTTCCCTTTTTCACCAGAAGGATTCAGAGAATCTTTACGAAGTGTGGGAGCGATACAAATCCTTATTGAAGAAATGCCCACAACACGGGATGTCGAAAGCTGCTATGATCAACCGATTCCACGAGGGCCTCAATGATCAGACTGTCCATATGCTAGACGGAGCTGCAGGAGGAGGACTCGTGAAGCTCAATGCCACGGACGCGTGGAATTTGATTGAGGATTACTCGAGGAACAGTTTCATGAGGGGCAATACCAGGATGAAGACACCCGGTGTGTTCGGAGTCAGCGAGGAGACGGCCACTAGTGCCAAGATCGAGGCACTCCAGCAACAAATCGCCTCGACGAACTCCCAGTTGCAGACGGTGATAGGTGCATTACTTCCCAAGTCCGGGCAGATACAGCCCGTGAACGCCGTAGCGACCACCACACCGACGCAGCATACATACATACCCTTGTGCGGAATTTGTGGCGCAGCCCACGAGACCTCAGAATGCCAACTTGGGCAGCCGCTGGAGCACGTAGACTATATGGGCAATTACCAAGGTGGCCAGCGAAGTTTCCAGCCTCGGGCGCATCCAAACTTGGCATACGGAAATCAGAACCATCAGGGCCAAGGACCGCCAGGATTTCAGCCCAGACCGTCCGGATTCCAAAACGGGCCGCCACGACAGTACCAGAACGCACCCGCAGGAGGATCTGATGACATGAGGGAGATGAAGGACATGATGAAGACTCTCCTCACAAATTTCAGCAACACCACTCAAGCCCACGAGAGTCGAATGAATAAGATGGAGGAGTACATAGAGGTACGTGCCCAGAACACAGACGCCTCTATCAAGAAATTGGAGCAACAAGTGGGCCAGATGGCGAAGCAGTTGGCTGAGCGAACTCAGGGATCACTCCCAAGTTATACCGAACCAAATCCTAAGGAGTATTGCAAGGCGGTCACCCTGAGAAACGGAAGAGAGTTGCAAGAGGTACCTCCCAAGAAGAAATCAAATGATAAAGCTGAGGTCGAGGTCCACGACGAGCCAGAAGTGGAAGTAGGCAAAGGCGATAATATTGAGAAAGCCGAAGCTGAGAATGAAAACGCTGAAGCTGAAAAGGAAAAGGTCGAGCCTCAGAAAGAAAAGGCAAAGGAGATCGAGCGGCCACCGGTGAAGCCATACCAGCCAAAAATTCCTTACCCAGCTCGACTAAAGAAGGACAAAGACGAGGCACAATTTGGTAAATTTATGGGTATGTGTAAGGAATTGCATATTAACTTACCTTTTGTTGAAGCTATTACACAGATGCCCAGCTTCGCCAAGTTCTTGAAGGACTTACTGACGAACAGAAGGAAGCTCGAACACGTCTCCACTGTATGTCTGCGAGGAGAGTGCTCGGCGATACTCCAAAACAAGATCCCTAAGAAGCTTAAGGACCCAGGGAGTTTTACTATTCCCTGTCTTATAGGAGACTTAGTTGTTGAGCGTGCGTTAGCTGACCTAGGTGCTAGCATTAATTTAATGCCATATTCAATGTTTAAGCGCTTAGGATTAGGTGAGCCACGACCTACTAGGATGAGCTTGCAATTAGCCGATAGATCGTTGAAGTATCCTCGAGGTGTTATCGAGGACGTTCTAGTTAAAGTGGATAAGTTCGTAATTCCTGCTGATTTCGTTATCTTAGACATGGAGGAGGATGATAATGTCCCGTTGATATTAGGCAGACCGTTCTTAGCCACAGGAGAAACCATGATAGACGTTAGGAATGGTACATTGACGTTGACAGTAGATGGAGAAAAGGTTACATTTAGTATGACGGATTCGATGAAAAAGAGCGGCGAGCAAGATGATAAATGCTATTTCTTAGACGTATTTGAGCACGACTTTCTTTTTTCCGTGCAAGGTCTGTCACAGGTCGGCGAGCAGGACATGCATACACTTATGGCAATCGACGAGTGTGGGGAGGAGGTCGACGAGCCTATCATAGCCATCGATGAGAGCAGCGAAGAGGACAAAGAAAAGAGCTCGGTCGAGGAGCCACCATTCCTAGAGTTAAAGCCGCTGCCCGACCACCTCGAGTACGCATTCCTTAGCAGCAATGGAGGGCTACCAGTCATCATCTCGTCGAGCCTAGACAACGGACAGAAGGGCCAGCTCTTGGATGTGTTGAAAGCGCACAAGAAGGCCTTGGCATGGAAGATATCCGACATAAGGGGTATCAACCCGAGCTACTGCACGCATAAGATCCTCATGGAGGACGATTTCAAGCCGGTCGCTCAACGCCAAAGGCGGCTCAACCCAAATATGAAGGACGTGGTAAAGAAGGAAGTGATCAAACTGCTAGACGCAGGGATGATCTATCCCATTTCAGACAGCGCATGGGTCAGCCCGGTCCAAGTAGTCCCAAAGAAGGGAGGCATGACGGTCGTCACCAATGACAAGAACGAGCTGATTCCGACGAGGACGGTGACTGGATGGCGCGTCTGCATTGACTACAGGAAGTTGAACGATTCGACGAGAAAGGATCATTTTCCTTTACCGTTTATTGATCAGATGTTAGAAAAACTCGCCGGTCATTCATTTTATTGTTTCCTTGATGGTTTGTCAGGTTATCTGCAGATTCCCATAGCACCCGAGGACCAGGAAAAGACGACGTTTACGTGCCCGTTCGGAACGTTCGCGTACCGAAGGATGCCATTTGGCTTATGCAATGCCCCAGCCACCTTCCAGCGATGCATGATGGCCATATTCGACGAACTGGTAGGTGAAGTAATGGAGGTATTTATGGACGACTTTTCTGTGTTCGGTTCCTCGTTTGATGCATGTTTGTCAAATCTGAAACTCGTACTCGCACGATGCGAGGAAACAAACTTGGCACTTAATTGGGAAAAGTGCCACTTCATGGTTCGAGAGGGTATAGTTCTCGGTCATAAGATCTCCTCTAAGGGAATCGAAGTGGACCGAGCTAAATTAGAGACGATAGAAAAATTGCCCGTCCCCTCGAATGTGAAGTCCATTAGGAGCTTTCTAGGACATGCGGGGTTTTATCGTAGGTTTATTAAAGATTTTTCGAAGATCGCAAGACCCATGTCTAGGTTGCTAGAAAAAGATGCCCCGTTTGATTTTAATGACGAGTGCTTGCATGCTTTCAATTTACTTAAGGAACGACTTATCGCAGCACCTATTATGGTCGCCCCTGACTGGGGGCTGCCCTTTGAACTAATGTGCGATGCTAGTGACTATGCAGTTGGGGCCGTGCTAGGGCAGCGTAAGGACAACCATTTCAGGCCGATATATTACGCGAGTAAAACGCTAGACACAGCCCAAGCCAATTACACGACCACCGAAAAGGAGCTGTTGGCCGTCGTGTTTGCTTTCGACAAGTTCAGGTCATATCTTATCCTATCCAAAGTTATTGTTTTTACTGACCATTCTGCTCTTAAGTACTTGTTAGCAAAGCCCGACGCCAAGCCACGGCTAATCAGATGGATCCTACTACTGCAAGAGTTCGATATAGAGATCCGGGACAAGAAGGGTGCGGAGAACCTAGCGGCGGATCACCTCTCTCGACTGGAGGAGTCCGAAATATACCAAAAGGACGGAAGGCCGATACAAGATAGGTTCCCAGACGAGCATCTTTACTCGATACAGGAGTATACCAGTCAGCAAAAGAAGAAATTCTTTTCTGATTTGAGGTACTACTTTTGGGAAGACCCATATCTTTTCAGGCGATGTGCAGACCAGGTGATACGACGATGCGTTGCCGCTCCAGAGACGACACAGATCCTGAGGCACTGCCACAATGGACCGACCGGAGGGCACTACGCAGCCAACAGAACCGCCCAGAAGGTGTTGGAAAGCGGATTCTACTGGCCCACGATATTCAAGGACGCCCAAAGGTACGTTGACACTTGTGATCAGTGTCAGCGCGCAGGTAATATATCGAGACGTGATGAAATGCCCCAGAACTTCATCCTAGTTTGTGAAATTTTCGACGTTTGGGGTATAGATTTTATGGGACCATTCCCTAGTTCGTACAATAATAAGTACATCCTAGTTGCGGTCGATTATGTGTCTAAATGGGCCGAGGCGCAAGCCTTACCCACGAACGACGCTAGGGTAGTCGTTAGATTTCTTCGAGCATTGTTTTCACGTTTTGGGGCGCCTAGGTGCATTATCAGTGATAGGGGTACACATTTCTGTAACACCCAGTTTGCACGCACTTTAGAACGTTACGGTGTTAGACACAGCCTATCCACCCCATACCACCCCCAAGCTAGTGGTCAAGTAGAAGTAGTGAACCGTGAGTTGAAACGCATTCTAGAGAAAACCATAGATGGGAATCGACGGGAATGGGCGAATAAGCTTAACGACGCACTATGGGCATATAGGACTGCATATAAGACGCCAATAGGCACTACTCCATATCGACTAGTTTACGGAAAGGCATGTCACCTTCCTGTTGAACTAGAACATAAAGCCTATTGGGCGATAAAGTCTTTAAACCTCGATTTGGTGCAAGCTGGTGAAAAACGTAAGCTCCAGATCAATGAGGTTGATGAATGGCGTTTGTCGGCATATGATAATGCAAAAATGTATAAGGAACGCTCAAAAGCGTATCACGATAAGAAGATCAAACAACATAGAGAATTTCAAGAGGGGGATCAAGTCCTACTTTTCAATTCTCGTCTTAGGCTTTTTCCCGGAAAATTAAGATCTCGTTGGTCTGGACCTTTTACAGTTACTCGCGTTTTTCCCTATGGTACTGTCGAAATTTCAAATGTTGAGCAGGGAAATTTCAAGGTTAATGGCCATCGACTAAAGCATTATCACGGTGAAGGAGATGACATGGGCACAAAGGAGGTCATGTACCTCGATTTTAAGCTACCATAGAACGAGAAAGGTACGTCCGGCTCACGACGTTAAAGAAGCGCTTCTTGGGAGGCAACCCAGGTATTTTTATATATGTTTTAAGCATTATAAATTAAAAAAAATATATATAAATAATATATATAATAATATTAATTAATAATCTAAAACTTATATAAATTAAAATTAAACAAAACAACAACAATAATAATAACAATAATATTTTAATTAATAATAAGTTTATTACAAACATTGAAGATGGTTACAACGCAGAGTCTAGAGACGAGATAGGAATGATAGTCTTACTTCATAAGAGATGGTTACAATACCATTACAACGTGTGAAAGACCAAAACAAAAGCAAATTAAAACTGCAAATAACACAAAAGATAGAGCAATAGTTTATTTTGCTTCATAAGGGCGGGTTACACACAAGTGCACCTTGTGATAACCCAACACACGAAAGCAAGTAAAACTCCAAACAAGCCCAAAAGAAGAGCAAGGTAGAGTGATACCATATCTAAATTACGACGAATCCTTGCATATTCTTCACTCTCATTCTCACGGTCTTGCTGCTGTCCCCAATACATTGTGGCTAGCTAACTTAGAAATTCTCAAAAATAAGATTGTAAAGACGTGGGATGTATGGTAGATGATGCTATTGTGTTGTTCCACCAATGTCTATTTATAGGCATGAATGGCACAAAAATATCATTATCATACCCGGCAATCTATTAAATGATACAGACGAATTTTTGACTTGGAAGATTTGACGCCGCGTGAGAAAGTGATCTTTCTCTTGTTGATTCCAAGATTTTTCCTCGCTCAAATAGTCCTCGAAAAAAAAAAAAAATTCGTCGATTGCGTGTCAATCATAGTTAAAATAAATATTAAATAATAATCATAATACTCTAAAAAAAATATATATATAATAATTAAAAAAAAAAAAAAAACACGGAAAAAAAAAAAAAAAACGAAGGACAAGTCACGGCCTTGAGAAAAACAACTCACGGCCGTGAATACTATAAGCTACGCCCACTGCCCCAATTCACGGCCTATGACTTCCTAGCTCACGGCCGTGAATTGGAAGATTAAGGCCACTGCTAAGCGTCACGGCTTGTGTACACCAAGTCACGGCCGTGACTCTAACGGTTTAAAAAAAAATAAAATATATTATATATAAAAAATATATATATATATTAATAATAATAAAAATAATAAAAAAATAAAAAATAAATAATAAAAAAAAAAGAAAACGAAAATAATAATACTAAAAAAAAAATAATAATAATAAAAACAAAAAAAAATTATAATATAATAATAATTAAAAAAAAAAAAAATTAAAATAATAATAATAATTAGGTTGTCACGGCCCATGTCTCAAGGGTCACGGCCGTGACACTTGCGGGCTCAACTCACTGTCCGTGGTCACGGCCAATGACTCTCGATTCACGGCCGTGAGCTGTACGAGCGAAACATTACTGCTCTGATTCACGGCCAATGACTCACGATTCACGGCCGTGAATCAGTCGCTTTTCACACTTAAAAACCTATTTTCTTCATCTCTTTCACACCGAACGAAGTAACCACAACCAAGCAATTCTTATTTCTATAATCAACCCCAACAACAACATCGATCCGACCACAATCACCGCTCAAAACAAATCCATCTCTCCTCTGTTTCAACGTGCTTAAATCGACGAGGTAAGAGTTTTTCTCTCCAAAATTATATTCTACGATTGTGGGAATTTTCGAGATTAGGATTGACTTTCGTGTTTACATTGCTCTTTCATGGATATATTGGTGCTATAAACACTTTGGGCTAGCCAGATTTCTTGTTTTCGTTGGTTAATTGCGATTTTGGGATGATGAACCCTAATTTTGAAAATTAGGGATTTTTGAAATGATTGACGAAATTGATTACGTTTAATGGGTTATTTTCTGTTGCTTCGTTGAATGAAGTTCAAAAGTGTGTTTCGATAATCGATTATGGAACTTAGGATACATGTTCTAGCATGTCTATAATGTGTTCGACAAAATGCCGCTTTGAATGTTCATATATTCTTGCTTTAGCTTGTCAATTTTGTCGCTACGTTGGTCGAGTCGAGCTGTGTTGAGTATTTTTTCTCGCCAACTAACATTGGATTTCTAGGTACTATGGGTCGAAGCCGCTCATCTGCATCAACGAGTCGTCAACGTCGAGGCCCAAGCACGAGCCGCACGATGTCACTGCTAGAATCTATGGGGCAGTTTGACGACGAGACGCACCAAGCCCGTTACAACCGGCTAAAGGGCACGGAATTCATTCTGACTGATCAGATTGATCAAGAGACGCTGGCGAAACATCATATTGACCAGCAAGTGGCGGGGTACATGTCCCTGAGCGGCTGGCTCGAATTCTTTCAAATCGACGAGCCAGCATACAAGGAGCTGACCCTAGAGTTCCTCTCCACCTTCTCCTTCGAGGACGGGCGCAATGGAGTTAAGTTCCGGGCGTTTAATGAGGAGCATGCCGTCGATATCGACGATATTTGCCGGGCGCTTGGATTGAGGGTACCATATTTTGGGCGCCAGGGGCCATTCCCAGACGGATATTACAAGGAGTACCTTCAGCATCCGGCAGAGCGCCAGAACTGTTGGGCTGAACTTGCGAGACCCGGCGAACCTGCCTTCAGTGTGAAGACCTCGAAGGCGTCTTCACTCAGGAGTCCCGGCCTGCGCTACATCCACCGATTACTATCGACCTCGCTCACTCCTAGGGGCGACTCGCACGGCGCAATTGGACTGCGTGATTTGTTCTATTTGGCCAAGATGCAACGTGGTCAACTGGTGCATCTAGGGTTGGGGATGGCCTATGCCTTCAGCACCCAAGCTGATGTTCGTAGTCACGGGAAGCTCGCTGTAGGGCCTTTTGTTACGAAGGTTGTCAGGGGACTCAACCTGTGGCCAGAGGATCCACCAGAGATGGCGATAGTGGGTGGCCGAAATCTGGTGAACGAGGAGATGATGCTGAAAATGAAGATGCTGATCAAAGCGCCGAATTGGTCCCGCTCGAACAAGGTTTACGTCTGGCACGAGGTTTATCGTGGGCAGACGGACCTGGGCGAAGAATTCCCCGAGCCACTAGAAATTGAGGGTGTGGGGCCAGTTCCGGTTCACTCAGACACTGCCGGACCTTCCCATTCCTCCGGCTATCACGAGGGCGAGTCATCAGGGGTCGGTCATTACGCGTCGGTCGCAGACTTTCAATCATTGCGCCAAGAAATGCTACGCTACAACGAGGATGCAATTCGACGCGATGAGGAGACACGACGGCGCCAGGAAGAGTATGAGCGCCGAAACGAAGAAGCCCACCGGCGCTATCGCGAAGAGCAACACCGATACGAGCTGGCTCTTCAGGCCATGGAGAACGCGATGAAGCATACACAGGAGTCGGTCAGGCTTGCTCAAGAATCGATGGCTCACCTTCGGCCGCGGCCACCATCACCCCCACCACCACCTTAGTGTTATTTATTTTGTTATGTTTTTCTATTCGTACTCTTTTCTGTTGGTCTAGTACTTAAGTCACTTGTGATGACTAAGACTTAATTTGTTATGTTTTAATATTTTCTATGTGCGTTTAATTTTCTTTTGAGTATTTTCAGGAAACGTGACACGACTTCGAACTACGACACAAAATATGTCAAACTCAGAAGCAACAACCATGTTCAACTACATCAAATGCTTGAGGCAGGACCACGCCAATTTTTTTCAGGGAAGTCACGTTCTTTTCAACTTCTTTTACCTTCTTCTTCTTGATTTTACACGTTGGGGACAACGTGCATCTCAAGTGTGGGGAGGGGGAATTTTGTTAAGGAATATTGTTGAAAAGTTACGTGAAAAAATTTTTATGACGTGTTTTGGCTTTTAAATCTATAGAAGTTTGGCATGATTGTTTGCGTTCATCTCGAATTTAGATTGCACACTAGGGAGTCTAGTGAGCGATAAAGACATGCATCAGTGATTTAATCTTTTCAGCATGAATAGATATAGTATTACTTTGAGAGATTCACACGCATAACCCATGTTCCGTTGTGAGAGTTTGAGCTAACGAGCTTTTGCTCATTTTTCTTGGTTGTGTGAGTAGTGCATAATTTACGTCTCTCTAGAACTTGCTTGTTTGATACGCATTGAAATTGCTTATAGCGTGTTTTGTATGAATATGACGAAGGCATTAGGAAATAAGTCCACGGCCAAAGTTCCTTACCACGACTGATCACCGTAGTTAGCCACTTTGAGCCTAAGCCTATTTATTTCTTACACTTCGTATATCATAAGCCACTAACCTAAATCAGCCTCCAGAGATCATCTGAACCCGAGTTAAGCAGAAGTGAAAGTCGAATGTCAAAGTCGAAAAGCGTAGTCGGATGACGCCTCAAGACAACGCTGAAAGCAGTCAAGAACCCCCTCTTCAACAAGTTTTAACTCACAAGGAGTTGGCGTAAGGGCAGCGCACCGCATTGCGAAAGGGTATTCGAAAAAAAAAAAAAAAGAAGAGCGAAAAAAAAAAAAAGAGAGCGAAAAAAAAAAGGAAAAGAAAAAAAAAAAAGAGAGAGAGAGAAATGGTGTGGCTGCTGGGAAACTGAAGCAAGAAGAGGATGAAATGTTGCGAAAAGAAAGAAAGAACCTTTCCTTCGATAATCTTCTAGTCTCGTGAATTCCACATCATCTATCATTTTGAGACTTGGGAGAAGAAAGGCTTAGTGGAACGCAGCAAAAATAAGAGGAATATGAAGACAGCGTAACTAAAAAGGCTAATTCTTGGCGCGCTTTAGACAATGACATGGAGACCGACACGACTGCTACTCATATGTGATTCCACTACCCATTCATTACTTTCTGAACCCATTTAACCCGAAAAGACCTTCCGATTCATGCTAACTGCATTAAGTAGTGGACGTGCGATTGACTTGCAAGCATATAGGTTAGACTTTATTATTGCATGAATTGAGTGATTCACCGATTTATTATCCTATACACTGAGTGATTTGAGTGAATCCCTGTGAGGTGTGGATCTCGATTGGTAGTGCTAAGGAAATTCGTGTCGATAAGTGCTGATTATTGTTGCAGTGTCTATAATTGCTTGCTTGATTTCATTTTGTGCTTTCCATCTGCATGGTGAATTGTGAATGGTCATGCCACTATTTTGTTATCTTTTCTTGTTTCTAATTTGCTTGAGGACAAGCAAAAGCTTAAGTGTGGGGAGGTTTGATAAACGTATTTTTAATACGTTTATTGTTACGTTTATTTGGGTTATAATAAGAAATTATTGGTCATTCCATGCATTTTATGGCTTTATTTACACCCATTTAAATATTGTAGGACCTTCGAACGGTTATCAAGCGAAAAGGAACGAAAACGAGGCGAAAACGACGCAAAAACGGCGAAGTATGAAGCTGCCAGCCATTAGTCACGGCCGTGAATCACCTCACAGGAGGCCGTGAACGTGGGCAGTGAGAGTAAGAAGAAGAAAGCCTCCAGTGTCACGGCCGTGAACCTGATGTAAGTAGCCGTGAATGTGGACAGAAAGTTCAAAGGAAGGCGTCACGGCCGTGAGCTCCTTTGCAAGAGGCCGTGAACGACGGCAGAGAGTTGGAGAAGCTTAATTCACGGCCGTGACTGATCTCGCACGAGGCCGTGAAGCTCGACAGAGAACTCTAAGAAGAAACTACCACACTCTTCACGGCCGTGAGGGCTTATGCAACAAGCCGTGAATCAAGGCAGAGAGTTCAACGAATGGAAATTCAACGCCTTCACGGCCGTGACACCTCATGCAAGAGGCCGTGACCTGTACCAGAGAGTCAATATTTAGGGTTTAAGCCGCCGTCACGGCCGTGAAGCGTGTTGCACGAGGCCGTGACTCATGCCAAAAAGTCAAGAAATAGGGTTTTTAGCCGCCGTCACGGCCGTGAAGGCCCGTTAAGAGGCCGTGAACGTGCCAAAATGCAGGGTTTTAGCCCATTTTCGAAGCATAAAAGGGGGACTCTACTCAGAACTAAAAAAGAACTCCATAGGGACGAAACTTAGAGCTAAAAAAGAGGAGGAAGAACACTAGAAGCAATCCGTGATTCGGAGAAGCTCAAGGGACGATCTAACAACGAAGCCACGCTCATACGATCGAGGAACGAGAGCTACACCTCAGAAACGCCATTTTCACTTCTTAGGGAAGTTTTCATGAGTTCTCTATCCTCGTTTACTTTGAATCTCGTTGTTGTTTTGCCTAATATGAGCAGCTAATCCTCTTGTGTGTTTGGGAATAGATGAACGTTGGGATATGTTGTAGTTAAGGCGTAGGATAATCGTGAACACGTGTATTCGACTATTTATCGATCTATGATATTGTTTCTTCGTATCAATATGTCTATGTGTTGATGTGCATGTGTGGTATATCGTTTAGGGCGACAGCTAAATAACGATTAGGCCGTTCGTAGACGTTAGGAATCGAGTATAGGGCGACAGCAAATACTCGATCCTCGCCGTCTAGTAATCGCTAAACTTAGATCCCCACGAACGTTTAGGGCGACAGCAAATCCGTGAGTGGGTAGAAAATTACTGCGATTTAGTCGATAATCATGTATGAGCGATATTCCGTAAGCCTTAGCCAACAAAACTCAGCGGGATTCGAATCCCGGACACATATTTATCACCTTAAGTCACTCTTACTATTTCTAGTTGTGCCTCCTTGTCTTCCAATCCTTTAAGTTGCGTTGTTAAATTAGTTCATAATACAAACAAATCCTGCTATTTTATTTAGGTTAAATATCGAATCGATAGGTCAATACTAGTAATCAATTTATTCCTCGTGATCGATACTCGGATATTCACTATAGCTATATTACAAACGATAGGTACACTGCCTATCGCGCGTGATTTTAGTTATAATATATTCGTTTTAATTATTACTTGACGTACTCACACAAACATTTATTTAAACATACACGCACGCGATCAATGCCGTATTATCAGATTGTATAGTAGTTCCCAGGCCTTTCGATTCAAGGTGGATTTCGTCATCCAAAATCCATGAAAATAGTTCTTGCCCATGATATCCAGAGCAAAAATATCAAGCTTTTGAAGATTCGACATTTTACTATCAAGAATATAACAATTGATAAGAAAAATAGTTCGAAGCGTAAATAATATTAACCTTATTGTGATAAAAGTAAAAAGTCAAATTTAAATAAAATGGCATAATATTAAAAATCAACGGCCCAGCTAGGATTCGAAAGCATGTGCTCACGCCACAAGTTTGTGGGGTTACCGCGAGAGCTAGCGGGCTTTTTGTTTTGTAAGATATGACAATAAAATGTATATATTATACCGTGGCGTGATGACGTCGACGAAATTCAAATGGTCGAAACCCGTGCTTGGAGTGATGACGTCGGCGAACCTCGGTTGTTTAGAGCTTCGTACTGATAACGTGTTATGAAAATATTATAACGATTAAGTGATTTATTAATTACGATTAGAGAGATAACTAGAGAGATAATAACTTCTTTATTCAATAATTCTTAATTACATTTACACAACCCCAAATCACATATTTATACTACTACAAATTCACTATTACGCCTAAAATTTACAACATTTATTACAATTATACACATCATCTTATCAATTATTACTCATCTAATTTTTACAACATTCAATATAATACCTCCAAATATCAATAATTCAATAACAATCCAAAAACATCCACGTCTTAATATTATCTCTTAATATTCATAATAAATTTCAAATTTTTCTTCGTTGAGGTTGCATCGCGTGGTACATTAAACAATTATTATTGGACTCGGCATTTCAGTAATATTTTTCTATTTTCTTTCTCCTCCTAACTGAGCTCCATTTACCCTATAAATCCGACATCTCATTCTCCACACTCCATCGTCAATAATCTCAACTCCTCAAATCATAAACAAAAAAAAAGTAAGTAAGACGAAGAAAATACTGAAAAAAAAATGGGGATTAAACCTGAAAACAACAAGCCACAACACATCGTATGCATACCATACCCAGCGCAAGGCCATGTAAACCCCATGCTTAAGCTCGCCAAGCTTCTTCACAATCAAGGCTTTCACATCACCTTCGTCAACACAGAGTACAACCACCGCCGCCTAGTCAAATCCCTTGGTCCCTCCGCCGTCGCCGCCCTGACGGACTTCCGTTTCGCCACCATCCCAGATGGGCTTCCGCCCACCGACGCCGACGCTACCCAGGACATACCCGCTCTGTGTGCTTCCACCACCACGACTTGCCTCGAGCCTTTCTGCGAGCTCATAGAGAAGCTCAACGACGAAGGCCAAGTCCCGCCGGTGACGGCCATAGTCTCCGACGGCGTGATGAGCTTCACCCTCTCGGCGGCTGAGAGGTTCGGCTTGCCTGAGGTTTTGTTTTGGACGACCAGCGCTTGTGGCCTGCTCGGCTACACACAGTATCAGAAGCTCGTAGAAAAAGGCTACACACCTCTGAAAGGTAATTAATCAACTACAGCGACGACTTATTAACGTTTCCCGGAAGAAAACTTAAAAAAGTCATCTGCTTCTTTGCAGATATGAGCCAAGTCACGGATGGTTACTTAGACGCAGTCATAGATTGGATTCCTGGGATGAAAGACATCAGACTAAGAGACATACCAACGTTCATCCGTACAACAGATCGACAAGACATCATGCTCAACTTCCAAATGCAAGAAACTGAAGCCATCCCAAGGGGGAAAGCGTTGATACTCAACACATTCGACGACTTAGAGAAAGACGCCCTAAATTCTTTGTCTGAAATGTTCGCGCGAGTCTACGCCGTCGGCCCTCTTCAGCTGATGGTCCATAACCACGTCCACGACCCAGGGCTCGAAGCCATCGCATCAAGCTTATGGAAGGAAGACAGTAGATGCATCGAATGGCTCGATGGGAAAGAGCCCAAATCAGTCGTCTACGTCAATTTTGGGAGCATCACTATTATGTCACCCCATCAGATGAAGGAATTTGCTTGGGGACTTGCTAATAGCGAGAAGCCATTTTTATGGGTCATTCGGCCGGATTTAGTCGCCGGAGACAAGGCTATTTTGCCGGCGGATTTTGTGGCCGAGACTAAAGATCGGAGCTTGATGGTCGATTGGTGCGACCAAGAAAGGGTGCTCAAGCATTCGGCGATTGGTGGGTTTCTGACTCACAGTGGGTGGAATTCGACGCTTGAGAGCATCGGCGGCGGAGTTCCAGTTATTTGCTGGCCGTTCTTTGCCGAGCAACAGACGAATTGCAGGTATAGCTGCGTCGAATGGGGAATTGGGATGGAGATTGATAACGATGTGAAGAGAGATGAAGTTGAAGCGATGGTAAGAGAGTTGATTGACGGCGAAAAGGGTAAGAAAATGAAGGAGAAGGCTGTGTATTGGAAGAAGAAGGCACATGAAGCTGCTGAGATTGGAGGGTCTTCGTTCTTGAATCTGCATAAGATGATCAACGATGTGCTTTTGCAGTAACGACTTCGTTATTGTCATGAATAAGAATTGATTCTAGGTACTATAATTATTGAGCTTTATCTATTTATATTTTAATTTTGTTTTATTCAGGTTTTAATGTGTGAATTGAATCCATGATCTAGTTTGTGAATTCATCAAATATACCATGCTCACGCTTCACGTGGTACTTTCTTTTAAAAAATTATTATCGCTATAGCTTCACAACTCACGTGGTATTATTTTTTTCTATATATAGGGAGAGCCAATCAATAATGGAGTTGAGGTCTCAATTTCCTCTTTCATTTAACACGCGATCACGCTTGGTAACCAAACACAAACACACCACCAAACACTAAAGAATTCAATTCAATAATATAATTCAAATGAAGATAAATTATTTCGGACACCACCTCCACGACTCCTACACTACACCTTAAAAAGTAAATATTGACCTTTAAGTCAACTCAACTCCACTTGTCAAACATGACAATTTAAGGCAAAATCAAATAATAATAACAATTAAGACAAAAGCAAAAGACGCCCTTCTTACGAATCATAAAAAATCAAATCAAAGCACGATGATAATCAAGAACAAACAAATGCTTCAACAAAAAAGCATACACACTCATCATCACCCAACCAAGAATCTCCAGGATCACCCGAGATTTCTTCACGACGAATATACGCTAAATCGTTCCATTTTTTTCATAACAATATATATATACACACACACACACAACACGCATACGCACATAAACGCCCGCCTAGAATCGAACGACGATGCAAGAGATGTCGTCCTTGCTCTGGCGATTCAAAGCTTCCTCAACCAAACGCTTCGCCGCCTTCTGAGGATCTCCAATCTTCTTTATGGCTTCCACCGCTTCCTCGTTAGTCATCACCTGCCATTATTCCCAGCATAATCAACACGACGTTCTTCTTTCTTTTTCAGAATATCATTCGAATAACGCATATATACATATTACCTTCCATAAACCGTCGCTAGCAAGAATCAGAAACTCGGTCTCACGCCCGACGTCAGCGCTCGCAATATCAGGGTCCGACCTAAGGTGGGTCTTCAGATTCTTGTCCCCGAACGCACGGGAAACTGCCAGCTGTCCATCCACCCGAGCAACGTCTCCTACGAACATCGACAACGTTGTAATAATAACCATATTCCATAATTACATAGTATTTTTGCACCTTTTTTTTTATTTTACCGGGCATGTTTGAGACGAACCCACCGCGGTCTTCTATGCTGCCCCGCTCAGCCTTTGGATCGTGGTCGACGGTCATCTGAACCGCCCGACCCCTCCTAGACAGAACTGCCCGGGAATCTCCGACGTTGGCCACCCACAGCTGTCGACCGTCGATCAGGATTGCGGTCACCGCGGTCGACCCGCCCCGGCCCAGGTCGGAGCTTCGCGACAGAACGGCTTGGTCGGTCCTTTCGTAGGCCTTGGCTATGGATCTTCGTGGGTCGGTCCAAAATTCCTCCTTTAACAAAATGAATAAGGGATGAGGATAACGGTAACGAAATGGGCCAGCCAATCATTGGCGGGAAATGACACAAAACATTTCAGTTAAATAGTGACGTTGGGGATTCGATTAGTTGCTTTTATTCGATCGACCAATGAGATGAGAGCTTTTCTGGGATAACGAATGAATGTACCTCTTTGAGGATGTTGGAGAAGAGATGTTTCTTGAGATAAGCTGGGACGCTGTCGCCCAGGTGGCCGTCGAATATGGCGAAAAGGCCGAGCTCATGGCCTTCGAACTGTAAGAACTTTGCAACGTGGTAATCTTCCATGGGATGATTTGCTTTCCCCTTCATTAGGCTGAAACCATACTTCGCCTGGTTTTTATGGCTCTTTCCCTTGCCTGAATCTGTCGACGTTTGCCTTCTTGATGATGACTGCAGTACAGAGCAGACCAACAACATGAGTATGAAGAACTAAACCTCATAACTTCTTATTTGTAATAAAAGGCCATTGTGTCCCAATATACGAATGTGTCGATACACTACTACTCAACAAGCATATTAAAATTGGACATGGGAAGATCTTGAAAGCTCAAGGAGAAGGATTAAAGATGAAATCTTTGTACGGAAGTTACCTGGAAACAGCATAAGCTATCCATGGTATGGATTTCATACAACGTCAGCCTCCTCGCCTCAAAATCAACATCCACCTTCTAGAGAAAGAAAGAAATTGCAGGGTTAAAAGAGGAAAGAGGTAAAAGATATGGTAAGAGTGCATCGATTAGCTGGGATATATACAAGCAGTTTCAAGCATCAAAAGAAGGGCACCCAAAAATTGAACTCACCGATTCAAGAATCTGAGCAAAATACGAAGAAAGGGGGCACTTTAGAGCCAAAGCAACGCGACTAATGCTGCAACTTGTCCTCGTAAGAACGACACGTGCTAGCTAGCTCAGGAAATTTATCAAGTAAAGGGTGATGCAAAAATTGGCAAAAATAGGGTTTTTGTTTCGGTTTTTCTGTTCGAGGAAAAAAAAGAAAGAGAGAAAAGAAGGGTGTCATGGATATGGCAATGACTTGCTGTAAAAGTACCCATGGTTGACTTTCTTGTCTCGTAATCAATTCTTTACTATTGTTTTGTTTCCGACCAACTCAGACGACATCGGTTTTATCTGCTAGTTTTTAACCCCGTGCGGGAAATTATTACAGCTGCCTCTTTCTGTAATTTCCTCATCATATTATTCAGTTATCGAATTTTATGAAAAAAGCAAAAAACAAAAGCAACTATGACGGAAGGGAAACGGCTCGGCGTTGTTCTCATTTAGTCCCAGCGGTGATTGGGTGGGGCCCGCAATTGAGGTCAGCGCATGTCTTCTTTTCTTCAATTATGGGATACTAATTCACTATTATTTTGTATTTTTGATAAAACAAAACTCGATACATTATTAGTTCCATTTCTTCTATTATTGCTCGAAATGTAGATGATTATGATTGTCATTTATCAAAATTACAGGAATTTTAGAGAAGAAATTGTTTTAGATACTCGCATTAATAACTAAAAACAATTAGACATTATTATTATCTAATAACCAATTTAAAATAAATGCATCAAGGAAATTCGTTGTATCCGACGTGGAGTTCGCATTCATCTCCGATCATCGCCATCGCCAGCAACGCCGCTCAACGCCGACGAAAAGGAATCGTCGGTCAAGGACCTATCGTAAGACGAATACTCGAAACCTCCCTCTTCCTCGCTTGCCTCGTTTCTACTGCATATCTCCTCCACCTCGGTGACCACCTCGCCGATGTCAGGCCGCTTCTCAGGCGCCTTCTCACAGCACCTCATCGCTATCCTCATCAGCTTCAGCATCCCTTCGTTCGCCCCTCTCTGTTTCGCAATTTCTGGATCGAAGATCTCGGCCGTCCACTCCTCCCTCACCGCGCGATGCACCCATGCGCACAGATCCACGCCGTTGGTACCCTAGAAGATGATGGATGTACATGAAGGTATTCGAGAAAAATTCGCTTGATAGCATTTTCCTAGGTTTGCTCGCTTTTAGCTGACAATTGAAATTTTATGCCTAATAACTTGGGTTAGATTTTCAATTTTACCTGCGGAGCTGAATGGAATGGTATTTTTCCCGATAGAAGCTCCAAAAGGATACTACCATAAGACCACACATCAGCTTTTTTCGAAATCTGTTTGTTGGAAAGGAATTCCGGCGACTTGTAGACCACCATACATTGGGCTGCGACGGGGAGAGCTATGAGGGAGGTCAGGCCATAGTCCGTGACGTAGACATTGGAAGAGTCGTCGTTTAGGAGGACGTTCGTGGACTTGAGGTTCCCATGTGGTGCAGTTGCTGAGGACCGTGTGCTCTCATGGAGGTGGTGGAGGGCTCGAGCCACGGCTCGAGCCACGGTCAGGCGAGAGGACCATCGAAAGGGGACACGGTCGCGCGTTCCTCGACCACCTAAATCAGGTTATGTTTTCATTAGTTATACCAGCAATCGTAATGTGTTTGATATAGATAATTATTTGATATACTTCTTGGTGAATATCAGACAAAAACTTACTGTGAAGTCGGTTGAAAAGGTTCCCTTGTGATGCATATCTGTAGAGAAACAACTTCTCGTCCTTGGAATAATAGTAAGCCAAAAGGGGTAGCAGATTCGGGTGCTTCTGCTCACCAATGGCCCTCACTTGCCTCACGAATTCCTCACTGTTTAGAGGCTTCAAATCCCTCAACCTCTTAACGACCACCGCCGCACCGCTCTCTAACAAGGCCTTGTAAGAATTCCCGAAATTCCCCTTACCTAAACCCTCAGCGGATGCCTTCAGGAGATCTTCGAGCTCAAACTTGTTCGCCTCCTTACCGTCCAAGAACACGAGCTTCCCTTTATCTTTTACAGGCGTTCCCAACATCTCCGAAGTCCTCTCCGTGATTCTACTGTCGTGGTCCTCGCTTTTGGGCGCCAGGTTCTTCTCCATGACTTCCTGTTTGAGCTTGTGGTACTTCTTGTAGTATATGATGAACAGGAAGAGAATGACCACGAGCACCACTACGTCCACCGCTATCAAGATGGCCGCGAACTTCGACCCGCTGCCTCCCCCTCCCTTTTGGGCCGAGCTGTCGAAGGTCGAATCATGGCTTACGGTACCGCAAGACGTCTGCGTTGGAGGGCCACAGAGGTTAACATTTCCATTGTAAGACGAAATCCCAAAAGCTTGAAGGGTTCTTGTTTGTGGTATAGCCCCAGAAAGATTGTTGTAAGAAACATTGAACGCTTTCAAGCTGTCTTGGTCCAATCCCGGGATTGAACCAGTCAACTTGTTGTCTTGAAGCTGAAGGGATTGCAGGGAAGTGAGGTAGACAAGAGAAGGCGGGATTTCGCCGCCAAAGGAGTTGCCCGACAAGTCGATGCTACTCAACTTGGGATTGTAAGTGAAGTCCATGATGTTTCCATACAACGAGTTGTTCTTGAAACTTAGAGTTACTAACTCGGTGAGATTCCTTAGCGCGTCTGACTTGATTTCTCCTTTGAGATCCATGCTTTCCAATGTAATACCAGTGACACGGCCGTTCGAGCATTGTATGCCGAACCAATAAGGCTGTTTGTTCAAGTAACACATTAGACCGTTCCAATTCTTATTGAGGAAAGGGTCGTTGAGCCCATCTCTGATCTGTATGAGCGCGTCTCTTTCGGGCCCATGGAAACCTTGTGCTTCGTCTGCTCGGCCTTCGTAGACGATGATGAGGGACGTTAGTAGGAAGAAGGAGATTGTAGTTATGGCTGGAGCCATGGAGACTAATGAGTATTCATGGGGATGGATGGAGATGGAGAGTGGCTGATATGATATAGAAGTTCGTTAATTACGAGGGATTTCTTAGCAGATATTCCCCTTTGGAATTGCTGTTAAACAGCTTTTTTTGGTTGTGGTAAAACAAGAAATCTTGTAAGGGTCTGCTCGTTAACGTCGCCTTTTCTTTACAATGCGAGTATGAGTTGGGATTGTGCTGTTTTGCTCCTTAATTATTACCGTACAAAGAATAATGACGTTTTAAAATTCTTTAATTACAAATTTTGTGGAAACCTATGAATGATGATAATTCTATTCACACCCCCTGTTTACTAAATACATCCCTTTTATTACCAAAGTAAATTAGGATGTTTTCAAGTTTAAGTTTTCTTTATTAGATGATTTTTTCTCATATTTATTTCCCAACTTAAATAATTACTATTTTTATCAACCAACAATATTGCTAGTTTCTCAAAATTATATAGTTTTATTTATTATAATTCAACAAATATATAACTATTGATTTTTTAAATTTGTCATATGAATTATATTTGTACTATCTACAACATAGAAATATTGATTTATATATAATGTGTAATTAACTAAATTAACTAGTAACTTTTTTCAATTGTATAAGTTAAGAAATATTGCTATTATTAAAATAAGTTAAGTATTAGTATTTATAAATTTAAAATAATATTTTTTTAGATAAAGTGTGAAGTTTAGATTAATTATAAAATAAAATATTATTAAATGCAATGTGTTAATGAAAAATAAAGTAACTAGCAAAATTATAATTGTTGAAAAATTATTGCACTATTTTGTTAATCGTGTATGGCTTATATGAAAGTATTTAATGTATTGGATTTGGAGGTGTATATCATTTTTGTGTGAATAGTAGCACCCATTATCTCATGTTAGGTCGCCCTTCGAGTCCATAGTTTTCGGGCAAACCTCTTCTATTAATTAACAAGGGCTATTTCAACTCAACATCGTAGATATCGCCAGCCAATCTTTGTACCATCTATTACACATATATCATCGTAGCTGTTCATAAGCTCAACGGCTAAAGGTTTCTTCTTTGGGTGACGCTCGAAAGAAGCACAGGCATTATTGTTGTTGTATCAATGGCCTCAACTGTCCTCTCACAGTCCCCATTCTCCTCTCTCGTTTCTTCGCCGAAGAAGCAAACCGTCGAAAACCCTTCCCGCGTTTTGCTTTCTGTTAAACAGCCACTCAGTTTGGTCAGATCTCATGCCGTCTCGACCCATCTCAAGAAATCCCAGAAGAGCTTTGTCGCGAATTCGGGTTCGAATGATGACAGCTCATCAGCTGAAACCCCAATTGAATTGAGTATGGGACAGTGCCTTTTTTTTCCTGTGTGCGTGAAATTGATCTGATCCGTTAGCTTATCTTTATCGCCTTTGCTCTCATGTGTGTCTGTCACTCAGGGTTCCCTGCATTTCCTACGGTGATGGATATCAATCAGATTCGTGAAATTTTGCCTCATCGGTAGGTTAAAGATCGGATTTTTACCCTCTTTTCTTCCTAATTCGTGGCTCCAATATGCTTGTTTTTTCATTTGATTTCAGCGTCACTTAAATGTGGTACGTTTATTGTTCTATGGTTGTGTTGTAGATTTCCATTCCTGCTTGTGGATAGAGTTGTTGAGTACAACCCAGGTGTTTCGGCTGTGGCCATCAAGAACGTGACTATAAATGATAATTTCTTCCCTGGCCATTTTCCTGAGAGACCAATCATGCCTGGTGTGCTCATGGTTGAGGTAAAATAACTAAAAAGTTGTTCGATTTCTTGTGTCTATGTAGATCTCTAAGCTGACTTGACACGGCTTGAAGAGATATGCGATAAGCTATCTTATTCAAGGAACTGGGATCTATCTATCGACGTATTTAGACCAATATTCATTCACGTTTGTTTACTGCATCCATTGATCGACCACCGTTACATACACAAAAAGATTCAAGCTTTTAAGTAGATAACCGTGTATTGTGTGATCTTCGTTACATCGACAAAACCCCTATACTTGCCTTGGTGAATTTTTTGCAAGAAAGATCTTTCAACTGCATAGCGTCGTTTCTTGAATTGGAGCCTAAATCTCTTCTCTTGCTCAGACCTTTGCAATAGAAACATAGTTACTTTGGTTCTCTTCTGTTTTAAATTATCCCAGGCAATGGCTCAGGTAGGCGGCATAGTCATGCTACAGCCAGAAGTCGGAGGATCCCGCGAAAATTTCTTCTTCGCTGGAATCGACAAAGTGAGATTCCGCAAGCCAGTGATCGCCGGGGACACTTTGGTCATGAGGATGAACCTCGTCAAGCTTCAGAAAAGATTCGGAATCGCGAAAATGGAAGGCAAAGCTTACGTAGGAGGTGAAGTCGTCTGCGAGGGCGAATTCTTGATGGCCATGGGAAGCTAATGAAAACAAACAAGTTTATCCCAAAGTTATCTCTTTCATTTTTATGCTCATCGGACTACATCTTGCTAGCATTTGATTCCAACTATTGAGTTTAATTGCTTGCTACTTAGATTCTGAACCTTCAAAAACATCTATCTGCTATCCTTCATAGATGAAACTGCTGAGTTTATCTCCAGAAAAACCACGAATGGATATTCATAATGTTGCTTGTCTACAATGGAATGTTACTATCATTACATCATCATCATAATCCACAGGGAAAATAATTTTACAAGCCAAGGGCTCCAAGGGGAGTTTTCCCCTGCCCAGCCTCAAAGTAGAAGATAAGCATGGCCAGCATAGCAATCCTCGCATGCTTAATCTCAGCAAGCTTCAACCTCTCGAGCTTCTCAGTGTCAGGTATGTAAACTCCATCCTTCAATTCGCCCGCCAAGCCCAGCGGGTCAAAGAATTTACCGCCCGGGTAACCCTGGTCGCCCGTGGCGTTTGCAAAGTTCTCGGAGGTCCTCGACCAAGGCGTGGCCCACTCGACCGATTGAGATTCAGGATTGAAGAAGTCGACCCATCTCTTGCTCTCGACCCACCCCATGAGTATGAGCTGGGTGCCCAATAACGACCCGAACGAAAACGGGGCGATTGCGCCCGGATCGGCGCCCGCCTCGAACCACGGTACTCCGCTCCACGCCTGACCCACGAAGATGCCCAGCACGGCGGCCATGGCCCACCTGCCATGGATGAGCTCTGCCTCTCTGTACCATTTTAGGAACGCTGGGTCCTTGCCCAGACCCAACGGGTCGAACCCATAGTCGCCGGGGAGTCTGAAAAAATCATTTTTTGGGGTTATATATAATAAGCCCTATCGTATTAGGTAAAATGGTACAAAACAGAGATTTTTAGGGTTACTTACGAGCCGTCGAGCCACTCAGGATCGATGAAGTTACCGCCGCCTTTGACGGCCGGAATCCAAGACTTCTTTGGGGCGGCTGCTGCTGCTGCCACGACGAGCCTCTTGGGGGCGGCGGCGACGCCTGACTGGGCGGAGATGGGGGCTGAGAGGAGAGCGTGGCTCTTCTTGCCGCCGTTTAGGAAGGCAGAGCCCAGGCCGTTTACCAAGGCGGCTGCTGACGTGGAAGCCATTTTTTGTTATGGTTTCTTCCTCTCCGATTGATTTCTGCTGTAGTTGGTTGAGGTTGAGAGATAGATATGTCTAAGGTTCTATGTAATAGATTGGGTTTATACTAAGGAAAAGGGTTGGGTGTGTAGCCATGGGAATCAAGGTGAGAGCTTTCTGTGGTGCCACGTAGGATTAGCGAAATCTATTGGCGAGAAATTTGACCAATGAGGTGAGAGGGGCAATCTGCGTCTCATGAAATGAAGTGAAATCCAGGTAAGCTTTTTTTTTTAGTATATTACAAATCAGGCCTAAAAAATGTTTTAAAATAGAGTTCAGGCCCTATCAGAAAAAAATTTAGTTTAAAGGACCCAATTTTTAGAGATAAAGACCTAAATCACACAATAAAATGTATATGAACTGTTATCAGATAATCGTTTTGTGTTATTTCAGAAAAATGAAGTGTTACTCCAGAACAATGAAAGTATTATTAAAGAACAATGAAGTGTTACTGAACAAATCGAGTCCTTAAAACTAATTTTTTTCCTGACAGGGCCTGAACGAAAATTGCCCTTTTTTTTGTTTTTTTTAATTTTCTCAAAATGATTAAAAATCGTGAAAGTTTTTATCCTTGTGAAAAGAAGTGCATGAGTTGGATTTATTTATGCGGTGACTTTATTACTATTTTACAGTCAACAAGTGATGGGCAGAGGTGCATAATCACACCCAATGATGAAGTATCTGTATCATCATACATTTAGGTTAATGTAATAAATTTGAGTATCAAGAAAATGTGATGGAAATTAACTGAACTTTAATTTGTAGTCAGATCTCATCTGAGTCATTGCCAGCTGAAAGTTTGTGGGCTAAGAAGCGTGTGAGGGTCCTTCACTTGCAATCGCAATTTTTCTTTTGTCTTCCAAATTTTAAAAAATCAAACCCACTTTCACTTATCATAACGGCATGCTATCGTTTCATGCGGAATAAAGCTCACAATGCAAACTTTTGATTTTAAATGCGAATTTAATTATACCTTTTGCCCTTGATAATGATTCATAGATGGATTTGCCTAGGAACATGAGGACACTATGTGCATACACATAAAAATATTATATCCAAAAAGAAATTAGTAATAACCGTTAATCATCACCCAGATCTATATATACAAGCATTAACTCTCCATATTATTTATTACTACGTATTATTTACTCAAATTCAATTCACAAAAGCCCAGCAATGGCGCTGAGCTTAGGAGGCACGACCCAATATCTCCCACTCTTCACCACCGTCATAATAGCGGCACTAACCCTCCTCACCGCCGCCAAGTCAGCTCCGGCGCCGGCGGTGGACTGTTCGAGCCTGGTTCTCAACATGGCCGACTGCCTCTCCTTCGTGTCCGCCGGCAGCACCACCACCAAGCCTGAGGGCACTTGCTGCGCCGGCCTGAAAACAGTCCTCAAGGCCGACGCCGACTGCATCTGCGAGGCCTATCGCAACAGCGCCCAGCTCGGCGTCACTCTCAACGTCACCAAGGCCTTCAGCCTCCCCTCCGCCTGCCACGTGTCAGCTCCTTCGGTCAGCAACTGCGGCTGTAAGTATCTCTCTCTCTCTCTCTCTCTATATATATATATATATATCAATCGTCATTTTGTTGTAGTAGTATAGTAGGTAATAATATCTCTGTGTTTCTCAAAGTAATTATTATTATTCTTCGGACAGTGAGCCCTGACACTGGGAGTAATAATACTACTGCTTCGCCGCCAGCTTTATCTCCGGCGAGCAGCTCCGTGGCGAGTCCGCCGAGTTCAAGTGTCGGGGCGGATGAATTATCTGCTCCGAGCCCAATCCTGTCGGGTCGGGTTCGGGCCCCACTTCGGGTTCTGTTATCATCACCTCGACCATTCTTACGACTACGGTTTCGTCTATTTTAGCTGCTGTGTGGTTATTCTCCGTGCTTTGATTTTATATCGAGAGAATGTTTCGGAGTACGTGGTTTAATATTTTGTGTTGCGTGAGTGAGAATTATATTTAAATAGTATTTGTTTCTTTCTTTTAATCGAGTTTTCTTATTCGGAATGTCGTTCCCCGGTTATTGTAGCTATTTTCTGAAATTGCATGATGCGCGTTTTACCCGACAAAAATATGAAGGAAAAAAAAGGTGGATAGAATAGAACAAAATAACTCTTAAGTAAAAAAAAATAAAATTATAAGATTAGAAAGTGTGAAAAATCATTATCTTTTAGAAGGAATCTAATAATTAGGCAAACAGTAACACAGCACCGCAAGTGAGGCACTCATTGTGATTTATTCATCCGCATGAGATGGCTTTACAACTATATATCATTTCATTTAGTAGGGTACTACCATCTTGAACATAAACTATCATATTCCGTTGATAATAATTGTAATATAATAATAATTGGGTCCATTAATTCTTTATGAGATGGGCCAATAACCAAGCCACGACCGTAAAAGACTATTTTATGCGCTATGCAACGATTCGACTAAAGCCTAATTACTGATACGCCGAGGCCCAAACCAATATTGACATATGTATATATGTACTATTTATTCGAATTTCCTCGTATTTCAATCTTTATCGACATTGACCATTATCCTATTTCCCACATTGGATTATTGCCTATCCCCGATTGTTATTTTGATTATTAAATGTCTCTCATGAACATCTATTTATCCGTATGAATTGATGGATATTTAAAAGCAAGCCTCAAGTCCCCAAGCTTAATCAGCAGCATTGTATTTTCTTCGAGGATTGATTAAAAGTCAAGTGGTCCTACTATATTCCTTTAATAAGCAAAATCATATTAGTCCGATAGAGTAATAAATACATCATTCACCGATTTCAGAGATAATAGAAAGTTCACTTTCTATTGACTTCTTTTCAATGAGGATGAGAAGAGAGAAAGACGCTCACGCTGCATTTTGTTTGCCTGATTCTTTATAGTAATTAATTAATTGGTTGGTTAAATTACTTTAATTATTACCGGTTGGTAGGTACGCGGTTGAGATGCTGCACTGCAGTCTTGAAAATATAAAAAACATAATTATTTAATATTATCTTGGACGAAATTCCACCGGCGACGTTGTGGCATCGGACAAAATAATAATTAACTTACTTTTTTGTGTGAATTATTATTTTGTTCGGCGCAAAGGATAAATTTCTTCATTGACGTGATTATCTTCGCTTGGTTCTGTCGATTTTTTGTTTGTATTTACTTTGGACGCTGTTGATTCATTGTCTCTTCTATCTCTTACCGGATTATTCCTTCGTAATAATATCAACAATGATAATAATAATAATAAGAATCTATCCACCTATAAACGCAACTATTCGCATATAATTTTGGTATGTCGTGCTAATTATCATTTTATCATTTATTTTACAAATAATACAAAACTATAATTAAAGATAATTTGATACGTTAAATTAAAATTTAGAAATTCGTAAAATTAAATTTAATATGATATATCTTTATTTGCGCACACACGTGACTAAATGGCTAAACCTTTAATTTAGAAGCCACCACCGCATTATTGCACTTCAATCAAAATAGGTCATGCATGTCCCTTACTTTTCTTCTTATGTAAGAAAACTGCATGCTACTATGATAGCATTGCAATATATGTTAATTAATTTTCTATGTTTGTATAAATACTAATTATTACTTAGATGACGAAATCACAACACTATCAATACCCACGGTGAATGGTTATAAGTCAGTTCACGCGAAAGAAAATATAATTCGTAATTCGCTGATTACACGAGGATATTATTTATATTCTTCCTATCAATCGATTGCAGGCCTCTCTTGCGTGCGCATGCAACATCTTTAAGATAATCAATTAATTAAATCAATATAATTTAATCAACAACCAAAGCTATTTGTTTTAAATTATTCGTGGTGCGACAGTGATGCACCCCCGAACATGGGTGGACCAACTCTTCTAAATTGCTAAACTCATTAAATACAACAAATAAATAATTGCTTTCAGTTAACCTTAATTAAGATAAGATGTAGTAAATACTTCAATATGCATTATGAATATAGGACTAGTAGAAAATCTCGGTGGTAAATGAACTAGGTTAGGAGGTAATAAAAAGCTTTTTTCGAATTAAATAAGAGGTGGAGTGTATATCGATTCATCTTCACCGCATCATATGTAAAAATAACTAAATTAAATTAAAATGAGAGAGGAAAAAATATTGGATATAAAATAGCAAACAGCCAACACCGAAAGAAAGAATATTAGAATGATGAGTGACCCGTGACTGAAAGTGTGCAACTTGCATCGTTTCAGACTGTACTGCCTCGTGCCAATTAGGGCTGTCGAATTATATTGATCTAAAGAAAAATAAAGTGCTTCATAATTCATTGAGCAAAAAATAATACTTATTGGATGTCAAAATATGGTTTTCCTTTTATATAAGGTTAACCAACACATACATATACATATAATAAAACAATCGAAGAAGTGTCAGTGTCACGGGTGGATGAAAGAAACCATGAATGAAAAGTTGTAAACGGAAGCTGCATATATAACCGATCTTTACTAACTTATTCAAAAATGAGTCAGTTTTTTAGTAAATATAATAACAAAAAAATGGAGAAATAAAGATACGTGACAACTATTATAAGACCCAAAGGATCAGATAATATTTTAGAAGCCAAAAGACTACGAACGATCAGCAATCTGGCCAATGACGAGAAGCGCGAATCCTTCACTGCAACTTTCTATCATTAAACACACTGTATATCTTTTTGCATATGTTTTAAAAAATAATAATCTTCCATTGATTGTGGGCTGTTTTCTTTTTCTTTTTTTTTTTTATTTGGCTTGAAATGGATTATCAATAATTAAATATTTATGCTATTATTGAAAAAATATTATGTGCATACGCAAGTTTGTAAAGGAAGATAAGATAGTATTATTTAAAATTATACCTCATCGAAGATAAGTCGTAAATTGTAGGTCGTGGTCCACTTTGACTAGTAGTGACTAGTGACGTTCTTGAAGTTTTTCTCTCTTTCTATTTTTTAAATCTTATAATCCAATGTAACCATTAAGGTTTATTAAAGAAATTGATTACCCGACAAAGTAGATTTAATCATTGAGACTCTCGAGTCAAGCAACCTAGGACTCAATTTCCTTGTTTTCATTAATCATCTGTAACTATTAAATGTGTGTGAAGATTAATTTCCTTCACTGGGCCATTCTTAATCGCTATACATCAATCATTTTTAATATATAAAATATCGTATAATTGACATTGAGACTTACATCCCATTTGTACCCATTACAAAACACGAGAAGAAAAAGGAAACAAGAAATATACATATATTTTACGAAATCTTGGAGAGAGAGAGAGAGGAGGATGATATTGTTGTTGTTGTAAGGGGCAATTTTCGGTCCGGCTCTATCAGGGTTTGAATTTAGAATTAAGGCCATGTCAAGAAAAAAATTAGTTTTAAGGACTCAATTTGTTCAGTAACACTTCATTGTTCTGCATTAACACTTCATTGTTCTGCAGTAACACTTCATTATTCTGAAATAACACTTCATTGTTCTGAAATAACTCAAAACGATAGTCCGATAATAGTTCATATTTTAGGTCCTCATCTCTAAATTTTTTAAAGTAATGTTTTTTCGAAAAGGGTCTATTTTAAAAAAATTTTGGGGCCTCAAACTTAATATACCCTAAATTATGGGCCCCACAAAGTTATCCCCCTCTCTCTCACGGGTTGCTAGAAAACATGTAAAGTATTAAATTTCATTAAACCACATACCCAACAAGATCTCAATAATCAACGAAACAAACACAAAGCCATTCATTCTTGTTTATTACTTACTCGTTTCTTACAACCCTTTTTGCATTCACCACCGCATTTCCTTTTTCTATCTGTTCGCTTTCCATTTTTATTATTTGTTTCAAATCATCTCACATACTCTGCTGCGGTGCGCAGCTCAGATTCATCATCACTCACATTCAAGAAAACGAAGGAAATGTCCCCTGTTTTCCTCTGTTTCCTTCTCCCACTGCTCTGTTTCTCTCCCCTCGCCGCCGCCCAGTCAAAGCCTCCGTTCGCCTGCGACACGTCAGCAAACCCAGGGCTGAAGAACTTCAGCTTCTGCGACCCTTCATTGGATGTCCAGGCGAGGGTCGCCAACCTCGTCGGCCGGCTCACATTGCCGGAGAAGATAGGGTGGTTGGTGAATGCGGCGAAAGGCGTGCCTAGGCTCGGTATTCCCAACTACGAGTGGTGGTCGGAAGCATTGCACGGCGTCTCCTATGTGGGCCCCGGCACCAAGTTTTCCGGCCTTGTCCCCGGCGCCACTAGCTTCCCTCAGGTCATACTCACCGGCGCCACCTTCAACGAGTCTCTGTTTGAAGCCATCGGAAAGGTGCCATTTTTTCTTTTATTATTCCTTTTGTCCTCGTCCGGCGAGTTTTTAATGCATCCGTTCGTCGTTTTCATTACATTGATTCCCTTGCGCTTTGTTTGCTTCTTACCGTCCCCATATAAAAAAAAAACCTTTGTCCAAATAACCAAATCTTTATCTGCCAATAAGCGATTTTAATATTTTATTTACATGATAGCATCCTCGACTATAGTTCTTCCAATACAATAGGTGGACGTGGGCCCACCATCATTTCTTACAGTCAAGAACTTGTTCCACCTAATGACATTAAACTGGGAATATATTTCTAATTATGTGTAAAAAAGGTTGTCTCAACCGAAGCAAGAGCAATGCACAACGTAGGACTCGCGGGGCTAACATTTTGGTCCCCAAACGTAAACATTTTCCGAGACCCAAGGTGGGGCCGAGGCCAAGAAACGCCCGGCGAGGACCCTACACTTAGCAGCAAGTACGGCGCCGCCTATGTAAGGGGTTGCAGCAAAGAGACGACGGTGATAAGGAAAGGCTTAAAGTCGCCGCTTGTTGTAAGCACTACACCGCCTATGATGTGGATAATTGGAAAGGGATACAGAGATACAGTTTCAATGCCATTGTAAGAAAATTTCACACATGCTGAAACAAGACTTCTTTTTTTTCATCTATGTACAGTAAAAAATTTCTGCTTTTTTTTTTTTTTATCATCATTAGGTGACTCAACAAGACTTGGACGATACTTTCCAGCCTCCGTTTAAGAGCTGCGTTCTCGACGGAAACGTCGCCAGCGTAATGTGTTCTTACAACCAAGTGAACGGAATTCCGACGTGCGGCGACCCCGACTTACTAGCCGGCGTTATTCGAGGGCAATGGAAATTAAACGGGTGAGAAAAAAAATAAATAATCTTTTTTTTGTTCGCCAAGATGACGTCGCGATAGAGAGCCGAAATCTGCGCTTCTTGTTCTCAAATTTCAGGTACATTGTCTCGGACTGCGATTCGTTGAACGAGATGTTCTACTCGCAGCACTACACGAAAACGCCCGAAGAAACCGCGGCCCTGGCCGTAAACTCAGGCGCGTTACTTTTTCCTTTCTTCCGTAATAAAGCAAGATTTTTTCTTACCATTTCATTTGGTCTTCGGGTATAACCCAACTCCACGGAAAAGTTGACACTGTCATCGAAAATTTCGCTTGTCGAAAATCTGAGCGAGTTGGGTTATACTCAACTGGGTACGATAGGATAAACCATAAAGCAATTCGCAAACGACACTTTAACTCTCAACAAATTTTGGAAAAATCGCCAGGCTTGGACCTAAACTGCGGAAACTTCCTAACCAACAACGCACAAAAGGCGGTAGACGCCGGACTCCTCAACGAGACGACGATCAACACGGCCGTCTCCAACAACTTCGCGACGATGATGAGGTTAGGTTTCTTCGACGGCGACCCTAAAAACCAGCTCTACGGCGCCCTCGGGCCAAAAGACGTGTGCACGGCTTCGAACCAAGAGCTGGCCCGAGAAACGGCCCGACAAGGAATCGTGCTGCTCAAGAACGCCGAGGGCTCGTTACCCCTTTCTCCCACCAACATCAAAACCCTGGCCGTGATCGGGCCCAACGCCAACGTCACGCACACCATGCTCGGGAATTACGAGGGCAGTCCTTGCAAGTACGTCACGCCTCTGATGGGCCTCACGTCGTCCGTCCCGACGGCCTACGCGCCGGGCTGCTCGGACGTGTCGTGCGCCTCGGCTCAGCTCGACGGCGCGAGGAAGGTTGCGGCCGAGGCCGACGCGGTGGTGCTGGTCGTGGGCTCGGACCAGTCGATAGAGAGGGAGAGTTTGGATAGGGTCGACATCACGCTGCCAGGTCAGCAGGAGATGCTCGTGTCCGAGGTTGCAAAGGCTGCCAAGGGGCCGGTGGTTTTGGTGATAATGTCGGGAGGGGGAATGGACGTGCAGTTCGCCAAGGACGACCCGAGGGTTACCAGCATTCTTTGGGTCGGGTTCCCGGGCGAGGCTGGCGGGGCGGCCATCGCGGACGTTATATTCGGCTATTACAACCCGAGTAAGTGCTCGTTCCTTTATTTTTTAACGACCCAAGTGGTCTACTCGCTCAATCTGCTATGGGCTTACGCCATACAATCTATGGGTGGGAATAATCTCGTATGGCATGTGAATATATCCCGAGTTCGGCCACCACAATAATCATGCATGAGTACCAACCCCAAGCTATTAGACCCAATTCACGGGGGACAGTAAGTGCTCGTTCTTGTTGGGTTATCAAACTCAATCCTACATCAAATTAGCGAAACGTGCACGACTTGCTGATTAAGCTTGTTGGATGCCCCCTCTATCGCCCAATTGGTTTTAGAGCGAAACCCCACCTGACTTAATCATGAGCCTGGGCTTGGCTCCTATTTTTCGAAAAATAATACTAAAGAAATTAAGCGCGACAATCTTTTGTAGGTGGAAAGTTGCCGATGACGTGGTACCCGCAAGACTACGTAGAGAAGGTGGACATGACGGACATGAACATGAGGCCGAACCCTAGCACGGGCTACCCGGGCCGAACCTATCGGTTCTACAAGGGCCCGACGGTCTTCTCCTTCGGGGACGGGCTAAGCTACTCGGAGTTCAACCACGAGCTAGTCGAAGCTCCAAAATCCTTCTCAATCCCATTGCAAGAAAAGCACGTTTGTCGAAAATCGGCATGCGAATCCATAGACGCGGCCGAGGGCACGTGCGAGAACTTAGGGTTTGAACTTCACTTAAAAGTCAAGAATTCGGGCTCGATGAGCGGGGCCCACACGGTGCTGCTTTTCTCAAGCCCGCCTTGGGTCCACAACGCGGCTCAGAAGCACCTGTTAGGGTTCGAAAGGGTGCACCTGGCGCCGAAGGAGGAAGGCTTGGTTAGGTTCAGTGTGGACGTTTGCAAGCATTTGAGTGTGGTTGATGAGAAGGGCAATAGGAAGGTTGCCTTGGGCGAGCATAAGCTTCACGTTGGAAGCGTTACGCGTTCATTCAATGTCATGATTTAATAATTTTTTATTTTACTGATGCTACTTCTCTATTTTTCCTTGAAAAAGAAAGGGTGATAGAACAAGTGTTATTGGTCAAGAAGAAAATAAGATTTTGTTATGTTTCGATACGTGATTCTTATAAGTATGCATGGCACTTGTCAGATTTATATATCGTTGCGTAGTTGAAATATCATCTTCTTCTACTTCAATATGAATTAAAACAACGATAAGTCGTGTAATAAAGCACAAGGAATCGCTTAGACCTTTGCCTTTTATTGATTGTATAAGATCATAACCGTTGGTATGTGCTAAGGAGCGGCACAAAGCACATTGAATATTTTATTTCATTCACTAAGCAAAGTCCTCGTCGTCTTAAAATGGTGCATTGTTTCTATCGGTTATTATATGCTCTTTTTAATAAAATAAAATAACATGATGATAATGAATTTCTAAGAATTTTCACCATAACTTCCTCAGCGAGAGCATAATTGTATAATAGCTTTCACTTGATTAAATCAATTCGACAACATCAATTTGGTTAAAATCTGTATGATGTTTTAGTTTTTAGTAACATGCAAAGAAATTGTATTGATGTGATTGTATTGTATTATTATTCTTGCCAACTGTACTCCGATCATTAATCTTATCATTACGTTGGCAAGGTCAACGTGGACTTACTAATTGACGTAAATAAAAGTAATGATAGCATTTTCCGTTGTTGAACTGAAAGGTTAACGACTATCTAAATGCAAACACAAATAATAATTGGCTAATATTAAGGGATGCCTCGTGCATAGTACGTTAATTGTTGGGAATCACGCAGATTCTACTCGCCTTATATTGCAACTATCCGATTCTTGTATGTATTTTTTTTTTTTTGCCTTTTAATGTTGGCATCTTATCACAAAACATTATTTGATGAATTCATCTAAAAAAGACATTATCCGATGATCAGTTTTGGTTATGTAAGAAAACGACTTTTGCAATAGATTATTTCACCATGTCCATCGTGTTTAATATATTAGTTCTAAAGTCCGACCAATCATCATCCCTAACTTGACGCGTGTCACTTTCGGACACGTCGGAGCATACATTAGTTTTTTGTCTTATCTAAGTTCTTTTATTTCTGGCAATGAAAGTTTAAGAGCCATTAGTGATGATTCCAATACAATGGCATCCACATAGATATTATAATAAACATATATTCTATTCGATATTTAATTTTAATAATAAGTTTAACTAAGCCAAACATTAAGCTTCACGCCAACACAAGGCAGAACTCAAGTAAATAAGTAAATGTATTTAATTAAATATCACAAAACATTTCTATGATTAGCTGATATTTCAAAGAAAAAAATAGTTTACGTCGCGCCACGATAACTCCACGTCCGCCACTCATTTACCTGACCTACCACAGAGTCAACGCAAAGTCAACTTTACCCTTCGCCCTACGTCGACGAAGTGTATGCATGGATGGACAAGGTCAGGGGTAAAACAGTCAATAAAGGGCCCATCTCCGTCATGAAAAAGCATGCTTTTGCAGTGGGCGTCCTTGCCTGCCCTAAACAGTGGTTTTGCTACTGATTCGAAAGGGGCAGTTTAGGCAATTCAATCAAATAAGCTGCGATTTGAGAGGATTATACATCTATTTAAGCACGGGATTAGCCTCAATTAAGCTTCCCCCTCTCTCCTTCCCTTTTTTCGTCATTGGTCATCATTATTCTCTGAGAATGGGATTGATAAAATTTCCATCTTCCTTCACCGAAGTTATGGCGGAAACGGTACGGTAACTGTCTATGCCTGTCATCGTTTTTACTATTCCCCTTTTTTTTTTGCTTCTTGAATTGCTGTACCTGCTGAAAATTATTACGTGGATTCTCTAGGCTTTTTTTACCTTTATTAGAATTCCTCCAAGCGTTTTCTTTTTCTTCATGGATGGCATTGTCGACCCATATTTTGCGCTTCTCATGTACTGATGTGCGTTTCTTGTTTCAGGTGACTTAACCATGAAAGACGTGATTTTTGTCTGAAAATTTTATGTCTATCTGGATAAAGTACACAGTAGCCTCCTATCTGATACTTACCATCCTTATTTCTTCCTAAACTGCACAATTTCAAGCAATGGATCGAGACGATAGATGGGGTTTTGTCAGCGGTGGTTGTCCTTGTTCGAATTTCTCGTAGTCTCTGTTTTTTTTCCCATTTTCTCTAGTATAGTAGTTAAACCTTTCTTCTTCACTATGTATCCCTATATATTATCCCTCGGCAACTCCACGGAGAACAACAACAACAACGCCCCCGAGCTCGATGACGGAGACACGACCACCCTCCGACTCGACGGCTTCTCTTATTACAACGCTCGAGAAACCTCCCGCGATTCTTGCAATTTAGTCCTCGGCTTGGGCCCCACGCCGATCGACCTCCCCCCAACCAAGAGGGACGACAAAACTTCCCTTCAGAGGCAAATTCCCGACTCTTCCACGCTGCAGTTATCCCTCTCCGCCGACGCCTCAGCCATCTCCAACAACAACCTTCCCTTCAACGAAGGAGGTCGTTCTTCGACCCGCAAGGAGAACCGCGGCGGCGGGCGGCGGTGCGAGTTTCCCTCGGGCTGCCCGAAGGCCGCCCGGGGGAAATCGGGCCTGTGCATAGGGCACGGGGGCGGGAAGAGGTGCAAGTTCGAGGGGTGCAATAAGAGCGCCGAGGGGAAGGTCGGCCTCTGCATATCCCATGGGGGCGGACGCAGGTGCCAGTTCGCCTTGGGATGCACCCGCGGGGCTCAGGGAGCCACCGCGTACTGCAAGGCGCACGGCGGAGGAAAGAGGTGTGTGAAATTTCATAATTGGGCCTAACATCGGCCCATTTATAGAAGAGTTGGGCCCACATAAGTTGATTGGTTTCCATCCCTAAACCAAATTGGTGATAGATGGAGCAGCCTACCAACTTATAAGTTAGCCAACTTCTTCTTAGTTATATGATGCGAGTCACGTGTAACTTATTAGGGTTTCTAATTCATAACAAGGTGCGCTTTCGCTGGCTGCAGCCGAGGGGCCGAGGGGAGCACCGAACTCTGCAAGGCGCATGGCGGGGGGAGACGGTGCTTGTACGAGGGCGGGTCGATTTGCCCCAAGAGCGTACACGGCGGGACTAATTTCTGCGTGGCCCACGGCGGGGGGAAGAGGTGCGCCGAGCAAGGGTGCACGAAGAGCGCTCGGGGGAAGACGTCGCGCTGCGTGGCCCACGGAGGGGGGAAGAGGTGCAAGTCATCGTTGGGCTGCGATAAGAGCGCTCAGGGAAGCACAGATTTCTGCAAGGCGCACGGCGGGGGGAAGAGGTGCGCTTGGGCGGGGGAAGGGAATGAGAAGTGCGGGAAGTTCGCGAGGGGTAGGGACGGGCTTTGCGCGGCCCACGGGAATGTTGTTCGGGCCGGCAGAGAGGGGAAAGGGAAGGGGACGATTGGGCCGGGCCTTTTCAGCGGGCTTGTGATGGGCGGCCCGAGTTCTTATTCGTCGGGGCTGAGTGTGGTGTCTGAGTCTTTCGACTCGGGCGAAATGCAGCGGCGGCTTATTCCGCCGCAAGTGTTGGTTCCCCTTTCGATGAAGGAGGCGCAGACAGGCTTTTTAGGCCCGATATCTGATGAGGTGGCGGGGCCCGAGGGGAGGGTTCATGGAGGTGGTTTGTTTTTGTTCGGTGGCAGTGATCTTAATAAATCCGCCGGCGGGGTTTGAGCGGCGGTTTTTTTATAATTTAGTCTTTCCTATGGTGATGATGTGTGGAGTGGAGGTGTGACAGTTTGTTTTGGTGTTTTGAGTTTGAATTGTTGGTGTAATAATAAAAGCATGTGTTTACTTATGTCGAAGTGTGTAATAATCAAGGGGCATTTGTGGCTGGCAGATCCATTGGTCACAACATACTGCTTAGCCAAGAATTGCTGAGATTATACATTAGAGGGAATGCATCAGCTAGATGCATGATGAAGATAGATCTGAGGAAAGCTTATGACTCGGTAGAATGGGCATTCCTCCTTAATCTCCTAGCCAAACTGAAGTTTCCAGTCAAGTTTATTGCGTGGGTGAAGGAGTGTGTAACAACAGTTACTTATAAACTGGCTTTCAATGGTTGTCTTGAAGGGAACATACGAGGGGCTCGAGGGTTGAGACAAGGTGACCCTATCTCACCACTGCTCTTTGTCTTGATCATGGAATACTTAACTAGAAGCTTGCTTCTGGCGTCCAAACAGCAGGGATTTCGGTTTCACCCTCTTTGCAAGCAGATTAACTTGGTGAGTATGTGCTTTGCGGGTGACTTACTTATAGTCCGCAAGGCAAAACAGGAATCTCTTGCATTGATCAAAGCTAGCTTGGACCATTTTCAGAAGGCCTATGGACTTATTGCTAACCCTTTAAAATCTGGCATATACATTGCTGGGACCACTAGAGCTGCCAAACAAAAACTACTTGAATTAACAGGATATGAAGAGGGGACATTTCCAATGAAGTACCTTGGAGTTCCAATATCCCCTACAAAGTGGAGCAGGAGTGAATGTGAGGCCTTGGTTGAGAGAATTGTGAAAAGAATCACTTGTTGGACCTCGAGGAACCTTTCATATGCGGGTAGGTGTTGCTTAATCAACTCTATTTTGCTGTCCTTACATAGCTATTGGGGCTCATTGTTCTTGCTGCCTCGGAGCGTGGTGAAGAGGGTTGATCAAAAGTGTAGAGAGTTCTTGTGGGGAAAAGGAATAGGTGGCGGGATCAAAGCGTTGGTAGCATGGGATACTGTGTGTTTGAAAAAGCAATGGGGAGGCTTAAACATTAAAGACTGTGGGACATGGAATTATGCGGGACTTGGTAAGCAGATTTTGGATATTTCTAGCAAAAAAGACAACTTGTGGATTAAGTGGATTCACAACGTCTACTTAAAGGGGGCTGATTTTTGGGGGTACCAATGCTCTTGTGATAGTAGCTGGCAATGGAAACAGCTTATAAAGGTTAGGGGAATATTTCAAAGTGGTTATAATGAGGGAAAATGGGTAGCAGCTCTAGATGGGACTTACACCAGTGCTTCGGGGTACACATGGCTTAAGGGGAATAGAGACAAGGCTGTATTGGCGAAGGCTGTATGGAATCGTTGGAGTCTCCCTAAACATGCGTTCATCATGTGGCTCATTATGCACAGAAGGTTGCTCACAAGGGATCGACTACTCCAATGGGGAGTGAATGTTCCTGATACTCGATGTCTTCTCTGTTTGCAGAGGGATGAGTGTTTGAATCACCTACTGTTTGAATGTTCCTACAGCACAGTGGTCATGGGTGAGGTAACCAAGTGGCTGAAAATGGGTAGTTTGGAGACATATGATAGCTGGGAGAGAAAGCTTGCCAAACTAGGGAAAAAAAAGAGTGTAACCTCCAAAGTGCAACTTGCGGGTATTGCGACGATTGCGTATAGCTTGTGGAAGGAGAGGAACGCTAGATTGCATGGTTCGGGAGGAAGGGATGCATTGGACCTGGTTTTGCTGATCAACAAGGAATGCAAGACACAAGTAAGAGTGATGCGGTTTAAGAGGATGACCCGAAGGGATGAACAATTTATCCGTGAGCTGCTATGTAATTAGCAAGTAGATAGTTTATTGGTCGTGATGTGTAAAAACTCGTTCCGTATGGTAATGAAAATCCTTCGTACCAAAAAAAAAAGTGTGTAATAAAAACTTGGGATCAACTCATTCACCAAGAAATGTTTAGAACCTTCTGCGCGGCATATAATAATACCAAATATAAAACTTTGTAATTTTGAATCTGGCCGGCCAGTGAGTGGAAGATGTACAAACATACAGCAACTAAACACTGAGGGGCAAAAAATTGAAATAACCCCGAAAGCAAAACAAAAACAATGCCAAATATAAATCTTACCAATACCATGCTTCAATCTTTAGTGCTGCTGCTGCTGCTTGTGATCACTACACACTTGTTTTTCACGTCATCAAAGCATCTCTCTCTCTCTCTCTCTCTCTCTCTCTCTCTCGCCCACTATAAATATCAGAGTCTCCCCATTCATCAGCTTCACATCTTCTCTATTACAATGGGGGATAAGAACTTAAACTTGCCACCTGGTTTCCGATTTTACCCCTCTGATGAAGAGCTGATTGTGCACTTCCTTCTCCGTAAGGCTGCAGTTTTGCCATGCAGCCCAAACGTTATCCCAGATCTCGATCTTTATCCCTACGATCCTTGGGACTTAGATGGTAATAATTAAATAATACATAATTAAATATTTCACTGTTCCAATTCATATTTCGTTTTGTCCATCGTAATAATGAATAAATAGGTAGAGCAATGTGCGAAGGGAGAAAATGGTACTTTTACAGCAGAAGAAGTGGAAGCTGTAGGATCATCACTAGGAGTGGGTATTGGCAAGAAAAGGATTTTGAGGAACCAATCTATTCCAAATGTGGCAAGAAATTAATTGGGACGAAGAAAGATTACAGCTTTTACACCAACGAATCTTCCCATCATGGAATTATTACGAAATGGATCATGCAAGAATACACAGTAGCCTTGGATTCGAGTGCCAGCAGATCATCGTCGAGGAAAAGAAGCTCAAAGACAGTAATATTAATAAGTTAAAAAACCTTTGCTTGTTTGTCGCGTAAATTGTATTTTAGTTTTATACCTTTGTTTTTCGATATTTGCAGGATCACAGTACATGGGTTGTCTGCCGAGTGTACGAAGAGGATGACGGCGTCGACGATGATGAGAGAGAGCTTTCATCCTTGGATGAAGTATTCCTATCCTTGGACGATCTTGATGAAATCAGCTTACCTAATTAATGATGTAATATAAAAGAAAATCAGCAAGCTAAGGGTGATCATCTAGTCTTCTAAGTAGCTTAGCTTTTATTTCCAGACTCAATCCGTTATTACGTTGTTAACGAAGGAATTAGTGTGTACCAAAATTAATCTCTCTCTCTTTTTTTTTTTTCACTCGTCGATCGACTCTATACGGCTAACACGCGTGAAAGACGTATGTTTGAAACAAATGCAATGCAAGGGCAGCCACAAATAAAGATTGAGACATATCAAAACAACTCAATTTGATGCTGCCATGTCCCATATACATTAAAAATATGTGCGAAATGATGATTTAGTTATAAAAATGTCACGTGAAGCGTAGTATCATCACAATTATTATTATAATATAGGTACAAGGGTGGGGTTGTGGGTTCTTTCTAAGCTGAAGTATGGCATTATGTTGGGTTAGGGAAAACCATTTATATTTTTATATATATAATTGGTTACACTTTATTCCAACTTTATGGTTGATTGGCCATTTTGAGCAATACCTTTTTAGTAGCTGTATGTCTTTCTGTAATATAAAACTTGAGGAAACAGTATTATATAATACTGTTGTGTTGGTGCTTGCTTACAGAAGCATGGTGTACTTGGTGATGCAATCACGCTCCACTTTTATTTACTTAACGAAATGCAAAGCATAGAGATATCATTCTTGTGTTAATCCTTTCTCTTTCCTTAACAAATACTTAACTTCATACGCCGTGGATGTGGTTATCATCTCTCCCAAACATACACGAGAGAGAGAGAGAGAGAGAGAGAGAGAGAGAGATTTGCATTGGATTGTGAGCAAAGTCAACTTGGTATGCACGAGTAAGTTTACAGCCATGGAACTTTGCTTGGAGAAGATCATATACAAAGTCATTATGATTGGTCTCAACTTATATCTTAAGTATTTGACAAAAGAACACAAGCTAATATCATATAACTCGTTCTTGGTTGCTGTATAGTCAGTAGAAACCTTCAACCTCAACCCAACAACTATCTCATAAAGTCTAAAACATCCTTGCCCTGTCTTACCTAAGATTAGACAAAACGAAAAACACAAAGCGTATACCCCAGAGAGAGATCTACAAGGCAATACCTGGATTTCTTGAAACTACTTCAATCACGCAAAATTGACTTACATTGAGACATCAATTAAGGAATGTTCAGAAAAGTTTTCCGTGCTCAAACGATGCTTTTGGGGCCTTCACTTTTAGCAAAGCACCATCAATCAGTCTTGCTCCTGCACTGCTGTATCACAGTGAACTAGGCAATCTGTAGAAATCTTTGTCCGCCGGCGTTTGTAAACTACAAGCTCTGGCCCAAACTTATCCACACGGTGGCTAGAATTACTTTTGCCTGAACTATAACAAGTTGAACCATCATCATCATGACTGTCCTCAGTCGAACATCTAGAACTACAAGAATCTGATTCATGCTCTACTAACCCTCCCACCTCGCTAGACCTACAGTCCTCAAGGGCCTGCTTTTCATCGTCCAATCGCCATATCTTTCTGTTCTTATCCCTTCGATACTGCAACATCACCGACTTCCTTCTACCAACATTCTCAGCTTCGCCGAGCTTGTTCTCTTCCCTACACTTGGACTCCTTCGAAAGAACATTCTCATCATCCAATTTCCATATTTTCCTCTGCCTATCCCTCTTATAGACCAATAAAACCTGCTTTGAACCTTCACCACTCTGATGAGTTCTATAACTCTCTCCTCCGTCCAAAAAACTCTTGACCATCTCAGATTCATCTCTCTTTATTCCCAACCTCGACCTCTCATATGTCAAACCCTTCCACTTCCCAATCCGCAAATTACTATATGGATTAATACCATCATCCATTGAGCAATTCTTCTTCTCAATCCTCGACGAACTATTCACCTCCTTATGCAGCTGAATTGCCAACGTCGCATCATTCTCAGCCCTTTCTTTCCCAAGCAGCAACGCTGCTGGCCCATCAGTTGATGCTTTCCTGGCCAAGATTTTTCCTTTCAGCTTATTCATCTCTTCTGAACTTTTTCCCTTCACCTCGCAATTTGCCTTCCCAGAAGTACTAAACGAACGCCTGAGAGAATCAGGAACCCAGCAATCGACGCAAACCCTAAATTCCCCATTCAATCCCAAATACCCCACGCCAGAAGCAATATCATCAAAAGCCCTAACACAACCCTTATGGACTCTACAAGCACAGGCGACACACTCGACAAGATCAGACGATTTATCCGTTTGCTTCAAGCAGTAAGGACACATCTTACCCGAACGTACGTGGCCGATGCATCTCTTGCACAAGAGAACGATCCGCCAAAAGCTGTCAAGCAATCGAAGGCGGGTTTTAGGGTTCGTATGGTCCACGTGGCGCCCACAGCTGTGGCAATCTGATATGTTGGGACGGTCGCGCGTGCGCTTCGACGCAGGGTCGGGCGAGGCGGACATGGATGCGAGCTTAACATCGGCCATCAGGGATTTTTCAGATGGCGACGGCGGAGACGAACTCGACATTCTTTATCGTACTTTTTTCTTCGATCGGCGGTTTGGGCCTTTGTTTATGTAATCAACAATATCTGTAACTGTCGTTCGACGACCGTTTTCCTTCTCAGTTTAAAGCTGCAATTTTTCTTCACTTTTCTCGTCAATAACGTAAAAATTTCATCTTGATTTTGATGCTACGAAGAGAAACTAAATCTTCTATGCTATAAAGAGGATTTTTTTAAGTAGATAGCCTTTGACTCGGTCAACTTTAAAAAAATAGCCTTCAAATGTAAAATGACTATACTGCCCTTACTAATCGTACCCACGTTAAAAACCAATATGTTAAATGGGAATCGCGTTTGGGTGGGCGGGTGGGGGGTGTAGTCCAGTGGTTGTGTAGTCGGACGTTCAAGTAATAGGTCGTGGGTTCAAATCCCCAATAGTTTTTTTTTATATATATATATAGCACGGGACCTGTACTATAGCACAGGTCCCTTGCTGTATAGCACAGGTCCCATGAAGCACGGGACCTGTGCTATACAGCACAGGTCCCTTGCTCTGTAGCACAGGTCCCTTGCTTTATAGCACAGGTCCCATGAAGCACGGGACCTGTGCTGTGTAGTCCAGTGGTTGTGTAGTCGGACGTTCAAGTAATAGGTCGTGGGTTCAAATCCCCAATAGTTTTTTTTTATATATATATATAGCACGGGACCTGTACTATAGCACAGGTCCCTTGCTGTATAGCACAGGTCCCATGAAGCACGGGACCTGTGCTATACAGCACAGGTCCCTTGCTCTATAGCACAGGTCCCGTGCTGTATAGCACAGGTCCCATGAAGCAAGGGACCTGTGCTGCGGGACCTGTGCTATACAGCAAGGGACCTGTGCTACAGCACAGGTCCCTGCTATAAAAAAAAATATATTGGGCCTTTCAACCCACGACCTATTAAAGCATGAGACCCACTTGTAAAAAGACGAAAATACCCTTAAATTGAAGGCTATTTTTTAAAAGCTAGAATCGACGGTGCTATTTTTTAAAAGCTGACCGAGTCAAAGGCTATTTTTTAAAAAGACCCCTATAAAGAGAATCGATTTGCTGAGTTCGTATGCTTTGATTTGAGATTACTGAGTTATTGAGCTTGCCAGCGCTGTGACCACTATATATATAATATATAAGACCCATCAAAGAGATTACAACTCATATATGTAATATGATGCATTTACAATAGCTAAAAACAATACAATATTTGACTAAGCCTGGCAGAAGAACAAGATGGAGATGGTTGTTATACAATTATGTTTACCCATTGTACTCTTAATTTTCAGGTTTCTAGTGATTCGTTAAGGAGTGTTTTAGTCACAGAAATCCTAATCTGAGTGATATCTCTAATTATGCTCAGGATATTTTATTTACTCTGAGGTGGGAAAGATCTGCAAATTAGAGACTCCAAAACGGACTGAAAAACCGCATTGCCTTCGACCTCCAAAGCCTCGAAAACTTCGTCCTTTTCGGGCCCTAATTTATTATCCCTTACCATCTTCAGCAGTTTCTTGCCTTCATCTGCTAATCCTATGCGATTAAAACCAGACATTATTGAGACGCAAGATCTCGCGTCAACCTTAATCCTTCCCTTCATCATATCCTCAACGATTATCCTCGCTTTTTCCACCGTTTCGGCGTCCCCGTGCACCGACAACCAGTACAGTAGCATGTTGTGCGTGTAAGCGTCGGGCTTAAGTCCGTTTATCTTCATTATCAAGTAGTAGTCGAGCGCTTCTCTCGCCATTTCTTGTAGGCATTTGTCTTTCAAGAGATACGAAAATTTATTTCTTAAAAAAAAATTGTTCATCAAAAGATAAACAAAACAGTGTATTATTCTATATTTCAAATCAACTACATCGCTATCTGTTTTATTCAGCACGAAAATGTCGACAACGTTAGAGATTGAAAAAGGACTAAAGATTCTAGCTTTTCTCCATCAATCGTTTTACTTACCATAGAGAGCCTCCATAATCCCCCGAAAAACCGGCCCGCGTTTGACAGGCAAAACCGCCATCACTTGAGCTTCTTCGGGGCCTAATCCCTTATTGCTCACCATCTTCAACAGTTGCTTAGCTTCGTTATCCTGTCCGCAGACAGAAAAAGACACCATTATCGAGACGCATTCTCTACCGGTCAACTTCATCCCTCCCTCCACCATCTCCTCAACGGTCTTCTTCAACTGATCGAGATTGCAAATTCCAATCGCTGCGTTCTCCAAAACCAAGCGACATTTTGCTTCGGAATTCGGAGGCACGGGACTGCAATGCATGGGCGAACCGATCGGTTTGGGGTTCGAATTATTGGGCTGGTCATCGGAGCAGAAGGGCCTAACACGCAAGGGAAGTTTCGGGATTTGGGTTCTTACGAGGACGACGCGGCGGGCCACGAGAGAAAGCTGGCGCAGGGCCATTGAGAGAATTGAATTGCTGAGTTTTTTGTATGTATGCTTCTTGAGATTATTGAATTCTTGAGGAACTATATATAATATACCATATGTGGCGTTGGAGTGCTGAGTTCGTTGCAGCAACGGTTGGTTGGAGGGAAACTACTTAAAAAGTATAGTAATAATAATAAAGGAAAATCATCCATTACTTTGACTGATGGTCGTAATAGTTTTAGCAGATGGATGAAGCTCCTTCAATTGAGATATTTGGGCCAATGTGACCCACTTGAGCCTCAACTGAAAATCGGCCCAACTACATATCTGAAGCCCAATTCAATGACCCAATAGCCCAAAATATAAATGAAATATATTCAAACCTCGAAGAAAAACTAAACAAGAAAGTCGTAGCATCGTGCTTATTCCTATTCCGCTTGCTCTAACGAGTCGCCAAGAGCGCCAAAGAACATTCGAAGGAAATAAAATCAAGATTTTATGAGTGGATAAACTCAGAAACGAACAAGTTGATGAATTAGAATGCATTCCCAGTCGTAGACCTTTGCAGTTCTTTGAGGGTTGGTTTCGAATCTATATACTGCACCATAAGATTACGTTAGATACAAAAGAACACTTGAAAAAATAAGAGAAGACGAGCATAAATAAGATTGTTGTTACTAAAGGCATACCTTAGCAGCATCTCTAAAGAAGGCCTTGATTTCTTCTTCAGTAAGACCGCCCTCATCAGAATCTTCTTCCCAGCCCAGAGAGCGTAAAAATGCAGCTTCTTCCTCATCTGGCACACTTACATCCGAGGTAGATTGTTGGTTACCATTATTAAGATGCTCGTTTGCATCACCATTGCAGTTCAACTCAACCTCTACATCTGAGACATGAACCACGCCTGGGCCCATATTTAAAGTGGCAATACTTTCAGGCAAAGATGGTGATTCAGCAGCAGTACTGGGCTCTGAAACAGGCAAGGAATTAGCACTCGATGGGAGGAGGACACTACTTTCCATGGATTTCTTCCTCACAGAGTTGAAAAAATCCTTTCTGCTTCGTGCTTGAGAGATGGGGCGCTTTTCCAATACAGTCATGGCAGGTTTAGGATCGATGATTGAACTGCTCGGTTGGCGCTGAAATGGTGAGGATATAGGAATCGAAGAAGAACAAGGGGCCAGAGTAGGAGTCACTGGTTTGTTGCTACTTGTAGGACTTAGCGTGTCCTTTGATATAGGAGCTACACCGTTCTTTTCTCGTGCTGGCTTAAGTATATGAAGCTTTGCCTTTGGGACTTCACTCTTCACAGGTCCACCGCGAGGAGAGTTGGCAAGTACGATATGTTGCTGACCTGCTTTAGTCTGCAATTAAATTCGACCATAACTATCATGTCTATGTATGGAGATAACTAGTTGACGAAATTGGCAAAATGATCTTTTCTCCCACTAAACTATATTTCTGTTCACGTATTATGAAATACACACCATATCTAAGGAAATACCGACGGAAGATAAAAATAAAAACAGAGTTGGTAGCTTACTAAAGATTTTGGCAACGATGGTGTCACAGGAATCAATTGTTTGGATAGTTTCAGAGACAATTCACCAGATTTCTGAGTTCCAACTGATAACTGCAGCAAAACAACATTAGTTGATGGTGCATATGATGCAATAGCTCAAACACCATTGTACGACTTGGACAAACCTGAGGAGCAGACTGAGCATGGATAGGTCCCTGAGCAACAGCTTCTGCCATGTTGAGGCCTGTGTTTGTCCCCAAAGCCACGTTCTGCGAAGAAGCGTTTATCCCATTGCCACCAACTAAACCAGGAACCTCAGCCAAAGCCGACTTCCATTTTTCACTACCAACATTTGATGTGATACCAGCAGGTAAGTTTTTTATCGATGAACTAAATACGGGAGATGGGACTCTTGTAACATCCAAAGCTGCAGCTCTTTCTTCTGATCCTAGCGATGGAAAGTCTCTGGCGAAATTCATCTTAGGCCCACCAATAGGACTACTAGTCTTGGTAGGTGAGCAATTTTTACTTTTCCCACCATAATAATCAGAATCATTTGCAGCTTTCCTATGCCATGTGTCGTCACGTCTCCCTGAGATCATAGATTGTGAACGCCTTAAGCCATCCCTATCAAGTGTGGTCGAAGAGGTGCTTTTAATTGAACCCGGAGAGTCTCGACGCCAACTCTCACCCAAAAATGACTTCTCTTTACTGTTAGACTCATACCTACTGCTACTCCACTCTCTGTCATGATGATTTCTACCACCAACACTACTTTGAGACCTTAGATTGTCAGACCCCTTACTATTCAAGCCTCTGCGGGAAGAGGCAGTTCTATCCGATCTAAAAGATCTCCAAAAGTCACGGCCGTTACTGTTGCCACTATTATTATTATTGCTATTATAATTACCAGAAGCAGTATTATTCACAGAAGAGCGATTTCTTGTAAGCCCAGAGGGTTCACGGTCATCTGAGGAGCAAAGACATCGAAAGTTTAGCAAAATGATAAGAGTATATTGATAGGCAGGCTTAAGGGAAGATGGACTTACCAGAACGTGCTGAAGAAGAGCTGCCATTGTTTCCAGAGTTTTTCAACCATTCCGGTATTAATGAAGGTTCATTTTTTTCCATAACTAATAGTAACCATTATCATATAGGGAAGACCATACAGGCTAGAATAATCTAGTCTCAGTATGACGATTCGTGAAAAAACACCAACGGATTCACCGAAAGTCAGTCCCACTTCAACAAAATCTGGAATTCCTCCAAGTATTCTGATATCCCCGCCAGTATCAGCCCCAAAAAAACCTCACTACTACGATTTCGACGAGAGAAGCCGAAAATTCTGTTATCTGATTCTCCAAAATACTAAGCGGAAAGAGTCTGAAGCAATGACTACGAATTTATCTTTTATCCTCCTACAGTAAGATTGACGTTCAGTTAAAAAAAAAAAAAAAAAACTAATACGAACTCCCACTAAGCTCCTAAAATATTCCAAGGTTCTGGCAATATTTCACAGCCCAGGTTGACGCCTATCAACAGAATCCCAATGCCTCAATGCCCAACAAAACCAAGTACATAAAAACTCTCGTATTTTATCAGCAAAAATCTAATCGAATCCAATAGGAACACAAAATAACTCCACCACACAGTGCACATTAAACTCCACCAAGCCGCATAGCCAAGACGAAATGTCTCAATAGGGGGAAAAGGAAAATTCCTAGGGTTTTGACCAGTCCGCCTGCGCATAAAAATTAACCATAGAAAAAATCAGACTCAACCTTTGCGTATTAAAATATATAAATTAGATCGATTTTATTTTTTTTTCCATTTTGACTAAAATAATAAAAATCCATCGATATACCCTTCGAAATTCTTCTCAAACAAAAACCTAGAAGGCTCACACTCGCTGCCCTGTTGATTCCTCTTCTAGTTTCAAAGACCAAAAATATGGATATATCCAAACCTTCCGCGGTATTTATGATTCTCGCCTTACAGAATTTCTTCTAGAAATAGACGGCAGTCATATATTTCTTCCAGCTTTTGCTTGCAAACGCTATGTCATGTGGGCTTTAGAGACGGAGAAGAGATTTTATGAGATTTCAGATAGAGATTTCGTAGTATCTTACTCGTGTTTGTGTGTGCGTGCGCGCGCCTATGCTGTGACGATTGGTCGATTTTATTTACAACAATATTAATGTGATATGTAGCCTATTTTTTCGCTCTCTCTTTTCATTTGTACTTTCTTCTTCTTTATTTATATTTTTTTTCAACATTAAGGTTAATCTATAGTAAAAATACCCAATTATATAAAATATTTGCAACTTAGTACCCATGTCAGAAATTTTTTTAGATAAGTACCCGTTCGACTGTGTGTACCATTTTACGGGTCTTGACGTACCTTTTTATATTGTATTGCGAATAGAGGTGAAAGTTTGGGCCAGAGCCCATGGGCCAGCCCGTTCCGCCCGAATTTTGTTTGGTTTGGGCCTATATTTGGGTAGCCCAAAACATATCGGGCACATTGGCCCGACCCACTAGGCCCGACGGGTTAGTGGGCCGCGGGCCTAAAAACCTGATGGGTTTTGGGCCAAATTAGCCCGTGGAACTTAATACCTGAAAAGTCAATTCCTCAAAACCCTAAATTGCATATGACTGGCGTGGCATCAATCAAATTAGCTTAAAAAGTTCTCGATTCAATCAAACGAGCTCAAGCCGACGAGGATCGCGAAACAAGCGCCGGTCACGAAGAGTCGCGACGAAAACTCGACTAAATCGCCCGACGCCCACGAAAATGGGAAGGAAGTGGAGAGGGATTGGTATTCGTTGATGGGCTGTTGTTCCAATGGAACTGGGCATTCGGTTTCGAAGCAGCCATTGATGAGCTGTGCGATTCTTCTTGGTTGGCGGCGTATGGATATGGGAAAGTAGAGCTTGCGAAGACGATGACAATGGCATGTTTAGAGAGAGAAGCGAGTATGTGGTGGCGACCATTTGATTTTTTCTTCTTTTTTCGGATTTCATTAATCAGCCCAATGGGTTAGGGCCGGGTTGGCCCAACCCATTGTTCTTTGGGCTAGGGCCTAGATTTCGTTGGCCTATACAACTTCGGGCCAGCCCAACCCAGCCCATACAACTTCGGGCAGCCCACTAAATTCGGGCCGGATGGGCTGGTCCGCCCAAATTGTCAGCTCTAATTGCGAACCACGTCACGCATTTATATGTTACCCATACATGGTACCTATATACGTTCCATAGGGTACCTTGCGGCTGACTATATGATGATATCATTTTCTAGCTGTATTACGTACCAAAATACATTTCACTATGGTACCTAAATGTGTGATATGATGTACCTTGCGACGGGCAGGTACCAATATGCAAAAAATTTATTCTGACAGATACCTGCATATAAGAAAATACTGACAGGTTACTAACTTGCTGATTTTTTATATTAATGGGTATTTTTATGTAAAATTCCCCAACATTAATTTATAAAAATACCTTCGGAAATTCCAATAACCGCAAACTTATCCATTTGTCTATTAAGGTTAGTGACCACTACGTTGTGCTTATTTATCAAAACTGAAACTGTTAATGGGAGATATCAAAATATTTTCCAAGTTTCCTTCATTATGAGAAAGCATGCAATAACGGTTTCCGTGTATATGTACTGTAACGGAACGGTTTACAGGCCCAATATGCTGTATTGGGCTCCGACAAAGGCCCATTTATTCATTTTTTTTTCTATAGATTAGATTAAGTAGCTCTTATTCATTGTCTAAAAGAGCCAAATAATGCACTTTCCGCTAAACTGCTGCACTTGGTTTTGGAAGGGTATCGTAACATTGAAAAAGAAAAGATGTTATTTTACAGAACGCAGACACAACACAGTTCAAATGAAAACATGCAGGGAAATAGCAGTTCTTTTTTTTTTGGGGGTGGGGGGCAAAGAATTAATGTATATATCTCACTATCTTCCATGATGCTGCCATGAACTTCCATCTCTTGCATAAGAGCTTAGGAGAAAGAGTTGTGCGATTAGTCCCTTTTACCCTCCTCTGATTCTTCTTCGCCTTCTTCGTCGGACGAGTCTCCTTTCTTGTCCTGTTTGACTAAGCCTATACTGCCTTTAGAAGTTTCTCTGCATAAGGATTCTGTTTCCTCATCATCGGCATCTTCTGCCTTGTCCGAGTATGCATATCTGTAAGGCACGTTTTGATTGTCAGACAGAGATTCGAACAAACACGCCAGTCAAGTTGACTGTTCTTCACTAACGCATGTATATGCTTACCGCTGAGAGGTTTGTGAAGGAGCCCAAAGGTAGCAGATAACTGTAAGCAAGGCAAATGCAAGAATATCCCAAAATGCAGTGATGATCCAAGCGCTCTGCCACCTTTCATTGAACGGGTCAGTTGCTTTGAAATAAACCTACACAGAATCAAATTGTTGAACAAGGAGGAAAGGGGAAACTTATGAGCTAGCGATGTAAGAAGATTAGGCATGTATACCTCATATATTATCCAGACAACTGAAACAACCACAGTAGCTGCCAGTGCATTAGAGAATTTTCTGTATATGTCCAGCTTAATAGAACTTCTTTTAGCCTGAAAAAGGGGGAAAATGATAATGCTAACGAGCATATAGCATCTGGATCTCAGCACTGAGGGATACAACCACCAAAAAGAGAAATATACTCTACCTGAAGTTGCTCAAGTGTTTTTGAAAGAGAAGTAAAGATCCATAAAATCAAGAATGCATCCAAAAATGCCACAGGGAGAACAAGAAAGACTCTAGCTCGCCCTGCTACGTCATCGATGCTTCCCACATATTCAGAAACGTTGAGCATTTCTGTCGCCAAGAAGTAAGTGGCTCCAATCAGAAGAACTTTTGTTGTGAGGCCACCAAGCGTCGGGCGGACAACACCGTACCCCATAGAAACAGAGAGAATAAGAATGCGGGAAATAGTTTTTCTAACAGAGCCAATCGTGACAACCCACGTCGTGATTCCAGCTGGCCTAGTTCCAGTGCTGTTGAAAAATGCATAATCGAAGTACCAGAAAGTCATCTCCATCAATCCAAGAGCAATAATGGAAGTGATGCAGTGCTGAAGAAGCAAAACCTCATCCCAATATCTAACATACTGGAAAAGCCATATTACACAAAGGATCGCGTATGCAATAGACATGATTAGGTAAAATGTCATCAACGGAGACATCCTGCCAGGTAAATAGCCATCGGGGCTTTTCCATACCGTCCTTCCAGTCACCTTCATCCCCTTGATATTCGGGTCGCATGTAATAAAGAACAAGTTGTACATCCCCGTCTTCTTGATGCTAACTTCTTTGTTGTTTTTCATGTGGGCTGATAACATTTCACCTCTGAAATAGATATTCAGAACAAAGGGCCACTGCTTATCGGTTTGTGATGGTGTTTTTATCACTTCTCCTTGTGTGCATCCCTCAATTTTGGCGAGATCGGGGGTGCAACAGATTGATCTCTGACCGCCATAAGGAGATCCACCTATGTTATCACGGTCAGCAGCCTCGAATATTACAACTTGAACTAGTCCGCTATTGTATACCCTGCTTGGGTGGTGATCAGCATCTTCCTTACTCCTCCAGAAAGTAATGTTTTCAAACCTATGGTAAATAACACGAATAAAGCATGAATGATTCTGCAATGGTATCATCAGAATAGAGTCTTTTCAATCAGTCAACTGATAATAGACTCAGCACTTGCGTCTTCTAATGAATCAATTATCAGCCAATTGTGATCCCGAAAAAACTGCAAACGCCTTGTTCAGAACATACTAATATAATCACATTCAGCTATCGTCATATCCACCAATGAGTACCAATATTGTACATCTTTGCTGTCAAAAATCAACTGTAGCAAGTAAAAAACCATGCGAAGATCGAAATGGCACAACAAGCAAGGGGTCGATCTGACCAGTACAACAAAACTCAGCTCAATTTCAACTTTTTAATAAAAAAAAATTGACTACCGAATAAAAGCGCGACCATGATTGTCGGTGGAGGCGTAGATTCCTTCACTGCCGCCTGACAGAAGGTACGCATTGCCAACTTCTCGGAGCGGATCTCCGCCGTAGATGTGAATTGAGGCTTCAGTCGATCCCACGGCCAAGATTACTATTAGCCAAATTGAGTAAGGTTTGAGAATGACGTGGCAGAGATCGGAGAATGTCCCGGCGGAGACCATGGGAGCTCGAGATATAGGGGAGAAATAATCCCCTTCAACTTAGACACACACACAGAGAGAGAGAGAGAGAGAGAGAGAGAGAGAGAGAGTTTGGTGTGAAGGGTGAAGAAGTTGAGTAGTGAGTCGCTTTTGCTAAGCAAACGAAAGAAAAGCAGAAGAGGAAGACATTGACAACGCGCCTGTTCAGCACGCGGAAGCGCGTGGTAAACTGCATGGGCCAAGCCCAACGGCTAATATGGGCCTAAACCCAACATCTTCTTTTGATAAATATTATAAAATTCGTAACCCATATCCGAATATTCGAGATACTGACGTTATTATCATTGGCTCGTTCGTAGCGGCGAAGGATTGAGTTGGCCCACGTGTATCATCATAATGATCCATCTGTTGAAGTATTATCTTTTATATTTTGATTGCTTCATTTCTTTTCACCACACAATCTCATTTCACGACTCTTTGGCAGAGCTAAAAATTCAAGATCTTCGACTCGTTCGGGGGAAGAGTGGATTGTTAAGCTTCAAATATGTCTGAGGTTTGTCCTCGAGCTTAGCTTCTATCGCTTGTTCCTTCGATTTCTTAGTTTACTTGTGTTTTTTACTTCAATTACATAGCTCTGTGATATTTTCTTTTTGGCATCGTTTGCTCGTTTGTTGACTTTGAGGAGTTTGAGCTTATGTATTCAATTTTTTTTTCTCTTTTTTAATGTAATTTGGGTTTCAGGAATCATCAAAGACTCCTCCCGTTACGAAAGAAGGTTCGTTTCATCTTTCAGTTCCCAAGTTTTGATATTTTAGCTTGGACGAGTACTTTTGTTGTTGTTATAACTGTAGGGTTGAAGTGGCATATTTGCTAAATGATGATGGTCAGTTGGTAACTTATAGCTCGTTTTTATCTCTTTAGAAGAGAAGCCTGGGAGTAAAACTGTTTCCCAGCCAGCGCCAGCAGAGACATCTTCGCAGGCTGCTCCATTTCCGGCGATGGCTAATCCTTTTGACTTCTCAGCTATGTCAGGACTGCTCAATGTATGTCACATTTTTACTAAATCTTCTTTGGAACTAAGGATGAATTGTTCGCATTTCTTGTTTTTGTAACTGTCGAGAACACTTTCAGGTTATAGTAACATACTAAATAGCGATCATCTTACTTAGTTCAGTTTTTGTTCTTTGTTTGTCTTCAGGACCCAAGCATTAAGGAGTTGGCTGAGCAGATAGCAAAGGATCCTTCATTCAATCAGATGGCAGAACAGCTTCAGAAGACTTTCCAAGGTGCCCCAGCCGTTGAGCAAGCAATCCCCAACTTTGACCCTCAACAGTACTATTCAACGATGCAGCAAGTAATGCAAAACCCACAATTCATGACCATGGCTGAGAAGCTTGGTAATGCTTTGATGCAGGTAGTTATTTATCCCTTCATACTTTGCTTGGTTAATGGAAATCCAAGATGGTGTTTTGCGTTAGCTGTTTCATAAAACTACTACTGCACTCGCTGTCATTACAGGACCCTGCCATGTCCGGAATGCTCGAGAATTTGACAAACCCTGCAAGTAAAGAGCAACTCGAAGAACGGATGGCACATATCAAAGAGGATCCTTCTTTGAAGCCCGTCCTAGATGAGATTGAAAAGGGTGGTCCTGCTGCTATGATGAGGTTATAATCATTACATCAGTTGTCATTTCTTCTGTAGCTTCCACCACGAACTTCCAAACCATTTTGTTTGAATTTTCCTCATCAATGATTAGGTATTGGAACGATAAGGAAGTTCTTCAGAAACTTGGCGAGGCAATGGGCTATGCTGTAGGAGGAAGTGGCACGTCTGCTGGCGAGGATGCAACTGGTGAAGACGACACCGAGGAAGTAAATGATGAGTCCATCGTCCATAGCACTGCCAGCACTGGTGATGTTGACGTACGTACATTGGAAAAATAGTGACTTCCTATATTAGGAAAAAAAAATTAAGAATTAGCACCGTTACCCCACGAACTTGTGAAAAGCTAATCCTGACCTGGAATTTCTTCTACGGAATGTTTAGGGCCTGAAGAAAGCTCTAGCAGACGGAGCTGACAAGGACGAAGAAGATTCTGAAGGAAGAACTGCCTTGCACTTTGCTTGCGGATACGGCGAGGTATTGCGCATTTCAACAACAAATGCTTATCCAATATTTAATAATCTTGCAATCTAATTAGCGGTGTTGTTATTCTATCTCAGAATAAGTGTGTGCAAGTTCTTCTAGAGGCTGGGGCCAAGGTCGACGCTCTCGACAACAATAAGAACACTCCTCTTCACTACGCGGCTGGTTATGGCAGGAAAGAATGTGTCGAGCTTCTGTTAAAGAATGGCGCCGCAGTGTAAGTTGTCTTTTTATTCTGCACATGCTAATTCTATATGCTTGCATTTGTTTCGACTTAACTTGACCTTTGCTATATATATATATATATATATATATACTCTACAGCACTCTCCAGAACTTGGATGGGAAGACGCCAATTGAAGTTGCCAAGCTAAACAGCCAAAACGACGTGCTCTCCGTGCTTGAGAAAGACGCATTTCTATAGAGATGCACATTTTGTGTTTTTATTACTCGCGTGATTATACAGCGTTGCATTTTATGCCCCCCTTTGTATGAACAATTATCTTTCCTTATGTGCGTGTTTCCTTATGTATACTATATATTTGTAATAATAATTGTGGATTCTTCCATTTTCATATTGGCTGTTGCTACACTGCTTATCAAGACGATCACATTTAAAGGAAATTAGAAACCAATCAAACGAGTCATTTCAACTGCCGCCGACGCAAATCCCATTTCTCCTCCTCCCTCTCCTTTTCCTTTTTCTCCTCGTTCTTTTCATTCTCCCCATTCTTGTTCTTTTTCTCCTTCTCCTCCTCATCATCCTCCTACTCCTCCTCCTTTTCTTCCTCCCTCTTCTCCTCCTCCTCGTTCTCCTCCTCCTCCTCCTCTCCCGTCTCCTTTTCCTCATTCTCATTCTCCTCATTCTTCCTTCTTTTCCTCATCTCCTTTTCGTTCTTCTCCTCCCCCTGCTCCTTCTCGTTCTTGTTCTTCTTCCTTTTCTTCTCCTTCCTCCTTCTTCTCCTCCTCCTCCTCCTTCTCCTTCTTCTTCTCCTCCTCCTCTTCCTTCTCCTTCTTCTCCTCCTCATCCTCCTCATCCTTCTCTTTCTTCTCATTCACCTCCTCCTCATTCTTCTCCTCCTCCTCCTTCTCTTCCTCCTCCTTCCTTCCCCTTCCTTCTTTCCCTCCTCATTCACCTTGATATGGGGCAAACCCAATCAACGATATTTTTAAGTGTGGGGGCTCTGGATACTTAATTAGCGGTAGATTGATTATTATGCTGTTTGCTAGGTACGCGAGGTGATATTGATGCTGGGACGTAAACAGAGAGAACGCAGGGGTTTACGTGGTTCGAATCCTAACGGATTCTACGTCCACGGGGCGCTGGGAACTGTCTTTCACTAGGTAGCAATACGTTACACACTCATATAATCCTCACTTTCACTCCTAAAATGTGGAAAACACGTTTAAGATACCTAAAGAGAAAATGCTATGCGAATGCTTTTGTAAAGAAATGATGATGATGGAGAAATATGGCCAAGTCCTCCTTTTATATCAGCTCCCTGCCGCCTATCTGCTGCCAGGTTCCAGGATTTCTGGGGACGTACCACCTAGGGTGCTTAGGAAAGATGACTGATTGCTTGAAGGAATGACTTCTGCGATGATTACAGTGATTTGTTCAGTAACATCTCCCTGTAACAAAGTGACACGCGTCTCTGCAGATATCTTTCCTTCCTTCCAACGTTCCTACACTTTTATACACAGTAGTCCTTTTTCCTTTTGTCCGGTCAAAACTTGTACCCGCAAGGTCCAGGATGAGGAGCAAAACAGGGCAGATCCGTCAGAAAAGGGCGTAGGGATCCCCACACCAGTCTCCAGCGAATCTGTCAGTAAGGTCCCAGATCCTGTTAAAGGGATGGGAAGTTCCAAGAAGAAGAAAAAGGTCACGATGTCCCCAGAGGGAAAGAGGAAAACTTGGACCAAAAAGGAGAAGGAGCTGCGAGATCAACTTGCGGACCTCAGGCAGGTGATAGATGGTGTCAGGAGCAGAACCATGCCTCCAAGAATAGGAGAAGGGTTGGTGGCAGGGACCCCCTTTGCGAAGGAGCTGCTGGTGGGGGAAGTCTCATCTAACTTCAAACAGCTGCCATACGAATACGATGGGACGACGGACCCTGTGGAGCATGTCCTACGTTTTCAAAACACCATCCTGCTCCACGATTTCTCGGACGGGGTCAAGTGTAGGGTGTTCCTAACCACTTTGGTGAGGGCGGCCCAACAATGGTTCAGCCAACTGGCGCCCGGATCCATCAAATCTTTTGAGGAATTCCAGTTGATATTCATCACACAGTTTGCCAGTGCCAGAAAACAGCCCAAGTCCGACATGTCGCTCTTCCAAGTGCGACAGGGAGAAAGTGAAAGTCTCCGAGCTTACATAAGCAGATTTAATATCGCCGCCTTAGAGGTGCCGACAGCTACGCCCTCTGTCAAGGTTAGCGCCTTGATAAACGGGCTTTGAGACGGGGATTTCTTCGCGTCCCTCTCCAAGAGGCCACCACCGACTTTCGAAGACTTGCTGCTAAGGGCCGACAAGTATATCAACTTGGAAGAAAGTAAGATGGCCAAAGCACAAGAGGAAAAGCAGATAGCCACGCCGAAGAAGGAAGGGACCATGAGAAGCCAGGGGCAGGGGAAGCCGCCTCTGCGACTGCCTCATAGAGAGCCTTGGGGATCTCCACCCAGGGCCCCTCGTAGGTTTACACCACTACGTGCTAATCCAGAGGAGGTCCTAGCCGTGGCGGGACGACATCCAGCTTTGAGGAAGCCCCTCGCCGGATCTTCAGGACCTTCTAGACCCTATTCCAATTTATATTGTCGTTACCATAATGAATACGGGCACCACACTAACAATTGTTATCATTTGAAGGATGAGATAGAGAGGCTCATACAAGCAGGGCACCTGAAGGAGTTCGTGAAGCAGGGACCTGAGCCCAGTCCCCGGAAAAACGAAAAAGAAGAAGGAGGACCTGCGCCGAGCAAGGGTAGGCCGTTGCCTCCACCAGCGAACAAGGGTCCCCCAGGACCGTCCAGGACCCCTATCTTGATTATTGTTGGAGGTCCCAGCAGTGGAGATTCTAACCGAGCTAGGAAGTCCTACGCTAGGACCACGGGGGAACTCCAATCATGGGGATTGGTAGGGCACACTGACGCCATCGCAAACGTACAGTTTGGACCGGAAGACGAGACTCACGTTGCCAGGCCACACAACGATGCCTTAGTCATAACGACTGATATCGCCGGATACGATGTGTCCCGAGTCTTCATAGACGGGGGGAGTTCGGCCGACATCATATTCCTTTACTGTTTTAAGAAAATGGATCTGGGAACAGATCTGCGGCCAGTTTCCACCGCGCTATACGGGTTCGGAGGACCTGGGATACAACCCGTGGGGAAGGTAACGCTGCCCGTTGGAATGGGGACAGATCCAGTTCGAATCGTGAAAATGATCAACTTCCTGGTGGTTGACATCGCCTCCTCCTATAATGTCATTCTGGGACGACCCGCCATCAACGAATTTAGAGCAATTCCCTCCACTTATCATCTAAAAATCAAGTTTCCAGTGGGGGAGCATGTCGGTGAGATCTTGGGGGACCAGCAAAGCTCCCGCCGATGCTACGCCGATGAAGTCAAGGCAGTGGCCAAAGAAAAGGAGACCGCCCGAGAAGGGAGCGGTCGTGACAAGAGGATCAAAATCGAGGGAGGGGGACCTACGAGCTTGCAACCTGAACCGGACGAGGATCTCGTCAGGGTGGAACTTTACCCCAACCAGTCAGGAAGAACCACCAAAATAGGAACACACTTGGGGGAGCAAGCCACGAAGGAGCTAGTGGGATGTTTACAAAGGAACGCCGATCTGTTTGCATTTTCCCCCGGAGACATGATAGGAATCCGCCCCGATATAGCCAAACATCATCTGAATGTCCTACCAGGCGCTAAGCCTGTTAAACAGAGGTTGAGGACGTGCGGGGCAGAAAGAGCACAGGTCCTGAAGGAAGAAATTGACAAGTTGCTTCAGGCAGGCCATATCCAGGAGATTCAGTTCCCCACTTGGTTGGCTAACGCCGTCTTGGTAAAGAAGGGAAATGGGCAGTGGAGGATGTGCATCGACTTCAGGGATCTCAACAAGGCCTGTCCTAAGGATCACTACCCTCTGCCCAGAATAGACCAGCTTGTGGACTCCACCTCCGGGTGCGAGGTCCTCAGCATGATGGACGCATACCAAGGTTATCACCAGGTAAGTCTCGATTCAAATGATTTTGATAAAGTTTGCTTCGTAACACCAGGGGGAACATATGGGTACGTCCGAATGCCTTTCGGACTCAAAAACAATAAATCGACAAAAATATAAACAAAAACATCATATGAAACAATGAACTGTCCAATAACCTTAGAAAACCAGAATTATGAGATGTCGGCGTCGAAACTATAAAACTATATCATATGAAACAACGAACATTGTAATATATAGACGTAAATCATCCTTCGCCGTACCTTGGGATTTCCAGCCGTAAGAAGGCGCTGCGCGAATTCCTCCAAAGGCGTAGAGAGCAGGCGGAACGTTGGGTGGAAGATGAAGATTGGGGGATGATGATTGGGCGATGAGTATTTTGGGGCTTTTCTCTGTGTTCGATCGCAGCCCTATTCTTTCTCTTTGTCTATTTTGGTTACTTTTTAATTTATCTAATTGAGGGTATTAAGGTCCTTTAAGCACCTCCGTTACAGATTTAACCATGATTAACCATGAAAACCCTGCTTTTGTGAACTAAGGGTACAGTATTGTATTTCATCAATCGTGAGGGGCATTGGACGGAATCTAAAAAAGGTTTGGGTATGAACGGGAAAATCAGTAAACTCGAGGGTATCGGTGGGAATTCCCCTTTAATTTATTAATGAGAGAGAAAGATGATACGTTATTACTGGTCGGCGAAGATTAAGATTAGCCGACGACCCACATCTAATCTCTTTTTCTTTTCTCTTTTTTCTTCTTTTTTTTATTAATTTTTTTTAATAATATTCGCAATCTTGTTTTGTTTAGAGTGCTGATACTTTTTATTGTTTTTTCATTACGTCGTTGAACGAACTCGTGATATCTTTATCCAAACGTTATATAAGAGATTATCGACTAATGATAATATATGTTTTCTTTTGCCTTTTAAGGAATATAAACGTTAATTTGTGAGAGAAGTAATATTGGAGTAAACTTGAATATTAAAAAAAATGGTGATGGGATATGTAGTTAACTTAGTAGAGAATCATCATATCAAGTTATTTTATTTATAAATCAAACACGTGAATGATAAGCTATATAGAGATGATTAATTGATACCATATATTAAAACAAGCTATCATGACAATAATTAAAATGCACCCGTAAATATTGTAATAATTTCGGCCTCATCGAGCCGTTACAAACAATTACCTTGAACATCCCTTTTTTTATTGGGTGCTTTTGGCCCACTAAGTTCTCATAATGGACTGTTATTGGGCTTGGACTTTAGGGTATTGGGCCTTCTGCTTCGAAGAGACGACGAAAGGCATTTTAAATAGAAGGAAGTTCCACTTTGTTTCGGTGTCCAAAGTCAATTGGTGTCCAAAGTTATTTCATAAGATTTTTCTAACTACTAATAAATTTATACAGGGTCAGCATCTATTGAGAAGGGCTAGATAATTTTTTATTTGGGCTTACGTGAATTAAAGACAATACAAGAGAAAATAATATTGTGCCTTGTGGGTAGGTAAACTTTAATAATTATTTGAGCTTTGATATTTTGTTTTTTAGGCCAATTATTGTCTTAATCTATAGTATTATATAATTGGTTTGGTGGATATAAAGTGCTGTGTAACTTATTTGAAATTTAGTTCTGTCATTTGTAATTTTAATTAATTAAGTATTTTCATATTCCTCCTAATTTTTTATTTACTGCTCTACAACTAAGTTTATTATTGTATTTAAAAATTACATATATTCTTAAACACTAATTTCAAAATTTATGTTTTAAGGGGTGTGCATACAAGCAGTAGTTTTAATAAAGGCTCATCAAATCAAAATTTTTCTAGTGTATGTCAGTACTAGTTTTTACGCGGAGGGTCATACATTTACTAAATTAAATTAGAAGGAATTTTATTGTCAAAATTAAGTTGTTTCAATGGTTATTTTCTATTATCTTTGCAAACTTGTAGTCTTTATATTTAGAGTTCTACAAATAATTATCTGTTTAGTTTTATTTTTACTATTATCATATGGTTAAACAGAAAAACAAACCAAAAAAGTTAAAGAAGTTAAACAAATAGATTTGACTTAGTAGTCGAGATCAAACATTAATTCCAATATATTACGAAATGGATTAGAGAGAAAGAGTTAAACGAAACATTAAGAGTGTGTTTGGTAGGTGGTATTAGGGGGGTTTAGATGGGTAAGGATTAATAAAAGTTGTGTTTGGTAGGGAGGTTATTTTAAAGGTAGGATTTATTTAATACCTCTTAATACCCCCTATTAAGTATTAAATAAATCAGGCTTACCCCTTCCTTTATCTAATCCTTTGTTCCTTGGACATATTTATCCCTGGTTTTAAAATTTATTTCCATAGTTTACCCCTTCCATCGTTGAAACAAATCACACACGATTTCAACATCATTTACACCACATGCGACCTTCCAACCATCGAGTAACCATCTACCAAACACAATGGACATTATTATTTAAAACCACCAACCAAACACTCAAAAAATTTATACTCCCCTTTATATAAACCCAACTAAAACTAATACCATCTAAACCCATCCCGCCAACCAAACGGGCTCTAAAGAAATACTTAATTAACTAATGTTGAAATGTACATTGTATTATTTAATATACCATCAGCTTAAAAAGAAAGAACTTAAAAGGAGATAAATTTTTGGGAGGCTGGAATGAACCCAAGCAAGTAGCCTAATAGCCCACTAGGCTACATGCAACATTTGAAAAACTTTAGCGTATAATATATCTATACGCACTAAAACATATACAATATATATAGTACTAAATTTTTGATGGCCCGTGGCCCCGTCCGCCCCGTCTTAACACAAGGTATCAAGTGGCATTTGCCTTATATATGTTAACACTTAGGAAAACTTTTAAATGATAATTGTAGAAGGTGGTTGGTGGAACCTTAATAAAATAATTTTTATCACTAGTTCATGCTAGAACTGCATCTGTTTTTCTTGCATCCACAGACTCATCAATATAAATATATGTATGTAGTTTCTTTGTGACTTGAACTCTTAGATTGATAAGATGTTAATTAATCAAATTCAATCGAGTTGGAGATAGATTAAGTTCGAGCTTGACAAGTTTTCACCTAAAGAAACCGAGTATGAATTAGAGAGAAAAATATTGGAATTAACTATGAGACAAAAAATAACAATTGTAAACACAAAAGACGGGAAATATATTTAAATGCTAACATAGATACGATAAGTTGGCCACAAAATATAAAACATAAATTACATTATTGGAATTGTTGGTCAACAATAGAATAAAGCCCTAGAAATTAATAAATATCGTATTTGGTGGTCCACGACAGTAATTTTGCCTCAAATGTTATCGGCATCACTTGGACATGAATTTTGAAGACAATGCGTTCGTTACCTTACCAATCAATTATTCAAAGATGTCATTTCAATTGGTCAGTCTTTGCAAAAAAATAATATTAAAAAGAAAAAAGATAAAGTAGGTGCTCTTTGACTGCTTTTTATTGCATGGATGGAACCGTCGTCGCAAGAAAATGTATGTCTTGTTCACATCAGAATTATTGAATAGGTTCTAATACTCTCTAACATGGTAAATTCTCTAGTAGCTATTAATTTCAATGCATTGTCTCAAACAGTAATTTTCGAATAGGGATTTCGTTTCAACTTGCCGGCATCGAAAGTTACAAAGTCACTAATAGAAATCGATGGTCCTTCCTAAAACCAATTGGTAATAGGAGGAGAAGGCCTCTTATATATATACTGGATTCAAGAGTTTGCATTATCCGATGTGGCACGAAACCCACTTTAATCTCAACACGCCCCTCAGGTGCATGACTGGCCTAACACGTGGACATATGAATCGGGTGACGGTGAGCGGAAGCTGGCTCTGATACCATACCATAAAGAATTTAAAGATGAACAGCGATTTAACGTGGTTCTCTAGATGAATCTTACACTGACGTTTTAATAAGTGAATATCAAGAGCACTCCTTATTCTACTTAGAATAAGTAAGTAGAATAGGTATTCAAAGACGCTTAAGTCATCAGCGATTCTTCACTTCTTCACTCCTTATAAACAGAATAGAACAACTTGAATGATAGTGAGCTCCGATGAAACAGTGAACTGACTTCTCATCCCTTCTCTTGATTAAGTATCTGTTTTGATATCCCCCGCAAGGTGGAATGTACAGATTTGTACTGACATCTTGACTAACACATGCTGCAATGCTGGTCCACTCAGCGGTTTTGTAAAAACATCAGCGAGCTGGAATTCAGTCTTGACCGGGAGAAGCTTGATTGTGCCATTTGTGACATGGTGTCGAACGAAGTGACAATCAATTTCTATATGCTTCGACCTTTCGTGGAACTTGGGATTAGAGGCTAACTTGAGCGCAGATTGGTTGTCACAATAGGTCATTGGTACCTGCGGGACATCTAAGCCCAGTTCTTTCAATAACTGTTTGATCCAAAGCATTTCAGCAACCACTGATCCTAAGGCTCGGTATTCCGCCTCCGTGGAAGATCTGGAAACCGTAGCTTGCTTTTTGGCTTTCCAAGTGATCAGAGAGTCTCTCATGAAGGTACAATAGCCTGTTACTGATTTTCGAGTGTCCTTACATGTCCCCCAATCAGCATCAGAGAAGCCTTTTAGTTCCAGTCCAGAGGTAGAACGAAAGAGAACTCCTTGCCCTGGTGAAGATTTGAGGTATCGAAGTAAGTGATGAGCCGCCACCATGTGTCCCATTCTTGGTGCAGATATATACTGACTCAATTTATGGACTGCAAAAGAGATGTCAGGCCGTGTGAAAGTAAGATATAGCAGCCTACCCACAAGTCTTCTGTACTTAAATGGGTCAGCTATTAGTTCTCCAGCTTCTTCTGTGAGTGTATCACTAGGATTCATTGGTGTAGTTAAAGGCTTGGACTCTAAATACCCTGCATCCTCCAATAACTGAAGCGTATATTGCCTTTGGTTAACATAGATACCAGCCTCACTACGGGCCACCTCGATGCCAAGGAAATATTTCAATTCTCCAAGGTCTTTAATTCTGAAGGAACCTTGCAAGAAAGTTTTCACCTGCTGCAGTGATTGCACTGAGGGACTAGCAAGGATTATGTCGTCAACATACACTAAACGAATGACCAGATCAACTCCTTTTCCCTTGACAAATAGTGTATGGTCTGACTGAGTTTGTAGGAAACCAAAAGCCTTGACTGCATTTGTGAATTTCTGATTCCATTGTCTCGAGGCTTGCTTTAATCCGTACAAAGACTTGTTGAGCTTGCACACCATCTTATTATGCCCAGTTCTCTCATAACCAGTGGAAAAAGCCTTGAGGCAGATCCATATATACCTCCTCGGCCAAATCTCCATGAATGCATTGTTGACATCAAGTTGTATCAAGTTCCAGTTTAGCTTGGCTGCAAGAGCAAGGATAATTCTGATTGTGTTGGGCTTGGCAACGGGTGTGAAGGTGTCAATGTAGTCTACCCCTTCTCTTTGATCATATCCCTTAGCTACCAACCGAGCCTTATACTTCTCTATTTGCCCGTTGGAGTCATACTTGAGCTTGTACACCCAACGGTTTCCAATGGGCTTCTTTCCTTCAGGCAACTTTACTATGGTCCATGTATGATTTTCCTCTAGAGCCCTTAGTTCATCCCTCATGGCAGCCATCCACTTGTCCGAATTTGAGGCTTGGCTGTAGCTTCTTGGCTCAACTGTACTGGTCAGGTTGCAGATGAAATGTCTGTTCTTCCGAAGATCAACATGCTGATATTTTAACGAAGTCTTTACCTAAAGGAAGGTTTGAAGTTCTAAGAAGTGCTTTAGGTGTCATTAGGAAAAATCTTAAGGAGGAGTATTAATATTTGTAAATATTATTAATATTTTTCCTTAAGATAATGATGGGTAGATATTTCCTTTTGAAAAATCTTGGATGACCATGCTTTGATGTTGTGTTAGGTAGTCAAAAGCATGGGTTTATGTTGACACTTTTATCTTTGTTTTCAACTCTACTTTTATGTACAAAATGATGTAATGAAGTTCATCAATAAATGAAGATGATCTTGCTGTAACCTTTCTTCTATGCTTTTCCACTCTCTTAGAAAAAAAGTCTGTTATCTCTTATGTAAGGAAGAAAAACTAACACACGTAACATACATGTGATCGAGCGGATCGAGTAATAAAAATAAAACGAATATCGACGAACTATCCTACGCTCAACAGGCAAGTGTACCTATCGAAAATAGTATAGAAATGGCAAGTATTCGAGTATCGAACCCAAAGGAACTATATACTTCAGAAAACCGTCGTTTAAATATCCTAGTAAATATTTTTGGTTTGTTGAAACGGTAAATAACAATAATTGAAAATAGAACTGAGTAAAATGGTATGGAGAGGAAAACCCTTATGGAAACAGACGTATTTGAGACTTCGAATCCCCCTAGCTCGACCAAGACAAATATCAAGTGTACGTAAGCAACGCTATCATTAGACCGTGGAGATTCCTATTACATGCATACGAGTTATATAGCTGACGAAACTGCGCCTTACCATACAATGATCGTAAACAACTAATCAACGAATTAAGTAGCTGGGCAAGCTTCCCTAACTACTTAACCGAAGATCGCATTAAAGACACGGTGAATCCCGCTATTAGATTTGACTCTAATCCGGCGGGGTAGTTCAACCTATCTCTAGCGATGAGTTTATTCCGCTCGTTTACGAGTGGTCTAATCGTTCGTCCCTCTCTCGAGCGTAGCGTACGATTTCCCAACTACGTTAACTAAATCACATAGACATGATCGAGCTAACTAGACAATTTCAATCACATTGACATAATCAAAATCATATGCTTAATAAACGAGTCATAACAATAGCAAAACATCAAATACACGTAAACATACGATCGATCGCACTAGGGTTCATCTCATCTCAAATACACAATATTTAGCTACTCATAATGATCACAACAAAACACGTAATTAACACCGAAGATATCATAAATGCTTCCCTGAATTCGGCTTCGAAGTTAATCCCGTCCTTCACTGAGTAATTCTATCGAGCACGTGGTGAGTGAACTAAATATATGTGTGGGAGGTGTTCTTGGGTTTTAATGAGGCAACGTGTTTGTACGTATATGTGCTTAATTGTGTACCTTTTTACCTCACGTTCCTCCCCTCCTCTCTTATCTTTACAATGGCCCTTTATATAGACATCTCATTTCTTTCCTTCGTATCTTCCTTGAGCAGTGCAAAATATGAGAAAATCTCATCTTCAAAGATTTGCGCAGCCAAAATCTCTCTTGAGCAACCTCCTCGTTAAATGCTCTTGTCCTATGCAGAATAAGTGTGATTTGTTTCTTCTAAGTTGGTCTTAATTTCGTTCTCAAGAAGATAAAGTATTTTGAAGTCGTTCTCTTGACTTTTAACTCGTCACCGACATTCACGGCCTTCTTTATGCATCTTCACCGCCGTGACAACATATAACCTGAAGAAAACACGTCTCTGCCCGTGTTCACGGCTTGGAGGCTTCACGTTCACGGCCGTGAAGAGTTCGGGCTCAAAATCGACTTTCTGCCCTCATTCACGGCCTCTTACACTCACTTTCACGGCCATGAATGGTCCTTCACGGCTTGGTTGGTTCAGGTTCACGGCCGTGACATCATCGAGCAAGAAAATGGCATTCTGGTAGCATTCACGGCCTCCTGCATAACAGTAACGGCCGTGACTCCTGTTCTGCAAAACAACAGCAAGTTCAAAAATTCATATCTTTCGGTCTAGACATCGGATTTAAAATCCCTTTGGGAAGAATCAAGCTTCACGAGGCCTCTATCTATGGTTAAAATTTCAGGTCCATCGGACATCGTTTACCCTGTGATCATTGAGAAATACTAAACTATCGCAAAACTGCCGTAAAACGTTTGATTGTGTTGTGAAACCATATTATAGTGCAGAAATAATCAAAACGACTTAACTTATCATGCAACTGACTTAAATATAACAAATATAAACGTAAGAAAATACGTTTATCAACATGATAAAAAAATACAATTAAAGCCTTATAGTGCAAAAAGTCGTGCCTTTTACCTATGCTGAACACCCATTTTCTCACCATTTTTCTCCTTACGACAGCATCGGTGAGGAAAAATGCAAGGCCCCAGGCAGTGGTTCCTCGAGTGGCTCGAACCATCTCAGTCAAGGACGTGCTTGCGGTCTTAGAAAGGGAGCCTCAAATGACGAAATCGCCACTGCTCTATCGCCAATATAATCAGATCATAAATGCTGATGATGAAAACAATAAACAGTGACTTCATAGGACTAATGTTGCTTCAGTTTCTCCCTGATTTGATTTAAATCCAAATGTGGGTACTTAATTTTTTTAGTTTGAATCCTTCTGTATACAGAAAAACCCGAATCATGGTTGAGTTTGCACCTTTATTTACATCTTTTTTATGTTTTTTTCTTTTATCGTGCCAATGCTTTTTATTACCAAAGAATATGTACAATACAGTAGAAAAAGCTTAATGAATGTCCTACTCGTAATCTACACTCGTCACTTCCCAGAGAGGCATCATCACATCAAGTAGTACGACAGACAACCTAAGCTTAACTTCCTCGTACAAACAAGCTTAACTTCCTCGTACAAAAAAATCCTAGTAATCCCCGAAGAATCTAATCTTTTTACTACAAGAACCTTATTTTAACTACTTCTAAAAGGGCTTCTGTGATAAAGCAAGCGGATATTGGAACAGAGAGACCTCTTCATCATTACAGAGCCCCCAATAAACTTGAAACAGAGCATCCACGTTGTTGAGCTGGAAATCAAGAACAACGTCGTCTACTTCGCTCCAATTGTTCATCACTATTAATGTATTATTTGTTTCATACATATAACAATTTGTTTGAATCCTACTGACTAACTTGATTACGACGACGAGTAAGGAGCAGTATGGCAGGCGTGGAGATGTTTCGCCACTTATCGTTTTTATTATTAAAGAGTAGGAGAAAGTTACACTTAGACTGGAACTTACACTGGAAGCAGAATTCATATATTGTTTCTTGTAAGAATAACCCACCATCACCGCTAAATAAAAAAATATATGATAAATATTCTTACGCATGGATAATCATGCAAAACTGAACATGATAAAAAGTGTCACATAATATATAAATAATTTCACGGAAAAACAATTAACAAGGTGGTGCGGTCATCGTAGTCTTCTTCTCATCATCGGGCGGTGGCAAAAGGACGGCGGCGGCGTATATCAAGGCAGTGGTCAAAAGCACGGAGCCCAAAATAACCAAATGCATCCAAAACGTCATCGCCTCGATGAGGTCCATGGTGAAGAATCGAGTGACAAAGAAGACGGACGCAACGTTGATGACGACGCGCAGGCGTAAGCCCATGTCCTGAATTTCCTTGGGTAGTATCCTTCTAGTAAGTAGGCATCCCAACGGGCCCCACGACCAAGCATACACAGCCAGGTACACGCCCATCGCTCCAATCACCACGGCGGACCACGCACAGCCGCCGACTCCGAGGATGATACTGAACAGCGCAATGATCATCTGAACCGAGAAAAAAGAATCTCTTGTTTCAACACCTATCTAAAACGTCGAATTCATTGATTATATTTATTATACCTGGCATAGCAACATGGCACTCCCGCCCCGTACGGAGGATAATAGCAGCAATTTCGTCGCTTGGCTGTCGCAGTCGACGACGGTTCCCGACGAAAAGGAGGCGCACGTGAGGACGGCGTTGACGGCGTACATAGCGCACGAGAACGAAGACCGTGCGCCCTCGCTCAGGCCGGCCGCTTTCAACAAGGCGGGAGCGTAGACCGTAACGTAAGCGTATACGCTGGCGAGCGTTTGGAAGATGGACGCGCACGCGAAAAAGGACAGACGGGGGACGTATTTCCTGTCGAAATGATTACCACCAACGCTTCCTTCTAGTTGTTGGAATACGTTTCTCGCATCCTCGTAGGCGGCCGGGCCCATCGCCCCAACGTACCATGGGGAAAATTGAGGATAATCCTTGGAGAATTGCAAAAGATACACACCAAATAACACCGACCGTAGTACACAGATCATGTGGGCCAACGGCAACAATAAGGCCAACAAGTGCCTTACAGAATCTCGACTAATCATTCTCAGCACATTAACAAGTAAATTGGCCGTAACAACCCCACAGCTGATACCTTGTAGAAGGAATGACATAACCCTTATGCGGCATCCAACCTCCAATCCATGCATAGCTATCACCTGGTGTGTAATATAAATTAAAATTAAATCATATAAAAGACTGAACTTTACATGTGTGTGTGTATATATATATATACCTGGATGGCGATACCTATGGCAATGCTTAGCAGGATTCTAGAAAATGGTATAATGTCAGCACCAGCGGCCCAGAAAACGGTGGCGAACAATACCTTTGTGTGTGTGTGGAAGCGGAGTATTGTGACTGCTAATGCAGATATAAATGCGATGGAGTACAAATAATCCGATGAAGCAAAGGGATTGGAGACGTATGCATTGTCGTAGTATTCATTTGGAACCAACATTTTACGAACAAAGGCATCGATATCAAGCCACCTGTGATAATACAATCAATCATTCATACTGATATACGCTATATTATATGTATGTATGTATGTATGTACCTGTGATTCCAATGCTGTATCCGATGGAAAAGCCAACGATTATGACATAGACAAATAAACTAGATCGGAATGGCATGTAAAGTTTTCCATCGACACCACGAACGACGAACAAATATGATAATAATTGTTCCGCTTTTGTTTTTTTTATGGTGTTATTATTATTAGTCCCATTGAGTGCTTCTGCTGCTTTATGACCAGCGACATCATCGTATTCATTCACTGGGCTTGATGACGACATCTCTGCCTGTGAACGCTAATTATCAGTACTAACGAATTGTGTATATATATATATATATATATATTCTTGAGATATCTTGATCAGCAAGATATATATATCAGAGATTTCGAACCTTTGCGTGATCAACAAGAGTCTATACTATCCTTGATATGGATATATATTTCCTTGAATTAGATGCAGAGGGGTGGGACGGGTCGGGCGGGTATCAGGTTTTACGGGTCGGGTACCCGACAAATTCGGGTATTGATTTTCAAACCCGATCGCGGGTTGGGTCCTTTTTTTTTAACAATTAAATAAGCTTAAATTAATTTCAAATTCTACCCCCCAATCGGTCGGTCACGGCATGATGTTGGCACGGCTGCGGAAAACAGTCAAATTCTACACCCATACACTTTGAAGAAAACATGAATTCCCTAAATGAAATAAATTAGGTGAAGAATTGTAAATTGAGAATTTCTGTTGAGAGAATTTTGATTGAATTCTATTGATTCTGTATGTGTTCTGTTACACACAAAAACCCGCGAAGCTTATACAGTTCAAACTAAAGAACAGAGAAAACAGAAAACGCTATTTACAATATTAAATTACTAAAACGCCCTTGACGACTTAGTGGACTTGAAACTGGCGCGCTTTGATATCACACTGTGAAGACTTCAATTTCTCTGCATACTTCAATTTCTCTGCATAGCTCTTCATTAGGGTTCTTAAAAAATCATACCTTTGGTTTGGATTGATGATGGCACGGCGAGGGCACGGCGAGGACACGGCGGGAGGGATCTGATGTGAGCGACGACTCGGCAGATCTGTGTGCGTCTGTCTCTGGTCTGGTCTGTCCTGTATTGAGAGCTGAGCTGAGGTGAGGGTGAGGGTGAGGAGCCTATGCGTATGTTATGTGTGCTTTCTTGGGCTGGTGGATGGTAGGCTTTAGGTGTTATTTGGGCTGTGGTGGGCTGTGTGTTGTGGGGCTGTGGTGGGCTATGGCTTGTGGTGGGTGTTGGGCTTAGGTTTTTTAAGCCTGCGGGTACCCAATCGGGTAATTCTGCTACCCAAAACGCGATCTGGAGTAAGTACCCGATACCCGATTTTTCAGCCCGATCGAGAAAACCCGATCGGTTCGGGTAGGGTACACGAAACCCGGCCCCGTGAGATTTTTGGTATATTCGCATTTTCTTGAGATTTTTGGTATTTGCGCGATTGAGGGAATCTTTGTTACCTCTATATATATAGTATCTAATATATGGTATTCTACGTGTACCTCCCTTTATTTTAAATTAATATGTAAACTAAATCATAATTATTATTTATATTAGTCACTTCGTTCACTTTCCATAATAATGAAAAACGCAAACTTTACTGCAACTCATTAAATAAAAGATAAAAAAGGGAAGCATTTTGAATAAAAAAACTAAAAAAAAGTTACACATACATTAAAGAAGTTTTATTAATTTTGGATTGATATTAATACATCGATAAATTAAAATTTATTACTTAAAAGAAGTTTTTAAATTCAACTATCTCTTACTCCATGGTCAATACGAAAACATATGTGAGTATACTATCACATATTACATACAATTACATCATGTATAATAATTTATCAATAGTAATATTGCTCATTTTATTTGTTGTAATGATATGTGACATGGTGTTCGTGGCATATGAATATTTTATAATTGTACTATTTTTAGCAAATTATCATTATATTTAATAATATTATGAATATTAATTTAGAGTTTTGATGGGATCTAATATTTATAAAAGGTTTTCGAAATATTATTATTTTAATATCTTATCGAATTGATGATATTTTACAAAGACCAAGTCGGACCAAACAATGTTATTATTTTAGAGGTGGCTACGATAATTATTTTATTTAATTTCTCTATGTTCCATTTTTTTTAAACTCGGACCCCTGACTTCAAGTTGCAATGTTTCCATATATAGGTAAGAACGAGACCTTATAATCATTTATCGTTTGGACCCATATTGTTAAAATATACAATTGATTTGTAATCATTAACCGTGCATGTGTAATAAAAATGAACTTCTTAGGACAATTGACAAAGTCATGTCTTGCTTATCTACAAAAGCGTAGAGCACGTCTATAACAAGTAATATGAACCAAGCTAATGTCCCTATTTGTTCCATATATTGAGAAATTGGAAAGGTTAAAACTCCTTACAATGAATGTTCCGCTTATTGATCTCCTGCATGGGATTTGCATTGACTGGGACATGTTTTAAATTTATATGTGATTTCCACGTACAGATAAATTCTTTCCCTATATAGACTTAATTTCTTTTATGGGTGGCTGTGAGATTTGTATACATGACATATCGATCTAAAGTATGTCATGTTGAATGACTACTTTGCCTAAAAATCTAAGATTGAATGATTATATCATATTTCAATTATATATTATTAATTAATAGGTGCATCCCGGTTAATTTCTTTTTATCTAGTTTTAGAAATAGAATTTTCTTTTAAGGGTGATCATATGATTTATATCCATGACCTCTTGGGACTAAATTCTTTTTTTTTTTTTGGGAAAGCAAGATATTTGTATTCCATTCTAACAACTGCTATTACATCACCTCTACTACAAAAATTTAATTATAATTCATATCAGCTACTAGAAATAATAATGGTATAAAGCGTACTATTCAACAGCTTGGTATTCCTCTTGGCACAACATCTGATCTGATTGGTGACCTCCTCTTTCATATGTTTAAATTGTCTTTCTTCAGTCATCGAGCTTCCTTCGTGCAACCTGGAGTTCCTCTCACGCCAAATATTGTATGTCATAGCTGCCATTATCATCAATATGATCTTACTGTTTCTACCCTTGCTTTTTCCAAGTCGAATCATCCATCTATACCAATCGGGGAACAGGTAGGGGATATAAAGATGACGTAGCCATTGAGAAATGATGGTGAGGAGCCTTCTGCTGTAGGAACACTCAAGGAAAAGGTGATGTAAAGTTTCTACTGCATTTCGACATAAGCAGCACAAATTATGAACAGGCAGGCCCCATCTTTGTAATCTGTCCATGGTATAGAGCCTTTGGTGCATGATCATCCACAAAATAAACGAATGCCTAGGGACATTCAATCTGTTCCACACAGCGTTGCATGGCGAGAAGGTTTCCTGAGATTTCATAAGCCACTTGTAGCCCAAACTTGGCGTGTATCTTGTGGGTGCAAATTTCCACACACCTGTTTCTGGTATAAATCCAGCCTTGAGGATGTTCTTGATTTTATTAATTTTCTTCCAATGCCAACTACAGTCCTTATTGGGCTCATAACTCCACCATTCTCCGTCCTTTATGTAAATCTCATTGATCCACTTAACCCATAAGATGTCTTCTTTTTGCGCAACGGACCACACTTGTTTTCCAACCGCAGCTAAATTCCATTTCTCAGCCATTTTGATATTTAGGCCACCTTGTTTTTCTCCAAACATACAACAGCCCACTTAATTAGAGATCTTGAATTCCCTGCTTTGTTTTGCCCCCATAAGTACTCACGACATTTAGCATCAATAGCCTTGAGTATACTCTTGGGCAAGATAAAGATAGAGCCCCAGTAACCATGAATTGCCCCCAATACAGAGTTGATGAGACAACATTTCCCGCATATGACAAGTTCCTCGAAGACCAACACTTTATCCTTCTCGTAATCCTGTCAACGAGATCTTGGCACACTGCTTTGTTCCACTTTGTAGGAGATAAAGGCACCCCTAAATACTTGAGAGGGTATGTACCAAGTTTAAAACCTGTGATTTCACTTAGCGCTAATGCTTGTGGTACAGAAATCCCAGCTACATATATACTTGATTTCATAGGGTTTGCTGCTTGTCCAGATGTTGCTTGGAAGTGTGAGAGGCTGTCGATGATTTTCTGGACTGATTGTGCAGTAGCCTTGCTGAAGATCAACAGATCATCAGCGAAACACAAACTCACGATTCTAAGGCGCTTGCACATCGGGTGGAATCCAAAGGTGGGTTGTGTAGCTGCCAGCAACAACGTTCTAGTTAAGTACTCCATTATAAGCACAAATAAGAGAGGCGAGATAGGATCACCTTGTCGAAGCCCTCTTTCACCTTTAAAGTGACCAATGATTCCTCCATTCAAAGACAAAGTATAATGTGTAGTTGTAATGCATTCCAATAGCCAACTAACAAACTTAGTAGGGAATTGGAACGAGTTGAGTAGATGTGTTAGGAAAGTCCAGTCAACCATATCGTAAGCTTTTCGCAAGTCGATCTTCATAAGGCACCTTCGGGACACATTTTTCCTATTAATAACCTAGTTAAATGAGAACTTTGTCACTTAAAAGCTTCTAAAATCGTATCCCATACCATACATTACATATGGCCGACCAATGGTCGTGTTCATTTCATTTAATAGCATTACATGAGAATTAGGGTTTCATGAAAGCCTATCGCTTTTTAAGTCATCTCGAATTTAGTGACTTTGTAAATTTCGATGCCGGCAAGTTGAAACGAAATCCCTATTCGAAAATTACTGTTTGAGACAATGCATTGAAATTAATAGCTACTAGAGAATTTACCATGTTAGAGAGTATTAGAACCTATTCAATAATTGTGATGTGAACAAGACATACTTACATTTTCTTGCGAAGACGGTTCCATCCACGCAATAAAAAGCAGTCAAAGAGCACCTACTTTATCTTTTTTCTTTTTACTAGTATTTTTTTGCAAAGACTGACCTATTGAATGACATCTTTGAATAATTGATTGGTAAGGTAACGAACGCATTGTCTTGAAAATTCATGTCCAAGTGATGCCGATAACATTTGAGGCAAAATTATTGTCGTGGACCACCAAATACGAGACTATAATTATTGATTACATTTATTAATTTCTAGGGCTTTATTCTATTGTTGACCAACAATTCCAATAATGTAATTTATGTTTTATATTTTGTGGCCAACTTATCGTATCTATGTTAGCATTTAAATATATTTTCCCGTCTTTTGTGTTTACAATTAGGGGTGGGCGTTCGGGTTCGGGTTCGGGTATTCGGGTTTTACCCGAACCCGATCGGGTTCGGGTAGTTCGGGTCCGGTAATTCGGGTTATTTGTCGGGTATCGGGTTACCCGATACCCGAATTTATTAATCGGGTCGGGTATCGGGTAGTAATTTATTACCCGAATAACCCGATCGGGTACCCGACAATTTTTTTAAAAAAAAATTATTAATTTTGTACATACATTAAAAATATATATAATTACATATTTAGATATCAATATATAACTTGAGTGATGTTAAAGTTTAAATAATATTTCGACTAATTTCTTATTTTAAGTGTATAATTAACAACTGATATTTTATATAAATGCATAGATCATCATAAAAATTTAAAATATATTCTCAAAATTTTATAAATAAACATATAAAATATGTATATATTACATTTATTGAAAACAAAATATCCAAATATTGTAAGCGATATTAATATATAACATTGATATTTTAATATTATTGAATTATAATATTTTTAGTCATCCCAATTAAAAAATCGGGTACCCGACTACCCGATGTCGGGTACCCGAACCCGATATATACCCGACAAGCGGGTACACGCCGTAAATCGGGTCGGGTTCGGGTAGTGAAAATCTTAATCCGAACCCGAACTACCCGATACCCGACTACCCGATCCGATGCCCACCCCTATTTACAATTGTTATTTTTTGTCTCATAGTTAATTCCAATATTTTTCTCTCTAATTCATACTCGGTTTCTTTAGGTGAAAACTTGTCAAGCTCGAACTTAATCTATCTCCAACTCGATTGAATTTGATTAAATAACATCTTACCAATCTAAGAGTTCAAGTCACAAAGAAACTATATACATATATTTATATTGATGAGTCTGTGGATGCAAGAAAAATAGATGCAGTTCTAGCATGAACTAGTGATAAAAAATTATTTTATTAAGGTTCCACCAACCACCTTCTACAATTATCATTTAAAAGTTTTCCTAAGTGTTAACATATATAAGGCAAATGCCACTTGATACCTTGTGTTAAGACGGGGCGGACGGGGGCCACGGGCCCGCAAAAATTTTAGTACTATATATATTGTATATGTTTTAGTGCGTATAGATATATTATATGCTAAAGTTTTTCAAATGTTGCATGTAGCCTAGTGGGCTATTAGGCTACTTGCTTGGGTTCATTCCAACCTCCCAAAAATTTTATCCCCTTTTAAGTTCTTTCTTTTTAAGCTGATGGTATATTAAATACTACAATGTACATTTCAACATTAGTTAATTAAGTATTTCTTTAATGTTTCGTTTAACTCTTTCTCTCTAATCCATTTCGTAATATATTGGAATTAATTGTTTGATCTCGACTACTAAGTCAAATCTATTTGTTTAACTTCTTTAACTTTTTTGTTTTGTTTTTCTGTTTAACCATATGATAATAGTAAAAATAAAACTAAACAGATAATTATTTGTAGAACTCTAAATATAAAGACTACAAGTTTGCAAAGATAATAGAAAATAACCATTGAAACAACTTAATTTTGACAATAAAATTCCTTCTAATTTAATTTAGTAAATGTATGACCCTCCGCATAAAAAATAGTACTGACATACACTAGAAAAATTTTGATTTGATGAGCCTTTATTAAAACTACTGCTTGTATGCACACCCCTTAAAACATAATTATATTAAAATTATTTTAAATTTTGAAATTAGTGTTTAAGAATATATGTAATTTTTAAATACAATAAGAAACTTAGTTGTAGAGCAGTAAATAAAAAAATTAGGAGGAATATGAAAATACTTAATTAATTAAAATTACAAATGACAGAACTAAATTTCAAATAAGTTACACAGCACTTTATATCCACCAAACCAATTATATAATACTATAGATTAAGACAATAATTGGCCTAAAAAACAAAATATCAAAGCTCAAATAATTATTAAAGTTTACCTACCCACAAGGCACAATATTATTTTCTCTTGTATTGTCTTTAATTCACGTAAGCCCAAATAAAAAATTATCTAGCCCTTCTCAATAGATGTCGACCCTGTATAAATTTATTAGTAGTTAAAAAAATCTTATGAAATAACTTTGGACACCAATTGACTTTGGACACCGAAGCAAAGTGGAACTTCCTTCTATTTAAAATGCCTTTCGTCGTCTCTTCGAAGCAGAAGGCCCAATACCCTAAAGCCCAAGCCCAATAACAGTCCATTATGAGAACTTAGTGGGCCAAAAGCACCCAATAAAAAAAGGGATGTTCAAGGTAATTGTTTGTAACGGCTCGATGAGGCCCAAATTATTACAATATTTACGGGTGCATTTTAATTATTGTCATGATAGCTTGTTTTAATATATGGTATCAATTAATCATCTCTATATAGCTTATCATTCACGTGTTTGATTTATAAATAAAATAACTTGATATGATGATTCTCTACTAAGTTAACTACATATCCCATCACTATTGTTTTTTAGTATTCAAGTTTACTCCAATATTACTTCTCTCACAAATTAACGTTTATATTCCTTAAAAGGCAAAAGAAAACATATATTATCATTAGTCGATAATCTCTTATATAACGTTTGGATAAAGATATCACGAGTTCGTTCAACGACGTAATGAAAAAACAATAAAAAGTATCAGCACTCTAAACAAAACAAGATTGCGAATATTATTAAAAAATTTAATAAAAAAAGACGAAAAAAGAGAAAAGAAAAAGAGATTAGATGTGGGTCGTCGGCTAATCTTAATCTTCGCCGACCAGTAATAACGTATCATCTTTCTCTCTCATTAATAAATTAACTTATTACATGACTCAATACCCAAAGCTTGTGCGTCTTTCTTGCTTTATATGCAAAAGAGTTTAACGTTGTTCAGATTGATTCCTTGTAGAATCCTACATCCACGATCTAATAGGAATTTCACTATACTGAGAATTGTACAGAGGGAATCAGAAAAATGAAGAAGATGATTAAGATCAACTAGCTTCTTCATATAATTTAATAGAGCAAAGGGCGCGAAAATATCAAAAATCGTTGAAACTAATTCCCAGCATTTTAACCTCAATATGTCGTTGGTAGCTGCGGCTCTATAAGTGAATCGTTCTCCATAGTAACACTTCCTGAATTTCCATCGACCTGAAGTAAACTCTGTTCTTCAAGCTCGTTCTCCATACTCTCTTTCATGCGATTATTCTGATACATAGGCTCCAAACCACCCCCCCCCCCCCCCCGCGCAAGATGGATGGTAGAGATCCAATACAGACATCATGGCAAGGAAATGATGTAATAGAGGACCACTGAGAGGCTTCGTGAAGAAATCTGCTAACTGATTCGCAGTCCTTACAGGCAGAAGCTTGATCTTGCCTTTGGTCATATGATCTCTCACGAAGTGACAATCGATCTCAATGTGTTTTGAACGTTCATGAAACTTGGGATTAGATGCTAGCTTCAGTGCCGATAGATTGTCACAATAAACAACGGGTGGTTGATTCGGGACAATTCCCAGTCAGCCAGTAAACTCTTGATCCAGAGAAGTTCTGCCACAGTTGAACCAAGTGCTCGGTATTCTGCCTCATTGAATTAGAACTGAATAGAATTCCTTGCCCAGGTGAGGCTTTAAGGTACCTTAATAGGTGATGAGCTGTGATCATGTGGCCTGTCCTTGGAGCATAAATGAATTGGCTGAGCTTGTGGACTGCGAAGGTGATGTCAGGTCTAGTGAATGTTAGATACAATAACCTTTCAATCAGCCTTCTATACTTAAGAGTTGTTAAAGGTTTTGATCCCAAGTATCCAGTATCCTCTAGCAAAGTCCCATCTGTTTTGCTATTTTACTTGAAGGATTCATAAGAGTTGTTAAGGGTTTTGATCCCAAGTATCCAGTATCCTCTAGCAGCTGCAGTGTATACTGCCTTTGAATATATATATATATATATATATCCCTGCTGCAGTTCGAGCTACCTCAACTCCAAGGAAATATCTCAGCTCCCATAAATCTTTAATTCTGAATCTTTCTTTGAGAAGTCCTTTTACTGCTTCCACTGCTTTCTTGGATGGTCCAGCCAGTATGATATCGTCCACATAAACAAGCAGGATTACCAAATCATCACCCCTGCCTTTGAGAAACACTGTATGATCTGATTGCAATTGAGAGAAACCAAATGCCTTGACAGTTTCAGTAAATTTTTTATTCCACTGTCTAGAGGCTTGTTTGAGGCCATAGATGGATTTGTGTAGCTTACAGACCATCTTCCTCTGCCCCTTTCTGTCACAGTCTCTGTAGTAACCTTGTGGTAGATCCATGTAGACCTCTTCCATTAAGTCTCCATTCAAGAATGCATTGTTGACGTCCATTTGTACTAGGTTCCATCGAAGCTTGGCTGCTAACGAGAGGATGATCTTAATGGTATAGGCTTAGCAACATGGGCAAATGTGTCTATATAGTCCACACCTTCTCGTTGATCATACCCTTTAGTCACTAGTCTTGCTTTATACTTTTCAATCCTTCCCTCTGAGTTGAACTTGAGCTTAAAGACCCATTTGCTCCCAATGGATTTCTTCCCATCTGGTAATTGAACCACTGACCATGTGCCATTGCTCTCTAAAGCTTTAAATTCCTCATCCATGGCTTGCTTCCATTGCCTTGACTTTACAGCTTGACTGTATGACTTAGGCTCCTCTGCCAAGGTTATGTTATTAATGAAGTGCTGAGACTGTGTAGAGAATTGCTGGTAAGAGATGACCTGTGAGATTGGATACAAAGTTTTCCCTGATGTGACCTTATTACAGTGATAACCTTGTAGGTAACCTGTCCTTTTTGTCTGCCTCCCTGATATTCTTTGATCAGTTTGAGAGAAATCAAGTACCCCCTGTGTTGCTGATAGATCAGCTGGTACATCTGGTACCGCTTGAGCCACTGTCATATCTGCAGCGGGAACAGCTTGTCCTAAAGATGAAGCCTCACTTTCCTCTGATGTGATAATCTGGTCTTCATTCATTGGCTGCATCACATAAGGCCTGGGAAATACACATGTTGAGAAAGGATCTTCTGCTCAGTGTGAGACCAAAATTCAATAGGCACAGCAGATTGAAAATAGAGTGACCTAGCTACATTAAGCAGATGTTGATGCTTCCTTTCTACTATTGAGTTCTGTTGGGGAGTTTCAACACAAGATAGATTAAGCTCCTTAGCATTATCAGTCTTACTACCTTAACTCTACTCTTAAACTGATTTTCAGTCAAAGCTAAAAAATAGGTGAGAACTATCTTTCCAGCTATGCATGTACAATTACAATCACAAAGCCTCAACTGTTACAGTCATGCACTCATACATTCAGTCTCACTCTTACAATGAAAATAGTTGTATATCAAATTTGACGAACACTTCTCTAACTTCATTTAAATTTCAGCCGTTAAATTACTTTTTCCCGTTAGTAGTACCAATGATATAATTGTTGTATGTGAGAAAGGGATCAATCCATCTGAATTTGAAAAACTATGTTAAAGTTCGGAATAGCTTCGAGACTGCCAAAAGGAGAACATTCCATTGCCGATATCTCCATCTTTTTATTTAGTTTTTTTTAATAAATCCTATTTTAATATTGTAAGACAACTCAAAGTGAGGAAATGCTTTACTGTATGTTGTTGGTATGTACGTTAGTGATGTTGATATGGAGTACTATTATTACAATTCCAAATGATTACTGTAAGGTATTAGTAATAATATGGTAAGACTTGCATTTTGAGGTAAGTTGTTGGTATTTACAGTTCTAAGAATGTTATTATCGCACATTTTATAATATTGTTGCTAAAGGTTGATCTAACATGTGATGTATATGTTATTAAAACTCTATGTCCGACGTATATTTGTAATTTAATAACACGCCTTAACTTCATTCTCATTACTATCCTATACATTGGTAAGACTATAGTCTATGTGTTAATACATTGCTGGCAAGTCGCATTATATGTGTCACGATTCAACTTGGTGAATAAATATCGAAAGTATATCCTTCTAAATATACTCCAAATAAATACCGAATGTGTTTTTAACTTTTTAATTTTAGGGTGAATAAATTATACATACTTTTGACGGGATTTGCGATGGAGAAATCCCGCCCCGACCTCTCGGGTTCTTTGCCTGAAGATATTGTGTTGTTGAACACCATCATGGTTTTTGACATCAATAAGATGATCAAATGAACTTATTAAATTTTATGAAGTTACGACTATATGATGAGGCAAGGAAGAAAAATATTAATCATCTTCAAATCGCAAATAACTTAGAGTGGAAGGATTAAAGAGAAAACACATAAGACTTTCCCCTCTCTAGGCCTCCATCTCTTTCTCCTCTCTAGGCTTCGTTGATTCCTTGATAATAGCAAAACTAGTGAAGCTTTGAAAATAGAATTTTTACAAAATTTTTTAACTTTTAATTATTGTTGTTTTTGTTTCCACCACAAAACAATTTAAAATTACAATAATTTACTCTATATTTCACTAAAGTATTATTTTAACGATAATTATGTTTTTAGCCCCAATTTAGTTATATATCTAAATTCGACGTAACGTGCAAATTGAAAACCGAACTTTAGAAAAAGGGTGAATGTCACGGGGAAAAAAGGTCGTTTATTGAAATAAAATAAAATGAATCAATAATACGGAAAAACTAACTTGATAAAAGATGATATTATTCGTAGTATTACGAGCGATTGTCCGTCAATATGACAACCCTTCAAGTGTAGTGTGATTCTTTTGATCTCCTTTTTCGTAGTAAAATAATCATTATAAAAGATGGATTCTTCACTCTTTTGCTAAAAGTCATATGAGCAGAGGCATGGAATACTACAAAATAGATTTTTATTAAAAAATTAATTCAAACTAAGTAAAATAAATTGGGGCTAAAAATATAATTATCTGAAATAACGCGGGTAAAGAATTGTAATTTTTTTAGTTATGTGGTCCAATTAAAAAAAAGTTAAATCTAAAAAGTTTTTAATTTTGCAATATTAAAAAAAAATAACTACATTTGCAATTATATATTTTAAAAACTTCAATATTAGTTTTGCCATGGCTTCGTTCCCCCACAATCACAAATTCCAGCAATTTCTTCACCAAAACCCCTCGCAACCACAGCAATCGAACCAAAGATACCTAATAAAATACTAAATCCTTCTTTAGGCTAACAGTTGCAAATGCTGAGCTTCTTGATCATCTTAGCTGATAGGCTTCTTCTCGTCTTCTATCTAACCATTATTTTCTTGTTTCAGGGTCTTTTAACAATGGAAATAACATGGACGGCGGTCAGATTTCGCAGCATCAAGTAGCCTACTGTTATGTATTTGATCTATTTTTTGAGGTTTTCTTATATGCAGATCAGAGATTAGAGATGAGATTAGAAGATTAAGAGATTGGGTTGAAAGAGCAGAAGATTCATCGAGAGAAGAGAGCATAAGATTGGTTGCTTGAAGAAGAAGAAGAAGAACTTACGTGAAGAAGAAGATAGGATTTAGGGTTTAATTCTTTTGCTTAATCATCCTAATGTCTCGATACAATATTTATAACAGGGAATAGTAATTGGGCTTAATCTAAATTAGAATAATAAAATATTAATCTTCGTGGCCCAAATAATTCTATTCTTCAGCCCACGCCAACTCTTTCCAGCCCTTCAATGGTCTTCTTTCTTCCTTTAGCCTCACTCCAACGTTTCTCTCCTATTACAGCAGCTTCTCTAATATCAATCTTGTTCATGACACCTACTTCAACAACATCAACCCTAATCTTATAGTAATGATTCCCTAGCTCTAAGTGCTTATTTTTATTGACGATCGAACCTAATCTAATTTTTTTTATTCAATTGTCAGGGTTTGGCACTGGGTCAGGGCCCGGCCAGTGTTGAAAACGGGCTGAATCTGCAGTGGGTTGATTCCAAGAGAAAGACCAATTGAGAGGCTTTTCTTGGAGAACACTATCAATTTGAATGGCAGCAAAACAATAATTCCCAGCTATCGGATTTGCCTCAGGCACGGTCAGAATCTACTGGGCTTGGCCTGTCCCTGGAGAATCCAAGGTTGCCTTCCTCAGGCGACGCTGCTTTATCTGCAGAGACAGGATGCTGAGACTGATAGATACGTGAAAGTTCAGGTTGGATAGCTGTTGGTTTGTTAAACAGATATTTTCTTTGTCTGAGTTTAGGGTTTTTAGTTGGTTCTGTTAGATCATTATTATTGTTGATCTTTTGAGGTAACGGTGGCTGATAATGATTTCCTTGTCCAGGTGAATGGTTTCTCTGGTTTACATGAGTAGTACTTTAGGCTGTAAAATGCATATTTCTTGTTGTTTAGGATTCTACTCTGTTTGACTAGTTTTGAGTTTCTCTATATGCTGGGAGAATATTGATGAGATGGTTCTTATATGCTGTTTAGAACTATGCATCGCGGGCGAAAACATTATAGTGTTGTGGTGCTAGTGATGGTCTGAGAGGCAATATCTTTTGAGTTGAGTCTAGTAAATCTGAATCATGGTTATTTCTAACTGAGGATTCGCCTTCTCAATAAGCCCCTTCCAATTCTCATCACGTTCTTTCATTTGGTTGTGTGAAGTTCTTACTCTTGATCAAGATCAAGCAAATTTCTTGAACGACCGTCTATTGTCTGTTTTATCTTCTTGTTGTTTGAAGTAATTCTTTAAGATTACTACCCCTCACATATTCAGCGATAGATTACTCAGCCTATAAAACTGTTGTTTTCTTGTCTTAGTGAGATCGCCTTAGGCAAGCCAACAAGCCAGCTCCAAACCATATCATACAATACATGGAAGAAAGAGTGTCCCAAAAGCTCGGCGAAAAGGACTCAGAATTGGAAGAGACTAACGCATGGCAGCAGCGAGCGCGAAAGCATGGTCAACACTCTGAAGCAAAACCTTTCAGCAAAACCTTCCAAGTATTCGGGCATGGAGGTTTATACTTGAGATGATTGATAGAGGTGTTGTAATAATAATATAATGTAATAATGTCTTATTGATTCTATTTATTTGTGACCCACCGTGTTACACTTTGCTAAGTGTATGTATACTAAATATTATATATAGAGGGAGGACCAGACGTAATGTAATCGAAGGCGATGGGCAGATTTATTTTTTATTTATCGACTGAATGATCAAGACACAAAGAGATAAGATATAGAACTTGCATCAAAAACGCGTTTTTCAAGATTTTATACTTATGAAGCAGCTGGTGTTTTTACACTTACGAAGTAGCAATTACACTTACGAAGCAGCTGGTGCTACTGACGAGTGGTGGGTTTTTAAACTTATGAAGCAGCTCGTGCTACTGACGATTTCCCCCCGGCGGTGCGATTCATCCTTATTTGAATTACTTATTTTAACTCCTTATTAGAATTAGAATAAGAACTTTTTTGGGTAAAATCGAGTGTTGTTTTATTATGAATATAAATTACTCTCTTTACTTCTTACTACTCACAGTCGTTTACTACATACTACTCACACAGTCGTCTCCCTCAATGCATCCTCGATCAGAATCACCACAAGGTAAATTCACTCCTCCTCGATCAGAATCACCTAGGGTTGCTGAAGTAGAGGATTGGAAAACTGCTGACAATGGTGATGCTGAAGATGAAGAAGAGGATTGGAAAACTGCTGACAATGCAGAGAATGATTCTAACACCGATGAAGTTGAATCATCAGGTAAATCAGAGGATCTGATGTCTATTTTTGTTCTGCAATACATATAATTTCTACTTTTTTTCCGTAAAGTATCTTAGAAATAGTGTTTTGACATTGGATTGGATTGTCCTCAACTTTTACTCCAATGCAGAAGAGGATTGGAAAACTGCTGACAATACAGAGGATGATTCTAACACCGATGAAGTTCAATCATCAGGTAAATCAGAGGATCTGATGTCTATTTTTGTTCTGCAATACATATCATTTCTACTTTTTTTTTTCCGTAAAGTATCTTAGAAATAGTGTTTTGACATTGGATTGGATTGTCCACAACTTTTACTCCAATGCAGAAGAGGATTGGAAAACTGCTGACAATGCAGAGGATGATTCTAACACCGATGAAGTTGAATCATCAGGTAAATCAGAGGATCTGATGTCTATTTTTGTTCTGCAATACATATCATTTCTACTTTTTTTTTTCCGTAAAGTATCTTGGAAATAGTGTTTTGACATTGGATTGGATTGTCCACAACTTTTACTCCAATGCAAAAGATGATTGGAAAACTGCTGACAATGCAGAGGATGATTCTAACACCGATGAAGTTGAATCATCAGGTAAATCAGAGGATCTGATGTCTATTTTTGTTCTGCAATACATTTCTACATTTTTTTCCGTAAAGTATCTTAGAAATAGTGTTTTGACATTGGATTGGATTGTCTTCAACTTTTACTCCAATGCAGAAGATGATGATGCGGAGGAAGGCGCGCTGCAATGGATATACAGCATCCCATTTCTTATGTGCCTCCTATGTTTTGTTACCATCACAGCTGCTGCACTCGTTTTAGTCGAGGGGAAATCAACTAAGCGCCACAAATCGCTGAGGTTCACGGTCGCTGCACTGTGTATAATCAGGTAACTTATGAATTTCTCTTATCATATACCTTTTATTTATATCTATATATATTTTTTTTTTTGTAGGGCTACAACAGTAGCATTAATCGAATTTAGAGCTACCACCGGGTTGGCGCCAATTGTGATAACCAAAAGGGTACTTAGCAAAGTAACAGTTTCCGTAGCAGCAGCTGCATTTGTGGTAGTGACCAGCTTTACTAACAAGCACGACATTTGGTGCACTGTAGCTGATTCTGCGATTCTAATTGAATCATCGATTATATTAATAATAGGTAATTATTTATTAAATTTCAATTTAACAGTTCAATATAATCGATGATTCAATTAGAATCGCAGAATCAGCTACAGTGCACCAAATGTCGTGCTTGTTAGTAAAGCTGGTCACTACCACAAATGCAGCTGCTGCTACGGAAACTGTTACTTTGCTAAGTACCCTTTTGGTTATCACAATTGGCGCCAACCCGGCGGTAGCTCTAAATTACATTAATGCTACTGTTGTAGCCCTACAAACAAAAAATATATATATAGATATAAATAAAAGGTATATGATAAGAGAAATTCATAAGTTACCTGATTATACACAGTGCAGCGACCGTGAACCTCAGCGATTTGTGGCGCTTAGTTGATTTCCCCTCGACTAAAACGAGTGCAGCGGCTGTGATGGTAACAAAACATAGGAGGCACATAAGAAATGGGATGTTGTATATCCATTGCACCGCGCCTTCCTCCGCATCATCATCTTCTGCATTGGAGTAAAAGTTGAAGACAATCCAATCCAATGTCAAAACACTATTTCTAAGATACTTTACGGAAAAAAAAAATGTAGAAATGTATTGCAGAACAAAAATAGACATCAGATCCTCTGATTTACCTGATGATTCAACTTCATCGGTGTTAGAATCATCCTCTGCATTGTCAGCAGTTTTCCAATCATCTTCTGCATGGAGTAAAAGTTGTGGACAATCCAATCCAATGTCAAAACACTATTTCCAAGATACTTTACGGAAAAAAAAAAAAAAGTAGAAATGATATGTATTGCAGAACAAAAATAGACATCAGATCCTCTGATTTACCTAATGATTCAACTTCATCGGTGTTAGAATCATCCTCTGCATTGTCAGCAGTTTTCCAATCCTCTTCTGCATTGGAGTAAAAGTTGTGGACAATCCAATCCAATGTCAAAACACTATTTCCAAGATACTTTACGGAAAAAAAAAAGTAGAAATGATGTGTATTGCAGAACAAAAATAGACATCAGATCCTCTGATTTACCTGATGATTAAAGAAATTTTAACTAATGGGGATTTAAGTGATATTGCCCCGTATATATTCCTTCTTAATCACGACATTTAAGCTTGACCTGAATAAAAAATCCGGTGACTTGTGGCTCTTGCAATGCTTGTGAACTTATTACACACGAAATGTAAAACTATGCAGCAACAATGCATAATAACAATACGTAGCACAATGCGCTAAGAAGAAAAATTTGACGCCGAACCATACTGGGGCCAAAAAGCATTAGAGCCGTCATAGTCTTGCACAATGTCCATTACCTTCATGTTTGCCAACGGGAGAAAAATCGAACAAGCCCCATCATTCAATCAAACAAACGAAATCTAAACACGACTGATCGATTATCTTTCAGATCCCAGCATTGCAAATTGAGAAGCGAACCTTTCTACTCGTGCTCGCAGTTCAAGAATTTCTGTGTTATTCTCGAGCCCTTTCAGAAATAATTTTGTTGATTTTGGCATTTTTCCGTGTTCTCTTTGAACGGAACTCGTAATCTGTGCAGCTCTGAGGAGAAAGTCAGCGATGATGTCGAAATCATTCTCAAGGCAACCTCTTGATGTCATTGCAGGCGTACCTGTAGTTATGTATATGCGTATGGATGGAAACACTATTAATAAGGCACAAAATTAAGAGCAGACGAGCTGAAACTTCACTGAGATGGTACGTAGCTTACTCACCGATCCTAACACCTCCTGGGGTGATGTTTCCATTCTCATCGAAGGTTGTAACTTTATTGAGAGTAATGTGACAGAACTCGCAGACCTTTTCAAAGTTCTTACCTGAAAATAAAGAAAGGAATTACCAAAGAATTTTGATTATCTAAAATCAGTAAATAGATAGGGACAACAGATTAAAATGGCACACCTGTCAATCCAAAACTTCTTAGATCCCAAAGCAACAGATGATTATCAGTGCCCCCAGTGACCAGTTTACATTTCCTTCTCAGTAAAGCAGCTGCAAACGCCTGTGCGTTTTTCTTCACTTGTTGCATGTAAGTCTTGTAGTCAGCAGTTGCCACTTGCTTCAATGCTATAGCAAGGGCTGCAATATGATTATTGTGCGGCCCACCTTGCAATGCTGGGAAAACAGCAAAGTTAATCTTCTCCTCAAAATCATATTTATCACTGTCAGCCCCTTGATTCAAAAGCATGCCCCTTTTCCTTGGTTTAGATCCCTTCCTGTAGAAAATAATCCCTCCTCTTGGACCTCGAAGACTCTTGTGGGTTGTGGACGTGACTATGTCACAATACTCGAAAGGACTTGCACACTCCTGAGTGCAGAAAATAGATGATCAATGAACACAGAAAGCGCTCCACACAATATGAACCCATGAATTATCAGAATAAGGCCCCTACCCACATTTGGGGAACTAAAATAATTTTCTTTATCAGATACACAAGCATAAGACACTCAACACTAGAGCCACATCAGTGTATAGTTCAAACATAAGGAAATCAAAAGCAAGCTACAAGGAACAAGTATCTTCACCTTAGCAGCAATGAGCCCACTTATTTGAGCCATATCACACAATAAGACCGCACCACATTTATCTGCTATCTGCCTAAACCTCGCGTAATCCCACTCCCTTGGATAGGAACTCCCACCACAAATCAATATCTTGGGTCTAAAATCCAACGCCCTATCCTCAAGTTTATCATAATCAATGTACCCTGTCTGCATGTTCACCTTATACGACAAGCTTTCAAAGAATATCGATGCACCTGAGACTTTCCTCCCATTCGGTAGATAGTACCCATGGCTCGTATTCCCACCAGATGGCGTATCCAAACCCATAATCCTGTCACCAGGCAACAAAAGCCCTGTGTAAACAGCAAAATTTGCAGATGTACACGAGTATGGCTGCACATTGACGCCCCAATTCTCAGGTTCAAGTCCAAAGGCCGCAAGTGCACGCTCCTGACACAAGGTCTCGATCTCATCTATGTACTGATTTCCACCATAGTATCGCGCACCGGGCATTCCTTCCGAATACTTATTCGTCAAGTGGCTTCCTAAAGCCTCCATCACAGCTTTACACACAAAATTTTCAGACGCAATCAATTCAATTCCCTTGAATTGCCTATCTCTCTCCTTCTCCATTATACTAAACAAGTCGGGATCAGCTTCCTCCAACGTCTGATTCCCCCAACATCTCAAGCTAGCCATACGCGACTCAGCAAGGTCGCTGCCCAAAACCCTATCCGTTGTCGAAATTGGCGGCACGACCGTCGAACTACCATTCTCAACGTCGCGTTTTCGCTTCAAAGTCAACGAGTGACCTAGAATACGAAACTCCTCCACATCTTTCTCCTCATCGGATTCTACAGTAACGCGATTCTGCGGTTGGTGGTCCATCAGCTGAAGCGGACTCGAAGGCGCGGGATTGTTGAGGTTGCAGATCCTCGATTCAATCTGAAAGGACACCGAATCACCGTCCTCGTCCTCTTCGTCGGCAATTTTCCTAGGGCTCCGATTATTCCCGGAAACGTGAGATAGAAAACCTAGCGATAGACCGCTGTTGCCCGCCGACGTCTGATGAGTCATGTCCATTGCACTCCACTGCTATGCACTTCCAATTGAAGAACAGTGGCGAAGATATACCGCCGAGGAATCAAAATTGATGAGAAAAAAGCAATAATTAAATTTAATGTCAAAAAAGAGATTATATTAAAAATACATGGACGGTTGAGATTCGATATAAGGTAAGATGAACGACGTACGTCGGATTGGGAGTACGAAGGGGGGGATGAATATGGACGGTTTAGGAGTCTGACCTGTCGTTCTAGTCTTCGTAAATTTGTTTCCTATAGTTTATCTATCTATATATATTTCTTTATTCGGCTTTTCTTAAACAAAAAAAATTAATAAGGATAAAGAAAAAAACGACGACGAGAACCAATGAAGCAAGCAACCCAATCGCATATTTCATTATTTCCTGAAAAATAAATGTTGAGAATATGTGTCAGCAGCATCCCTGATAAATCACTGTCATTCTTGTTTAATAAGGGGGTGTTTGTCCAAATACAAATTTGAAAGATCACCCCATCACGGTGATGTAAGATCACCTAGCTTTTTTGGTGTGATCCAAAAGGTAGAATATCACCCCATTTTCATCACCTAGGTGATCTGTCATTACGGTGATGATGACCCATCACCTAAACTAAACAAACATGGTGATGATAAAACGACGAAATGATTATGGTGATGTTTTGGAGGATCACCCCAAAACAACACACCCCGTAAGTAAAAGAGATACCTTTCTTGCTTATCATTTATAATGTTCAAAAGTTCCAAGCATCCATCTAAAACTTGTCTAGCTAGAATAACGGCAAATCTTAATTCGATGTTTAATTAATGTATTCTGTGAAAAGAAAAAAAAAAAAAAAAAAGAAGCTTGTTCATAATCACAAAGTTTGAACCACAGCTTTAAACAGCACCCCACTTAATATCGATTCCTTTCATTGAGACCACTAACACCACCGAAAAGTACGTTAGAAACCTCGAACCTTTATTAGATTCCAATTCAATTTCATCCATGGCTAACTTAAGATTTAAACCAAACACATTAAAAAAAATGAGAACTTTATCACTCATAATATTTTAAATGTGTTCACACACCAAATACATACTAGGCAAGCAAGCAAAACTTGTAAGAAAATTGCTCCAAGCCTCCAAAATTATCAGGTGAGACGCACCTCGCCGCTCGCATGGGCGGCCTTCACTTGTTTTTCGTATTCATCTTCTTCGTCGGCTTCTCCTTCTTCCTCCTCTTCGACGTTTTCCTCATCATTCTCTTCGGTGGGCCCCCAACCGAAGCCACCCATCGACCGAGAAGCCTTCGGAGGTATCTTAGCTTCTTCGACGATCTTCGTAATTTCTTCCACGCTCTGAAGGGAGTAATAATTAGGGTTGTCCCTACGAAAGTATGAAGCTTGAGCCACTTCGGTGAGCTCCCTTGGCAAGTTCTTGAGAAACCATGGGTGCGATTTTATCTCTTTGATCGTTATCCTCTGCAGAAAAAGAACGGTTTATTACGTCGTACGTTTATTTCGACGCCGAGTAAGTACTTTTTTACATCTGATTGAAAGTACGAACCCTAAGTGGGTTGGCGACGAATATGCGAGAGAGAAGGTGCCTGCAATCTTGAGATATGCGAACGTAGTCTGGTATTTTGTACTGAACCGCCATGATTTTCTGCAAAAGGGTTGGATGGATATGAGATACAAAGGACCGATCAATTAGTTATTTAAAGGTTCATGACGAAAAATAAAAAAAGAAAAATTGCTCGCCTGTATAGTTTTCCTGAAATTTTTCGGGTCATCTTGGTCTTCGAAGGGATACGCTCCGACGAGCATAACGTAGAGCGTGACACCACATGACCATACATCAGCCAACTGAAGTTCACAAAAATTAAAATTAAAAGTTACGAGATATAAGCATGTTAAATACCGAGATGAACGATAAAGAATAGATAAGTGCTTACTTTGCCATCGTATTCTCGCCTAGACAGAACCTCCGGGGCAATATAAGCAGGCGTTCCAACTGTGGATTTGGGCCTCGAATGAAGCAGAGACGACTAAAACATGAAAATTCAAGAAACTAAGAAGAGACAATAAAAGAAACTTTCAACGGTTAGAGAAGTTCTATGATCTACCTTCGAATAGCCGAAATCGCAGATTTTCAGGCGCGGGGCAGGGCTTCCATCGAGGAGCGTGTTCTCCAGCTTCAAGTCACGGTGGCATATTTGCTGTCAATTCGGGAAAAAAAAAAACATATTGAGAATTTCGTACGTTACAGCACAAACTATTTGATTTCAAGAAATGAGTGATTGTCTCTCTTGCCAAGGCATGGCAATAATGAACGCCGCAGATGAGCTGCTGGAAGAAGTACCTCGCCTGACGCACAAAAACAGAGTACTTAAACAGTGATGTCTGAAAACGGGTTGTTTTGTTTATTTGAAAGATTATTACGCTACCTCATCTTCGCTGAAGCGCCCGGCATTGCATATTCTCTCAAAGAGCTCTCCGCCGGCGGCGTACTCCATGACAATGGCTAAATGGGTCGGCGTCAAAACTACCTATTCATTCAGTAGAGATCAAAATCAAGGACATAAGATTGAGAAAAAGAAAATGTAAGAAAAGAGGGTTGAAATTACCTCCTTGAACCTGATTATATTAGGATGCCGAAGTGATCTATGGTTTATGATCTCTCTAGCTACATTCTCATCAATCTACGGCAAAAAAAAGAGTAGATAGTCAATTTCATCAATGATTTGCTCTACTAAACTACGTAAAGCTAAGACATCGAATTCAAGCCCACCCATAAAAGAATATTGGCATCTACCCAACACTGAGGATCTATAGAGTAAAGTGTTCAAACCTTATGTCCTCTTTCAATGTATTTCATAGCTACGAGCTCCTTTGTCTCCTTGTTTCTCATCAGCCTTGCGACGCCAAAATTTCCTGAGCCTATATCCTTGACAAGCTCATATTTCTCCATACCTGCTCTAAATTTCAGGGCAGCTAATATTCTAACAACACCGCTGTCCGAAGGCGGACTTATATCACACGACAGCTCAATCGAGAAATTCTTGAAAGTGAAAACCCAGATATGCAGAAAACAAAAGGTTAGATCTTTCAGATTTGGGCAGAAAGCGTCGAGAAGATGGTTGCCTTACGGAATCGAATTGAGCTTTGTTGTGGGAAAAAAAGAAGATTGCAAAGCTGGAAAGTGTACTCTGCTGCACTGCAGTAGAGAGATTATGGAAGAATGAACAACTTGCGAAGGTAATAATTTTCTTTCTTATTATGAGGGGATTGTGTTGAGAAAAGGTTGAACAGAAGAATTTTCAATTATGCCATACCACGTGTGGAGATGTTAGAGACGAGTTAGAGATGTCCCCATCCCACTAGGGCAGAAGTAAAATAATACTTATTCAACTAAATAGGGAAAAGATCACTAAGATTAGCATAAACTGCAATATTAAATACCATAAATTATTCCTTTTTCTATATATGTTCTCTATTTTACTCATATTTCCAACGTGTAACAGTGAATTTTATTGTTTTCCAAATATTATCTCCAACCAATTTTGATGTAACGTATTCATGGAAAGAAGAAAAAAGAAATGGGACGTAAGATGTCAGACAAAAGATAACCTACTAATTTGCGATCTCACTTCATCGACTGTTCTGTTAAGCTTACTTCTCTGCTATGTTTCTTCATTGCGCTCCAGCCAAGTTTCTTCGTCAAGCATCACACGAAAGATATATAGATTCAGACAAAAGACTGATTTTATTACACGTACGTATTCTGTTCTGTTCTTTTTATTGCTAGGTTGTATACGACGATTCCTTCTACAGGTAAACAATCGCAACAAAAGAGCTCTCTATCTATCTATCTTTACCTTCTAAGTGGAGCTCTAGAGAAAAGATGCTTGAATCTTGTCCTAAAGAACATTGTAAGGGCAGGGCCGAATACAGGCCAAGTTGTAATAACAGCAACGTAAGCCATGAGCCACAGAGTTCTTCGATTCTGGCGCGTTAGTTGATCCAAGCGTTTCTTCACAGGTTCAGATCCATTGGTCCGAACAATATCATTTTCTCCATTTATGTTGGTCGTAGGGTCCACGTTGTCGTCGTCTCCTTCTTGGGGTTGAACAACTCCAACTTCACGAGTTACTTCTTCCTCGTTCATGGCAGTGATCATGCCACTGTCTGAAACCTGAACGTAAGGGGCATGATCGATCGACGATTCCAAAGGATTCGCACGTGAATCTTCCAACATCTGCATTCGTGTATACAAGAACGACGCCAATCGAATCATACAACTGAATGCGCGTATATATACAGAATATGATTTCGTGAATGTATTTATTTCGTTTCATTCACCTCTTTATTCCCGCTGCAAAGCGAGGTAGACTGAAGGACGTAGAAGAATTCGTCGACAGCTCTTACCCACCTGTAGCAGAATAAGACAGAGCTTGTTTGTGTCTTTTTCAAGATTACCATGTAATAATCAATCACTCGAAAAAAAACTCCCAATTTACCAAACACTTTTCGCTGTTAACCCCTCGAAGAAGGGTAAATGCCCTCCGTGTTGCGTAGTAGCCAAAACCACATTGCCGTTCAGCCTGCGATTTTCATCGAGTCAACCAAAATTGTGTAATGAATGTCAAAGATAGGTCGAAGAAAGAAAATCGAAAGAAAAAATGTTGCCTGCATTCATCCCATGGAATTGCCTCGCTGGTACACACGGGGTCATCTATGGCACTGATACAAAGAAGGGGTACTTTTACGCCTCCAACGTAGTTAGAACTGCTGCAGCGTCTGTAATAAGTATCGACGGTCTGGGAAAAGAAGTTCCATGCCTTAGTTATATGTAATAATAACATTGGGAACGAATAAGAGATTCTGACAACAGTCGGTACCTCGTAATTGCCAAGAACACGTGTGGCAGAATCGTCGAAATCTCTTACGCTGCGCGACTGCAAGAATATGAGCGACCGTCAAAGTAAAAGTTATCACACCCAAGCAAGGATATCGTGGCGAAAAAATGCAGCTTTAGGACAAGCTCGAGGAGAAAGTACCTTTTTAACACCTTCCCAGTTTGAAAGACGAGAAAGAACAGCCTCATGCCTGCACGTTGCAGTTTATTACAGCAAGCTCAAAACGTTGAGAACATTTGTTTGCACTAAATGTGACTTCAAGAGGGTAACAGAGACATACAACTCTGCGTAATCTTTCAAGCCAAGAGCCAAAGCTTTGTTGTATAACCTCTGTACGAGCCTGCGGTTCATAAATCTGTCACAGATCTGGGAAAAAAAGCAGAATCTACTTCTCAGTTTACATTGAATTTAATAAATGTATACGAAGAAGAATGCAACACTCATAGAAGAGATTTGCAGATTTTTAGCATCATCAAAGAGATTTAGTGAAAACAAAAAGGTTGAAAAGGCCTACCAAAAGATCCCAAGGAGAACAAATTGCTGCAGCTGCAGTTACAGGGACATTTACTCCATCCTCTGCAAGATACTTAACCTATTACGACAACAAGAAATCCACGTCAGTCTTGTACAAAGTAACCATATCCTTAAAAGTATGTAATAATTAGGAAATGTAATACCAGAATATTGGCTCCAATGCTAGTGCCGATGGCAAACAGAGGAGCTTCGGGATGTTGGCAGTGAATATGATCAATCACTTTACGTACGTCTTCAGTCCATCCAGCGTTGTAGAATCGATCTGACTGTTAAAAGGAGTTCACAAATGTTTTGTCAGAAAAAAATAGGAAATGTTTATGTGTAGTATGGATAATGAATCCATGACATTGTAATGATTAAGTGAGGTTTGTTTGGATAACTCACTGTTATTGATACTCCGCCAAGTCCTCGATGGTTGCTAACGACAACATTCAAGCCACGTTTAGACATCTCAAAAGCCAGATGCTTGACATACTGTCCGAACACAGACAATATGGAAGCTGAGAAAAGATTATCCAAGCAAAACATTTGCACACGAAGAGGACAAGCTAACTTACAGAAGAATTAGAATCGCTTGTAAGTCCAGGAATGATGATTATGATGGGATTCTTATCATCTTTCTGCAAATGCACCTCGTCATTTCCTTGCCTAGAATAGAAGGAACAAATGCACAAGTTGTCAGGAAATGATAATAACATGTAATAGAACTTCAATGAAGACAACATTCGCCAGAAAAAAATTAGTAACCTTGGTCATTTATCACTACCCAATCCAAAGCTATGGTTCCACCGTCTGACGCCATAAAGATCTGTCTGGACAAACTCTTTAAATTAACAACCATACCATGTCGAAGAAACAGAAACATTCTAACAAGTAATCGTCCAAGTCAGAGTATTATTACCTTCTATAGTTCACATTAGGAGGATTTCCGAAGAAATGGATAAACAGTGTCTGAAGATGAGGACTGCTCAACCATGGAGTGGATAAATACCTGCACAGACAGTCACAAGAAGAAAAAACCCTCAGTTTTAATGTTCTCAATTAAGATCATATTACAGCTGTTCTTATTATAACCTTCCATGGAGAACTTTACACTTGGAAACTACTTGTTCGTAGACTCTCGACGATGGATTGAAGGTCAAAACCACAGGCTGACCTTTGAATGCAGATAACAAATCTTGCAGGAAATGAATTTCCAGGAAATTGTAAAGAAATAATACCAATATCAACGAGATTATCAATAGATAGCGAGAGCTTGGCACTGATAATGCAACCTTTATCAAAACCTCCAAAGGAGATTCAATCTCCAATGGCGATTTTGGATTTACACACTCCATAGATCTATGCAACAAATAGAAGAAACAAAGAAAAATCAGCGCGCGATGGTGTTGTGTGTGAAGACAATTGAGTCTTGTCTGAAATGAACGGTGCAGTTGCTTCCTTTCATTACACGAATTGGTCAACGCAATCCACCAATAACTGGTAAACACGTGTCATTAAATGACAGGAAAATTATTATCATCGCATAAACCCCAGAAATTTACCAATGTGTACAACAAGATTGGTAGTAAAATGAAGTTCTTGATTAGCTGACGAAGAGAAGAGAAATACAGTCAAAGAGCCAATTTCAATCCCACCCAAAAAATAAAATGAAATTTCACATATTATAGCGTATTTATTTACCGACCTTACAAAGACTTCTGTAGAAAGAAAGAAGCAAAACCGCTAAAAGGGTCACAAAGAAAACAACCAAAAATCTTCAAATCAAACCAAAAGATCCTTCCTTTTCGCTAACTTGCGGCTGATGACTAGAAGAAGACGAAGTAGTTTGATTCTCCGGCGAAGATCTCCTCGGAAACTCCGACAACATCTGCACGACCTCTCTCATCGTCGGCCGTTCCACGCTGTTCTCTTGGACGCAGAGCATGGCGATGAAGAACAAGTGCATCGCTTCGTCCCTGGGGACAACGGCGAGCCTCGGGTCCAAAATGCGGTTGACCTCCTCTCTCCGGCATTTCGTCGAACACTTTGCCCACTGCACTATGTCCACGCCTTCTCCAAACTCGCCGACGGGCTTACGGCCCGTGATGAGCTCGAGGAGCACCACGCCATAGCTGTACACGTCGCTCTTCTCATCCACGCGCAATGTGTAAGCATATTCTGCAGATATAATAATGTTCGAAAGTTTAAAGTTTTGTTACGTATACTGACATTTCTTTCGTAGTGAACTATGGTGCAATAACTAATAACAGCTTTACCTGGAGCAATATAGCCATAAGATCCGGCGATGGCTGACATGCACTGAGACGCACCGCCGCCGTCGACCAAGAACTTAGCCAGCCCGAAATCAGCCACGTGGGCTTCGAAGCTCGAATTCAACAGTATATTGTTCGACTTAACGTCTCTGTGAACAATCAGAGGCGAGCAGTCGTGGTGAAGGTAACACAGCCCCTTGGCTGAATCCGAAGCAATCTTATACCTCATGTTCCAGCTCAAGAACACGCCTTTCTTATTACCGTGCAAAGATTCGCCCAAACTCCCGTTTCTCATGTACTCATAGACGAGGAGGTTCGTGTCCTTATTCGTACAGAACGCTAGGAGCCTCACTATGTTTCTGTGTCTGATGTTGCCCAGCGTTTGAATCTCTGCTCTGAAGCCATGATCGTGGCTGTTGATGCTGTTGAAGCCGAGTAGTTTCTTGACGGCTATTTCGACCCCATTAGGCATCTTGGCGTAGTAGACGATCCCAGCTCCTCCCCGGCCGATAACATTGCCATCTTTAACGCATTCTATTACATCTGAGACTGTGAAGCCTAGGTTTTGAAATGAGGTCATTTTCCAGGATGACTCGCTTCTCTTGAAAGACTTGGCCTTGATTATAGCTGCTGCAGCGAACGCTAAGGAGCACATTAGAAGCACGAGGGCGAAGATCAGCTTAAACGAATTGCGGGATTTCTGGGGCTGCTTTCTTTCGAGCATGGAACCGCAAGGATTTCCCAGTGACTTTCCGCAAAGCAGAGGATTCCCAGAAAAAGAAGAGGCGTTGAAGACCAAGAACTGGCCTGAATCGGGCAGTTTGCCCGACAGGTCGTTGTATGAAAAATCAGCCGTGGTTAGGCTCTTCATGGAAGCGATGGACTGAGGTATGGATCCGTTCAAGTGGTTCCTAGATAGATTCAAGTAGTTCAAGATTCTCACGTTGGATATTTCTTTCGGGATCGAACCGTATAGATCGTTCTTGCTCAGGTCCAAGTAATTGCTGTGGACGCAGTCGCCGATCTGGCGCGGGATTTCGCCGCTGAGCGAATTCCCGCTGATGTCGAGCTTGACGAGCTGGCGAAGTTCGCCTATCGAAGAAGGGATCGGGCCAGAGAAGTTGTTTCCCCCGAGAAGGAGAATCTGCAGCGAAGTAAAGCTCGACAGAGAATAAGGCAACGGTCCTGACAATCGATTGTTAGAAAGGTTCATCTGTCCTAACTTCGTCTGGTTCGAAGAAGTATCGTTGCGTTCAGACAGTATGCCTCCCAGCATGTTGCTTTGCAGTTCAAGAAAGTTCAGCTCAGGGAGATAGATGAAACCATTCGGAATACTACCATTCAAGAAGTTCTGACCCATTCTTACTCTCACTAGGCTCGTGCAATAGCCCAAATCATCGGGAATCTTCCCGAACAAGAAGTTGACGTGTAGAATGAGCGTCGAAAGCTGCCTCTGAGCACACAAGTTTCCCGGGATCGTGCCCGTCAGCTTGTTCGAAGACAAGTCGAGGTGCTGCAGCTTTTGGTTCAGGCCAAGATTCCTCGGTATGATTCCAGTGAAGTTATTGATCCACAAGGCGAGAGTTTCGAGCTCGGGATAATCAGAAACGAATTCTGGGATCGGACCATGTAATCTGTTCATGAAAAGATTCAAAAGTTTGATCTTTGTCAGGCCCACGAACTCGTAAGGGATCTCCCCCGTTAAAGCGTTGAACGAAAGATCGAGGTTCTCCAGCCTGGTCAGATTGCCCAGCTCTTTAGGTATTGTCCCTGAGATTCTATTAATGTGGAGAAACAAAGTGTCCAGCGACATCAGATTTCCCAGTTCTGGCGGGATTTTGCCGTCCAATTCGCAAGATGAGAGATCTAAGTGGACTAAATTCACTAACCCGCCAAGTTCTTGAGGAATCCCACCTTCGAAAACGTTGTAATAGCCTAAGTAAAGCTCCCTAAGGTTGGTGAGATTGCCCAACTCCTTTGGGATCTTCCCTGTGAGATCATTTCCCGACAGTGATAAGTACTCTAACTGTGCTAAATCTCCATAACTTTCTGGTATTTGTCCGTAGAAGTAATTCCCTCCCAATTCCAAGTGCTTCAGCTTCTCCAAACTGAGAACTTCAAGTGGGAGAAAAGCAGAGAAGTTGTTGTTATAAGCATCAAGAACCTCCAAGCTCGCCAGGCTTGAGTAGTTCCAATCCAAACCTCCACTGAACTGATTGTTTGATATGTTGACGAACCGAAGGGAGGCCATGTTTTCGAATCTTATCTCGCCGGTGAAGTTGTTCCCATCGATTGAAAGATCGACCAGCATTTCGAGCCTTGAGATCTCTGGCGAAACAGAGCCATACAGTGCCATGTTGGAGAGACTAAGCGATGTCACTCTGCCATGGAAGCACTTTATTCCACTCCAAGAACAAACTGAGGTGGGCTTCGAAGAGTCCCAAGTGCTGGCTATCTCTGGGCTAGAGTTCTCAAATCCTTGTCTGAGCGATATCAAAGCGTGGAAGTCTGAAATGAGAGAGGATGAAACAGAGTATGTGAGTGAGGAGAGAGCTAGACAAAGAAGAACAGTGCAGAAAACCATGTTTTCTTGGAATCGTTGTATCATTGCGAGTGAAGTATGTGAAGGTCAGTCATGAAGTGAAGAGAGGTGGCTAAGGAAAAAAATCCAAGCTTTGCTTTGCGCATGTAATGGAACAGCTAAGTCTTCAAAGGCAGCATCTGAGGCTTCACTTTATTGCCCGATGCTTTCTTTCCTCTTTATTCAAGCTCGGAAAAAAGATGAAGGATCAAATTTGGAGTGTGCGAAGGAGTTTAACATTTGATCAGTTTTAAGCAAAAGGAAAGAGACAGCACAAGTGGAAAGAAAGTGAGATGGTGAGGTTCGAAAGACTGTAAGAGAAAAAAGAAAAGCGTAACAGAAAATCTAAGGTTAAATACAGGATTAAGAGCCAACGTGAAAATTTGGAAGAGAAGATAAAAAATAGTAAAGTTGATGACGATTCTTTCACTTTGTTCTGTGTTCCTTTATTTTTGTTACAATGACCAGATTACCCTTTCTTTAACCAAAGGAGATATAGATAGATCGACATAGCTAGCTAGCTTTTACTTTATGTTTTTTTGAGTGAGAGGTGATGACATTGCACTTTGAGCAATCAAGAATGGCTGATGAGTGCTCTGCTGGCTTTCACATTTTCTGGTGTGTAAATAAATTTTACTAAATATAATGTAAATTATTAAAAATTATTGCTTACATTGACCACAGAGAAGGAGAACTGATAATGACAGCAGAAGAGGCCTAGAGTAGCATTGTAGTTTTCAAAATATTTTAGGTAATAACATTTTTTGGCAATATATGAAAGTAGTCGTCATACTACATCAGAAATTCATGGGACCATAAACTGTACTATTGTAGTAAAATTTATATTCTTGTGTCCCGGCAGGCGGTGAAAGAATCTAGTATTAAGTATTGTGTTCATGCATGCACCATGTTCAAAACTTGATTTTTCTATCTTTAAAATATAAACTAAGTCCAAATTAATATTCATTTAATTCAACAAGATATAATAATTTTATTTTGCACGAGAGGATCAATCTAGTTTCTCATGCAACAGTATCTTGGTGGAGATATGTAAAGTACTTGAGGACATACAATTTGCGTACTTTGATGTATACTGTGAATACACATCAGATAAGAAAGAGTTGGGGACATGTGCCTGCAAGAAAACACAGTGGAAGTGTAAGAGAAGCAGTGAAGAAAAAGATGATGATAATTAATATATCATTACATTGTTTTTTTGTCAAGAATGATCTATTATGTGAGTATACATACAATACATATATGTTGCTTGAATAGGTTGCACTGAAAATGCTGCCAAGGATATCTTCTTTTTTCCTGATGGTCTTTAATTTAATTTGCTTTATTCCTTCTCCTTGCCTTTGTCCTACACTGAGATATAGGACCAATCTTTAATTTCACGAAATACTATATTTGTATTTGAAGCTTTATTAGAAGATGGAATAGTCCTAAAGATGAGTGCTGCAAAAGCAAAAGCAGAAATCCAAAGGGGATGAGAGATCTTTGCTTTTGATCTTCCACTTTGAAAGAAAGATAAATTATACAAGGCATTGTCTTCTTTTTCTTTTTTTTAAAAAATATTTTTATTTCGCTTGGAAAAGAGAGCTCTTGTATTTACAACGTATTAAAGAGAAAAAATAACATGGACCCTTATGCATGGGAAACTGTTCTTATATGTTATTGTCATCATAATGAAGTTCCAAACGACGACTTGACAAACACACGCACACATCCTCATGTGTGTGTGTGTGTTCGTGGGACATAAATGAAGATTTTAAATGGTGGGCACCACTTACGTGTTTTCAAGAGCTCATGGTCATGGAGAGGATAGTTCTTGTCCAATTCAATCATATTGAATTGAGTAGCAGGATTAAGAAAGAAAAGATAAAACCCTGTAATAGTAAATGATCTGAAACGAACTAATACACACACACACACACAAAAACAAATTTATAATTAATAATGATATATATAGTCCAGCAAGTGTAGCAGTAGTACTTCAATCCATATATGTAATTAGCTGTGTGACATATGATCCAAAGTTAGTGTGCAGAGCAGCAGAAGCACACAGAGTGTTGTAACAATCATTGCACACATCATTGAATTGGTTCGGAAAAACGTGCTTTGGGAAGAACGACGAAGTAAGACACTGAGGATTGTGTTTTTGGCCCTCCTTAGAATGCGCCTTCTGCATATTATGTTAGGTCATGTTTGTCCTTTGATTTATGTGTGGATTCGTGATTTTTACACGGTTGTAGTTAAAGGGGAAACTCGCTTTTTTCATCATAAATTAATAACTGCAGGCATCAGAGAGAGGTGACTCATTATGTGCAGCCATGTGATTCATCATATTCATACAAGCACGCTTCTATTTTAAGTTGTTCATTAAAATATAATGTCTATTATATATATATATGTAACACTGTGTGTGAGTTGTAGGTATGAATAGTTGTGTGTTGGGCATAATGATAAGAAACTGTTGACCTAGAGTGTACGTAAAGTGGGGTCAATGCCTTTGGTAATTGGTGGAATTCCAAGTCATAATCCAATACTTTTGTCCCTCTGATTTTATTCCTTCACATTATTTCCTATACCTATCTATGCAACGTACCATAATGTTTCTTAATGCAATATCGGAAACAAGGTCCACGAGCAAGATATATATGGAATGGGATTAAGTTTATAATATATTTTCTTCAACAATATATTCAAAAATACATTCTTTAAGAAGTAGCTTTCTATAATTAAATAATAGAATATCCACCAAGATTTGAAGCTTTAATAATGGGCTACTCTAGTTTGCCTTCTCAATCGCGCCCAGTAAAATGAATAAGCCCAATAGAAAAGGCCCATCAAGTTACTGATAAAGCACGAAGAAAAGAATACTTATGGGGGCAGAACAAAGCAGGGAATTCGAGGGAGAGAAATATACTAGAATGTGAAGACTTACTAATCCAGGTAAATAACCATAAACATAAATATCGCTAATATGTTTCTATATTGGTTTCTATCGCGTGGAAAGAGAACAAATTATTACATCTCAAAGCAAGGTATCCGTTCATGGAAGACAACTTGATGAGAATTAAGAACATGACTAAAAAATTCTAACACCAAGTCTTCATTTGCTGTCTGTAAAATCTGCGTCGATAACATCTCCATCAGGTCCCTTCTTATCCGACGAGTCAGAACCCGAGCCAGGACTCGGGCCACCAGCACCAGGCGCTGAGCCAGGCTGGTTGTACAGAGATTGCCCGAGCTGCATCACTTCTTGATTCAACGCAGTCATTGCATCTTTCATCGATTGGGTCGACCCGCCAGAAATGGCCTCTTTGAGTTCAGATAGTTTTGCCTCCACCTTTTCTTTTACGTCGGCTGGAACTTTGTCCCCAAGTTCCTTGAGCTGCTTCTCTGTTTGGTACACTACAGAATCAGCTTGGTTCTTAGTGTCTATGGCGTCTCTCTTCTCCTTGTCTTCCTTGGCGAACTTTTCAGCCTCATTCACCATTCTTTCTACCTGAAATTTCATTACAGAAGATGATCTCAGTACTTGTTTTAAGACCAAGATTTTAAGCATCGAAATAAGAGACGTACTTCATCACTAGGTAATGTGCTAGCGCCAGTGATGGTGATGTCTTGCTTCTTCCCAGTTCCCTTATCAACAGCAGTTACAGACAAGATCCCATTTGCATCGATGTCGAATTTCACTTCAATTTGAGGAACTCCACGTGGGGCAGGTGGAATCCCATCGAGACGGAAGCTACCGATAGATTTGTTGTCCTTGACGAATTCACGCTCTCCCTGAAGAACGTTGATCTCGACGCTCGTCTGACCATCAGCAGCAGTTGAGAAAACTTCAGACTTCGACGTGGGCAGAGTTGTGTTTCTTGGAATGATTTTGGTCATGACTCCACCGAGAGTTTCCAGACCCAAAGAGAGTGGGATTACGTCTAGGAGTACAATGTCGCTGACATCTCCAGCCAAAACACCAGCCTATGCAAAAGAAATTTCGATTAAAAATTGGATTGCAGCAACTTATCTTGTTAAGGAAAGAGATAAATGGGAATCTTATTGAACCTGAACAGCAGCTCCAAGAGCAACAACTTCATCAGGATTGACGGTGACGTTTGGATCTTTCCCTGTCAATTTCTTAACAACTTCCTGGACAGCAGGTATACGCGTCGAACCACCGACGAGGATGACTTCGTCTATATCACTGAAAGACAGTTTCGCATCCTTCAATGCATTTTGAACTGGGGTTTTCAATCTGAGATGATATAACATTGTTAAGTGGAGAAGCCTTTGAGGTGATTAAAAGTAGAAATGGAGGCAACTAGTAGCAAAAATTGAAAAATAATCACCTGTCAAGTAAATCAGAGCACAATTCTTCAAACTTAGCACGCGTAAGAGTTGTTTCAATGTGCTTTGGCCCATCTGCCGTGGCAGTAATAAAAGGCAAACTGACAAAAGAAGGATAAAAATGATCAGGTGCATGTGATAGAAAGCGACCCAATGGAGCTATGAAACTGTAGATTCATAAACCTAATATTAGTCTGTGTCAAAGACGAGAGTTCCATCTTGGCTTTCTCAGCTGCCTCTGTAAGACGCTGAAGTGCTTGTTTGTCTTTCAATAGCTCTATTCCTTCATCCTTCTTGAAATTTGAGGCCAGCCAGTCAACAACTCTCTGAATAAGAATAACATTGCTTTAGTGGCAATAAAGAGCCAAACAAGAAGCCCAGCGGATGAATAATCAAGAAGAAAAATGAACCTTGTCAAAGTCATCACCACCGAGATGGGTATCACCAGAAGTTGAAAGCACCTCAAATACACCATCTCCAACCTCAAGTACTGAAGATCACACGGAAATAAAAGCAAATGGCATACATTTAATTTCAAGTTTCCCTCGACGATAAAGGTAAAGTAAAAGCCAGGTGAACATACCATCCAGAAATTAAAAATACCAGGGTGTATCATACCTGAAACATCAAAAGTGCCACCACCAAGATCAAAAACCAAAATGGTTTCATTACTTTTCTTCTCAAAACCATAGGCTAATGAAGCAGCTGTTGGCTCATTTATAATACGGAGAACGTCCAAGCCAGCGATACGGCCAGCATCCTTAGTTGCAGTCCTCTGAGAATCATTGAAGTAAGCAGGGACCGTAACCACGGCTTTGGTAACCTTGTCATTCAGAAACTTTGATGCATCCTCCACTAGTTTCCTCAATACCTATCTCCCATAAAAAAAAAACAAAATAATTAGTCATTATTTGCAATGGCAAAACCCGCTGAGTTATCATATACAGCTACCACGTCAAATTTCATAAACACCATCAAAATTCATACACATCAAAATTCATACACTCAAATCACATAAAAGACACACCTGAGCAGATATCTCTTCGGCGGCAAACTGCTTTCCAATTGCAGGACAATCAAGCTTCACGTTTCCATTGTCATCTCTCACCACACGATACGAAACCTGCTTCGACTCCTCGTCCACCTCCGACATCTTCCTCCCAATAAACCTCTTCACCGAGAAAAATGTATTTTCTGGATTAACCACGGCCTGCCTCTTGGCAATCTGCCCAACAAGCCTATCCCCGTTTTTGGTGTAGGCTACAACAGACGGCGTCGTACGCTGACCCTCTACGTTCGTCACGATGGTTGGCTTTCCACCTTCCATCGCAGCCACCGCGGAGTTCGTGGTCCCCAAATCGATTCCGACGACTTTCTCGGCCACTACTCTAAAAGAAGAAGAGCTCTTCCTCTGAGTTCTTAGGGCTCTGCAGCTCTTCAACTTCAGCGAGGCAAACGACGCTGCGCTGCTGAGGTTTTTCCTTCCGACGAATACGGTCGGCGTCGAGTTTCTGCGGTCCGTTGTCAACGAACCGAGGGTATTGACTTGGGAAATCGAAGAAGCCATACCGAGTGATAAAGTGGGGGGGAGAATCGGTTCGAGGTGAAGATTTCAGAGCTCAAACCTTGCGATTCGTGATGAAGTTTTTCGGTAGTAGAACGGCGAATGAAGAAGAAAAATCAGATAAGGCGACGGCTAAGGGGTATATTGGACTTTTCTATAGAAATTAGGGCCTTTCGAAAATGTTCTAGAATGGTCTATTCAGCCCATTTTTCGGCCCAATTCGTTATATCCTACTAAATGTCGGAAAGGGCATTCTAGTATTTTCAAAGAAATCGCAGTCAATAATTGTCGCCACAATGTCGTGGAGAAGATGAATGTAGATTCCCGAAAGCCACGTGTCCCTTCACTGCAGCCTCTAAAAGGAGCTTCCAAGTTCCACACACTTCAAAAGAGAGGTCGAGAAAAAGTTCAATCCAATCACATCAATCATCGATAGCTGCGTGCATCTTCGTCGCGAGGAGGAGAAGTTCGTCCGTGGGAACTAATGGCGTCATTCAGCGAAGCACCGCCGGGGGATGAGAAAGCTGGGGAGAAGATCTTCAGGACAAAGTGCTCTCAGTGCCATACCGTCGATAAAGGCGCTGGCCACAAGCAAGGTTCGGATTGGACTATTCGTTGATGCGATGTGTTTTTTATGCTGATCATCTTGCATTTCTGATGTCCAAGTCACTTCCTTTCAATTGGCTTTCCTCGATTTAGTTGATAGTTTTGGCCTACTATGGTTGAGTATCTGCCAAAGGATGCTTCAAGCTCAACTTTTATGTTCTCTGCCCTAAGCTGCAGCATAAGTTATTACCTAGGCTTGCTTGTTTATTGGATACTTAAACTGTCGACAATTCTCAAGGCTGGTAGATTGCATTGTGGTTATTTCTTTCTTAAATTAGTACATCACTTGATGCTTAGTTTCATTTATATTTCTCGTGTCCTTGAAATCTTGCAGGTCCTAATTTGAACGGCCTTTTCGGTAGGCAATCAGGCACGGCGCCAGGTTTTTCTTACTCTACTTCAAACAAGAATAAAGCCGTCGTATGGGAAGAGAACACCCTCTATGATTACTTGCTAAATCCGAAGAAGGTATGCTTATTGTGTGAATTTGTGTTGGTCCTTACTAATCCATTCTCTCGCAAAAATCTGTGCAAGTTCTCAGAAAACTTATCGAAATGGTTGCAGTATGTTCCTGGGACGAAGATGGTCTTCCCTGGTTTGAAGAAGCCTAAAGAGCGTGCGGATATAATTGCCTACCTCAAGAAAGCAACTGCAGAATGAAGAACCTCAGATTTTAAGGAATGAATATGCCCCATAAACGTAAAATCTGTTTGTGATTCAGACACCGAGTAGTTATATTTTCTTCTCTTTTTTTATTTTATTACACGAATAAGAGCTTTCATCTGCAATGTGCTATGCAGAAATGCAAGCACGATTCTTTTCTCTGTATTGTATCGATCGATCATCACAAAAGGAAGGAAATGTATGTGTGACAGCCATTCGAGACATCAAGAAGTTATTTTGACACTAATATGTGTTCGTGCCTCGTGTATGCAATTCGGAATAATGCTAACTTCTTTACAGATGAATTTGTAATATCCTGAAATTAGAATCCGAATTATCTTTTTGTCTATATGTGATATTGTCGATATTTTGTTTATCCCTGTAATAAAATAATAAAAAAAAGGTATAGGAGAAGTCGTAAAACAACCTTTTGTGCTTGAAAGACTTGCCATTTTTCAATATTGAGATGGCCACAATATTATTTATGCGTATCCTATTTAATAATGGAAAGAAGACAGAGCGGTGCGTATCAAACACAATTAAATTCAGTATGATTTTTGTTTGAATTGAATGTAAAAGTTCAATGTCGAAAGACAAAGAATGAATTAAATACGACCCCACGTCAAAGTAACGGGTCCCACGCGCACTACCCCACTAGCGAGTACGTGAGACAGTATCATGCTCTCAGGGCAGTGCCAGCCACGCGCCGTGCCACGTTTCAGACCACCTTAATCCTAGTACATTTGCCCAAAATATATTTTCTTCGTTTCTTAAATATTTTTATCACCCTACAACAATCCGTTGAGCTCAGGCGTTAAATGTTGGCTGTGGGGTTTGGGTTTTAAGAAAAGAAAGATACCTTTTCCTTTTCCTTCGTGGAAAGTTTTCCATCTTTATTCCTTGGTTATCTTGACCGGACTGTTTCGCTTTCTCCTGATTTCTTCTAAGGTGTAGGAGAGAAGAAAAAGGCCTTCTTTATCGCTGGTGTTTTGCCCGAACTAAAAGTTGCTGCAGAAAATTTTTTTTTTTGGAGAATCTTTTCATGTTCCCATGAAGTTTTTCAGTTCGGTGATGTTTTCCTTATCTTTTCCTCCTCTGCATGTGTATGTATACGTTTTTGGATCGCCTGATTTAGCTAAATTCGATTTCACCGCTTTTGCTTAGACATGATCACCGTTTCTTTCTACGGCGTTGAGCTGATGATATATGCTTTAATCGTGGGTATACTTGGACAAAAAAAGTTCATTTCTTGATTTGCTGGGATTATGCTTCGTTGCTGTCGATTGGAAGAATTTCCGCTGGCGATGGGCATATTTTGTGTTGCTATGCCATCGACTTATAGTGACGAGTTTTTGGCTGTTAAGTATTCGAACCGTTACGATGGTTCTCATCTTTCAATAGCTCTGCTTAATCGAAAGAATTCAAAATCGTGTCTTGAAATAATGGAAATCAGTGATGGTGTTGGAAAAATCGTGTCTTATCAATCTTTAAGCTGTGCTCTGTTTCAGAGTCCTCTGTTATCAGATCCTACAAGCAAATCGTGCCTCTGTAGCCTTCTCATAACCATATCCTTGGTATGCGGCGTTTACTTTGCTGGTAATGCGTGGCTGAGGAACGATTCGATTCAGGTAATTTTTCGTTTCGAAACTTTACTCTCTTTATCGTCAAAAATATATGTTTGGCCGAATTATTAAAATAGGTCGCTAACTATGCCTCTCGTGTTTTTAGGTCACTAAGTTTCGTAATTGCAAACTTAGGTCACTAAGTATCGTTATCGATTTTTTTTAGGTCACTAAGTTTCGCAATTGCAAACTTAGGTCACTAAGTATCGTTATTGATTTTTTTTAGGTCACTAAGTTTCGTAATTGCAAATTTAGGTCACTAAGTTTAGGCCAAAAAAAATCGATAACGATACTTAGTGACCTAAATTTGCAATTACGAAACTTAGTGACCTAAAAAAATCGATAACGATACTTAGTGACCTAAGTTTGCAATTGCGAAACTTAATGACCTAAAAAAAATCGATAACGATACTTAGTGACCTAAGTTTGCAATTACGAAACTTAGTGACCTAAAAAACACGAGAGGCATAGTTAGCGACCTATTTTAATAATTTGGCCTATATGTTTGTTTTTAGATATTTAACAATACGAAAGCCTTTGGCAGCTAAAAAAATTCCGCTTTTTGGTAATTGTAGTCATTACCCCGATTCGAAGCAATCACAAGACATCACCATACGACCGCTGGTAAATGCGAGGTAGACCTTGATATGATTGTTTTTAAATATTGTGTCGCGTATTTTATACTCTCGATTTTAATTCTTGAAGGCAAACTCAACGATTGAAGTTGAAATCAACAAAACCAGGACGATGGGGTCATTGGTAAATGCAATGTAAGAAGTATTTGCGTTCTCTTCTTCTTGCAATATGAAAACCTTCTATCTCGAGTAAATGATTATATTACTCGTACCTATGTTTTTCTATTCTAGGAGAAATGTCGACCCACTGGCAGTGAAGTTTTACCGAATGGAATTATCTCATCGACTTCAAATTTCGAAATGCGTCCGCTATGGAGCGCCATTTCACAAGAGGCATGAAATAATTACTCGTCAACCGTCGTAATAATACCCTTTATTTAGTTACCTTCCTTCAATTGCACGTCTCCAATATCAGAGAAAATCGAAGAAAGCCTCGTCTTTGCTGGCCATTGCAGCTGGCATAAATCAAAAGGCGCTGGTGAGCAAAATTATTCAGAAGGTAGTGATTTTCTTTTTATTTTACAGTAATTTTTTTACGATGCTTTGCTTCTCTGTGTTGTACTAATACGAGGATTTTTTTTCTTTCTTTTTGCAGTTCCTTGCAGATGATTTTGCTGTGATGCTCTTTCATTACGATGGATATGTTGACAAATGGCACGATTTGGGATGGCACGACAGAGTCGTTCACGTATCTGCCAAGAACCAAACTAAATGGTATAGCGTCTTTTTTTTTTAATATTATTTGCAAAAAAACGCCGTGTTGTGGAATTTCTTACGCATATCTAATGCGTATTTGTGCGCCTTAGGTGGTTTGCCAAGCGATTCTTGCACCCCGATATCGTTGCCGAGTACGAATACATCTTTTTATGGGACGAAGACCTCAAAGTCGACAACTTCAGTCCCAGAAGGTAAGAATTTTCATCTTAAAATTACGATATTTTTTGTTGAAACTTGAAACAATGCACTTAATTCGCAGGTACATATCAATCATAAAGGAAGAAGGCCTCGAAATTTCACAGCCTGCGTTAGACCCTCGTTCGTCCGAGGTGTACCATCCTATTACAGCTCGAAGACGGAGATCAAGAGTTCACAGGTTAGTTAGGAAAGAAAAAAAAACACCTTTCTGACTATTATGTTAGAAAAAAAATCCCATTTTTCTCCGTCGAATTTCCCACGAACAGGAGATACTACAAGTATAAAGGCGGCGCAAAATGCGATGCCAACAGTACAACGCCTCCATGCGTTGGGTGAGGAAACAGCTAAAATCAGTTGTCTGAAATTCCTTTTATCGAACGATCGATCAATATATTATAATTGTTTTTCAGATGGGTGGAATTGATGGCGCCCGTTTTCTCGAGTGCTGCTTGGCGATGCGCTTGGTATATGATTCAGGTTTGTCTTCGACTGCATAAACGAAAATCTGATTCGAATAATTTAATTTAAATTTCCGAGCCCTTTTCTGCAGAATGATCTGATTCACGCTTGGGGCCTCGACGTACAGCTTGGTTACTGTGCGCAGGCGAGCCCTATTATTACCGTTGCTCTACTCTTTTACCAACCTTCTCATCGTATTTTGTAATGAGAAATGTTGTCTTTTTTAACTCTAATTACAGGGCGATCGGACGATGAAGGTTGGGGTGGTCGACGAACAGTATGTAGTCCATCTCGGCCTTCCAACTCTAGGTGGATTTTTAGATGAAAACAAGGCAAGTTTTCTCATTGATTGTGGCTAAACATTGAATGAACAACAAAATTTGAAATCATAACCTCATAAAATGCAGACAAGTGATGCAGTATCATCTTACCCGAGCTCGAAGGGTGTCCCCATTTTGCATTCCTTGGTACGTATATATTCTAAAGTGTTGATTTTTACAATAAAAATACAAAGCCTTTATCTGCTACTTCTTGTGATTTATTGCAGGGCGGTAATTCTTACAGCGTCAATGGTAGAGCTTCGGTAAGTCGAGGAGGCAAATACGTATGTAAAAATCTTTTGTTGTCTTTACATGCTTGTGTTGTTTACAGGTGAGAAGACAATCTTATAATGAGATGATGATCTTCAAGCAGAGATGGAACAAGGCTGTTGAAGATGACAAGTGCTGGGTTGACCCTTACAAATAGTTCGATTTCTTGATTTGTAAAAATGGCGAATGTGCCCTTTTGCTATATATTCTTTGTTTCTTTCCTGGCAATATAGTAAAAAAAACCGTATGAAGTGAAACCTCACTGTGAAGACTGAAGTATGAAGCATAGCATAGCAGCAGCGAAAAAAAAAATAAAAATTACTCAGTATTCAGTTGGACCTTCCAACTAATGGGCCTATTTTTCACATAGTTGGACCGTTTATTCTTGCCAAAGTCTTGAACTACCATAGTCCATTATAATGAACAAATTAAATAAATGGTGGTGAAAAGTAGTTAAGAAAGTATATAATTCTCAATTTCACATAGTTGGCTGTTGAACTAATCGTGTTGCGTACTTAAATGGGACAGCGAATTTTTCTTGCTATACTTTTCGTATGAAAAGCTCTTAGTGCGAAGATGGTAAACATCAGCAGAATTCTTCATGTATGATTATTAATATGAATGAGAAATAAATCTGCCACGTGTCCCTACCACACGATCTCTCTCTCTCACACACACACACACGCTAGCGTGCGTCTGTGCTGTGTTTATTTATACGTGGTTCCCTCTGCTTGTCCACTTCCATAGACGAACAACACAAAAGCTTAGAAAAATATACGTTTGCGCATCGCAACAACGAAAACATCGACTGAAGCTCCTCTCTCATAACCTCCGTTCACCCGTTTCCTCTATCAGCATCGTACGGAGAAGTTGGGAACGTCGATCACATAGTTCACGTTCAGCTGATTCGAACGATGAAGCTGAAACACGGTTCCAGTTCGGCGCCTAAATCCCTTATCTCGTCGGATGCGAAGCTTCTCGTGCGCGAGACGCTTCGTATCAGCGCGAATTTGGCCTCGGCGCCACCGTTGGCTGCGGACTTGGACGCCGGAATCGTACACGTGGCGGAGGATAGGTTCGTGGCGACGAGGCTGATTGGTGTCGAGGAAATTGACGGTAGGCGGTGGAAGCTAGTCGCTGAGGATGAGAGATCAAAGAATAGAAGCATGCATTTGAAGAATAAGAAAGGCCGTGTTTGTGCAGTTAGCTTGCAGTCGCCTCGGTCACCTGTTGATGTTAGTATTCTGTCGCATTCCTCTTCTATTGGTTTATGGAAATTTCGATGTCTTCCATTACGAATCAATCTAGAGAACATATTTCAATCGCATTAGCCGTACTTGATTACGGTCTTTACGCATTACAGGATATGATGGCATTTGTTAGATCCTATGTGGTACCAGAAGGTTTTCCTGACAGCGTCACTCCATCTTATGTGCCATACATGACTTGGAGGGCTTTGAAGGTACTGTTTCGATACAATTAAATGTGTTATCAATTAGCGAAGCTATCAGTCCAATCTTGTATGTTGATGGTTGTTTGTTGGTGTATGGTTGAAGTACTTCTTTGGTGGAGCAATGAGTGTTTTCACAATACAGACGCTGCTGAGTTCTGTGGGAGTATCCAGAACTAGATCTGCCCAAGGTGCTGTAGCAATTAATTGGATTCTCAAGGTGTGCTTTGTAATCACGAGCTAGTTTTCATTTTGATAACTCATCTTATAGGAGGATTCCATGTAAAAATGTTCAGAAACTTGTCTGTACTAATCGAAGCTTCTGGAGGTGTAATAGTTTCTTGCATTATTACTAGTATCACCTTTGGAGGTTGAAGAAGATATTTGTGATTAAGACGCAAATGAATGTCAAAAGGAACGAGTACCTTAGTTTGTCATGTAATAGCATGATGCTTCTTTTGGCGTGCTAACCACTTGATCCTGATCAAACTGTTGAAAATTTCTTAATTGTAGGATGGTGCTGGACGAGTTGGGAAGATGATTTTTGCTCGACAAGGAAAGAAATTTGATTATGATCTAAAACAGGTATTCTTGAAGATTAAACATGATATCATAGGCAACTGATATTTCGTTAGAACTCTCATAGTGTCATTAAACTCCATTCAGCTCAGGTTTGCTGGTGATCTCTTGATGGAGTTTGGAGCTGGTTTAGAGTTGGCTACGGCAGCTGTTCCACACCTTTTCCTTCCTTTGGCATGCGTGGCCAACGTGGCCAAGGTTTGCCACCCGTTTCCCTTTCAACCTATCAACTTTGCTAATATTGAAAAATAATGAGAACCAGCTTGGTTTTACTTCTAGAATGTTTCCGCTGTGACATCAACCTCTACCCGAACACCAATATACAAAGCATTTGCTAAGGGAGAAAATATTGGAGATGTAACTGCAAAGGGAGAATGTGTTGCCAATATTGCTGATCTGGTATGCATGTCATGTCAAGAAACCCATTTTTTATAAATTGTGTTTTATGGGCATAGAATATGTCGTTGACATCATTATTGTATCTCGAGCTGCCATGTTTGTTAAGACTCTGCATCTCATTGGAATCCTTGAAAAGGCCTATTGAGATTTCCATTTTTCTCTTGTGTTATCAGTTTTACAGTTAGTTTTCTTTTGGTTTTATGAATTAAACATATTGCAAATGTCATATCTTGTGAAGCTTGGGACTGGGATGAGCATAATGATTTCTAAGAGAAACCCATCCTTAGTTACCACATTCGCTATGCTTTCATGTGGCTACTTGATGAGCTCCTACAGAGAGGTTCGATGTCCTAGTACCTTTAAGATCCTTTTCCCTCTTGCAATGTGCCTTGATAAAGTTGGATACTGATATTCGGTGACTCTGTCATTATTTTGTCAGGTGAAATCTCTCGTACTGCATACGTTAAACCGTGCAAGATTTACAGTGGCAGTTGAATCCTTTCTGAAAACAGGTTATATATATTATCCATTTTTTCTCACCTTCATTTCTTATCTATTGCCATTATACTTGCTGCTTCCTTCCTGATGGGTTATAATTTGGATAAGGGTCACCATGTAACCTTGTTGGCTGAGAAATAATTAGTAAAAGAACGGTAGTTTGGTCTTGAGGAACTTAAAATTGTCAAAACGTGTCTTCTGAAGGAGAAAATCGATGTTTTAATTTTCAGGAAGAGTTCCAACTTTGCAAGAGGGAAATTCAATGGAAACTATTATTGATCTTCCATGGAGGAACCGAAGACCTATTGTTCTTGGTACACGCCAACCATTGTCTCTCTTAGATTAGGCTAACACTGGCTTATGAATGCATATGCTCATGCTTTTCATCTGACTTTTTATTTCTAGGGCCAAGATTTAAAGATGTATTTCAAGACCCAAATTCATATTTTGCATTAGAGCCCATTTTTGAGGTATGCTACACTTCACATAGAGATGATAGCAATTCTCTTAATTAAAAGTATGCCCTTCGTTCAAGCTGCAATATTATGCACACCACCTCACTTTCTGAATTCTGACATGTCTAGTGGTCCATGCCCATTCTTTTTACCAATCAATGATAATTGTCTATAATCTGTACAACTGAATGACTTAGTTCTTATTGTACTTTATTGACTACAGAAAGAGCGATACATTGTGACATATAATCCTACCAAGGGCAATATATATGCTCTGTTCAAAGGCCAAGCAGAGCCTGATGACATACTGAAAGCAGCTTTCCATGTAAGCACGCAGACCCCCATCATATCATTTATCCATGACTTTCCTTAGATTTTCTGAGCTCATCTTACCTTTCTATTACAGTCCCACGTGCTTCTTCACATTATAAGTGCGTCCAACAAGGATAGTGTCTCCTCTAGAACAAGAGAGCATGGTTATCTGTCTATACAGCCAACACCAGCAGACATCGAATCTCATATTGCAGAATCTTATAAGTTGGTATCGGCTCTATATGGACCTTTCAAAAACAAAGCTACGGAACAGGTAATTGGCAATTTCGTAGTGAAAAAATTGGTCCAATGTTTACATAAGTAATATACGTGTAGTTGCTTAGACGAAGACTTGTGGTTTTAGACTTACTTTGGCTGCTTTGTCTCAGGGATGGGTTATGTCTGAGTCGTTGCTAAATCCTGGAAAAGCTCGTTTGTGTCAACTGCCAAACTAATAGAACAACCCAAAAGTCATGGTTGAGTTAGTGTAATAATGGTGCAAGGAGACTATGAACGCACAATCTCGATAGACGGTGGGCGGTGTGGAAGCTATTAGCTAAAGCTCAACAAGTTTGCCCCACCCATTCCGATCCAACAATTAAGTTATGGCGATGAGATGAATGGTGTTGAGAGTTGCCAATAAGATCGTTAGTCGGCAGTTTTTCTTACTTATTTACCCCTTCGTATCATGCCTGGGTTTATTATGTATATATACGTAGGTTTAAGCCTTTTATGAATCGTATGAAAGTCTTGAACCTTACAATTTTGGTAGCCATTGGCTGTCAATACAGTGCAGCAATGCTAGGATTATTGGCTCAATGGATGCATATTAAAATTCCTAGAGAACACGACCAATGGCAGAAATGGATGGTGAGCATGGGTAAAGGAAAAAGTGTAACCAAGAAGATTCTCATCTCGTGTATAACAGCTGGAGTTTACAACATATGGATGGAACGAAACGCTCGCTATCATAAGAAGGAGGAAACATGTGTTGCGAGACTAGTGAGTCAAGTTAAAAAGGAGATGCTTCTGCGACTGAAAAGCCACAAGAAACAAACCCCGGCAGTGGTGAACATGCTGAGTATGCTATGTATTGACTCTTAGATATCAAAACCTGAGATGTAATGACCGATAATTTGTAGGAATGCCTGTCATGAAAATGCGATAGCTGTAATAGTTCTGGTGGGAATAGAATTTCTTCCTTTCTCAAAAAAAATTTTGGTAGCCATTGCTTTTCCATTTCAACAAAACTCAGAGAAATTGCTTTCATTTCTGATGCCATTGAGTTCTATTCTATGGGTCGATGAACAGAACAGTTCCATGCAACTAAAGGATTAAATCAACTTTTGGGGTTGGTGCGTCGGAGATTGGTTTTTGGGCCTCAAAAAAGCAGATTGGCCACGTACTAGACCTAGTGACCCATTTACTATTAGAGGCCCATAGGATAGCCCAAGTTGAAAAATTATATTTTGGTCCCTCGACTTTGACAAATGTATACTATGGAAACCGTTACTTTCAAATGCGTGAAAACTAACCTCATAAATTTTGATTTTAATTCCATAAGAGCGTAACCGAACGTACTGCATTGCATTGCAAGAGAAAACAATTATACGAAATGCAACAATAGCTCTCGTCCATAATAAAGAAAAGTTATATAATACAATAATAGAACCAATGAAACTGAAAACCCTTTATAACCCCCCCTCTTCTTTTGTTTATTTCAATATCGCCCCATAGCGTTGTATCTGTGTCCTGGACCTCCTTGACTTGGCGCATTCTCCGAACCAAGAAAAACGACCACTCTTCTGCTGGCGCAGAGGCGTTCCTTGTCTGCCCTGTTTTTGACACAACAACACAAACATGTTAGAAACAAAACAATTGAAGAAAATCCCAAACAAAAGACGGCAAACACGACGAAATACCACTACTAAGTTCGCTCTCCTCGGCGGTCGGGCATTTTTCCAACAGAACATTCCGCTACAGCCACCACTTCCCGACCCCGATTCGTATCCCCTGCTCAGATTCAAGAAAAAAGAGAAGAAAAAAAATCGATGCCGCACTCACTTTGACATAAACTTCAAGAATGTTAGAAAAAAGTGTCATCATAAACTCACAAGCTATCTCTGTTGTGATGGCTGTTATCATGCAGCGAGCTCGGCGAGATAATGGGATGATTATCAACCCTCTTAGCAGCAGCCATTTGCTCGCTTCCATTGCTAATCTTCAGAGCTTTGATCTCACGGTTCAGCTCATCTTCCCATTCCTCAGTCGGAAAGTCGAACTCCTTCCTATCGTAAGAGCCGTCTTGTGGAAGAACTTGGTTCCTTTCGGGCGGTCTGAGGCGGCTCGCCGACCTCGGAGTGCCTTTCTCCATTTCTTGCAACCAAGCAGTTTCTAACCTCTGTTCACGGATTATGGATTCTATCCTCTGAACTGGGATTTCAGGCACGTTGGTGGTATTTCTTACATCGTGGGAGTCTGTTTTCGCCCTATCGTTGTTCATCACGATGAGCTTGATTTCCACGCTGCGTCGCAAGACAGTTTCGAACGAATTCGTGATGCTGCTGAGAAAACCCTCTGCTCTGTTTCTGACGTTTCTGTCCTCGAACGCCACGTAAGCGACGAAACCGCCTGCATTTTTGGGCCATTACACTTTCTTTTCTACGAAAGGATAAAAATCATTGGGGGTGTAAGTTTTAGAGATTTAACTTTTTACCTTTAGCATCTGACACTGAGACGAGCCTTCCATGGGAACGGAGTAACTCCCTGAGAGTTCTTGAATGGCACTTTTCGATGCACCGAAGCCACACATCGTTCAGCATCTCATCGGCGCTCATTTTTCCGCGGTTTAGATTGTAATTTAAATTGGAAGACGAGGATTTGGGAGAAGGAGATTCGTCGGTGGCCAATGAAGAATCTTTTCTTGGTTTATCTTCTCTGATCATACTACTTCGATGGTCCTCTTCAGAAGCAGCCTTTGAACTCTGCCTTCGGCTACTCCCCGAGTGAGTTCGATCGGGCAAAGGCGTCGAACCCAACTGTAATAAAGTTGCTGTGAACCACGTCGAGCGCTCGCTCGAGATTCTGATGTGCTTTTCGGCCTCGGAGAGAAGCGTCAGCGCATGCCTCAGTCTGTCTACTTCTCTTTCAGACACTGAAAGAAGTTCAGTTCAGACAATATCTTGGAACACAGATCTTGTGAATGAAACTAACCGTATGAACTGAATATAACTAACTCTGGAACAAATAAAAAGGGAAGGGTAACTCACTGTTTCGCCCACCGAACAAAGAATCGTGCTTGGAGCTGACATTAGGGTGAGTGCCAGCGATTATATCTACGATTAGGGTTGCCATTTGAGATGTAAGAGCTATTGGATCAACCCCTGAATCTAGCAACTCTCGAGCTTTAATCACAGTTTCTGTTGCATTCGAAGACATGGCTGATTCCAGCAGATCCAATAGTTTTTCGTCAGAAACCACTCCAATCTACGAAAAGAAAGCACAAATGATAAATTATGTTACAAAATTCTCATAGTGAGTTATCAAGGAGGAACTAACAAAACAAAATATCGACAAAAAAGGTTTCTTTTTTAATTCCACTCACAAGCTCATTCACCAGGGAAACAGTGATTCTTTTACCGAACAACCTCAACTGGTCGATCATGGTCTCTGCATCGTGTAAGGAACCATCTGAATTCGAAGCGATCAACTCCAATGCTTCGGGGACAACATCTAAACTCTCCTCATGTACGATCGTTTTCAGCTTGGAGACAATATCTCCGTTGCTTATTTTGTTAAAAATGTGCTTCTGACAGCGAGACAGCACAGGGCGAGGGACGTTGTCAGCGTCAGTTGTCTCGAGTATGAAAACGACGTGTGGCATTGGTTTTTCAAGAACCCTCAGAAATGCCTGCCATGTCTTCGAGGGCAATAAGTGGCACTCTTTGACAACAAAAACCTTAAACGTCGGAAAAGCTGATGTCTGGACGACTGGGATGTTGTTTAAAAGTGTCTTAAAACTTTCGTTTCCCTTTTTGCTGGATACATCGACTTCAGCTAAATGCGTGCTCTTCCCAGATATGAAATCTGAGCATTCCCTGCAAACCCCACAAGGCTTAGTCTCTTCGCTAGCAAGGCAATTCAAAGAAGCTGCGAATATTATGGCCATTGAGGTTTTTCCAGTGCCACGTGGACCTTGGAAAAGGTAAACCTGAGCAATCCTTCGCCTCGAAACAGCGCTCGTAAGAGACTGCACGACTATATTTTGCCCAACCAATTCGTCGAAAAACAGTGGTCTGTATTTGTGGCTAAGGGTTCTAACGTTTTCTGGGGAACTTTCATCGTGCGTTTCGCCATTCAACGCAACTATCTCTAACCCTTCTTGACTTCTACAGCTAGTCGACCACCTCCTTCCATCTAATCGGCTCAGAGCTTCCAAGTCGATCTCTCCAAAATTTGCAATCTCATCGTCGCTGTTATTACAACTACTGTTGGTGAGGAGAGGGACAAGACCTTGGCCTACAGCCCTAGAATTCGTCGGTCTACCCAGCGATGAATTCTTACGTCTTTTATGATGTGTCGACTGACTTCCACAGAGGATGCTTTTTCCTTTCCTCCTTAAAGTGTCAGAAAGAGAAGGAGAACAACAACTTCCCTGTCCTCCTATCCTCGACCTTGGAGTTGACCTTCTTGACCAATAACATGAAATTCCACAGCCTTGTTGTCCTGGAAACTCTAACTGATCGTCCACGTCATCACTTGCTTCATTCACTGATCTTGTGGTAGCATCCCAAGACTCAACGACGCTTGGATTTCTTGCACTGTATCTATGGTACGAGCTTGCGGACAGCGCCGAAGTGCCGTAAGAAACAGAATCGTATTCTTTCTTTTGACTCCTCAGCAATTTTCTTGGAGAATAAGCCCAGCCTTTGCTCCTCAGTTCAGCTAATAATGAAACAGCAGATACCTTTCTTTCATCCTCAGAATTCACATAATCTTCAGTGTCGTCAGAAAGATCAACTAAACGAATCGAATCATCATCCCTCTCTATATTCTTCTTTCTCTTGCTCAAAACAATCTGCTTTCGCAGCTTCTCATCGTGGTGCTTCAAAGCTGCACCACCATTACTGCTCCTCTTCGCCTTCTTCTTGATCGTACGCCTAATAGACGGAGTAAAGCCTCTGTCTTTGTACTTAAAGTTGGCCGAGCTATATCTATCGTTAGTGTGCGAATCGCTCTTGGAATCATTTCCACCTTTGTTATTCGCATCACTCATACTGTCCAAATCCGCGCCCTCGTCATCACCAGCGTTCTCGACGTCATCTTTACCGTTCTGTTTGCTTCTTTCACTCTCCGATTTCAGACTCCTCCAATTGTATAAAAAGACCTTCCTCTCTTTGTCTTTTGCATAGCTCTTATCAGTTACAGCATTACCATTATTGTTGTTACTATTATTGTTGTTGCTTGCATTGGCAAACTGTTCAGATGCGTCGATCTTACCATTCTTGTGGTGATGCACATAATGGTGCTTTGTAAGGGATCTCACCGAGTTAATAGGCGAACGCCATGAAGATGATGTCCCAGGGTCTCTCAAAACTCGTGCCGCCTTTCGAATCTGTGTTAGTTCTTTCTTCAAATGCAAATTGCTCGGATCAACCATCCCACCGCTAGCATTAAACTCTACTCCATTGCTAATTTGCACAGACATTATATGTTATAACTGCAGACAGCCACTTACACTCTCACCACCATAAACTGCAGATGATTAAGACAAAGTACTTCAGTTGAATCCCAGATTACCAGTGAAGGTGTCTGAAACTAGCAAATAGGTAAAATGAATTCCAGAAAAAAGGGATTTTTTAAGATCAAGCAGAGGACAAAGATGGGCTGCTTTCAATAACCGAAATAAATATTCAGATCTGACAATATTTACAACACCTTCATGTTAACGATTTTCTTCTTTCTCAACGGCCATTAATTGTGTGAAGGCAATTAAGAATGTACACTCATCTAGCCTCTAAGCTATCAACTACTTTGCATCGAATGTGGTTGACATCAGAAAAACTGAAGCATGTGGTTCAAACTTCAGAACACGACAGAAACGAGAGAAAAGCGAAAAGATTTTACTGCTGCGACAACTCCAAGAACGAAGGTCTGCATTAAATTTCCATGTTTCTAACAGAAAAGGATTATCTCTTACTTCAGTTTAGTCGCGGATGATACCACGAAAAGCAGCGAAAATAAAATGTGTACCTTGAGAGTGTCAAATGGCCCGCCTAAACAGCAGCAAGATTTCGAGTCTCTAAAGATTCTTGTTTGTGTGTAATGACTAATGAATAGGGCTTTTTTTTTTTTTACTTATTGTCCGAGATTTACTTCCTCTGTTTTTCCACACATAAAAAGCGTGTTGCCAACTACATCCGATCTTCATTCACATTGTATTTTATATCGCAAGTTTTAACTTATTTACCAAATAATAATATATATATGTGAATTAATATTCAATTATTGGACTCTCCTCTCTTGTTTCCATTCGAATTCACTGCATTTAAGACATTCGAATACATAAAGAAAAATACTGTTCTTGAACAGGACTTGTCCGCAGAGGGCAAACACATCATGAGCCACATTTTTATATAAAATATGATTGGCGATTAGATGGGAAAAGATGAGATCGATAGTTGTATGAATAATTGTTATTAGAGGCATAGGATCCTTTTCTTTTCATGTGGAAGCTGTGTAATACCTTCAAGTGTCCCTTCACGAGTTTGACTTATTGCCATCGGCTGTATGTAATGTATAGATGTTTTTTAGATCCCATCTCGTAAAACTTGCTTCTACACTATAAATATAAAAAAAACCATTTATTTTGATCTAGTTTGTATCATTATCCTCACATGTTTGCCTAATCATCAACCATGATATTCATACATAGAACGAGCAGAAAGTGCCTTTTCTTCCACAGCCATCATTCAAAAGATTGAACAAGAAATCAAGATTCAATTCCCACGAACGAATTCTACTTGTTGAGTTAAGACTACAAGTTTTAAATTACTCACCAAATGGCGCGGGTTAACTCCTTGCCCTTTTGTTGTTACTGCAATTAGGGCATTTATACTGCTTGATATGTTCAGCGTTTGCAGGGGTTATCTTAACGCATTTTCCATGGAACCATGTTTCGCAGATATCGCAGCAGATCCAAAATTCGTCGGCGGCGTGATTGTCACCACACGTTGCACCTTGTTCGTCTTCTTCCCCGCTCTCTCCTTCATCCTTTGGCGCAGCCAACTTAGCTGCTTTCTGGCGGGGATTCAGAGAAGAATCCAAATAAATACTATTGCAGCTGAGAGGTATGAAGATGCTAAGAGTCAAGCAAGTAATTCACCAAATGCTATAATCAGCCATGGAGCAAGAAAGAAGAGTTGACTGAACATAGAGCTGCTTTAGGATTAGTTGGTTACCTTACCTCTCAGCCTTCCCAAATCCAAATCGAGAGCCAAAGTAAAATGAAACAGAGAGGACAGCAGCAAGAGCTGACCAATCATTTCCTTGCATCCCATCTCTTGCAAAGTTTATTTCTCATGTCTTGTTGGGCAGGCAGGCCATACAGACAGAGGTTATCTTTTTCTACACCAATGAAACAATTTGAATAGACAATGGCATAGACATTGTACGAGCAAAATAGTATGTTCATGAACCACAAGAAATGCTGAGAATGATCACCAAAACAAGAAGAACTCACACACAAAAACTGGAAGAAGGATTTGATTAAAGAACAAATTGAGAAAACAATTCAAGAATAAAATGGTAACTCACCAGTCACCAGGACCACGTTGCTGATAGAATTTCTTAACAGCTGCAAGACAGTGAAAAAAATAATCAAATTAAATCCCGAAACCGAAAATATATACAGTAACTAACACTAGCGAAAAACAAGCCTATGGTTTTTGGTTTCTAGCCACAAACCCAAAAGTGCCATCGATATACACACACGAGCTCAGCTCGACGGCCTTCTTATAAAAATAATCCTCCATTCCATAACATTAAAAGGTACCCTCTGCGAGGGCTTTGATGAGCCAGCTCGACGTCCTTTGAAATCGTTGAAGACTTCGTCCACAGTTCTCGGTATCGGGTGCGAATTTCCTTCCAACTGCAATTGTTAGAAATACGTCTCCGGTAATTTATCCGTTAACGAGGCTCACGCACATGCCCACACCTAGAACGTCGGTATAAGCTTGGTTCCTTCCTAAAACCGTTTAGAAAGGAACCCATCAAGCTTACCCGCGCCCCTTCTCCGTGTGGCGCATGTGCGTGGGCCTCGTTAACGGATAAATTACCGAGGCCCGGTCCGTATTTCTAACATGGTATCAGAGCGGGATTCCGACTCAATTAAAATATATATGGCGAGTTCGAAAAGAATGGCGTCCCGTCCGATTAAAAAAATGGCTCACACGTGAGTGTTGAGGTCACTGTGCTGGGTAAATGAAGTCCACACCGATTATGACAAATAAACTAAATGGGTTTATAAGATGGGTCACTCCTCTTAATACCAATTGGTTTTAAGAAGGAACATCAAGTTATATCCAGCCCCCTTATCCGTGTGGCGCATGTGCGTTCGATAACGGATAAATTACCGGAGGCCCGATCAGCCCGTATTTCTTACAGCAATCTTTTCGAAAACGAAATTTGCAAAACTGTGCTTCAATCGCCGGAGAAACTACACCGTTAGTGAACGAACTAGGTTTCCGTCTCAAGAGCTAGGGTTTCTCATATGGCGATTGACAAGATGACGGACTAGGTGAAGGCGAACCAAATCTCATTGACATGAAAGACTTGTTGAGGACTGATTATTTTAGTATTTTCCTTAATTAATTATAGTTTTTTTAACAGTTATTAACATTTTCAATTAAACGGATTATATGCATATATGGGCTTTCATATCCGTTTATGAATAATGGGTCGTTTTCTTCGAATACTTTAAAAAGTAGTGAGCCATCATTATTTGAGAATATAGGCAATTTTATCTAATAATGGGCTAAAAATATCCCGGGCTTTTGTAGTATATGAATAATGGGGTCACTATCTTCCATTATTTAAAAGTAGTGGGCCTTCATTATTTGAGATTAGATTATAGGCATTTTTATTTAATAATGCGCAAAAATGTCTCGGCACCAAAATAATATACTCACCCGTCTCAAATCATTTTATATATTTTACTAAACGGGCATCCCACATCTTTTGTACATTTTCTTATTTAGCAAAAAAACTATTACAAACAATCAATATAATAATATTAATATTCTTAAAAGACGTGTCAAAATATAGACTTTTTTACCTTTTAATTGTACTATATTATTAAAATTCAGTTTCTTAACTCACGTATCAACTCCCAAATGTCCATAAATATTTGGGACATAGTGAGTAAAAAAAGTATGATTATTGGCTATGGAAGAACATCGGCTTCCCGCGAGACTAATATTGACTAGTATTCTCGCACACTCCACGTGTGTACAATAATATAAAGTAAATTATTATGCAATAATTTTAATAGCAATATGCTAAAAATAGCATTTGGTAGTTATTATGAGGTTATGGAAGGTACGCGGTTTAATAAGTCTTTTTCATTTTATTACTAGATGTAGGAAAAATCTGATTCGTCAATTTAAATTGACAGTTTATTCTAGCCGTCACCTTAATATAATAGAATAGATAAGTTTTAAGCAGAATTGAACCATTTTTAGGGTTATTGAAGGGGAAAATATGATTTTTTTTTCAAAGAAGAGGAAAAATATGAATTACAATTTATAAAAGGAGTGTATTGGCGCTAAAATTCAGTGATGAAATTGAAAAGCAGCGCCATTTTATTACACCTGTCAGCAAAGGGAAACCCATTTAGGTCACACCCGCCCACTCAGAGAGTGACGAGGGTACATAAATACGGCGAAACAAAGTAAATCAATGTATTCGGACAACATCACCGCATTGAATTGATTTTTCGTTTTCGGAATCAGGGTTTTTTTTTTTAAGATCGCCGTTTCGGGGATTAACGGGAGAAAAAAAGAGGAAAGATGGTTTCAGCTGCTGATGCGAAATCGATCGGTGCAGACGACGGTATGGTTTTTTCTTTGGATCTTGATTTCAAGTGCTTGTTAGGTGCTTTGTACTCAATTTTGTTTTCTTCTCTCTTGTCTGTGTTTCAGGAAGAATGATTTTTATTTCTTTATTTCCCTTCGTTTCATCTGGTTCATTAGTGTTTCAACACTGTTTTGATGGGATTTTTCTGTATGATTAGCTTGATTTTTCGCTGCAGGGTCTGGGAAGGTGAGTGAAAATTTTAATTTTGAATTTTTTTTCTTTATTTTTTCCTTTATCGTATTTGAATTCTTGTTTATTGACCTGTGAAATTGCTCGTGGTTGGATTTTTCAATACTTTAGCTGTAATTTTCTGTAGCATGAAATGGAAGGTCAGTGAGTATAGTGTTACAGCGATTGTACAGTTTTCATTAGGCTATTTGAAAATTTGTCGCCGGATGTCTGCTTTTGCCACTTCTAAATAGATCTTTTTCGCATGCTTGATTGAATAAGATGTGTAATTGTATCAAAATGTGTGCGGATAGTTTATTTATTAGATATAATTTAGCTATGGAGACCCTCAGATGGAGATATGTTAACGGTATTTAGAATTTGGTTATTTCCGTTATCAGCCGTTGCGTTTAAAATCAAATATTATTTTTTGAACTGCTGGTCCTTTTCTCGTATTTAATAAATGACTTTCCCGTTTGTTGTTGAGATGGTGTCCATTTGGCGAGTGTCGATAAATAACTGAAATAAGTTGTTTTCAGTTTCTGCAATCCAAGAACTTACTCTTTAAAAAAATTTAATGTGGAAAATATGGCATTCTCGGAAAAGGTGACGAACGCGCAATCATTTATCGAACTCCATGTCTACAGCGAGGTCTGCTGTTTAGTTTGTGACAGTTGTCTGATTTCAAATGGAACTTCTCCGCCTATCAAATCGTTGCTGATAGATTTGATTAAGTGTTTGGTCTTAATTAGTCATATATTCTATTTTGATTCACGTGAAATGTATTTATATGAATTAGTTGGTGCATTGCTCAATTTTCATCTAATCTTTCTTACTCACAAGATTTCATTTCTTACTTCGTCTGAAATTTGTTGAAATTTGTTTTTCAGGGACCATGAACAATAGAAGAGTCGTTTCTGACTCTAAAAGCAAAAACGCAATCGATAAAAAGCAAAGAAAAAGACGTTCTCCGCAGACAAATGATGATTCCTATACTGCAAGAAAACAGCCCAAGCGAACCGCAGCTTGTTCGAATTTCAAGGAGAAGTCTTTTAAAATATCAGAGAAAGACTCGATCATTGAAGCAAAAAAGGATAGCTCTGTTGAGGATGAAGTCATCGCTGTTCGTCTAACGGCTGAGCAAGAGAATGGTCGCCCATGCAGGCGGCTCACAGACTTTACGTTTCACGATTCAGCTGGGGTGCCTCAGCCATTTGAGATGTTGGAGATTGATAGCATTTTTATATCCGGTCTTATCTTACCTCTTGAGGAAAGTACTGACAAAGAGAAAGCAAAAGGGGTTCTATGCAACGGCTTCGGACGCATTGAGGAATGGTCCATATCAGGTTATGAAGAGGGATCACCAGTTATTTGGATCTCAACAGAGATCTGTGATTACGACTGCCTTAAACCTTCTGGAAGCTACAAGAAGTTTTATGAACATTTTTATGCAAAAGCAAGCGCGTGTATTGAGGTTTATAATATATTGTCGAAACCTTCTGGAAGTGATCTTGGCCTCGACGAATTGCTTGCTGGTGTGGGACGTACACTGAGTGGGATGAAATGCTTTTCTGGTTGTCATCCTATCAGGGATTTTGTTGTTTCTCAGGGTGAATTCATCTATAAGCAACTTATTGGCTTGGACGAGACTTCAAAAAATGCTAATAGGCTATTCATAGATATGCCTGCTCTTGCTGCACTCAGAGATGAATGTAAAAACTCAATAAGCCCTGCTAAAGCTCAGCACGGTTCGCTTCCTGGGAACTTGAGAATTGGCCCAAAATGTGGGGATGAGAGCAAAAAGACTTCATCAGCTGAACCTGTTCCTGATGATGAAGTGGATGACTCGAAACTTGCCAAGTTGTTGCAGGAAGAAGAGAACTGGCGCTCAAGGAAGCAGAAGAATGGAAGGGGGTCAACCTCCTCATCAAGAAATTACTACATTAAAATACACGAGGATGAAATAGCTAACGACTATCCTTTGCCTGCCTATTATAAGATGTCGAAGGAAGAAACTGATGAGTACTTAATCTTTGATAGTGGTGCAGGCCAGCTATTTATTGAAGATTTGCCCACGAACATGCTCCATGACTGGGCGCTGTACAATTCAGATGCTAGGTTGGTTCCTTTAGAACTACTACCTCTAAAACCATGTCCGGAGATTGATGTGGCGATATTTGGATCTGGTGTGATGACCTTCGATGATGGATCTGGTTACACATTTGATGATGATTCTGCCCATACTTCGGGTGGTTCTCTAGTTCCTGGAATTGATGGAATCCCAGTCTTCCTAAGCGCAATTAAGGAATGGAAGATCGAGTTCGGATATGCTAATGTTTCCATTTCACTGAGGACTGATATGTCTTGGTATTCTTCTCTCCCGAGTCCCGAGCGTTCTCTTACTTTGTGATTGTGTGTATGTTATGGTTGTCTGTTTGCTCACTCATGAATGCATGTGAAAGTCAGAACATAATCTCTGAAAATACTATTTGAGCCACTTCTGTAGTGGTATGGTGAATTCTTGTACTGGATATTAGACTAGGGGCATTTCTTGCAACACAACATTGAGTAACGTAACTATTGAAATTGTATAATGACACGTGAGATGTGGGAAGTGTGGTAGAGTCTGATGTGCATTATAATAGCAGACACTGAATGATTTTTGCAGATTGTTTGTCTGTAGTTTATCTACTTCCGGTTCTTGCAGTATTTCTTTTCCGTTCCTGACTTTTTTCTACTTGTCTCAGGTATAGACTTGGGGAGCCTTCAAAGCAGTATTCCCCTTGGTATGAGCAGGTACTGAAAACAGCAAAACTTGGTATTAGCATGATTAGTTTGTTGAAGAATGAGAGCCGAGTGGCAAGACTATCTTTTGCGGAAGTGGTGAAGAGAATCTCAGGTCTTGATAAAGATCACCCTGCTTTTATATCATCCAAACCGGAATTAGTGGAAAGATATATAGTTGTACATGGTGCAATAATTCAGCAGCAGTTCTTAGAATATCCTGATGACCAAATAAAGAAGTGTGCATTCGTGGCTGGCCTGGTCACAAAAATGGAAGATAGACACCATACTAAATGGCTTGTCAAGAAGAAGAAATTTGTGACTAAAAACGATCAGAACTTAAATCCCCGATCTGCTATCGAGCCTGTCATATCCAGTAGAAAGGCTATGCAGGCAACGACAACAAAACTTATTAACCGAATCTGGGGTGGCTTCTATTCTATCTATACACCTGATGAATCAAATGGAGAAAAGGATGGTGAAGTGAGAGAGGATGAAGAGACCGTGCAGGAAGAAAATGAAGAGGCCGATGCTATGGAGGGTATCGTAGAACTTCCACCAAACACTCAGGCTCATGCTTTGGTGCAACTAAAATCCAGGGCATGCTTGAGGAGCAATGGAATTGTGTGGCAGGGGGAGTCTGTTGGTAGATTACCGACAGGCCAGGCCTTATATAGAAAAGCCATAGTCCACGGAAATGACATTGCAGTCAAGGGAACTGTTCTAGTACAAGCTGATGACTCAGATGACATTCCATCAATATACTTTGTAGAGTACATGTTTGAAAGATCTGACGGAACTAAATTGCTTCATGGACGAATCATGCAACAAGGCTGCCACACTGTGCTTGGGAATGCAGCAAATGAAAGGGAACTTTTCTTGACTAATCGGTGCATGGACATCAAGCTTGCGGAAGTCAGAGAGTCCATGTATGTAGATATAAGATCAATGCCTTGGGGTCATCAAAATCGAAAAGCAAATGCAGAGTTTGATAGAGTAGATAGAAGAAATGCTGAGGAAAGGAAGAAAAAGGGCATGCCTACTGAGTACTACTGCAAAAATCTTTATTGGCCTGAGAGAGGTGCCTTCTTGGCCTTACCTCATGATCAGATTGGGCTTGGATCAGGCCTGTGTCAGGCATGCACTTCAAAGGAAGATGACTCTTATAAGGAATCATTTAAACTGGATGCCTCACTTTCCAGTTTTATGTACAAAGGAACGAATTATCATATATATGACTATGTCTATGTCAGTCCTTATTACTTTTCATCAGAGAGAGAAACGGTTAATTTCAAGGGTGGGAGAAATGTGGGGCTGAAGGCATATGCTATATGCCAGCTGCTTGAAGTTTGTGAACCTAAGAAGTCTGCCAAAACGGCTGATGCCACATCTGTTATTGTCAAAGTCAGAAGATTTTTTAGGCCAGAGGATGTGTCATCAGAAAAGGCTTACACTTCAGATATTCGAGAGGTAACAACATTTGTTCATATTTGGAACTACAGCATTTCATAATACTTATGATATGTGTATGTAAACGATTTTTCAGATATACTACAGTGAGGAAAGACATGATGTCCCAGTTGATGTAATTGAAGGGAAATGTGAAGTTAGAAAGAAGAATGATCTCCAGCCTCAAGATGGTCCAGTTATATCTGATCATGTCTTCTTCTGTGACTACATGTACGATCCGTCAAAAGGATCTATCAAGCAGGTACTGCATTTCCATCTTTTCTAGTAGTTTGGCACTAGAATATTATTTTGTTCAAATAATAATAGAAAAAAAAAACTCTTCGATTGATGTTTTATCGTTAACCTGTCCTGTTTCCTGCTATGAATCTCACTTGCTTTTTGATAAATATTTTACTTCGATTTTCTGCAGTTGCCATCCCGGGTCAAATTAACACACCCAGACTGTAAACCGAACGATGATGCCAAGTCTAGAAAGCAAAAAGGGAAATACAAAGAAGAAGAAACTGCTTTTGAAACAGCCAAACATAATGAAAATTCTGAGAAGAGCGGCTTGACTACGTTGGATATCTTTGCAGGCTGTGGTGGTTTGTCAGAAGGACTACATCAATCTGGTACTTTTTTCTTCACTACACTGCTAGTGCTAATTTAAGAATCATTGTTAGCTAGAATAAATAGCACTTCTGTTTCTTTTTCTGTTTCCTCTAATTGTTCAGGTGTTTCTTTCACAAAATGGGCCATTGAGTATGATGAGGCTGCGGCTGATGCATTCAAACTCAATCACCCTGGGTCTTTGGTGTTTGTAAATAATTGCAATGTCATCCTTAGGTATAGGTTCTTTATAGAGAATCTCTAGTCTCGCACTGCCTCTGTTCCTCTCTCTCAGACACAACAATGGCAAACTTAGCTTGACTAAAAATGTGACAATGCAGGGCAATTATGGAAAAATGTGGCGATCTTGATGATTGTATTTCGACCACAGAGGCGGCACAGTTAGCTGCATCTTTGGACAAGAAAGAAATTGATAATCTACCCCTTCCAGGACAAGTTGATTTTATCAATGGAGGCCCCCCCTGTCAGGTTAGTCAAACAAGTTACTCCATTTTTCTCTCGACTTCATTGGTGAAGCTAATCATAAGTCGTCTGTTGCAGGGTTTTTCTGGAATGAATAGGTTCAACCATAGCACCTGGAGTAAGGTTCAATGCGAGATGATCTTAGCATTTTTGTCATTTGCTGACTATTATCGTCCCAAGTACTTCCTCCTCGAGAACGTGCGGAACTTCGTGTCTTTCAACCAAGGGCAGACGTTTCGCTTGACTTTAGCTTCTCTTCTTGAGATGGGATATCAGGTAAACTGTTTCTTTCACGTTTTGAAATATATAAAGTTCTTGACGAAGTAATCTCCACGTACTTGGGTTTACTTGTATAGGTGAGGTTTGGCATACTTGAAGCAGGTGCTTATGGAATACCTCAAGCCAGGAAAAGAGCATTTATATGGGCGGCGTCTCCCGAAGAGCACCTTCCCGAATGGCCAGAGCCAATGCACGTCTTTGCAGCACCAGAACTAAAAATATCTATGGCAGAGAACTTGCAGTACGCTGCAGCTAAGAGTACTGCAAAAGGAGCGCCATTTCGTTCTCTTACAGTTAGAGATACAATCGCTGATCTTCCTCCAGTTTGCAATGGTGCATCTAAAACAAGCTTACAGGTATGTAATCATCATTACAGAGTCTCTTCCCAGAACTTACAGCTCATTTTTTAAGAAGTTTTTTTTAACTTGGTTTTTTCGCTCTTCAATGCAGTATCAAAGTGATCCAGTATCTTGGTTCCAGAAGACAATTCGTGGTACCATGGACACTCTAAACGATCATGTTTGCAAAGAGATGAACGAGCTGAACCTGCTTAGGTGTCAGCATATCCCCAAGCGTCCAGGTGCTGATTGGCGTGACCTTCCCGATGAAAAGGTGTTATGTTGACCCAAAAAACGAGCTCAAATATCGAAGAAGTTTTTTTCAATTTGATGTCTGATGGTTATAGCTCAACTGTTTGTTTGTTTGTTTTTTTTCCAATCAATCCACAGGTGAAATTATCTACTGGTCAAATGGCTGATTTGATACCATGGTGCTTGCCGAACACTGCTCAACGGCACAATCAATGGAAGGGACTTTTTGGAAGGTTAGACTGGGATGGAAATTTCCCAACTTCCATCACAGATCCACAACCTATGGGTAAAGTCGGAATGTGCTTTCACCCAGAGCAAGACAGGATTGTGACCGTTCGTGAGTGTGCACGGTCTCAAGTAAGCAATTTTTTTTAAAATGTTGTGGCGAGGTTTAAACTTTCATAAGACTGGAAATTCAACTTTGATTTTATCGAATACTGTGTATCTTTTGTTCGTTATTCTTCCGAGCATCCATGTACTGAGATAGATACACCTCATTGTTTTTTACAGGGATTCCCAGACAGCTACAAGTTTTCTGGTACTGTCTTGCACAAGCACCGACAAATTGGAAACGCTGTTCCTCCACCTTTGGCTTATGCATTGGGAAGAAAGCTGAAAGAAGCAGTTGAGAAGAAAAGTATCACGTAAGAGTCGCGCTATTTTTTCTCTGTTTAAGAATCATCTTCCCGTGAGTCGATTTGCTTTAAGATTGAAATTGAGATCGTATTATAGGGAAAGAAATCGTACATTGAATTCTCCACATGCAGCGCATGACAATCTCTATTTGTGCATGCTTCTTCTATGAATGTGAGAGTTCAAATTATCTCCTTAATATGTGTAACCTCTCATGTTTTCTCGCCGTATGATAAAAGAAACAGAGAGTTTCAAATACAAAATATACAGAACAAGTCAATCTATTCCCAGAAGGCACAACGTCTACTTGGGTTCTACATCTGAAGGAGAATAATACCCACTGTAGTTGAAGAGATTTTCATTACTGTAAGGATGTCCATACCCTTTCTTGATCTTCTCATAACTCTCTGAGCCCGAAGCTGACTCAGCGATAGGATTCAAACCAGCCATTTCCATAATATGTTCGATCTCTTTAACCACTTCACTCATGGACGGTCTATTAGCGCCCGACTCTTCAACACACCTCAGAGCCAAATTGACCATTCTCTCCACACTTCTTGGAGCCATCGTCGAAACCACTATGGGGTCTAGAATTTCTTGAAGGCCATACATCTCCTTTTCCTTGTCGACCACCATCTTCACTTCTCTTACAATGTATTTCCCTCTCTCAATGGCACTCTTTGCTGTTAGAATTTCTAGAAGAACCACTCCATAGCTATAAACGTCGCTCTTTTCTGTCAGCTGTTGTGTCATGTAATACTCTGGGTCCATATATCCCTGCATTAAGGAAACAGTTATTGCTAAAAAAACGAGGTTGAAAAGCGCTTTGTTTTATCTGAGGATCTTTGTCTGCTACATACTAACCATTGTGCCTTTGACTTGAGTGGTGACATGATCTACGTCGCTTTCTGTCAAAAGCTTGCATAGACCGAAATCTGCTACTTTGGCGTTTAAGCGCTCGTCTAACAAAATGTTGTTTGACTTAACGTCTCTGTGTATGATTCGAGGGCTCGCCAAGTCATGGAGATATTGAAGCCCTTTCGCTGCCCCGAGGGCTATTCGAAGCCTCCTCATCCAATCTAATCTGAAGCCCCTCTTCCCTGTAAAAAGAAACAGATTCATCTTACAGCCATTTTCATTACATCACTTTACGAACAAATCGAGTTCCTACCATTAAGAGCTTCCTTTAGGGTTCCATTACTGATGTACTCATAGACCAACATTTGTTCGCCATGGTCGAAGCAGAAACCTACTAGAGAGACTAAATTCCTATGATGAACCCTAGAGAGAAGCTCGATCTCAGTTTTGAACTCCAAAGATCCCTGAGATGATCCTTGCTGTGCTCGTTTTATGGCGACCAATCTTCCATCGGGCAGAGTTCCTCTGTAAACCTGAGGGACATTAAAAAGTTCGTCTTTTTGCGAAAGCTTAATCTTTCGTACTAAGAAATCTCAGGTATAGAAGCTTTCAAGCCAAAAGCAGACCTTTCCGTAGCCACCAGCTCCAATGTCGTTCGTTTCGGAAAAGCTATCCGTGTATCTCTTAACTTCTTCGAAAGAGAAACACCTCGCTCCTTTCAGCTGAGGAACTCCCCCGCTGTTCGATTTCGAATCCCACGAAGCTGTAATAACAACAGTTCTCATATCAGAAAATAAAAACATTAGCCAAAGAGAAGATGTCTTTTTCGCCCTAATACGTACCGAAAGGGTTGCTCTTTTTGACAGCTGATTCTGCTCGTCTCTTCTGGCGTATAGCATAAGCCGCTGCTACGACCAACAGTAAAAGCACAACAGATACGCCAACTACTGCTCCAATGATAATCTTCTTGCTCATCGACTTGTTCGAGCCTGCGTTTAAACCTAGAAAAGAAAGCAGACACCCAAAAACACAAAGTTAGAAGTTCGACGAATATAAACTACGCATGTGTGTGATGCGTAGTTACCTGCGTTGTACGGATAGTTGTTTGCATGGAAGGACAATGGCCCGAACTCAGTCGGCGGCCTAAACGTTTGCTTGCTGAGTATAAACCCAACGCTCGAAATCCCAGTCTGATTGAAGTAGTTCTGCCCAGAAGGAAACACTTGGAGATTCAGCACTAAATAGTCGTCGACATTCTTGGAAGGATTGCTGAGAGAAATCGAATCGACGGGCTGGCCTTGATAGGCGAACGTATCCATAAGCTTCTTGTGGAGAATAGCGAAAAGGGTCGCGTTCCCATAATTCGAAAATGAAGGAGCGCGAAATATAAGGTCGCCCGTGTAAGGATAGGCGCATTTGCAGGCCGGGCTCTGAACTTGGTCTGAGCTGCATTGAATAGGCGTGCAGTTTTCGGTCGGGGTCGAGTACGATGAGGCGTTGGGAAGTTGGGCGCTTTTGCAGAAGTTCTCCAGCGCTCCTTCGTCACATATGGGATTTCCGACGAGTCTGTAATAAGATTTCGAAATGCGCAAACGAGTTAGGAAACTGATGTCAGAATCTATCTACGTATAGTGAAAGAAGGGACAAAAAAAAGTTACATGGTACGAACAGTACGCCCAGGACGCTGAGTGACAGAGTCGACGAAGTTGTTCTCGAGATCGATCAGCTGAAGCTGACTGCTGAAACTAGGCCCAAGATTCAGCGTTCCGTTTATGCGATTGTTCTTCAATTTACTAGAAGTTATGGCGAAGTAAAGAAAGCGATTCTCATTCCTTTTTATGGGGTGAGAATTGAGTATGTATGCCAAGAACTCAGAGGATGTTCTTTCTACTTACACAGTTTGCAGATGAGGTAGGCTGAAGAGGGAAACTGGAAGTTGTCCTTGGATGTTAGTGTTATCCAGTATCCTGAGAGATCGATGCTATTACCGTAATCGTAATATGTAAGAATTTTGCGGCATATTAACGAGAACTTATATACGTACAGTGAAGTCAAAGACTGCAGAGATGAGAACCATGTTGGAACACCATTCAGATCAAATGTATTGTTGCTCATGTCCCTGAAAAAAAAAATCATTACACCGTAAAACTATGATTTTACGGTCCTGAGATTACGTGGAAGCATTAATGTGAGCAAACTGCTTAGAGACTTACACGTAACTAAGCAACTCCATGCCTGTTAAATCTGGCATTGGTCCAGTCAGCTTATTGTGTGCCAAGAACCTTGGCGCGCGAGAAAATCGAACCATGTCACTTTACTGTACTTCTTAAGAAGTCTGAAATGTCTCAAACTCAGTATCGACTTACAGTTCTTGAACAGAGGAGAGGTTGTTCAGATTCTTCGGAGCGAGCCCATCGAATGAGTTCCTATCAAGCCTTCTGTTAGTTAATCAAAACAAGACAGAAAAATCAATCAGTTCAGTCGTTCTATAGAAAATGATATGTATATATAGTTCGAGCCGTATGGTATTTCAAGACGAGAAATAAATCAGTTCACTTACACAACCTCCAAACTGCGAACGAGCCCGAGAGTCCACGGAATACTTCCAGTTAACTCGTTGTTATCGAGAAGCCTTTTTCGTAAAAAAGAAAAAAAAAAGTTAGATGATCATTCTTACTACAGGGGAAAAACTGCAAGAACTTTGTCTGATTCGTCTGAAACTCACAGATGTATAAGAGTCAAACTTGAGCTGAAGAGCTGAGGAGGTATCTCGCCCGATAACTGATTTTTTCCCAAGTGACTGTACAGCAAAAACGATCACAAATTGGAAAGTAAACATAAAAAGTTAAAACACAGAAAGGATATGCATACAAGTGCTTAGTGTTAACAAGCATGTCCAAACCGAGCTCGCCTCCTTTAGACACAGGGATGGTTCCGCTGAGCTTATTATCAGACAAGTCCAGCCAATAAAGGTTCGAAAGGTTGCCAATGGTAGACGGTATTGGGCCAGCAAAGTTGTTTGAGTTAAGAGATCTGATATATACACAACAGTAACGTAAGAACAAGGCATGCATGCCAATCATATGTAATCTTAGCAGCAGCAGTTAAAGAACTGAAAAAAGCGTAGATTTTTACAGGTAAACAAGCTGTGTTAGAGATCCTATTGAGGGCGGTATGGGACCAGAAAATCCACAGCCAACGATGATTCTGAAGAGCATTTAACCGCATTTTTTCTTTCAATATCAATACTTTCAATTTCAAGCTGTGAATTTAAAGCCGTAAACATGGCTTACAAGCTCGACAGCTTCTTCAGGTACTCGATTGTAGGAGGCAGTGGCCCAGTCATACCTTTGTTGTACGATAGATCTCTGTACGATAAAATCAGACGCTTACTACCAATAAGGAAATGAGGATAGGACTGACTAAGGAAGAAAAAGAATTTAGAATCTTACAGAGTCTGCAATTCAGATAAACCTTTGATGTCTGAAGATAGCTGACCGATTAAATTGATGCTAGCTAACGTGCTATAATCAGACGTAGTAAAGGGATTATCAGCATATATCTATCAAAAGTGCATGAAAACATTAGATACCTTATTAGTTTATATGCGAATGTTTACATTGAAATAACACGGTGATCGTCGCTGCATTTAATCCCGACCCAACTGCTTCCGCAAGGATCAGAACCAGCCCAATTTCCAGGTACGTTCTTCCACAAGTCTTTGAGAGCTTTAAGAGCAACAACTGCATAAACAGCATAGAGATTCTCTTGCATTTTAGTATATATGCAAAAACATATCGTGTAGATGAAAGGGAACTGTTGTTTTGTTTTGTCCATTACAGAGCATTAAAGAATCAGACACAGATCATCAGACGAAACAAAGAGATTATCGAAATACGACAAAAAAAATCAACTTACCGTCTTCAGTATTTGTCCATGCTGCAACAAGAAGCACCTGAACTAGCGAAACTATCGAAAGGACATGAACCACCCTTTGGATAATCATAGTTTCTTCACGAGAAAAGCAGTAACAGTAGAGATTTCACAAAGGTTCCAAGAAAATCTATACTTACTATCAAGGATGTTTGATGTACTACAATCTCATCATCATGCAGACATGATTTGATATTTACCATCCTAAACATGACATATTCAAGCTAAGAACTTGACATCTATCTATCCATATGCAGGCATATGGGTGCACTGCATTGATTACTCATCTAAACCGACAAGTAAAAGCTGCGCTTGATGATTAGGAAAACTGCCCAAGATTTTTAATTTTTTTTTGTAAAAATCGAATTCTGAGGTCACTCTCTGAGGCAACAGAACACTCAACTCAAGCCGAGCTGTCCATACAAGAGCATTAATGGAGTTACCCTACCGTGAAGTTTATCTCATTTTAAAGAGAGAGCAAAACAGTTCTTGAATTATCGATCAAGTTTATCTTTTTCTTTCCCCTCTCCATGATCTTAAAACAAGTTCTATATTAGCCTATTTATTACAAGCCCATATGGAGTTAAACACCTGACGTTCGAAGCTGACCTTACTATCTTTGGCCTCTGTGTGAACATGACCGTGCAAGGCGTTCACATTATGAACAAAAATAAAAGATTTCAGTCCACGTTGAGGTCATTCAAGGCAAGGACATTGTATGTAGTATCTCTTCTAACATTTATATTTGTTCATCATCTCTTGACAGTTTCCTTAAAAGCATTTAATAACATGAAACAAAAATTGTGGCTGCTTATGATGCCATGTGATCGTAATATCTTAGACAGACACCAAGGTTGCTTTCTAATAACCGCCTAACAGGCCTTACCCAATGAAGGCCCAATAATAGCTACAACTAGGCCCAATTCAGGCCCATTATTTGGTTTTATACGTCTCTGCAATGCAATGAACCGCCGGGAGAAGAACGCCGCCGCTTACCAAGGCGGCGGTGTGGCTTCGACAAGACCAAAGATTTTCACCTTGGGGAGGTGTCTTATATCAAAAGTATATACTTACATACCAATTATCAATTTAAATTCTTACTCAGCTACTGCCTTAAGCTAAGAGTCAACATTGCCGACACAATTAACTGATCATGTGAACGCTATTAGGTTGTCTTTGTGTGGATTGGAGCGTTGCCATGAACGAAGGAAGATGAAAGCTCATAATATGGGTAAAATAGTAAATTCGCATTGAAATCACAGAGTGCGGACATCATTCGAGAGTCACATGCCGACATATATATATATATATATATATATAACATTAACGGTGTTTGCATTTAATAATTATGAGGGGATAGAGGTAGTTTTAGAGGTGCATGGAACGTAGACCACAGAAGACACGGTTCAACTACAAAGACCAAAGATTTTGAACGTTTTTTTACTACAAGGTCTTGACCTATGTTGTCATAATTACGTAGAGACACCATTCTTTCTTTTCTTTTTCTCATGGTATGTTTTGTTCGTCAAGAACAAGATTACTTTTTTTTCAAAAAGTTAAACAAAGATTCTAAACGTGACTTGGCTCCATTAGGCATCAACTTTTGTTAAATACAAAGAAATACACACACTGAGTGTATACACGAGACAGCCCCCACACAGTCTTAGCAGTAGAGAGAGACCACACTTGGCTGATCGGTGGCATTCATTTATCATATCTCCACCCATTTTTTTCATTAAAAAATCATATTGCTGTGATAAGATCTGTAACGCATTACGCATGTCACACATTTGGTCCCGTCTTTTTTTGACTCGTTGTTTTTCTCTTCACTTTGGCTTTCTCAGCTTACTTAACACAGTCATTATCTTCTCAATTCTACTACATTCATAACTTGCTTTTTGCCTTTCTCTAGCCTCGCCCTTTATTCTCTTGAGGGCGTTGGCGCACATTTCCCAAGTTGTGAACTGATGGGGTTTTGGGTGGTGTTTCTTGCTTTGCTCCTTTTGAGCCAAAGGGCCGCTGCTGAAAGTTTCGATTTTGCACATCTTGCGAACCATAGCAGCTCAGATGTGTCCTTCTCCTTGGAATCTATGTCCCGCTTGGAGTCTGTGTACAGCGTTTCTTCTACGTCTGTTCCTATAGATGTTTTAATGGTGGGCCTAGTTATTGTTGAAGGAGCTGACACTAAAGGAGCTGGTAATATACTAGGCACACATCTCTATTATGCGTCTTGGTATTCTCTGTTTTGTTCTTCGTATGTATCTCTTCCATTTCATCTCGGAGTAGTTGATATCACTGAATTATTATTATTGTTGTCATCTGTTATCTTTTATTACCACCCACCGCCTTTAGTCTTCGTTGTAGCTGTTTTCTTCCGTCAGCTCCAAACCTATTATGCTAGAAGCAATTACTGTAGTTGGTAAAGCTGCTTCTTTTAGGTTGATACAACTGAGTAGCTTTCCTTTTCCTTTCTCTTTCTGTGATGGCTTTGAATTCTTCTGAAGATTAGCTCTTACAAGTAAATGTGCTATTAGAAATACCAAATCTGTATCTTCCTCCGAAGAAGCTAAATGCCAAACTGATAAACGACTCAGAAAAATTCGCAATTTTTGTGTCGATTTGTTGCAGTTTGCTTGGATGGAACATTGCCCGGCTATCACTTGCACCGTGGGTCTGGGTCGGGAGCCGACAGTTGGCTCATTCAGTTAGAGGTTTGTGTGCTTTCTTAAACTTAATAAACTCTGCTTCTTCAAGAATTCATCAATCATCGATGCTTTGCTCCTCGTAATTTAGGGCGGAGGCTGGTGCAACAATTTAAGATCGTGCATTTACCGTAAGACAACACACCGTGGATCGTCGAGGCTATTCGAAAAACAAATTCCATTCACTGGGATACTTAGCAACAAGCCCGAAGACAATCCAGGTCGCAAAATAGCAACACGAAAAAAGAAACCTTCTTTTTGTTCTGAGTTGATCGCCTTTTTCTAACGGTGTATATATTGCAAATTTTCAGACTTCTTTAACTGGAATAGAGTGAAGATACGCTACTGCGACGGCGCTTCCTTCGCTGGGGACAGCGCGGACAAGGTTTAGTTTACAGCGTAATATCATACCATATAATACGTTTATGTTCTCCATTGTAATCGAAATCTGTTATCATTACCTAAGGTTTCTGGGCTGCAATTTAGAGGACAGCGTATATGGCTTGCTGTGATCGAAGATTTGATGTCCAAGGGAATGCATAATGCTGACAAAGTAATCAGTTAAAGGCTGGATTTTTTTTTCCTTCTAAATTTCATATTTTTTCACTTCCTAATAAGACGCATGGCTCAGGCTCTTCTCTCGGGATGCTCTGCTGGCGGTCTAGCTTCTATATTGCATTGCGACGAGTTTCGTGGTTTATTTCCATCGAGCACCACCGTTAAATGCCTTAGCGACGCCGGTCTTTTTATGGATGCGTAAATTCACATTTCCCTTTCGCTTTTTTTTTTCTTATCGTTAAATCTATCTATGTATTGTTTTTTTCGGGCTTCTCTTACCAACTATATATATACGTGGCAGTGCTGATGTGTCTGGCGGTCATACGCTCAGAGATTTCTTCGCTGGCGTCGTCAGCCTGCAAGTGAGCTTCGAACTCGTTCTAATTAATGATTATAGCACTTAATTTCAAGAAAAGAAAGAAAAATAAAAAATTGTCTAATTGTTTGCGCAGGCGTTGAGAAGAACTTGCCAAGCACTTGTACCAGCAAACTCGATACAACTTCAGTGAGTGAATTTCTTAATAATATTCTTGGTTCTTATTTTCCATCTAAACATATGATTTTTCTTTTTTGTTATGAACGATTCGCCCCGATACGCAGTGCTTCTTCCCTCAGAACTTGATTTCCAACATCAGAACCCCGCTTTTCATTCTGAATGCTGCCTACGACTCGTGGCAGGTAGGAAAAAAAAACTCGATATTTCCATCGCTATTTCTTGATAATTACAATCCACGACCGATCGAAGATCGATCAAATATAATTCGCACATTATTATTTTCTTGTTCTTTTATTACTCGCTCGTCAGCTTCAATCGAGTTTGGCTCCTCCAACTGCTGATCCTCAAGGCAGCTGGCACGACTGCAAACTCAACAACGAACACTGTTCAGCATCGCAGATCAAATTTCTCCAAGGTTTTAAAATTAATTAATTATATTACATCAACTTGCTACAATGTGTCAATCCCATTCTTACAGTTCTTCGATGATGATAACAATAATCAAAGTTTTCGCCTTTGTTTCCTGTCAGGGTTTAGGACGAATATGCTGAATTCGATAAAAGCTTTCTCCGTCCCTCGACGAAATGGGCTGTTCATAAATTCTTGCTTCGCCCATTGCCAGTCAGAGAGGCAAGACACTTGGTTCGCCGACGACTCGCCTCTTCTTAACAATAAGGTGACGAAACTCTTTATTACATACGTAGTTTTCGAATATGTTGAATACGAAGAATCGATGGCTTATATTCATTACATGAAAATATCGATGCATGCAATTATATTCAGCCTATTGCTATTGCGGTTGGGGATTGGTACTTCGACAGAACGAGCATGAAAGCGATCGACTGCGCGTACCCTTGTGATCGGACATGCCATAACTTGGTGTTCAAATAAATTATTTGCGGGATATTTAGATTATTCCATTCCTTGTATCATTTTATTATTACATAAGCTTAAGACGTGTGGGTCGCTATTACATGCTATTGAATGTGTAAGAGGAGTAGTACGCTGTTGGCTGCTTTGAATTGAAACTTCTGGTTTCTTGATATTATTTGTGGCCTTTTCGAAGATAATTTAAGTTTGCAAATTAGATGATTGTTTATTATTCAAGATTCCTCGTGGGCGTGAGGGCCAAGCAATTATTTCATTCACATGCGCATGTTCGTGTTGGGAGGAGAAAATAAAGTACTATAATGTCCCATTACGTGACATGAGTGTACATCAATTAATTTGATTGTCACGAGTCCCCTCATTAATAATACATGAGCATGCATGTATTGGGAAGAAAGTATACGAAGTTTAACAAACAAAATAGTAGCGTGATGTGAATGATAATAATGTCTATATAAGAGCTTCGTTTACATAATAGAATGTATCTAAGTGAAATGGCTAATAGTATTCAAGATTATTAACAAAAATTTACATTAAACAGCCAAAAATCAAGAATTCGAGATCAAGATAGAATTGAAGAAGGAAACTAGGCGATTAGCTCTTTATTGTGGATATTTTATAAAATATTCGATTATCACCAAACATACTTGAAACATTACTCGTGATGAGACTGAATTAGAATTTGGGCACAATGGCAGTCTTATTTTTCTGACTTTTAAACAAACTAGGCGATTAGCTCTTTATTATGGATATTTTATAAAATATTCGATTATCAGAAACATACTTAAAAGCTAATGTCCCCCTTTTAAACACTGTTCTACGCAGTGATATAGTTCAGAATTAGCGTTTTTCATGCTAACTTTTTTTAGTACTAGATAGTGTTTTTTTAATCGAAGATCAAACATCACAAGAGAATATTCAATCTGATTCATGGTCCACTTCGATTATATTATGGGCTTGTATTTAATGGGTCCACATATGGCAATTATGAGGCCCAAATATGAAGGATTAATGGCCAGTAGGCCCATACGAGTTTGAAAATTTCAATATTGTAAATAATATGATAGAGACGTGTAGAAAGAATTGTCGGTGCCAGCCACGTGGGAGGCGCACGTGGAGTGTTGTCAGGCGCAGATTCAGATAATGAGACCCAATCTTCGCCGACCGTACTGTTTAATTATTTTCGCTTAGGTATTATACATACAATGTAGAAAGAATAATAATTTTTTCACGGGGCTTTTTCAATTCAGTCTCCAGTTAAGTTTTAAAATCGAGTTCAGATCTTGTCAGAAAAAGTAATTAATTTTAAGAATCCGATTTTTGCATACAACTTAATCATTCTGCAGTACCACTTCATTTTTCTGCAGGTACCTGCAGAAAAATGAAGTGCTACTGCATAACAAAGAAGTGTTACTGCAGAACAAAGAAGTGATACTGCAGAACAATTAAGTTGTATGTAGAAATCGGGTCCTTAAACTAATTGCTTTTTCTGACAGGTCTTAATTCGATTTTCAAACTTAACTGGTGCCTTAATCATAATTAATTCTTTTTCATTATTTAATAATTTAAACACTCCTCTTTTCCGATGCCAGCTAGTTAGCTTTTATAACGTCCATAAAGTAATACCACTCACCAAGCAACACGTGCCCCCCACCTCCCCAAATATTTCTTTCCCATAAATAAATGAAGGAAAGCCTTCTTTAACAACTGCTCAAATCTTCTTAAATTCTCAGATATTTTGTGAAGAGATTTTACTTTGTGAGTCGAAAAATGGCAAATGGTACGGCGACGTGCATAGACATATTGTTGGCGATTATTCTGCCACCGCTTGGTGTTTTTCTCAAGTTTGGATGCGAGGTCAGTGTTCATTTATTTATAATACTTTAATAAAGTTGTGTATGTGTGTCATTAATTTCATTTATGTTGGAGTAATTTATGTTTTGGGAAATTTCTTGAAGGTTGAGTTTTGGATTTGCTTGATTCTGACGCTGTTTGGTTACATCCCTGGGATTATCTATGCGATCTACGCCATCACCAAGTAGATCGAGTAACTAAATGTCTCATTCCTATGTGATGTGAGGTATTATTCTATTCTTCTTTCAAGATCCCTGCTTTATATACTGTTCCATTCAAACATGTCTATATTTTTTAGTATATTTCTGATGATGTTGTTCTGCTCATTAATTTTTGCAGGTGTGAAGTCTTTTCTTTGATTCGTCTTCGTTCTAATCTTATGTTGTTTTGACTTTCTTCTGTCATTCATTTATATGTCTGAGGATGGTCGTCGACGGTGTTGTGTTTGTGTGTGGCTACTGTTGTAATGGATTTGTGAATGTTATGATGTTCTGATTAGTTTATATAATCTCCAAATTCCAATCCACGTTGCGTTGACGAGCCTAACTCGAATTACTAAAAAACTACTGCAGCGAAATCGCTAAATCGATCCTCGCGATTTATTCGAAAAAAAAATTCTCTTTCAGTCTCAACAACTCACCGTTTTCATACACGCATATTTGTATTCGTCTTAAATACACAGCCATGCAAAGGGTTACCCCAAAATATGCACACATACTACCATATTTCGTGTCGCCTTTCGCCTTCGTAGAGGAAAAGTTTTAGATGAATTTTCCTTTTTCCATTGTAGGGCTTCGACGTCTTCCAAGAATATGCTTCTCTACAAACCCTAAAAAAAACGCTTCACCTTTCTTGAAAGTTTAAAATAGAGACATTAGAGACTAAGTGTTTGCATATGGGCAGTCGTTTTATGCAAAATTATTGATCGAATTTTTGCTTGTTTCTATTTCCTTTTTTATCCTCAAACAAATTCATCTTTTCTCGACAAGTAGTCTCAGCTATAGCCAAAAACTTTAGAGAGACTAAGGAAGGATAGCAATATATATCCAACAAAGAGAAGAAGAAGAAGGCCTCTTCATCTTCATCCCAACAGATTATACCAGAAATGATGTATTACATATGTCATCGTTTACTACTTCAAGTGTATTTTTATTACTACCACGGGAAAAAAAAACACGCGATGAAATAACAGAGAAATATAACAATTTGCTGAATAGAAAAAAGAAATGAAATTAAATATTAAGAGCTGCTAGCTAGTAATTCTGTATCTCTTCCCATCGATGAGTAGTGTAGCTGATGTAATCAGCAGCTTTCCTATCGATTCCTGGCTCAGCTACCCAGCGACCTCTATCTTCATCGCTTCGATACAGTTTATAAGTGTCTGCCTTCTTCATCACATAATCGTCATAATCTCCTCTGCTTGTTGTTCTTGACCTTAACCTTCCATTGTTAGAGCTTTTGAAGCAGCTGAGGAGACAAAAAGATGGCGACATTTGTGATCTATTAGAGCGAGCTAGAGATAATCAGTATTCTTTTTTGATATATAATTGAATGGGTGTTCATAAGTTCTCTGTGATGCATGTATATATAATAGGCGAGGGGGCGTGAAGGAATCTTGGGAGTTCGAGTAATAATCGATGGCTGTAATAAAACTAAAACCAAGTTTTATTACCAGCAATTATTGCTGCCTAAGGCATGTATAGAGATATTTTCTTGTTGTGGTTGTTGAAAATGAAAATGTTTTCGTCCAAAACCCATGCCTGTATTATTTTTTTATTAATGTCGAAATAAATTCATGTAGTGATATCGAGGGATTTATTCACTGGACTAACGAAAGTTAACTAGGGAAGGGTGATGCTTCTCTATTCACACATCCTCCGTTATTCTTGCCTAACGATTATAGACTTTTTGATATATATAATAGAAATTTTAGTTAAATTGGAATTTTTACTACTACACTTTCCCAGTCAACAGGTTTGGAGATTCTATTTGAAAATGGCACTGCTTTTTATTTTATTTTACATACACAAAAATAATCCGTCGTGTAAGAACTAAGAACAATTGGTAAGAAATGAAAATTTTCATTCCACTTTATTAAAAAACAAAAATCGCCTAATCAAGACCCAGAAAGACGTTCTTTACGGCTACTATTTAACACAATGATCGATTGAACATAAATATATTATTGTAACTCACAATTTACTTTTTTCTTTCCCCTTATAATATTAATAAGTAAGTGTAATGATTCATCAAGAAAAGGCCTATTGTAGAGCCTGAGGTTTTCTTTCTATACTTCCTTCCAACATTGCTTGCAAGCTGTATAGCTTTTGGGATTCTTTCTTCCAAAATATTAAAAGGCAACTTCGTAGTTCGTAATAACAATGAAAAAAAAGTGTACTAAATCGATCGTCTATGTTAAATGTACATGTACTTGACAACTTCGGAAAGTCGCGTACGTTAACCAACATTTACTATGTGTGCTTGTTCTGAAACATTTTTAGGGCAATGCCTTCTTTCAACCTATATATTTATATAGTGAAGTGCTCATAATAATAAAAAGATATGAAGGGGTTAGTTTCCTTATCTACTGATGGTTATTATTCCCGCAAGTGAAATGCATTTCATTTCAATCCATTCTAAGAAATACTTTACTCCTAAATTACTTATGATATAATAGTATCACATTCGTAGGAACCTTCATGAGTTAAAATTACCACGCGTTGTTTCTCTAAGTAGGAAGTAACGTACAAGGAGTTCATGTAATTTTTTTATTGCATTCAAAGTAAAGCTTTTCAAAAAGCCAACTTTAATTAGGCTGTCATTAATTTAATAAAATAAAAATAAAAAAATGAAAACAGCTTCGTGACACTGAGAGAGGGTTTATTAAAGTGAAAAGTAATATAGATATCCTCAAGCAAATCTCCAATAATTGGCTGTTAATGTGGATAGAATCTTAGTTTCGTTGAACCATAAAATGGCGTTTGAGCATATCTGCAAAGCTGTTTATTACAATGCCAAATCAATTAGGTAATCTGCCAACCAGCCTTCATTTAATTAATGATTAGTACACATAAAATTATAATTAATTTTCATATTTTGTTTAATCATTACATCATCATCACTATAATAATGGGCTTGATAAATAGGGCAGCCCAAAAGAAGTATGACTGCCCATCCTACAAATTAACAGACAATATAAACATCTGCATATCTTTTCTATTACCTTATTGGGCCTCTTAAAAAAAGTGTTCTTTCTTGAATTCAGTGAGCTCTAGGGGTGTTCAAAATAACCGAAAAACCGAAAAAAAAAACCGAACCGTAAAGAACCGAACCGAAAAGACCGGAACCGAAAAAAAACCGAACCGAATAGTAAAAAACCGAACCGAACCAAATTAAAATGGTTCGAATATCGGATTAAGCATACGTAAAATCGAAAAAACCGAAAATCGAACCGAAATTATCATACTACATTAAAATAGAAAAATATGAAAAATCATTTGTTTTCTCCCATAACGTAAACAACACAATAAATATAATTTCATTGGTATACTTTTTCCATTTTTAGGTGAATGTTTTCCTCACCAATCAAATAGTATTTTTCTCCCGAATAATTTGTAGTATCTTCAAATGAATGTTTTTATATTTTGGTTTTATTTTGTTCCATTTTCATGTTGTTTTTCTCGTACCTTTGAATTATTTTGCTACATGTCACGTTCCATAAATCTTCTTTGTTTTTTAGTAACCATAAATTTATGTATTTTCAGCTCATAATATTTTTTTTGTGATATTAAATTCCTAACCGAAAAACCGAAGCGAAAAAACCGAACCGAATTATAAAAAACCGAACCGAACCAAACTAAAACGGTTCGGATATCGGATTAAGCATACGTAAAACCGAAAACCGAAAAACCGAACCGAAATTTGAGAAAACCGAACCGAACCGACCGATGCACACCCCTAGTGAGCTCTGCTGAACGCTAATCTTCAAACCAAATTGGACGTCGCAATGATTAAATAATAATAATAATTTCGTCGGCATAAAGTGCACGAGCTTTGCCTGCCAGCTCAGAGAGTTTATTACATGGTAATAAATGGAACAACCCACCTTCGACAGTCAATCTTTCAACGGTTAATTGCTAGTGAAGTTACGGACAATATCTTGAATGGGGAAGGGAACCAACATGACAAAATCTTACCATTTTCTGTACTGTTCTTGAAGAGCTTCTTTGGGGTTAGTTTCATGTCTTTGTATAGTTGATTGAAAAGACTTGAAATCTGTAGGTGAGAAGTCGCACTCACTGAAGGACTTAATTTAATGAATTAAGATAAGCGAGCAACTTCCTATCTTTCCCAAATGCTTACATTTTACCAATTTGTGTTGAGCTGTGTTGTTTAATGGCCATTTCTTTTCGTCACCTACCTACTACCCCTGGCAACTCCACTGTTCCTTCCTTCCTCTCTCACATAACTTTTATTTTTATATATCTTTTCTTTTGTATATTAGTTTTGGATACAGACAAAGCGATCACAATGTTCATATTCTCTTACCTAAAACCAGCAATTATGGAGTTCTTTATTGCAATTGCGTTTGATTGTCTGCAGCATCATTTGGCATTCCGCGTAATATCTTTTGTAACGACAACCCTGTTAATGTTGAGCCTTCAGCATTGGCAATGTTGGGGTAACATTCTAGCCAACATTTGTTGGTCAAGAATGTTCCCTTTCTCGGTTTTATCTTTCATGCCCAAAACTGACTTTATTGTTGACGTGGTCTTTTACTAGTAATGTGCAGGGTTTGGATAAGTGACAGAATGGTTCAAAACACGTAATTGGGGTGTGGAGCGAAAAGAGGAAGAGTGCATACTAAAGATAGGATGTCTTGGAGCTAAAGCAAAGACCGAGTACTTGAAGTGACCAAGTCGACTCCCAACGGACACTAACGGTCATGACAATCTTAGTGGACGTTAGTGGACGTTGAGGGAGGTTACTAAGTCGTTTGGACAAGTCCTTCACGAGTCGAAGAACTATAAAAGGCGAAGGACTTCAACCATTTCAGCACGGCTTTTTACAACGACTTATACATCGAACACAGAGTGAAAGTGAGAGCATCTCTGAGCGAGAGTTATCCCTTGAAAGAGTTTTCTTTTAGATCTAGCTTGTTAGGTTTTAGAATCGTGTGTGGTTCCTTCCTTTTGCTAGATTTCTTTAACTATCTTTTTCGATAGTTTGTAATCCATCGTTTTAGTGGATTATTTTGCCGCAAGGCTCGCAGCAAGTTATTTGACTTGCTGCACAAAATTAGCTCTTGTGTTTGTGTTCGTTTAACATTAAGTTCGTTCTTTTCGCTGTGCATTTACAAGTGAGTTGGAGTGTTAGCCTAACATCGCGTCCAACATTAGCGTTTTACGAAGTGTTTTACATCCATTGTGTACGGGACCACCTTCACAGTGGTATCAGAGCCATCGCTTGACGTTACTAAGCGCTTAACATCCTCTACAATGGATATTACCAGTTCAAACAATGTCGGCAAAGTGCCTGCCCTTGACGGCACCAACTACGCATACTGGAAGATACGTGTTCGTCAGTGCATCAAGTCAATTGATGTGCGAGCATGGGAATCAGTACTCCACGGGTATATCCCTCCAAGGACAGAACCTGATGCAGATGGAGAAAGTGTTGACAAGCCGGTCGAAGAATGGACGGTGCCTGAACGAAGCGCGGCTGAATATAATGATAAGGCCCTCAACGCCATCTTCTTCACGGTGGACATCTTCATGTTTAAGATCATCCAGAACTGTACAACGGCTAAGTCTGCGTGGGATCTGCTCCAGAGGTACTGTGAAGGCGACACAACAGTGCGAGAAACCAAGCTACGCCTCCTCCATAGTCAATTCGAGAACATCAGAATGAAAGAAGACGAGGACATCACAACGTACTTTGGAAAACTCTTGACGATATCCAGCGAGTGTGCCAGCCTAGGAGAGGCTATAACCAACAAGGCATTAAATTCTAAAGCTATTCGTACACTAACTGAAAAATTTAATGTGAAGGTTTCGGCAATTGAGGAATCGCACAACCTTGCCACCATGGACTTCAACGTCTTGATGAACATCCTGAAGAATTTTGAAACCAATCTTGAAGTCCAAAAGAGGGCCGCTCGCGGAAAGAGTCTTGCACTGGTCACTCAGCCATCCAAGGATCCGATCGAGGTTGATCCCAGTAACGAAGAGGACCTCGCTATGGTTGTAAAGAAATTTGCGAAGTTTTTCAAGAAGAAGAATGTTGTGCAGAATGTTGGCCCAACATTCAGAAAAGGCCAGAATGTCAAAGCTGAACCATCCTCAGCACCACCGTACCCTAAGCGAAAGTTTGCTGGGAAGCTAGACGGAAAACCAAAGAAGAACTTCAACTATGAGGCAATCAGATGCTTTGAATGCCAAGGCTGGGGTCATTTTGCCAATGAATGTGCAAACACTCTTCGCAAACATGGAAAGGCCATGTGGATTGACCTGTCAGACGACGAAGATGACGATGAAGAGCCTAAGCAATCATCCGTAATCATCCAGTCCTTTTCAGATGATGAAGATGAAGAAGATAATCATATCGGCCTCACTGCGGTAACCGATGTTGAGTCAACATCTGGCTCAACATCTGTAAAGCATATTATTTTTGATTATGATGATTCAAACTGTCTTGATGGTAGTCTGAGTTGTGATGATACAGAACCTGAGTCAGGAAGTTGTGAAGAAGCCTTGAAGCTGTTAACCACGCACTATGAAATTGAGAAGGCCAATAATCTACAACTTCAAACCGCGGTGAAACTGTTGGTCGATGAAAATGAGAAAAACGAAAAGATTATTGAAGGCTTAATGGATGGGTTGAACCAGTTGGAAGCCGCACTGACACGCAAGGACAGGGAGATCGACGCGCTTCAAAAGCGAGTCAATCATGCCGAGGAAACGTTTACTAAGTTGAACAAGGGTAAATCAACCCTTGATGAGGTATTGTCTCTTGGTATTTATGATAAGCAAGGCTTAGGATTTAATGCTCATCCTACAAATGATATTGCAAAACCCGTGACTCATGATCAGCCTAAGATTGTGTTTGTTAAAGCTGAATCTAGGAATGTCGAAGCCGAAGTAGTGAAGTCTAAGGATAGTTCCGAGCATGTTACCCAGAAAAATTCTGATAAATCATTTCTGTGTGATCACTGTAATAAGTTAGGTCATTTGAAGTCATACTGTTGGAAATTGAAGAGAGAGATTTCTGCAAAGAAATCGATGTCGGCTGAAATGTCATCCAACATATCTGTCAACATTGAGAAATCAGTGTTGAAAAATGTGTCTGGAGAAAGCTCAGCTGGCTCATCTTCGAATTCCAGCAAAACGAATATGGTTAAGTCTTCTAAGAAAGCTTGGATCTCGAAATCAGGCCCTAAATGTCTTGTTGTATACACCTCTTTGCGAGCTAATGTGACAGGTTCATGGTACTTTGATAGCGGGTGTTCCCGACATATGACGGGTACCAAAGAATATCTCAGTGAATATACACCCTTGAGAAGTGGATCTGTGACGTTTGGAGGTGGTTCTAAAGGCCGAATTCTTGGCCGAGGGAGACTTAATGTTCCTGACTTTCCCAAACTTAGCAACGTTCTCCATGTTGACGGGCTTGTTGCTAATTTAATAAGCATAAGCCAGCTGTGCGATGATGACCTCGAGGTAAGGTTTAACAAGGAATGCTGTGAAGTCTTTAACCAAGATTCTGTTTTAGTGATGGCAGGAAAAAGATCTAGCGACAATTGCTACCTAGTTGGTGACAAAACTGGTGTGAAGGACGTGTGTCAACTGTCAAAAGCCGAGGACGATGTTACTCTTTGGCATAACAAGTTAGGTCACGTCAACTACAGAACATTGGAGCAACTTATCAAACATGAAGCAATCAGAGGGATTCCGAAGCTTAAGGAATTTGGTAAGGTAGTATGTGAGTCGTGCTTGAAGGGTAAGCAGACACATGTTAGTCACAATGTTGACCAACATGCTGCCCAACATTTTAACACTGCTCACTGTTTTCAATTAATTCACATGGATTTGATGGGTCCTATGGAAGTAGATAGTATAGGAGGTAAGAAATATGCTTATGTGCTCGTGGATGATTTTTCTAGATATGCTTGGATTTTCTTTCTTAAGGAAAAATCGGAATCGTTCGACTTCTTTAAAAATTTCTGTGCTATGATTAGGAACAATTTTAGTGCTACCGTCTTTCGTATTAGGTCAGATCATGGTAGGGAATTTGAAAACCAGTATTTTGATGAGTACTGTGGTAAGAAAGGTATTGTACATGAGTATTCTTCCCCTAAGACGCCCCAACAAAACGGGGTGGCCGAAAGGAAGAATAGGACTTTACAAGAGATGGCTCGGGTTATGTTATTGTCGAAAAACGTTTCTAAACGTTTTTGGGCTGAAGCACTGCACACGGCATGTCACATTTCTAACCGAGTGTTCTTCAGACATGGCACGAAGAAAACATCGTATGAGTTACTGAATGGGAAAAAGCCTACTGTTAAATATTTTCATGTGTTTGGTTGCTTTTGTTACATGCTGAATGATCGGGAATATTTGACGAAGTTTGACTCAAAAAGTGATAAATGTATTTTCCTAGGTTACTCGTCTAATAGTCGTGCCTATCGTGTTTATAATTTGCGCTTGAAATCAGTACAAGAATCTGTGAATGTTGTGTTTGACGATGCTACTGATCTTAGCAATATGCCCCCTCAAGTAGATGTTTCAGATATTATACAAGCTGTCAAGGAACCAGAGGAGCCTGCGGATGTCAATGTTGAGCCAACATTGGACTCAACATCTGAGCCAGAACAGAACGATGACGCTGGTCCCAGTGAAGTACGACGTGATCCGCCAGCTAAGATTCGGAAAGATCATCCCACTGATCTTGTCATTGGAGATGTAAATGAAGGAAGAAAAACAAGAGACAAGCCACGCAAAGACTACAAATTAATGGTAAGAAACGTATGCATGAACTCGGTATACGCTGAGGTACGCTTTAATTGCTTTGTTTCTGCGATTGAACCGAAAAATGTGCATGAAGCCCTTAAGGATAATTACTGGATTAATGCTATGCAAGAAGAACTCTTACAGTTCGATAAAAACCAGGTTTGGACCTTAGTCCCACGGCCAAATGACATTAATGTCATAGGCACGAAGTGGATTTTTAAAACAAGTCTGATGAATCTGGGAGGGTAGTTAGAAACAAAGCACGCTTAGTAGCTCAGGGTTATACTCAGGTAGAGGGCATAGATTTTGATGAGACGTTTGCCCCTGTTGCTAGGTTAGAATCAATAAGACTTCTGTTAGCTATAGCATGTTGGCTTAACATCACATTACATCAAATGGATGTTAAGGGTGCGTTTTTAAATGGGTATATTGATAAGGAGATTTATGTCGAACAGCCAAAAGGGTTCGAAGATCCCCATTATCCTAACCATGTTTTTAAGCTGCAGAAGGCTTTATATGGATTAAAGCAAGCGCCTCGAGCTTGGTATGCTAGGTTAGCAACGTTTTTGCTTGAGTTCGGTTTCACACGAGGTGAGGCAGACCGCACGCTTTTTGTTAAGCGAATCGGTTCTGATCTTTTGATAGCTCAAGTCTATGTTGATGATATAGTTTTTGGATCAAGCTCACCATCTATGTTAGATCAGTTTGTGCAGGCGATGAACACCACATTTGAGATGAGTATGATCGGTGAGTTAACTTACTTTTTAGGTTTGCAGATTAAGCAAAGGAGCGACGGGATCTTTATGTCCCAAGAAAAATACGCCAGAAACACTGTGAAGAAGTTCGGGCTGGACACTGCAAAGGTAATGAAAACGCCCATGGGGTCATCGCAGAAGGTAAGTAAAGACAATGTTGGGCCCAATGTTGACCCAACATTATACCGTTCTATGATTGGAAGTTTGTTGTACTTATCTGCGAGTAGACCCGATATCATGTACAGTGTCTGCGTATGTGCTAGATATCAATCTGAACCTAAGGTTTCTCATCTGAATGCGGTTAAGCGTATACTTCGTTATGTAAGTGGATCGTATAGTCTTGGATTATGGTTCTCCAAGGATACTAATTTGAGTCTTGTAGGATACAGCGATGCTGACTGGGCTGGTGACGAAGATGATCGCAAGAGTACAAGTGGTGGCTGCTTCTTCTTAGGTAACAATCTGGTTGCATGGTATAGTAAAAAGCAAAATTGTGTTTCCTTATCTACTGCTGAGTCCGAGTACGTAGCTGCGGGTAGTTGTTGTACCCAATTGATGTGGTTGAATAGCATGTTGTGTGACTATGGTTTAGAGTGCGAATCTGTTCTCATGTATTGCGATAACCTTAGTGCTATCAACATCTCTAGGAACCCTATCCAACATTCACGAACGAAGCATATAGATATTAGGCATCATTTTTTGAGAGACATGGTCGAAAAGGAGTTAGTACATATTGAACACATAGACACTAAGAATCAGTTAGCAGACATATTTACGAAAGCATTGGATTCTGAAAGGTTTTCGGACCTGAAGAAATCCATAGGTTTGCACATGTTGGTTTAAATGTTGGTCCAACATCTGGACCAGCATAGCATACGTCGAATTTGATGGTTACTGCATTGATGTTTGATGAGATTTTCTGTTCGGTTTTCCTGTGAAATGACTTGATTATTCTTGATTGGTCCTTAGAGTAACCCAATCCCTCTTTAAAGGCTCTTGGTAACACGTCCCTAGGTACACGGCATTCGCTGTGACGATGTACTTATTGCGACTCAAAACCAATCCTTATTTGTTATAAGCATGCCCATAAACTCTCGGCTAGATACAGGTTTTTGGTAATAAGATTCCTTAGGTACACGGCATTCGCGGTGACGATGTACACTATGCGACAAATGGCCTAACCTTGAGGTTGAGGGTATAAGGGCAGTGCATAAATTTTCTGGATATCTGAGGTGAGTGGGTAGAAATTAAGGGGACTGATTTTGAGAAGAATCGAGCAGATAAGTCTAGGATTACTGAATCAGGATGTTAAGTCAAATGTTAGGGCAACATATGTGACTGTCAGTTCGATATTGCTACATTTTGTGTTTTTTGCTTTCAGTTGTGTCTGTCTTTTGTTCTGCTTTTGTTAGTATTTTGTGTCTAGGTTAGTTGTCTCTCATATTTGCATTAGAAATTCTCGAAGAACAGCTCTTTACACTTGGCTCTATGTGCTCATCGAAGTCGCTCAAAAGGTTAGTATTCCTTGATTCTACCATGACTTTTGACTTAGTGGTTTTTGGTTGAATCATGATTTTCACAGCTCCGATTTTCATGTATAACTTAGTCTTTTAACTGATTCTATGTGCTCGAATAGTGAATGAGCCTTTTACTATTATTAGATTCAAGAATCATGACTAAGCTCGTTACAATTTGCATGACTGGCTTTGATTTTCTCCTGTGTGCCCTCATGCTTAATTTGAAATACATACTATCTTTAGCCTCATAATTTATTCGAAGATCAGTGTCAGTTCAATCCGATACCTATGTGCCTAACGGTTACTTTTTATACCCCATTACTCCATTATCTGTCAGTTTAATAAGTAGTGGTGTATGTAACTGAAACAGTTTTATATGATCTGACGTGAGGTTTAGCTTCTCTTCACATACCCTAAACTCCCAAATTGACTCCATCTCTCTAAAGCTCTCTGTTCTTTCTCAAGAAATCTCGAATTTTACACTTCGAAATTCACTCTCTCTGTGCGATTATTTGCTCCCAAGATGTCGAACTCACCCAGAAATGCAGAAACCCGCGATGTCAGCCCAACATTGAGTGACAATGTGCTTGATGTCGCCCCCATCCAGATGATTCCGCCGCCGATCTTCACCTTCGCGGATGTTCCGTTCGGCGCTGCTGCGTCCCAACCACGACCAGTCCAAGCAAATCCGGTGGGAGGTGCACTAAATGTCCCAACGCTGCCGACTAACACGCCTCAACCACCTATTTCAACCCCTGTTTCTGCGCCCAAACCCTCACAGAAGCCGACGAAGAAGAAGAACAAGAAGCCAATGAAGCCTCAACCCAAAGCTGCTCCAAAGACGCGTCAGAGCAACCGTCTCAAACAAGCGCGGATGCCAAAGGGCCCCAAATCGACTGCAGACAAGCCGATTACCGTGTCAAGCTCATCGTCGGAGTGGGAAACCGATACCTCAGACGACGAGCCCCCTCAGATGGAGACTAAGCAGCCTGTTCAGGGGGAGGCTAGCTCGGCCAAAGCGCCGAGTCCGACGCAAGAAAAAGCGGCTTCTTCGTCGAGCGAGTCCACTGACGACATCATCGACAGTACTACCTATGCTCAGGTGGAGAAGACGGCGACGAGTCCAGGGGGAGGTCATCCCTCTATGTATTCAACCTCGTCAACCTCTGCCACCGAAGAAGATGATGAGTTTGGCGCGAAGGAAACTCTAGCTGCGTGGAAGAAAAAGCTGAACAAACGAGAAGGGAAGAGGCCAATGGTCTCTGAGGAGATGCCATCAAAGAGGATACGTCGATCGGAGCCTTCTCCTGACGCAAGCCGTAGTCACACTCCGTCACAGGCATCCAGTGCCAGTGACAATGTTGAGGAAGATGTTGACCCAACATCTGAATCAGACTGGGAGTCCCCTCTGCCTAGAGGGAAGTTCTATGGAGCAATCAATGAGGAGCTGTGGCCATTCTACAGCCAGAGGGTGCTTCGCGTCGAGAGGACAGCCGATGAAGCTAGTTTCCGCCGCTACGGGGTGATGCAATTTCTGGAATCAAGAAAGTTTGACAGGACGGTGACGAGGTTTGGAACCTACTGTGAATCAGTGGTTCGAGAGGTATATGCTAACCTTTCTCCTAAGCTAAACGATCCTAGTTCTAGGATGTATGGGAAGATATTTTTGAGGGGGAGGTTATATGACTTTACGGCGGGATGTGTTAATAACTTTTTGGGGACGCCTAATGTGGACATGAGCGAGGAATACGATAATAATGAGGTGGTTTCTTTCTTGACTGGGGGTAGAGTTAGAGAATGGGATGGGAATTTTTCTTGTTCCTTTTGACTTCGCTCTACTCTGTGCTATTTAAAATTGGCATCTGTAATTGGTGGCCAACTGCTAATGAGACTCGAGTGGCAGAGAGTATGGCTCATATACTCTATGCGCTTGGGAAAAATCTCCCATTGAATATGGGAGATTTGGTGCTAGATCAGATGGCGAGGGAGGCCGAGAAAAAGTCGTCTGGGATTTTGCCGTTTCCGTCCTTTATTTATGGGATGCTACTCCGCGACGGCTTTAGGCCTGCTCGGAAAGATGAAGTGGTGACAGTCAAGGTCCCATACTGCGTCTCATATTTGCACCTTGCCGGGCCAAACAAAACGGTTGATTTGCCATGGCGAGCCCCCGAGGAGATTGCTGAGCAAGATGTTGAGCACGATGTTGCCTCAACATCGACTGCCAAGTCTGGATTGGATCGCCAAATTCAATGCCTGGAGGATACCATTGCTTTTCTAACGACACAGCTTGCGACTCTTAAGGATTTGCGTTCTTCCCAAAAAGGGGGAGAGGCAGAAGTGCCTGCGACAGCCGATGCAGGAGATAAAGCTGAGTCAAGCAGGAGAGAAGGGGCAGAAAATTCAGGGGGAGAACAAGTGCATGAGACGGATCGGGAAACAGAAGATCAAGGGGGAGAGAGAGTGGGCTGAGGAGTGAAGATGTGTGCATGCGCATGTATTTGTTTGTGCTTGCGTGTGCTGGTGTTTTTTTTTTTTGAACCATGTTTTTGTTTTGTTTTTTTTTGTGACTCTTATGAACCATGTCTTTTATTTGTCTTTTGCAGATTTTCAGAACCTTTTATGGCGTGTACTATTTAGTAGTACTTTAGTCGTTTATCCAATTCTGATTTCGTCTAACTCTAACCGTTCTGACTTTGTTTGTCTTTGGTTGAGTTGATTTTCAGGGGAGTTTTATGAGGAATGACTTCTGCTTTGGTTTTGGGAAGAAAGATAAAAAGGGGGAGATTGTTAATGTTGAGCCTTCAGCATTGGCAATGTTGGGGTAACATTCTAGCCAACATTTGTTGGTCAAGAATGTTCCCTTTCTCGGTTTTATCTTTCATGCCCAAAACTGACTTTATTGTTGACGTGGTCTTTTACTAGTAATGTGCAGGGTTTGGATAAGTGACAGAATGGTTCAAAACACGTAATTGGGGTGTGGAGCGAAAAGAGGAAGAGTGCATACTAAAGATAGGATGTCTTGGAGCTAAAGCAAAGACCGAGTACTTGAAGTGACCAAGTCGACTCCCAACGGACACTAACGGTCATGACAATCTTAGTGGACGTTAGTGGACGTTGAGGGAGGTTACTAAGTCGTTTGGACAAGTCCTTCACGAGTCGAAGAACTATAAAAGGCGAAGGACTTCAACCATTTCAGCACGGCTTTTTACAACGACTTATACATCGAACACAGAGTGAAAGTGAGAGCATCTCTGAGCGAGAGTTATCCCTTGAAAGAGTTTTCTTTTAGATCTAGCTTGTTAGGTTTTAGAATCGTGTGTGGTTCCTTCCTTTTGCTAGATTTCTTTAACTATCTTTTTCGATAGTTTGTAATCCATCGTTTTAGTGGATTATTTTGCCGCAAGGCTCGCAGCAAGTTATTTGACTTGCTGCACAAAATTAGCTCTTGTGTTTGTGTTCGTTTAACATTAAGTTCGTTCTTTTCCGCTGTGCATTTACAAGTGAGTTGGAGTGTTAGCCTAACATCGCGTCCAACATTAGCGTTTTACGAAGTGTTTTACATCCATTGTGTACGGGACCACCTTCAAACCCTTTTGTCGTCGACGGCCTTACATTAGCGAAGGGCTGTTAGATTTGGCTTTCCTTGAGTTTTTTCATCGCTAAAAATTTGATCTTTCCATTCTGCTGTTTCAACCGATGCTTGAGATTTACTGAAGGGAAACCTCAATAACATGTGTCTTTCAAGATCTGATCTTTAAAGCTGCTGTACTGTGTCGTATTCTGCTATCTTTACCGTGACAAACAAACAAACCCTTTCACTTTCCTTGTCTAACTGATCAAGAATCACTAGTGCCCTCTGTTCCTTGTTCGTCGCAGAATCGAAATCTGTATCCTGAGAAAAATGGCTTCTGATCTTAACGCTGGGCTGTCGAAAAAGGCGGGATTCTTGGGGCTAAAGGTGTGGGAAATCATCGGAATAATCACAGGCGTGTTGATCGTTTTGATCCTCCTTGGACTGACTTGTTACATGGCCTCGAAGAAGAGGTTACGAAAAAGAGCCCATGGAGCCCTTCCCCGCACCCAAATAATACCCGCCGTCTCCAAGGAAATCAAAGAGGTGCGCGTCGAACAAGTCTCGACCGACGAATTCGCCCCTCCCAACGAAGGCATTCTCCTCACAATCCAAGACAAATCGAGCGAAAATAGCTCAGAGAAAGTCATGGTGCACCTAGGAATGCCTAAGGCTAGAAACCCAGAAAACGGTGGTAGTCGCTCGGGCTCATTTCGCCAAGTCGATAAGGATTACTGTGGATCACAGTCGGGCGACGAAGGCCCTTACAAGCCATCTTCTTCTTCTTCTCGCCCGATAGCAGTTCCTTCTCCTTTGATCGGTTTGCCCGAGTTTTCTCACCTTGGATGGGGCCATTGGTTTACGCTTAGAGACTTGGAAATAGCTACAAACAGGTTTTCGAAACAGAATGTGATCGGCGAGGGCGGTTATGGAGTCGTTTACCGAGGACAGCTCATCAATGGTGCCCCCGTGGCTGTCAAGAGACTCCTAAATAACCTGTGAGTTCTTTGTCTTTCTTCCTCGATGATGATATGATATTTCTTGGTCAGTTAACGTTTCGTTTCTTTGTTCGAACAGCGGTCAAGCTGAGAAAGAATTCAGAGTCGAGGTGGAGGCTATTGGGCACGTCAGGCATAAGAATTTGGTTCGCCTTTTAGGATATTGTATCGAAGGAACCCACAGGTAAATTTCTTACAATAGTTTGTTATTATGTCGTTTTTTCCGTGTTTCCTTTCTGATGTAATTACTACTGTTATAGGCTTCTCGTGTATGAGTATGTCAGCAACGGCAATTTAGAGCAGTGGCTTCACGGCGCAATGAGCCATCACGGATACCTTACATGGGAGGCTAGAATCAAAGTTTTAGTCGGGACGGCCAAAGCGTGAGTTTTTTTCATTTTAAACTTTCTTCGACGATGATGATATAATTCGGCAATCTTTTGGCGTGGACATTATTCCAATTTTTCGTTTTTTTTTTTGTTTTCAGCCTTGCTTACCTCCACGAGGCGATCGAGCCGAAGGTGGTGCACAGAGACATAAAGTCGAGCAACATACTGATCGACGACGAGTTCAACGCCAAGGTCTCCGATTTCGGCCTGGCCAAGCTGCTCGGCGCTGGGAAGAGCCATGTCACCACTCGAGTCATGGGAACTTTCGGGTTCGTTTTTTTTTTCTTTCGGTTTTAAACTTCTCAAAGTCGCCAAGCTAAGATTCCACTCGTGTACCTATCTGTGTAGATATGTGGCGCCTGAATATGCAAACACTGGCCTTTTGAACGAAAAGAGCGACGTCTACAGCTTCGGCGTCGTCCTATTGGAGGCAATCACCGGGCGGGACCCGGTCGACTACGGACGCCCAACGCCAGAGGTCTTATTAAAGCATCAATCGACTGAATTTATTTTATTTATTTTTCTTTAACGTCCCATTAAAGCTTTCTCGAGATATATGCGCAGGTGAATTTAGTGGACTGGCTGAAAATGATGGTGGGGAGTAGGAGATCGGAGGAAGTGGTCGACCCGAGAATTGAGACGAGCCCGTCGACTCGAGCCCTTAAGAGGGCCCTATTGACTGCTCTGAGGTGCGTGGACCCAGATTCAGACAAGAGGCCTAGGATGAGCCAAGTGGTTCGTATGCTCGAATCTGAAGAATATCCCATACCAAGAGAGGTTAGTTAATGATTCGATACACAAACAGTTTGATGAATGAATGTGTTTTGCGTCCTATTTAACGAAAACTTGCGGGCATCTTAGGATCGGAGGCAGAGAAGAAACCGAGGGGGAAGTGTTGATTTGGACCATCAGCATCAGCAGCTGAGATCCGATACTGAGAAGATCGACGGTTATGAGCTGAGGTCGGAGAGCGCAAGGACATAATCTTGAGGACGAATCTGATTCGAGTCGAGCATCGGTGTATTTGCATTATTCGAGAAGTACAGTAGTAGGTGTATATCATTGTTTGCGACTCTTTTTTTTTTTCATTGCTCGATTTTATTTTTTCTCTGTCGTTCTTGATATTGTTATTGTACGTACGAACAAACCGTAGAGAGATGTTCTGATTTGCTTGGCGTGAATTAGAGCTTGGTTGTTTGTCGTGGACATGGATACAGTTTCTTACCAAGTCACTCTGTTAGCTGTTCAAAACATCAACGTTTAACATATTACTACTATAACCATGGTCCATGACTAATACATAGTACAAACTGAAAACAGAGGACAAAAAGAACAGTATGCAAGAAAAGAAACATAGGCTTAAAAAGCCCTTAAACAAGCACCATCAGAAGCCTTAACTCAAACACCATTGATTATCATTCTGTAAAGCTAGTTCTGCGGCTTTTCCCACTTGAGTGGCTTCACAACCTCCCAAGTAAAGTCGGGATCGTCCCGTCCAAAGTGACCGTAAGCTGCTGTCTTCAAGTACCTCCCACCGTTACCCCTCTTCAAGTCCAAGTGAATCAATATCATCCCAGGCCTAAAATCGAAGTTCTCCTTCACAATCTTCAAAATCTCAGCATCAGAAATCTTCCCCGTCCCATAAGTATCCACGAAAACCGACAAAGGCTCGGGCACGCCGATCGCATACGAAACCTGCACAATGCACCTCCTCGCAAGCCCATTGGCCACAACACTCTTAGCAGCCTGGCGAACAATGTACGCCCCACTACGGTCCACCTTGGTAGGATCTTTCCCCGAGAACGCCCCGCCGCCGTGACCGCCCCAACCACCGTAGGTATCTATGATGATCTTACGCCCAGTCAGCCCAGCGTCCCCGTGGGGCCCACCGATCACAAAACGCCCACTAGGGTTCAGGTGGAAGACGGTCTTCTCATCCAAGTATTTCTCGGGAATCACGGGCTTAATCACGTGCTCCTTCAAGTCCCTAGCGATCTCATCGTTGGTCACGGTTTCGTCGTGCTGAGTGGAGATCAAGACAGTGTGGACTCTTACGGGGACCATTGCACCATCCTCGTTGTAGTACTCCACCGTGACTTGGGTTTTCCCGTCGGGCCTCAGCCAAGGGCAAGTGCCATTCTTGCGCACTTCGGTCAGCCTTGCGCCTAATTTCGTGGCGAGGACGTGGCTGAGGGGCATGTACTCAGGCGTCTCATCGGTGGCGTAGCCAAACATGTGTCCTTGGTCGCCGGCGCCTATTTCCTCGGGCTCTTTGGTTAGGTGCCCGTGAACGGCCTGGGCAATATCTGGGTTTTGCCGCTCTATGTAGACGAGCACGTTGCACTTGTCTGCGTCGAGGCCAACGTCGTCTGAAGTGAACCCTATGCTTCGGCAGGTGTCTCGAACGATCTTTTCGTAGTCGATTTGGGCCTTCGTGGTGATTTCGCCGAACACCATGACCATGTTGGTTTTCGTGCAGGTTTCGCACGCGACTTTGCTGTCTGGGTCCTGTTCCAAGCACGCGTCGAGGACTGCGTCTGAGATTTGATCGCATAGTTTGTCGGGGTGGCCTTCGTTCACCGACTCGGAGGTGAATAGGAAACTGTCCATTTTTTTTTTCGAACCTTCAGATATCAAATTCGAAAGATTGTTTAGAGTGCGTGTCTAAAAATCTCTTCTTTTGAGTCTGATATGCTTAATAGGTAGGTAGTTCAAGCAATCTCCAGAGATCAAAGAGAAGGTCGTGGGAGAGTCAAATATGTGGACAAGAAGTCAGCTAGTCATTTCGTCAAACACAACGAGGACTTCAGATATGTGTAACATGAATGCAATTCCGATTCAAGAAACATGAAGAAGCATATTCGATATAGTGTAACTAACAAATCAGGTTCAGATTCAGAGTGAATGTTCTACCACTACGCAAACGCAGATCCCAGTCAGAATTAGCGAAGGCACAGAAATCATAAGAACAAACATGAAACGACAAACCTTGGAACGTTCCGACAAAAGATGAATGACTATTCGGGCGTGTGTTTAGGGGCCTGCAATGCAAATCATAAGATACCACTGAGCAGTCTATTTATAGATGGATCGATCAAAGCTTCGTCCCTGAGAATTTTAATATTACACAGTAGTCGCGGGGAAGAGGTGGCTGGGTGGGATGTAAGTTGGGGTAGTTGTGTCAGCATGTGGACCGTTGGATGATTGATGGCTCGTCGCTTTCTTCATCTTACGGTTCAGATTAAACGACCACAAATATAATAATAGCTTGTAACAAGAAATCAAATTCTTAACACAGTCGCACATCACTTGGAAGGTAGTGAACATTGACGTCTCCAATTTTATCTCTAGTTGGTGATTCCTTAAACTTTATTAGACGTCATTTAATTTTCCCATGACCTGAAAGTAATATTATATATTCATACTTGTGTTTAATTAAAAACATAATTATTCATCTGAGGTCGATCTTGCATAGTCAATATGGGCCATTGTATCTATTTTGGGCTTCACCATTGAACTTTTAAGAACGGACTCTATATTGGAACTTTTAAGTTCTTGGGTAATGGGCTTTAAGTTTGGGCCTTCCGTATTAGAGAGAAGAGAAATGTATTATATCTAGTCTTAATGAATAGTAGTGTAGTAATAAACAAATGAGATCATTTTGTTTGAGTATTATTTAGACTATGTTTATCGGTGCTTCTCACGACCTGTTGCTGAATATTTATAATTAAAATAAATCAAAGAATTAAAATAATCCCACAACCTCTCACAACCCGGTTGGTGGACCAACTTGGTGCACCAACCGGTTGTGCACTGTTTTTCGTAAACTGTTTTGTGATTTTTATTGATTTTATGATACATTTATTATCTATTAAAATTTTATTTTTATTTTGTTACCAAAATGTATGATTTTTCTCTCTACAAATAGAGACTAATATTGATACATTTTGAATCACAATTTCAAATTATTTATTTCTCTATTACATTCTTTAATTTATCATACTTCATATTATTTTTCTTCCTCCAATGACCAAAGTATCTAAATTTTATATCATATAATGTAATATATTTTTCAAACATTCAAATACTACCAAAAATAATTATAAAATATAAATAATACAGGTTGTGCTGAATAAAGTATGAAAATTGTTAGCTTGATGTGTAGGTTGTGTATGTGGAGGAGAGGGAAATTAATATTTTATTCTTGACCGATTCTTTATGTCACGGATAAAGATAGTCTTATTGCCAATAACTTTTCGAGACATTCAAAGGTTTACCCAACCTAAAAACTATTAGCTTCGTTTTGTTGCGGCAGTAAAAGATTATAGTATAAAACTGATTCATCGTTTTCGAGGGAAATAAAAAACTAAAGCCAAAGCTTATTGGAAATATAAAATAAATAGATTTGAGTTTGACTGTCACGAACCCCACACACCACATGCATTTTCATTTGTTTTAGTTTGTTTATTATAATTTTAATTTAATATATGAAATGTTTATTTACTGTCGTCACGCATCTCTCTCTGGTGTGTGTGTATGTGTATGTATGTATGTATTGACTATCTGTGGCACAATAATACAGCTTTCTCTTTCTCTGTCTAAATTTGTGGCAAAATCTCTCTGTATGGTAGACGGTGTCCATTGACACCAATAAATATCGTCCTTATACTCAGGCAACGATGATCCTGGGTACGTTGTGTCGTATTTGGCGCCGTGGCTAACTTGCTTTAGTTATTGTTCTCAATCGTTGTTTATGTTTTCATTTTTATGAATATGCGGATCCGTTTGTTGTTTTGTTGGTTTCTTCTCGTCAATTTGTATGTTGAGCTTTTATTTCAGCTGCGGATGAGTAGTTGAACGTTTTCTTTTTCTTTTTTTCTTTTGGTCTTGGATGTAGCTTTAGTGCTTGTTGAATCGGTTAGGTGTTTTGAATGTTTCGATGTTCATATTTGTTCACCGTTTTCATGATAATTGGTTGCTGTGTTTGGGGATCTAAGATGTAGATTGTGTTGGGAAAGATGTTTGTATTCTCGCCTGAACTTCTGTTTCGGCTGAAAAATCCGAGGCCCATATCATAATAAAGCAATGCTGTTGTAGCAATTGTTTATTGGGAGAAACAGCCATGAAACTTCAAAGTCGCCGCCTTTAGCTTAACTTCATACCTGTAGGCTGTAGTTATGAACCTGACAAACTGGCCATGAAGGTCAGTTTGACAAATGAAAAGCAATGAATGCCCTTGTCATGATATCAATTTTTTTGGTTGGGAGTTCTTTAAAGCAATTTTTAGATGAAATGCATGAAATCACAGATCAATAAATAAAATCGGTGAAAGGGATAAGATGTTATTGTTTTCTACATTTGTCATCTTCTTTTTTTAATGTATCGTCTTTCGTGTATTTGACTCGATAGAGATTATACGATAACATTGTAGTCAACGTTCTTTTTTTTATATCACATGAACCTTATCATGTTTTCTTTGGTTGTGAAGTCAATATCGATGTGTAGAAATCTCGGTGCGAACGATGTTCGGCTAACGTTCTCCAAGTTGATTTACGCGCCTTTTAATTCCTGAAAGTTGAGTCATCGTAGGTGAGACTTTTGAAAAACTTAGTCAGAGTCAACCACATGGATTTTAACTATATAATTACAATGATGGCGCTTTATGGAAATTTCGTGATATTACGTCAATCGTAATCGGGAGCCAAAACGTTTGCTATAAATAATGACCTATGGACTGAGTAAATTTATCATTGTTTTGCAGGCGAATGACTAACTGAGGTTATAACATTGAGATAGTTATATTCAAAATGACTTCAATAGGTGTTGCACCTACTTCTGTCTTAAAGGAGGGTGTTAGCCATGGTCCGGGGTTCGATAGGTTGCCTGAGGAGATGAATGACATGAAAATCCGGGATGATAAGGTATGCTCGTGATCAAGTTATATTTGTTTTTAAAGGCTTATTTCTTCAAATAATTTTTCTTGTCGCTAGCATGGCTGACACTGATAGATCGGTGTGCATTTTTAGGAAATTGAAACAACCATCATTGATGGCAATGGGACTGAGACGGGCCACATAATCGTCACAAGTACTGGAGGTCGAAATGACCAAGCAAAGCAGGTACCTTCCACATATTGTTTCATATGTGATGAAATGTAACATACGGACAAGAATTATGTTTCTATCCAAGAATAGGGAAAGAAAACCTTATTGGCTTTACCATCTTTTGAATTAAGATAGAGTAAAGGTAATTTTTCGTCTGTAATTCTGTCGCAGACGATTTACTCGCTTTTCTCTACTGTATTTTCAGACAATTAGCTACATGGCTGAACGTATTGTGGGGCAAGGCTCATTTGGAGTTGTGTTCCAGGTAATATAGTAATTTGTTCTGCCCTTGATGTATCGTATTTTGATTTGGTCAATATGCATCAACATTTTTGATTGCCTAGGCAAAATGCTTGGAGACTGGTGAAACAGTGGCTATCAAGAAGGTCCTCCAGGACAAGAGGTACAAGAATCGTGAGTTGCAGACGATGCGTATTCTGGACCATCCCAATGTTATATCATTAAAGCACTGCTTCTTCTCGACAACTGAAAAGGATGAGTTATATCTTAATTTGGTGCTTGAATATGTCCCGGAAACTATTCATCGTGTGATCAGACATTATAATAAGTTGAACCAGAGGATGCCGTTCATTTATGTGAAGTTGTATACGTACCAGGTAATTTACTTAGTATGCATTTCGTCTCCTCGTGGATATATTTTTATATCTTTTGGTGATGCTAAAGTTATTATCTTTTCTTAAAGCGAATCTTTCTGTTATGACTAATGATTTTTCCCCTTGCTTATTACCATCATCATACCACTCATACGTTTATTTTGTAGCATTCTCATATTTTCTGTGCCTTGTGGTTTCTGGATTTGGAGCATGTAGCTCGTTGATTGAATTTGTAATTGCATCTTTTTTGGCAGATCTTTAGAGCTCTGTCTTATATCCATGGCTGTCTACGTGTATGCCACAGAGACATTAAGCCTCAAAACTTGCTGGTATGTTTCATGATCATTTATTGCTTTGCCATCAAATAAGTTTCTTTTTCAGTCTAGTAATGTACTGATTTTTCAACATTCACAGGTGAATCCGCACACCCACCAGGTTAAACTATGTGATTTTGGGAGTGCCAAAGTGTTGGTACGTAGAATTAGTATTCACGTATAGGAGTTAACTTGTTCATGCCTTATGCTAATGTTTAAAGTTTCTTACTTTTGGCAGGTCAAAGGGGAACCAAATATCTCTTATATCTGCTCTAGGTATTACAGAGCACCTGAGCTTATATTCGGAGCCACAGAATATACTACTGCTATTGACATTTGGTCCGCTGGCTGTGTGCTCGCTGAGTTACTTCTTGGACAGGTCCCACCGTGTCTATATTATGTTTTATATATGTGAAGTGTGTGTCTGTGTATGTGCTCAAACAAGTGCACTCATGTGCTCTATCACCTCTGTTTTTAACCTTAAATTGATTCTACTGCATTGGTAGTAGAACTTTGGATGTCCTAAACCCCCGTTTAACCTACCCTTTTGATTTTCAGCCTTTGTTCCCCGGTGAAAGTGGAGTGGATCAACTTGTTGAGATTATCAAGGTTTTTCCCCTCTCTCTCTCTGTATAATATTTTCAACTATGATCTGTGACACGGAATTACTTGCAGGTTTTGGGTACTCCAACTAGGGAGGAGATAAAATGCATGAATCCTAACTACACTGAATTCAAATTTCCTCAAATCAAAGCACATCCGTGGCACAAGGTATGTGTAGTCAAGAGCATGTGTTTATCTCATCCTTCTGAATTGCTTCTATTTATCCAACGATTTCCATAATTTGGACCAGATATTCCACAAACACACTCCTCCAGAAGCTGTTGACCTCGTTTCAAGGCTTCTACAGTACTCTCCCAATCTACGCAGCTCTGCTGTGAGTTCGCACAACCTTTTCGCTATTTTTGATGCTTCACACTCATCTATCTTATTAGGAGTTCTTGTTATCAAGCTGAAATTTAACTCATGAAGTTAATTACTTTACATGGTCAACAGCTGGACATCTTGACCCACCCGTTCTTTGATGAGCTACGCGACCCAAACACCCTTCTGCCAACTGGTCGCATCCTCCCTCCATTGTTCAACTTCAAGCCACATGGTATCCAATACTTCAAACTTGTTTCATCCCATGACATTCTCGATTGCTTTTGAAGCTTTCTTGGGTCTAATCTCGAATGTAAGAACGTGCTTCTCCTTTCTTTTTCAGAGTTGAAGAGTGTCCCCGCTGAAACTGTAGTGAAATTGATCCCAGAACATGTCAGGAAGCAGTGTCCCTTATTCAGGGGATCCTCATGAAAGAAGAACTCCATTTGTGTTGTTGTCTGCAGCTGCTGCTTTCTCTTAGCGTCGTCTCCTTTGCAAAAGCTGTTTCTATTCTAGGGAGGAGCTTCCAAGAAAAGAGAATGCCGAGATTTAACTGTGGATTATGGTTTTATTCTGTGTTTTAACAACAATGCTTTCATTCTCCATCTCATGTAATTTCTGAATTCTGTTACCGTGCGTTCATTCTGTGGTTTGATTCTAACTTACCTGAGATTTATTTTATTTTATACAAAAAAGAAGAGATAACAGTGATATGATAGACGGAACAGCGTAACGTTCTTACAGAGACAACATCGTGGGGAAGGAAATACACAGCTTTTTACAGAGGAGCTAAAGAAGAAAGAACTTCCAGCAATGAAGCAGCAAACTGCATTTGAATATCCTCGGCTATCGTCAAGAAAAGCGGGACATGCACGAAGAGCGATCTTATTCCATTTTGCTCTGCAAATCTCAACGAATGGTAGTATACGTAGTTACAAACAAATCGCCCAGCATCGTCCGAGGTTGTCACCTCATACCCCATCTTGGCCAAGCACTTGGTGATTTCCTCCACTGGGAGAGACGTCTGAGGATCGTTGAGCGTCAAAAGATTTCATTACACGAATGGGGTAAAATATCACGTTGAAGAATAAAAGTTTAAAAGGCGAGAAATAGCATCATCATAGGCCATACCTCACGCTTTCGTGAAATCCCGCCATCAGATGGAACAATGGGAAGTTTCTGCAATAAAGAGAAACATAAACATCAGTGAGTGTCCAAATCATAAGAACTTGTAATAAGTCCACGAGAAAACTCTATTATACTATACCTGAGGCTTCCATCCCATTTCGTCAGGGCAACGAAACGTTGCTTCGTTGACCGCTTGTTGCTCTATCGCAAATCTTGTAGCACCGCTGTTCACCCCAAAATGAACCTGCAAACACATCGAAGCACAGTTTTTTTAAAAGAAAAAACACTAACGAATCATCTTGAGGAGACAAACACATGTGCGAAGGTTCTTATTACAACAATGTGAGAGAAGAAAGATAGCTAAGAGACGGACCCAAATAACTTTTGGAGGATTGGAGGTGTTAATATCACTGCTTATAGAAGATTGCAGCGTCTGGTATAGAGGTACGGTAGCTCCTTGCCCTGCGGTTTCAAGGACAGTGCAACTACCTAGGATTAGGCCTTTAGGTATGCCTCTTTTCTTCATGTAATCTGGGAGATTTTGAACGATGGTCTCCGTTGGATTTTCAGCCACGCCGTGGAATCTTCTGAAACCAGTTACGTAGATTGTTACTGCTGGAGTAGGGCCTTCAGAACCCATCTTAAAGAAAATTGCACAAAGAATTTGAGATGGAATTCTTGAAACCTGCGATAGAGAAAGAGATGGTGGTGATGATAGAAGATGGTAAACCGCAGCCTTTGTTACCCCTTTGAGCAGCTGAGGATATATAAGGGAACTGAAGATGGTGCGAAATATATTACAGCGTTGAACTAGTTTGTCGGGTCATATACGCTATAGCAACTACATGCGAAACAAAAATCCCATCTTGATCTAGGTAATGATGAGGCTAAGACATCAATCAACAAATACGAAGAAGAAGACAACAGAAAACACAACCATGAAAAGCTTCAATTTGGATATGATGAAAAATCAAGTCTTGTCCAATCAAAATTCTTGAATCTTTTCATGGAAGGCAAAGGGACACGAACAATCTAATTTAGTTAGTCATCGGAAACGTTAAACCCACATGAATATAATAAAACCTTATCTGAAAAAAGAAACAAGCAACAACCCAACCCAAGAATCAGATGAGGATCAAGACGAAAGGGATAACCAACAACAAAGACGATAGCTTTCTCGTAAATAATGGAAATCTTACTCGACTGAAACGGCTCACCTAGCTCAAAACGAACCAGCAGCAGCAGCAAAAAGAAGAGATCAGATAACCCAACCACTACTCAATCACTCATACGTTGACGAAAGCTAATCGATGAACCCTTTTATCATTACAATCAATTAAACTCTAGAAAGAAAAAAAGACGGAAAAATAAATAATGTGCGCGCGATGGGTCGTTTTCAAAGAGGAGAAAATCGTCATATACGCTGGCAAGTATTGATAAGAACGTATTTCAGTTTCAAATGTTTCATGATTTCGTGCGTTCGTTCGTTCGTAGTAGCTGTTCAATGCTGGAAACTTAATGCCTATTCCAATCCATTGTATATATCAACCAAGACATCAATCTATCTAATAAAACAATAAATGGATCAAACTACTGACCCCAACCAAAACTATTGGGCCTATAATGGGCCTACTAAAACCCAACAGTAATTCCTTCTGACATCGTCTCACGAAATCTTCGACTCGAAATAACAGCCGTTGAAGCACTAAGAATCAATCGGAGTCACAAAGCACATAAAAAAAAAAGATTACAGCCTCTCATTAACTCGTTGTAAATATCGAAAGTTTTATTTTTTTTCATTTCTCTGTAACGTAAATTTCAATTTTTTTTCAGGTAAGGATGTTTCGAAGCATTTCAACCACTTCCCGCTACAAGCCAAGCCGGGCAGATTATCTCGTCCACGTGTGCATTTGTGATTTGCCGAGCCATTACAGCCTCAAACAAGACATCATTTCCATATCCCAGATTATAAATCTCCCCTTCAGCGTATAGCGTGTGTGTGTGTGTGGCAAAGAAGAGCTAAAAAAGGAGGATAGGGATAATAAGAGTAGCTGCTAGACACTGCGTGTGTGTGTGCGTGTAATAAGAACATAGTATAATGGCGTCAGCATCGCTCATCAAGTCCTCCCCCGTCCTCGACAAGTCCGACTTCGTAAAGGGCGGCGCCACCCTTCTCCGCCAGCCGTCGGCCGTACGGTGCCAACCCAACGCCGTCCCCTCCGCCCTGAGCGTCCGCGCCTCCTCCTACGCCGACGAGCTCGTCAAGACAGCCGTAAGTGTTCTGTATCTTATTTCAGGCAATTAACTCTCATGCACTGCAGCACTCGAGGATTTACTTTCTTTTTTCCAATTCTCTCTCTTTATTCCTTCCTATTTAGAAAACCGTTGCTTCGCCTGGCCGTGGAATCCTGGCCATGGACGAGTCCAACGCCACCTGCGGCAAGAGGCTCGCCTCCATCGGCCTGGAAAACACCGAGGCCAACCGCCAAGCCTACCGTACACTCCTCGTCACCGCCCCTGGGCTGGGTAACTACATCTCCGGCGCCATTCTCTTTGAGGAGACTCTCTATCAGAGCACTACTGAGGGGAAGAAGATGGTCGACGTCCTCACCGAGCAGAACATTGTCCCAGGCATCAAAGTCGACAAGGTGCATAAAACTTCTTATATAATAATGGTTTGGAACATCCTCGCTGCGTAACAGAGTTAGGTTAGATAGAGTTTCTTGCGCTGATTCTTGGAATTAATTGTAGGGTTTGGTTCCTTTGGCTGGCTCGAACGATGAGTCGTGGTGCCAAGGCCTCGACGGACTTGCCTCAAGATCTGCTGCTTACTATCAACAAGGCGCTCGTTTTGCCAAATGGTAATTATCACTAACCTTTCATCTATACTTGTAAGTAGGGGACATAAACTCGATAATTTCAATTGATATATGACTGTTGTTAGGCGTACTGTTGTGAGCATTCCCAATGGACCTTCTGCCTTGGCCGTGAAAGAGGCTGCATGGGGCTTGGCTCGCTATGCCGCCATTTCTCAGGTAAAACAGAGGCTTACGACTCCTTCAATATGGTACTTACTGAACTAGTGACTGAAAGCTACGAACTTTTGATTTTAGGACAATGGTTTGGTTCCAATAGTGGAGCCAGAGATCTTGCTGGACGGCGACCATGGCATAGACAGGACCTTCGAGGTTGCCCAAAAGGTGTGGGCGAGGTGTTCTTTTACTTAGCAGAGAACAACGTACTGTTCGAAGGCATCCTCCTCAAGCCAAGCATGGTCACCCCTGGGGCAGAGTGCAAGGACAGGGCCACGCCCGAGACGGTCGCCGACTACACCCTCAAGCTCCTCCGCCGGAGAATCCCTCCCGCCGTCCCAGGAATCATGGCGAGTTTCCCCTAAAAACCCTAAATCTTGTCTATAAAAAAACGGTTCTTTCTCTGAGTTAAAAAAGACGACTTTTCTGGCGTATGTGGTGCAGTTCTTGTCTGGTGGGCAGTCCGAGGTGGAGGCTACCTTGAACCTCAACGCCATGAACCAGGCGCCGAACCCATGGCACGTGTCGTTCTCCTACGCCAGGGCTCTTCAGAACACTTGCCTAAAGACGTGGGGCGGCCGTCCAGAGAATGTCAAGGCGGCCCAAGATGCTTTGCTGGTCCGTGCCAAGGCTAACTCGGCGGCTCAGCTTGGGAAATACTCCGCCGACGGTGAGTCTGAAGAGGCCAAGAAGGGGCTGTTTGTCGAGGGCTACAAGTACTAGAAGTGCACTCTACTCTGCTCTGCTATTATTAAAGAGAATGTTCTTCAAGTTTAATATGCTTTGTTATAGCAAGTTTGAGATTTACTTTTTTTTGTTGCCCTTCTGTTCGTGTGTGTGTGTACTCAAGTACTCTTCCTTCTTACAACACATGCATATAATTGAGTATGCTAATGGCAACCCTAAGTAAGATTAATCTATAGCTAAACGTTGGTTTGCTTGTTTAATTTAGGACGAGAACTGACTACTGTAATGATAACACAAGCAACGGCTGGTAGGTGAAAGGGTGGTTGAGGGAAACCATCAACTACGTCTCTCTTAAAACGTAACTAATCAGTCTTAGTTAGGAAGTTAGGCATGCAATTTGATGATGATCATAATCAGTTGTGCAATCAATTCCGAGGGACCGAACTGTAATTTCCCAGGTAAAAAGTCAGAATTTGTACTTGACGCGCGCCTGGAGCGCGTGTTCGTAGGGAGGTGGATTTACTAAGCTCACTGACACATTCAACGGTAAAGTGGATATACAAATACATACGGTCTCGTATTAGTAATAATATACCCTCACACACACACCGACGAATCACGTGTCAGCTCTCCAGGCCCTTATTTGGAAATACGAAAAACAGAGCAAGGGCAAAAAGGTCATTTTCCTGATTAATTCTCTCCTTAAGACTCGCTACGTTCTTAACGTTTCATTTGCAGCTGGTCTCCTCCGCCGATAGCGTGTGTGTGTGTGTGTTTGTGCGTGAGATCGGAAATCTAGCTGATGCTGCGAGGAGGAAGGAGCGCGGGGAGGTGATTTTTTTTTTGAGCTTTTTTTTTCTTTCACTGTTCCATCAGTAGTCTGTCCCTGTCATTTTTGCTCTGTAAAGTTTTGTATAGTGTGCGCTTTTCTCCAGCGGAACTCACTTTCCTCATGCTTTAGATGAGTAATATGTTGACTTTATTCGAATGCGTAAAGTGAATGTATATCTACTGAAAACGTTGCTAGGCCAGCTGATTTGTTTCTAATCTTCAAGTTCACTATTCCAAAAAGAACAGAGAGAAGGAGATAAAAGGAAAGGTTCTGTGTACTTTTCGCTACTAAACGCCTGAAAATCTGCAAATTCTCAATTTTCGTCGGTTTTGGAACTTCCAACCCAGGTGTTGTTGCGGTGATTTCATGTTTGATATTGATGTAAAAGTCTATGAAATTAAAGAGGCCGCATCTGGTTTGTTTCGCTTTACGAAGCAACTCGTCGTAGTGGTTATGTATGAGTAGTGAGTATGATGTGCTTTACCAGATTACATCTTTGTGCATGTTGAAGCTTAACGGGGTCCACTATATATGTTTTCACCGAACTTTTCACTGAAAAGAATATAAAATTCATCAAACATAAGGATTACTTGGAATTGAAGCATTGTAGGGGTCCCGGTGCCCCATTAAGCAAAGCTATGTAGTGATTTTCTTTCTTTTTCTGCTCTGCCTCTATCAAGAATGGTAGTCTTAGTTTCTGCCGGAAGGAAAATGCTTCGAATCCGAATTTTAAGAAGAGTTCTCAGTCACAATAAATCCCTTGACAAATATTCCCTTTCAGCCTAATCAATACGGTATTTTTTGGTTAAGTGTTTCTCTAATTGATTTGTTTCTTCTTTTGCACATAATGGACTTCTCAGGCTGGGTTATTACCACATTATTATTGTAAGAGTGATAAGTGCATGTTCTAATAGATTGGGTAGTTCTGCCTTGTTTAGCAAGTATCATGGGGATTTTTTTGTGGATCTATTGTAGATTGGATTTGAATTGAGGCTAAGAGACTGTTCGTTGACAAAATGGGGGCTGTTGGTGCAGAAGAGTTGATGAGCTGGGAGGACATAAGTGTAAGAAATGGATGTGATGAGAAGATTCTGGTATTTGTGAGGTTAAGGCCTCTGAGTGAAAAGGAGATCTTACAGAATGAAGTTGCAGACTGGGAATGCATCAATTCGACTACCATTTTGTACAGGAACAGCCTACAGGAGCGGTCTGGCCTTCCCACCGCTTATTCATTTGGTATGACGGACTTGCATTTTTGTACTTTTCTTTATTGAATATGACCCACATCATATTTAGATATGCCTGGAGCTGATGCCTTGATAACTCGTGATTGCTGAATTGCGATAATTTTGTTTCCCATCATTGAAGACAGAGTATTCAGAGGTGACTGCAAGACAAGGGAAGTTTATGACGAAGGAATTAAGGACATTGCTCTGTCAGTTGTTAACGGTGTTAATTGTAAGTTGAATGCATTCTAGAGCATAATATATTGTCTTTTTCACCTGACAAGGAAATGTTCCAACCTATTCCTACTTTTATCAAATCTCAGCAACAGTTTTTGCGTATGGTCAAACAAGCAGTGGAAAGACTTACACAATGAATGGAATCACTGAGTATACAGTTGCTGATATATATCAATATATACACAAGGTGAGTAAACCTCTAAGTTAGCTTTTGATCATTTAGTGGGGTATCTCCATCTACATTACGATTTCTAGCCAGACAATATATTGGTTACAAACTTAGAAACGATGCATCTGATACATATTCTGAGAAATGAGGGATTCTTTCTCACACGCACAGCATGAAGAAAGAGCATTTGCCTTAAAGTTTTCTGCAATGGAGATATACAATGAAGTTGTTCGTGATCGATCTACTTGGCTCGGAGAATACTCCTCTGCGGCTTCTTGATGATCCCGAAGTGAGTGTTTTCTTGTTTAATCAAAGTTGAGTTTAAAGTTAAAGTTCTTGATGATCTATCATCTATTAAACCAACCTGTTCCTCGTATTTTTATTCCTTTTCTTCCACTGCAGAAAGGGACAATTATTGAGAAGCTCACAGAAGAAATGTTGAGGGATTGGAATCATTTGAAGGAGTTATTGTCTATCTGTGAAGGTTGAAATTTTGCAGTGATCATTTGGATGATATTGAGCTGCTCCATTTGGAATTCATGATCCTTACAAATCTTATTTTATATGTAGCGCAAAGAAAAATTGGGGAAACTGCATTGAATGAAACAAGCTCGAGATCACATCAAATTCTAAGATTGGTTAACTCCAATCTCTACCCTGTTTTATTTTGCCTATTTAAAGTGAAGAACATTAGATCTAATAGTTTTGATTTGTATCTGCCAATCTGATTTCTCTAGACTATTGAAAGTTCAGCACGCGAATTTTTAGGGAAGGGAAACTCAACTACTCTTTCTGCTAGTGTGGTACGGAATGAATGAATTTGTTGATGAAGATTATGCTATATATAAATACTTTTAACCCCATTGATTGGATGTAAAAGAACTCCCATTTGCATGCAGAACTTTGTTGATCTGGCAGGCAGTGAGCGGGCATCTCAAGCATTGTCTGTTGGGCAAAGATTGAAAGAAGGTTGCCACATTAATCGCAGCTTACTAACTCTAGGGACCGTCATTCGCAAACTGAGGTTGGACTGATTATTTTATCCCCTATATGGTAGTTATCCCGAGTTTTTCGAAGTTGAGCTCTGATCATTTCACCTGTATGCAGCAAGGGGAAACATGGACATGTAAACTATAGAGACTCTAAGTTAACACGAATATTGCAGCCTGCCTTAGGTGGGAATGCGAGAACTGCTATCATTTGCACCTTGAGCCCTGCTAGAAGCCATATTGAGCAATCTAGAAATACCCTTTTATTTGCCACATGTGCAAAAGAAGTATCAACAAATGCACAAGTTAATGTAGTTATGTCCGACAAAGCATTGGTGAAGCATCTACAAAAAGAGGTTGCCAGGTTGGAGAGTGAGCTAAGAACTCCTGGATCAGTTTGTGACCATGCTGCATTGTTACGAAAGAAAGATCTGCAGATTGAAAAGGTTGTGTTTATTCTATTTTAGATTATTAGCACTATTGTGATGGCCTTCGTCGTTGTCTTTCCATTGACTCACTACTAGTTACAAGTTTATGCACTTGCCTGCTATTTCCTATCAAAATGTGCAATTATGTGCACAAATTTTAACATTTCTCATCATTGTCAATCTCTATACTTTGATCAAATGTAAATAAAAAGGTATCTTGCAATAGGCCACATACAAGCTGCTGAATCATGTGATTCTTATATATTGGAGATAGTTACTGGTGTTGCCTTTTATTTATTGTTTTTTTTCTAATACAGTTGGAGAAAGATATTTTGGAGCTCAGGAAGCAAAGAGATCTTGCCCATTCTCGGATTGAAGATTTACTAATAGCTGCTGAAAATCACAAGAAATCGCCGAATTTTGACAGTGGCCAATCTCTTAATGGGAACTGTAAGTGCAATGGAATGTCACAACAAGTACATTCAGAGAACAGCATGGACCATTGTTCCTCCGATGGTATATCTGGTGCAAGTCAAGGAATTAACAGAACACCGATCATAACTACGGAAGACCTCAAAAAACTTCACTGCAGTGAGAAGGATGCATCTGCTGACCAAGAGAAGGGCTATGATTCTGGTGAAGGAAGCATCAGTTTACCTGATTCTGTTAATGGCATCGTAATGGAACATGAAATTTCGCCTTCTTTACCAAGACAAGTCAACGCCAACAGTAATGGCTACTCATATAGAGCATTGGAGGAGAGAATTCAAGATGTTCATAAGACCATTGATTCTCTGACCAGATCTAACCCTGATTCATTATCTCCAGCATCCCCATCAACTAGTACAGCGTGTTCTGGGATTACAAAAATTTCGAGAGGTGAGAGTCGTAGAACTAATTTAATCGCTGATTTGCCAGATTTTGAGATGGCAGAACAAAATGAAAGCACTCCGCCGGAGGTTCTGGATAACAACTTAACAGGGAGACCTGAAGACGTTTTTGCCAGGAAGCAATGGAAACTTCCTCCTCTTATATACGGTGCAGATGGTCTAAGATTGTCCAGAAATGATTCTTTATCTTCTGACTGCAGCAGCTTTGTTAATGACTTGAAAAATCAAGATACCAACGAGGATGAAGATGATGATATCCCCACTCTCGGGTCCTTTGTGGCAGGACTCAGGGAGATGGCAAAAGCCCAAAAGGAGCATCAGGTGAGACTGATGCTGATCCTCTCTCTACGTTATTTTTCATGACATTTGTACCTATTTGCACGTGTATAGCTTTCAAACTCGTGTTTTTTCTTTTCCTCAGGTTCAAGACGAAGATATTAGAAAAAGCGAAACAGAGGATCTCGCTTTGGACAACATGCATGATTGGCCCCTCAAGTTTGCGAAGCTGCAGAAATTAATAGTTGAACTGTGGCATGATTGCAACGTTTCGCTTGTCCACAGGACATACTTCATCCTACTTATCAAAGGTGACGTGAAAGACTCCATTTATGTGGAGGTTGAACATAGGAGATTAATGTTCCTCAAGCAGACCTTTTCAAGGGCTGATTCAGCCGTGCACAATGGGCGCCTCCTTACACTATCTTCAAGGTAAATCTTTACTTTAACCCACCACCTCTTTCCCGCACGTTGGTCATATGAGTATTACTATTCCATATTTCAGTGGATAGGATAAATGGTGAAATATATGTCTGTAAGAAGCTTAAGATGCAAATTTGTTGTATACATACATCTCACTCAACTATGTCCTTCTTGTAAAAAATAAACAGCAGGAAAGCTCTTCGGCGCGAGCGAGCGATGCTGAGCAGGCTTATGTACAAAAGATGCTCAGAAAACGAAAGAAACAGAATCTACGACGAGTGGGGAATCAGTTTAACCTCAAAACGTAGAAGGTCGAGGCTCGTCAACCTTCTATGGGGAGATACGGAGAACATGGATCATGTCATGAAAAGCGCAGCAGTCGTTGCGAAGCTTATTGGCTTGTCAGAGAATGGACACGCCCTTCAAGAGATGTTTGGGCTTAGCTTTGCGCCGCCTACTCGCGTTAGTCGTAGGATATCTTTCGGCTGGAAAAAATAGAATAGCCTTTTTCGTGTGTGGCTTCTCGGTTATTGGTATATATCAACGTCATGTGATCGACGATCTATCTATTTGTTTGCTGGAATTTTCTTTTGTATGCTGTGATGTGCGATGAATGAATATGTCATTAGGCTCAGTAGTCCCTTCTTACATGCATATTGGTGTGTATTAATTAGTTTGTGTCAATTCTATTAACGAAAGTTTTATCATTACGCTACGCTTACGCAGTGCTTGTCTAGCTAGTGTGTGCGCGTCACTGTTAAACGTTGAACCAATAAACCCGCTCGGACAGCAAAGGCCCAATCTAATGGGCCGAATCATCAAACGTGCGGCCCAACGTCATTGTAGCGAGGCCCAGTTCTAAACGACGCCGTACAGCCGATGCAAATCATCTGTAATGTAGTAACAGCAGCAGAGAACGGAGATCACTGGTTTGGTAGTGGTCATCGTTGAGAGGAAAAAAGAGGGGAAACCGAAATGAGCATTGCTACGGCGTCGTATCTAGCTCGGCGAGCTGCACAGAAGGAGAGGGTTCGGATCCTTTACAGGCGAGCTCTCAAGGACACCCTCAATTGGGCCGTACATCGCCATCTGTTCTACCCCGATGTAATTAGTCAAACAGATTGTTGCCCTTCCCATTGCCTGGGTTTATTTTTGATCTGACTGGTAATTTCGTTTGTTCTACCAGGCTGATGCGCTGAGAGATAAGTTCGAGGCAAACCGACATGTGGTTGGTTATTTTTCTTCTCCTTCTTGTCGATGCCTAACCTCGTTATGAGTTCTATGGATGATCTTCAGTTTCAGAGTTTTCTTTAGGATAGACTTTTTAGACCCGATGGCTAGCTAGTTTACGCTATCTTCTCCCGAAATATTTTATTTTTCGTCTCTGGTTTTGTGGATTTTATTTGGTTGTTTATCATTTGTGTCATTTCCAGGAAGATATTGACCTTATTGATCGGATGATCACAGCTGGTGAAGCAGAACATAACAAGTGGCGTCACCCTGATCCTTACATAGGCGAGTGCTTTGAACAGCAGATTGAATCCTTTAAATAAAGGAACGGAATTGTAGATGTAAAATCATTGCATGACTGAGGATATGTTATATCGATGCTTACGTTCAATTCACAATCTACGGAAACTGACATTATTTTTTTATGTATGAACAGTTCCATGGGCTCCTGGTGGCACCAAATTTTGCAGAAACCCAACACCACCTTCTCAGGTAATTGATGTAATTTTACCATTTAATAACGCTGCTTCGGTAATAGGTATGCAGTTTTCTCCGACCCAATTCTCCTATTTTGAAGAAAGTGTCTCATATATGTGCAGCAGCTCCCCTTCTCAATTTCTTTCAGATTCTTTTAAGATTGTTCACTTGTTTCTGGATACATTGGATCCTAGAAGAACCTATTATCATATCAAGAATCTCATCCCATGGGCTTATTTTGTGTGTTTTGCTGCAGATCGAGATAATATACAACTACGGGCGTGAAGAGAATGAGTGAAAGTACAACCTTTGCCCCTTTCAAAAAATAATGTTTGTCGAGTAAGAGTTCCCATGCATTCCCTTTTATCATTAAAATTGCTTCTCCCAGTCCAGAGACGTTTTTGTAAAGTTGAAATATCAGTCATGTTGCTGAAGACGTGATTCAGAAGGTTGTGATTTGGCTTTTGCGTCTATGTGTAACTAATAATGCTGTAAAAATCTCCAGCAAGCATTTCGGACGACTAAATCGACTCAATCTTTTGTTTGTTGGGAAGGCTCGTGCTCATAATTATGAAAGTTTCATTGCCATAGAAGACATTCATTACACATACATCGTCAATCTAATACATAAGTGTGAAAGAGTGAGCATATATGTAACTCCCATTTAGAGAAACAAAGAGAGGCGAAGAACAAGCTTACGGGCACGACGAAAATTCGCCTCTCTAGTCAGCTCTAGACTGTCCAGCTCGAGAAGACAAGATGATTCCCACAATTAGACCATACAATGCCAAAGCTTCAGCAAAAATGAGGATAAGTATCATGCCCACAAATAGCTTAGGCTGTTGCGCGTTGGCCCTGAATGAAATGTAAGAAATTCATATGCTACGTATCCCTTACTACACACACGCACAGCCAAGGCAGAAGAAGACAAGTCGTTTTCAATCGTATTCATACCTTACGCCAGCATCTCCCACAATCCCGATAGCCATCCCAGCGGCGAGCCCTGCGAGGCCACAGGCCAGCCCAGAGGAGAGATGAGCATAGCCGTCGAAGAGATAGTAAGACTTGGCCTTTGGATTAATGCCTGTGCTGATAATCACAGCAATGATCAAACCATATATGCCCAAAACACCAGCCATGACGACTGGGACAATGGATTTCATTACAAGCTCTGGGCGCATAACACCCATTGAGGCCACGCCTACGCCGCTCTTTGCCGTTCCATAGGCAGCTCCCATACCTAGGAAAGCAGACAAAAAATCCAATTGTGACAATTTCCAACCCATAGACTCAACCAAACTTAATTACAAGAACAACAGAAGCAAACGCTGATTATTTATCATGTTCGAGCTTCAAGTACACGAGGTACACCAATAAGCAGCCAATCAAAAGGCAGTTAAGATTCATTACAAAGACCTGATATACTAGTAATGAAGTAAAGACAGCATACGTGAGGGAAAAAGGAGAAACCTACATGAGAAGACGAGTGCTGCTGCTGCGCCAAGGAAGCCGAAGAATGGGGCAGTTTCGTCGCCGCTGAATGTTGAAGACATTTTCCGAATCGTCGAAATTGATCGCAGTAACCCAAACTTCGATTCCTACAGCGATTGGATTTCAGATCTCGTCTCTTTCTACGTGCGCAGATAGATTTGATTTGTGTGGATTGGCGGAGAAGAAACAACTCCCGACAATGATTGAGCTGCTGAAGGAAGTGGGATCATCGCACAAACACGTGGCTTCTTAGATCCATATGTACTCGGAAATTTAATTGGGCCTTTTATTGAACTTATTAGTGGGCCCACGTATACTTAGAATATGGGCTGGTTGTTTCTTAAATGGGTCAGCTCTTTAACACGAAACTTGCAAACCCTCACATTTCGAACGAGTTCCAATATTGCCACAAAAGTCTTGCAAAACACAAATTGACAACAAATTGAGTGTAATACGAAGAAAGAGAGAAAACAGTTTTCATACATGACAAAAAGGATGCACACAGACACAGGCTACACACATACAGCAAGTAATCGCAAGTTTACGACTTTATTTTTTCGTCACACAAAACATATTCACGCTGCAAAAACTTACAGACAAAGAAACATTTATTTTACGGTTTCTACTTCAACCATTCATGCAAGTCCAACCCCATAGCAGAGAGACATGACCTCCTTCTCCTCGCATGCATATATGAGTGTTATATAGGCTCATGCATGAGGAATATTTGGAGGCAACGGTGGGAAAATCCAAACTTGTGCTTGTGTGGAATCTTCGGAATTTGTGGGAAAGGTTTCTTGAAGTATACTGATGGCTTTGGCTTCATCAATGGAGCCTCGGGCTTGTGGAGTTTTGGCAAAGGTGGTGGAAGAATTGGCTTTGTTAAGACCTTATGCTTGGGCTTAGTCGGTAGAGGTTTAACTACAACTGGCACTTTATGCTCGGGCTTCGGTTTGTGCTTGTGAATCGGTGCTTTATTGGGCTCATCAAGCTTAGGTTTTGGCTTGTAGATGGGCGGAAACGGTTTCGCTAAAGGTATCTTAGGCTTGGGCAATATGATGGGGAATTTCTTCTTCAAAGGAAGTGTTTTGTGATGAGGGAATTTGTAATGAGGCCACAAGAACTTCTTGGAAGTGCACAATGAGTTGTTATTCGAACACTCGATATCCTCTTTATTACCTTCTTCTGCATTAACGCAACTCGTAATCGCAGACAACAACAAAACTGAAAGAATACAGCAAAAGATCAAGAAATTAGATGGAGTTAGCCTCCCTATGATCATATCTGTAGCAGTTGGATTCTTTTTCTTTGTGTTCTTGGATGGTTGTATGCTAATATCTATCACTAGGGTATATATATATATATATATAGATTTACACATATATGGTGTGTGTGTGTGTTTATTTCTGCTGTGTATATGACCGACGTGAAGATATGATTAATTGCTGTCACATGCAGTTGCATATTAGTTGATTTTATAGTTAGCTTGACATAGCTAAAACTGACCCAATCATTCAAACGGTGATCAAGTTATTACATGTATGTATTAGTACCTACTAATCATACATACATGCACAAACATATATGTGTGGACGGCAGCCTTGAATTCAATTAAATATGGTGGTCATAATATATGGTTGTCTGATGATGAGACAAAACATATTTAATGGCGATTGTAATTGCGAAGGTTTGAATGATCTTAATATCTTGTTAATCACATAGTAGTTGTAACAATATGAGCAGCTTTTCATTGATTGCCGCTCATCTTTAGTCAAAAGGTGGTACTAATGCACCGTTGTTTTCTTTTTTACCCTTTTTATAGTCAAGTCTAGGGTTGCACACGAATCGAGTCGAACACCGCAATATTCTATTCGTATTCGGATAACAGTCGAATACGAATACGAATACTCAAATATTTAGTCGAATCATAAAATCGATTCTTATTCGAATTCGAATATTTTCTCGAATATTCGAATCGAATATCGAATATTTGTATTCAAAGTCATCTTTGATTTTTTATTTATAAAATATAAACAATATCATATTTAAAATATATTGAATTATAATAAATTATATTTAAACATATATTGAATTATAATAAATTCTATTTAAACATATATTGAATTATAGCATATTATTTGCAAATATTTTAGTGAGTTATCATATTATATGTGAATATATATTAATTATACTATATTTTATGTTATATTATTCGAATCGAATAATTCGGCTAATTTTCGAATCGAATATTGTGATTTCATATTCGTATTCGTATATTTCTCGAATCAGAAAAAATTTCTTATTCGTATTCGTATTCTAAATATTCGAATTCGAATATTAAAATTTCGAATCGAATCGCGAATCAAACCAAAAAAAGCTCGATTCGTTTGCAACCCTAGTCAAGTCTAACAAAATTGGAGTTGATTTGTAATTAAAAAGTTGACAAGGGCTGCTTTGTAAAGAAATATTAACTGGGATATAATGCAGGTGTAAGGCGCGTGGAATGATTAGGCGTTAGATCCACGTCACGCATATTAGAAATGCGTTGTCGTGGGCAAAGCACGAGCCATCGAAGAAGAAGAAAAAAAATCTAAAAATCCTACGAGAAAAAATCTTTGATGTTCACCCAGTTTCTGATTCTGACTTTCGATTAATCTGAGAGTGGATATTATATTCAGGTTTCGAACTGTTGGATTTGGACTCGATTTTTAATTCAATTGAGAACACATCCACCGCCTGATTTCCATACGTCCAGGCAAGGACTTTTTTTATTTTCTGCAATTTTTATTAAGTTTGACGAGTTCGATATTACCCTTTCGTTTGCATGGAATGGATCTTTATTGTGCATGTAGTGGAATTTTAGCTAGAGATGATCGATTTTTTTTTCCCTTTTTCTGATTGATGATCTGGATAATTGAGAAGTTAATTCTAGTCCGAAGACTTGTTGTTACTGTTAGTTGGAAGGTGGAGTTAGATACATCAAAGGACCTTCAGAATTTAGCTGATTGTTTTAGTGAGCTATAGTTGTTGCGCTTATTGTAAATTACGAAGAGATCGAATCTCCAATGCTTCATATTTCGAGCTAACTGTGTTCATGTTCTTGTTTCGTTAATTGAAAGCAGCGAGGAAATGTTTCCCGCTTGTTTAAAAGTTTAGTAAGTTCCTTTGCTTGAAGAAGATAGGTAAGCTTTTTTATGCACTGTAACAGAATGGAAACAGAAGTGAAGGACTCTTCAACAGCCAGAAAAGTTCAAAAAGCTGGCCGTGAGAGGATGAGAAGAGATCGTTTGAACGAGCAATTCGCAGAGTTAGGGAGTACTCTTGGTAAACTCAGTTTCTATCCATATATAGATTGACAACTATTTTTCTGAAGTCCATAACCGTTATTTGCCTTTCGGAGATTTTGAACTAGCCACGGTGAAAACTGAGGAAATTTCACATCCCCGTTCTTGGCAGATCCTGATCGACCAAAGAACGACAAAGCTTCTATTTTGATCGATACAATTCACGTGCTTAAGGATTTGACGTCTCAAGTTGATCGACTTAAAGCTGACCATGCAGCCCTTACTGAAGAATCCCGTGAGGTGTTTCATATGTTTCACCAGTAAAGATCATGCTTTCATTAAGTTTAGACCATATCTCACCTCTTCCCCTTTTCATTCATCGCAGTTCACCCAAGAGAAGAATGATCTCAGGGAAGAAAAGGCATCACTCAAGTCTGATATCGAGGGCCTTAATTCTCAGTACCAACAGAGACTGAGATCCATGTACTCGTGGGGCGGGATCGATCCCTCTGTTTCCATGCATCCATCTTCGTATCCCTTTCCAATGCCCATTCCTATGCATCCATCGATACAGCCATACCCTTTTTACGGGACCCAAAATCAAGCTGTTGCAGCCAATCCATGCTCGAGTTACGCTCCCTACATGGCGACACATAACACCGTTTTTGACCCACAATCAACTCATCGTGCCCCTCAAACCATGCCACAAGGTTCTAAATCTCATGTTTCGAACAAACAGAAGGACACAAGAAACAAATCTTCGGAAAGCGAATGCAGAGCAGACAAAAGGGACGATGCAAATGCCATAACAACGGAATTGGAGCTAAAGACGCCAGGATGTGCATCTGAGCAGGTGATTTTTGAAGCAATTTATTGGTTTTTAGAGCATAGTGAAGCTCATTCGTGATAATGTTGGTTTGTAGGGTTCGTCATCGAAGCAAAAGAAAGCCAAGAAAGACGTTCGAAAGGAGAAGAGCCTCACGAATGGGAGTTCTTCGAGTGGTTGTTCCTCAACGCACAGTTTGCAGGCTGCCGCCTCGTCCAACCGTATTGACTGAGAAAATAAAGGCTGAAGTAGGCCACTTAGTACTCTGTATTTTGTTGATTGATATTTTCCTCTTTGTTAACTGATACGTCCTTTTACTGTAGATGTTGTTGATACACTTGTGTTTATGGTAATTAACTGAGTTGAAAGAACAAAACAAACAATATACGATGTCATCAATTTAATCGAAAGAATTGAAAAATAAAATGAAAGATAAGAGCTTTTTGGGAAATCTTTCCGGTGAAATCATTAATAAGCTTCGACTTCCCTTGGGACAAAAAGGGCCAAGAAATAAAGGAAGTAGGGCTGTAAATGAGTCGAACTCAGTTCATTTTATGGGTTCGAGCCCGAGCTTTTGAGCTCCTCGAGCTTTTCAATTAAAAAAATAAAAAATTAATAAAACTAAACAAAATAATAAAATTAAAAAATTTAAAAAAAAAAAAAACTCGCGAGCCTGGTCATGAGCTTTCGAACTCTTATGTCTGGTAAGTCGGGGAAAACACGCGGATTTAAATATTTTCCGGCAACCAAGAGAACGACGGACAACAATTCCCGGCAAAAACAAGAAACTAAAGATGAAGAAGATTAAGTTAAGAATACACCCCTGTGCTTAGAACGCATCAGAGAAGCTTAAATGAACCAAATCAGTACGACGAAATTACAATAAACATCAGCATTAAACTGGCAAATTTCTTGCAATAAATAATCCTTGAATCGGCGAAAGAATCACAGACCTGAATAACCTTTTCCATTGATATAATCAACCACTCGGGTGGCTGCTTGATCAAGCGCAGCGGTAACTGCTGCTAAGTTTTGTAAGAACTCTTCGGCGGTTGGTTTCTCGCCATCAACTATGTCAGTGACAGCTTTCAAAAGTATGATGGGAACTCTCAGCATATCGGCCACATAAACGACAGCTGCACCCTAAAATACGACTTAAAGATGACGAAACGACGACGACACTATTTGTATGTATTACCTTTTTAGGTTATATGAGAGGGCGATTACCTCCATGTCTTTGACAGTGGCATCGTTTGCAATAATTAGTACTTCGTCTTGTGGAGTCATGTCTAAAGAATCACCCGTCGATAATTTGCCAACCTTGAGATTCAGATCCTCGGCAAGTTTAGGAGTGGAGAATGCTTCACGCGCGCTAACTCCATACAGATCGAATATCTGTTATTCAATGCAAAGGGATTCATGATAAACGAAACAGTGATCGACAAATAGGCAAACTTTATAAGCTATTCACTAGCATAAGCCCATTACGATATGTTGAAAAATAGAAACGAATCCTTAGCAAAACAATTGATGACTTACCGGGATGGGATTTCTTCTGTGGTGGAAAGCGACATCTGACACAAGATATACGTCACCAATGGAAGCACCTTTCGCCTATAACATGTTTAAGATATCAGCACAAATAGCCTTTCGAAGTGCTGTTGCATAATATGGCCATGGCCGTGTAATTTATAGCCATATCACAGCGACTGAGGTGCCGAGAAAACGATAGTGCTAGAGCGTTCGCCATCAAAGATAAGCCTCGAGAGGATAGGAATGTGCCACAATCATCACAAGATAAGTACCTTGAATCCTCCAGCAGTTCCAGCATTAATTATAAGGTCGGGTTGTAATGCTTGAATCGATGCGTACGTTAGAAGAGATGCAGAAACTGTGCCAACACTGTCAACACCTGACAAGATGCAATGAAACATATAGAAAAATCGCCGTGGCATAGCCTGGACAAACAGGGAAGATTTACAAGCAACGTGATGAAAGAGAAAATCGAAGTACGAACCCAGTTTTTCATCTTTCCCAGGACAAACAACATTGATGTTCAAGTCTCTGTATTTGCCAGAGTACCTAACCCATGGAACCCCTTTCGGAAATCTGCATCATCATCATCATCATCAGTTCAGTTATGCAGCTCAACATCAATGATCAAGTCTAATTTAGTTAACATCAACAATGTCCTGTAAAGCTACGCCTTTTGACATACTAGACGAGGTAATAACAGACTTTGGTCAATCACTTGTTTGTTATTGAAAATGGAAGAGGTCGGCAAGAAACAAAATAATCTTACACAGAATGCTCTTCCTCGACGAGCTGAAATTTATCCACTAGAGGAGATGCTTCATTTTGCATAGCTTTACAAGCAAAAAAGAATAAATCACCAACAGAAAAGAAAGACATATCAGAAAGCGGTAAGGGGAAAGAAAAAAAAGAAAGATGAGAGATTTACCAATAACGAAAAGAATGCTGGAGATGCGCTTCTCCGGCGTCGACTCTTCGTGGGCTCCACCCGCAACGTCGCTATCTTGGTGCGGTGGCGCCATTTGTGGTGCACCTGTAAAGGATGGACTACGCCGATTTCTGATTTTTGACTTATTCCAAGGAGTCTATGGCTAGTTTATTATTTATTATTATTTGCACTGCTTTATTATCTATTATTAGCCTTTATTTATTATTTACATAATTACATCACCTATGTTGAATCCCCTCACTGCAGTGCGGCTGTTTGAGTAAGATATGTTTTGAGTAATTCATTCATTATTAAGACGTCACAAAATCCATCTTGAATAAAACAGAGCATGCATATCATTCTCATCTCATAGTAAGGTTCTAAGTCTCAAACACAAAACAAAGACATCTTGAATGCAGGTAAAGAAGCTCTCCTCACCAGCACTGCAAAGTCAGATACGTACACTATGATATGAATAACCATGCCGAGACAAACTAGTAAAAAAAACAGCAAAGGGTGTACGCCATATCCTCCATTACGGTAAGCCAAGCAAGCACTGCGTGGGAAAATGGTCGACTTCTTTGAGAAAAGATCTGCAAAAGAGTCCAATTATGAGAAAATAGGGGAAGGGCGTCGTCAAAGTGCTATACCCTCTGAGGAGCGCTAATATCTTCGAAAGGAAATACTGAGGAAAAAAATTCGAAGAAAGAAGTGTACCTATATAGGTTGTTGATGATCAGCACGAGGATGCCATAACAGCAGAATACAATGGATCCATTCTATGGCGTTTTAGTCAGACCCATCATCATTGTCCATATGGCAACTGCTGAAAATAAGTGGATGCCTTTTGTACTAAGGGAATTAAAGCAAACAGTGCAATTTGCAGCTGCTCTGAGCTGTTGATTCTTACACTAAACTGCCCAGATCCCCTGTTATTACAATTTAACCGAGCAATCAAATTCGAATTTCGCCCTGTAGGAACCTGAATCTGAGAATTGCAACCAATAGCAAGATCTCCATGCCAATCCATAACTGAAAGCCCTAAAGTTGCTAAAAATCGTCCAAGAGGATGGTCTTTATCTCTCAGCGTTGCTTCTAAGCTCCCACCAATTGCAACGTCGCCACGGCCATAAATAGCTCCCCCAGACAAAACTACCTGACCACGTTTGCCGATAGCCAGCTTGTCATCCAATTTTATTCCACCAGTCAAAACATCTCCCAAGACAGTAGCTGAGAAACCCGCAGTTGCTTTGTTTGTTCTGCGATTGCTGAATCTAGTTTCACCCCTTAGTGTATAAGCCAAGTCTTTTCCAACCGACTGCATATCGAAACCAAATGAGGTTGCTTTTCCTTTCCCATGTTTCAGCGAGCTTGCGATTTCCATTTGAAGGCTGGAATCCTTTTTGTCTTTAGAAACGTGGCCAGAGAAAGATACTGGAACCTTGTCCTTGACAACGAATAATCTCTCCACATTTATACCATCGTATCCAATGTCGTGGTCCCACCCGTTGGGCTCCATGACAGCCCTTACAAGCCATGGATTGTTGGAATCAAGGGAACGATATCGATAAGTTGGACTATCTGAATCAAAAGAAGCAGGAAGGGCCAAGTCTGGCATAGGAACAGGTACGGAGGCGGTGCTGCTAGTCCCTTCTTCAGTATTTTCAGAGTACTCAACAGGCATATTGTTAGCTGCTTCTTGAAGCTTTCTCATCATCTTACGCTGCTTTCTCTCTTCTTTCAGCTGTTTCTTCATGAAGAGCTTTTCCCTATACTCTAGCTCATCATAGTATGCTTTCCTATCAGTCCTACTGAGCTTCTCCAGCTGAGCTTTCGTCAACGCCCTGAAGGGTGGCAATCCATCATATTCTGATTCTTCTTCTGAGTCCGAGCACTCGTCCACATCATCATTAATATCATCATCATCATCAAACTGATCTGATGGAAGTTTAACTTCGTTTCTAGATTGTAGAAGAGATGAAAGAAGAAAGGGTAAAGGTGGCGACCTTGTTTGAGCAGCAAACGGTGTGCCTGGGACAGTATCTTGCAACTTCAGCAGCAAGTTCGCTTCTGCCAAAATTTTCGAAGCGAATGATAAAAGCAACAAATGTGACTTCCAAATCTGACCATTTGGCAAAACTCTTTGTCCAGCTCTGTTGGTCCTACATGCCGAATGATTCTCCACCAAAGAAATTGGGTTCATCAACCTCATATCGCCAGCTGCTTGGCGTATAGCTTGCTGGACAACATGGGACCTCTGAGTCACAAACATATCATAACCAGTTGCAGTGCCGTCGGGACCTTCAGGTGGGGCAGAAGCAGCGTGAGTCAAAACAACAATGGCATTGAACCAAATAGAGGGTCCGAAAATCTCAGTAATCGTACGCAACAATGGCATGTCACTTGAATCTCTGCTCTGCATATCCAATCTGTCAAGATACAGAACAATATCCGGAGGTGCTTTGTTAATAAACCTCTTGACAGATCGAAGGATTTTCTCATTCTGTGGTTGATCCAACCAAGAGGTTACGAGTCCAGGAGTGTCGATCACTCTCACATTGATTCCTTCCACAGTTCCAACAATCTCCTGGACCTTCTTGGTGCCTGACCGAAAGGCGTCAGTATTAAACATGACTTCATCGAATATGGAGTTTATAGTAGCACTTTTACCAACGCCTGACTTTCCAAGAACCATAATCGTGCATGTGAAATCCAAGGGCTCCTGAACAGCCGTCTCAAGCTGTTCAGCCATTGCACTAGCTCGATCAAAGCTAAAAGCAGCGACACGACCACCACTTCTACCGCGCAGCTGTTCGGCAAGCCCTAATCTGTACAAGACCTGAGCCACCACGACATTATGTGGAGTCTGACCAAGTCTGTGCGCAAGGCGCAAAAATTTTACACGAATCATTTGGAGCTTTTCTCGAGTTTCATCATATTCCTCAGAATCCCCATGTGTAGATTCTTCAATGATCTGATTCTGTGTTTGGGGTGTAGATCCATTTCCCCGAGGCTGCTGCACCACTCGTGATGCGGGCTCCAAAAGAGGGGCAGCACGTCCAAGGCCAGCAGGGCGAGCTGGGCTGGCTGTGGTCAAATTACTTGATGCTGTCGAACTTGGTGTGGACTCATTCGCTTGCAGGGAAGGCTCGGGAAGCTTAGCACCAGAAGGATTAGGAGTAATGACGTTGGAAGAGGATGAAACATCTACAGAAGTTCCATGATCGCTATTGGTGCTTGGCACATCCTGAGAAACTCGAATGGTGGGACCACCATTGCGTGGAGTCGCGGAACTAGGAGTAGAACTCCCAGAAGATGGAATCATACTAGGCTGAACTTCGTTGTCTCTATTTCCTGATGAATATTGTCTCTTCTCCTCAACTTCATGTTGTTTCCCTTCAGCGACAGATGGAGAGGTTTCTGCTGAAAAATCAGAAGGGCTGGAATTCTCAGCTTCAACAAACTCCAGCTTTGACCCCCGCTCCGCAATCATAGGATCCAAGCCCGGACTTTCTTTAGCATGATTACTTATGAAACTATCTCCAGCTGCAACAGCATTTTCACCTCGCCTGTCGATATTGTAAGAGTCCACCTCTTCAACTTCTGTGCTATCTGAACGAACAGAAACAGTGGAGTCTTTAGCTTGGGTTTCAGCCGGACCTTCACTGCTTTCCAAGGCCAGTGTGCTTTTGAGCTTTTCTTTCTGGTCTGCAGAGCCCAGCACAACTGATGCGCTCCCAATATCTTCCTCATAATTCTTTTCTGAAGTATTTCCATAAGGAACCGCTGCAGAAGAATCATGGAGTCCACCTGCGATTATCTGATTGGCATCTTCAACATCAACCGTTCTCTTACTAATACTTTCCTCTGGCACATCAGCATCTGCGGCGATCGTTTCTGCATCATTGATAGGGCTATCCATACTCTCCTGATGTACGAATCCATTCTCAGGCTTCTCTGAGTAAGTATCTCCATCTTCAGTATAGTTCACTTTCCCACACCCACTGGAATCACTAACACTTTCATCAACGACACTTCCCTCCATCGATATGTTATCTTTATCCTTTGCAAGTTCATCCGTGGCAATCTGCCCATCGTCAGAACGTGTTTCCATTGTAAATAACTCCTCCGCCTTGGATGAAAACTCATCAGAATGCTGTTCACTATCTGAAGCAACTTTTCCAAACTTATTAACTTCCTTCGATACATTAGATCCCCCCTTCTTTCCTTCCAAGTTGCCAATTAACCCAACATTTGTAATTTCAGAACTCGTACTTTTCTCCGAACCAACGGCGGGTCTCTCAGCTTCGGTTGCCTCTTCAACAGTTTCAAGCCCATCCATATCCGATACTTCACTATCGATGGGCGGTCTCTCTTCGAGCTTAGCTTCCTCGGCATCCTTCACACCATTTTCCATCACAGAATACATATATTCACAAGCTCTATTCACTGAGACACGAAAGTATAACAGTGAGAGAATTATAATCTAACTTATTCCATATCTAACATATAAAATCACCCGACAAGCAATCGCATCTAAAAGCTCCTGTCGAGAATAGCAATATATCTCAATACCAAATCTAAGCGAAGGTTTTGTACAAATACATAGAAAAAATAATGGCAAGCTACGAATACTCACATGGGCTTCAATGGAGGCGGCGGCAAAAGGAGGCGCTGCTTTCTGCGGCGAAAGGTCAGTCAAAATAGCTGGAAAGTGTGGGTCGCAGCTCAACTCATCATACGCAGTCGCAGTAGTAGGTGAATGTGACTCTCAAGGATAAGAGTTGATCGACGGCTAATAGCTTGGATCTAACGGTTCAAAATAGCACCCTCGTTTTCAATGAAATATCTGTGATTTCAGGTCGGTTTTTCTTTTTCATTTATCACTTCTTTCTTCTTTTGCAGGGCCATCTTTGATATTTCGAAAATTCACTTTTAGTCCTCCAAATTCTTTTTATTAAATTTATGCGACCTACACGACTTTTGATTAGCTTTGTAGGTTGTCTTGGAGCACAAGTCCGCTTGTTTTAATTCCGGCAAGAACGAGTCAGTGCAATCACCCAAACGACACTTCGATCATAAGAGTTCAGTGCAAAAGGAATAGGAAATGGCGCGCTACGACAGAGCGATCACAGTTTTCTCCCCCGACGGTCACCTCTTTCAGGTCGAATACGCTCTCGAAGCCGTACGAAAGGGAAACGCCGTCGTCGGCGTTAGAGGCACGGACACCATCGTACTCGCAGTCGAGAAAAAATCGACTCCCAAGCTGCAAGACTCCAGGTTTTTACTCTTTCCCCTCCCTTCCATATGCTGGCAGATCGGTGGATTTAACTGTTCATCGATTAGGGTTTATGTTAACTCGTGAGGTTGGAAATGATGTGGATTAGGTTATGAAATGGGAAGATGGCTTTTTTTTTCCTTATGATATTTGCAAAATGTGCGGTGAGGACATTCCGTGTTCTAAACAACGCCTTACTCTCAAGCAGTTTGCGTAGTTGGGGCTTGTGAATGTTTGCATAAAGCAACTGTTTGAACGAGTACAGATGAATATGTGAGGGAAGATCATTGTTTTCCATGTGTATTGTGGTGTATATTTATGCTCAGTGTCGCTCAGTTAATATGTATCCGTATGCTCGCAGTCTCTGGGATGATACCGAGCTGTTTTTCACCAGCTGATACTCATTGTCTGTTATATATGGACTGCTTGCGACTCTTTGTTAGCTTTCATTGTCTGTGTGGTGTTGGGTTGAAAACTCTCTATGAACCTTACCAATTTTCAGATCTGTGAGGAAGATAGCCAGTTTAGACGATCACATAGCCTTGGCATGTGCTGGGCTTAAAGCAGATGCCCGTGTTCTGATCAATAGAGCACGCATCGAATGCCAAAGTCACAAGCTTACTATCGAGG